>JAFEMH010000195.1:0-600000 GCA_022495995.1 Adenophora triphylla var. japonica
ATGTTCATATAATCATATAATTGTCTCATAAAAGAAAATCGTCCCAAATAATACTGAAATGAGATCAGAAGGAGAGTCCCAGTTGTTTGAAAATGATCAAGGTATCTGAAATATATACTCCCTCTCTCTCCTTTTCGAGCCAAATTAGGCAATATTTTCATTATACGATTAAAATTAACGCAAGGATGATTTATAATTTGGGTATTGTTCTTCATGGGCCAACTTAACTCCACAAGCCCGCCTAACTAGCCCAATTTGTTTAGTCATCCAATCCATTTAATTACTCCAATAATGGTCCAATTATTAAATGTTAATTAATAATTGTAATTAAATTAATTATTTTCTAATAAAATAATTAAATTAAAAGTTTAAAATTTTCGGGTTCTTACATTCTTACCCCCTTAAAAGAAGTTTTTCCCCAAACTTAACGTACCTTAGTTTGAAAACAGTTCGGGATACAATTCGTGCATTTCGCTTTCTAGTTCCCAAGTTGCTTCCCTTACGGTATGGTTGCTCTACTGTACTTTCACATAAGGAACCAACCGCTTTCTTACATTCTCGTCCTTTCTGTTGACGATCTTGATCGGCCTTTCATCATAAGTCAAATCAGCACGGACTCTTAGCTTTTTGTACTCGATCACGTGACTCGGATCGTGAATATACTTCCTTAGCATGGAGACATGGAACACATTATGTACTCCAGCTAATACCGGTGGTAGTGCCAATCTATAGGCCACTTCCCCAATCTTGTCAAGGATCTCGAACGGTCCCACATACGTGGACTTAACTTTCCCTTGGCTATACTCTCTTGCATCTTTACTGCCTCTTCGTCAATTTCTTAGGCTTCCTTAATTTTGTTCAAAAGTGTCGTCTGAACCCTCAGCTGAGCCAAATACCCTTTAACTCGCACTTCTAAGTTTGAAACCTCAATGTTATTCCACGCACTTATCCCCTTAGAAATCAACGCCGCTAAGGTTCCTCGACTCTTCCTACTCAATGCATCGGCCACCTTATTGGCCTTCCCTGGATGGTTTGATATCGTACAATCATAATCCTGCAATAATTCAAGCCATCTCCTTTGTCTCACATTAAGCTCCTTCTGAGTGAAAATGTATTTAAGACTCTTATGATCCGTATATATTTGACAAGTTGTTCCATACAAGTAATGTCGCCAAATTTTCAATGCAAATACCACCGCTGCTAATTCCAAATCATGGGTCGGGTAATTCCTCTCATGGTTCTTCGCCGCCTTAGATGCATAAGCTATCACCTTATCATTTTGCATCAACACACAACCTAATCCCTTCAACAAAGTATCACTATATCTCACATATCCCTCTGATCCTGACGGTACAGTAAGAACTGGAGCGGACACTAACCGACTCTTCAGTTCCTGAAAATTCTCCTCACATTCCTTTGACCAAACGAACTTGGCCCCTTTCTGCGTTAACCTCGTTAACGGTCCTGACAGCTTCGAAAATCCTTCTACAAATCTCTTATAGTAGCCAGCTAATCCCAAGAAACTTCTTATTTAACTGACTATAGTTGGTCTCTCCAGTTTACTATAGCCTCTATCTTTGCAGGATCTACGGCAATCCCATCCCTAGATACCACATGACCTAAGAATGCTACTTCCTCAAGCATAAATTCGCACTTCTTGTATTTAGCGTAAAACCTCTGGTCCCTCAAAATCTGTAGAACTAACCTCAAATGTTCCTCATGTTCCTCCTTGAAATTACCCGGGATTTCGCGCGGGGGCGCGAAACGCGGTTGTCTTTCGCGGGGGGTTGGTGTCTGAGACCTCGCTTCATGGGAAGGAACAAAATGAGGAGTCGCCACGCGGTTTTTGTATTTTGAGCCCAAACGTTGAGAAAGCGGCTATTGTGAAAAGGTGTCGTTTTTATTGGTAGCAAGAAACTTAGGAAAAGGCTTTGAAAAAGGGGATCATTTTTATTGGCAGCAAAAACGAGTAAAAAGCTTTTTTAGTACCAGAGATTGTTAGGTTCGGAGGTCAAGTTACGTTTCGGGTAGAGTATTACGAGATCGCCCGAAACGCCTCGCATGACGAGTCTTTCTACCTTTCTCGAAATCGTGTGTGTGTGTATGTGTGTGTGTCTTTTGAAATGGGGGCTTGAATGACAAGCTTAATCTTGGTTTGAATGACAAACGTTGATTAGGTGACTTTTGAAAAGACGAGCGTTTGAATGACAAACGTCGGTTTTGAGTTTGAAATGAGCGTTTGCGTGGCAAACGTCGATTTTGAGTTTGAAAAGAGCGTTTGCGTGGCAAATGTCGATTTTGAACCGTGCGAGTCATTGTTAACAATTTTTACGGGAAAATGCGTATTAAATGATTTTAAGTGTCAAATGGCGGCTATTGAGTTTGAAGATGAGCGTTCGGAGGCCGAACGTCATTTCGCGCGTTTTGAAAGAGAGTTCGACGGACGAACTCCGGTTTTGAACCGGGCATTACATTGTTAACGATTTTTACGGGAAAAATGCGTATTAAATGATATGCGATCAACGAATCGGGTTGCGACTCGGACTTTGAAAAGTAAATACTATCACGATCCAAACGGGTCGGACTTGTAAATGACAGTATTTAAAGCAGTGTCAACGGAATCAAACGATCCGGATTCGTAAATGACGATCAACGAGGCCAATCGGCTCGGAATTGTAAATGACAGAAATTAAAGGACGATCAACGGATCGATCAATCCGGAATTGATAAATGACAATAAAAGTAAGCAGACGGGGTCGGAACGCCGTTTTAACCCGTGATTACTTCTCTTACGGAAAGAGAAGAGGATCGAGGGGCTAAAACGTATCGGACCCCGTTAGACGGAGGCGTCTACATTTCGATAACGACGTTCGAAACGGTTGTAGCGACTGGCGCGTAAACCGAGGCGGAACGAGAGATTTAGAGAGAGGGAGTTATACCTATGGCTAGGGTCGACTCCTTTGGCTCGGGAGGTGTGTACGGGACACGGAAAGTGATTCGAAAGGTTGTTTCAAAGTAGTAGGGTGCGTATTTGATCGAAATACGAAGGTTTCACGCGAATCGAGACAAAACGGGGGCTCGGAAGGGGTGAAATCAGTTTGGGTCGTGGAGGAGAGTGATTTTGGGAGTAATTTTTTTGTCCTTCTCTGGCTTTGACAGCCATTTCTATTTATAGGTGAAAATTGCAGTAGGAGTCCGGACGGACTTGGACTGAATCCAGGGGGTTTTTGGGTATTTTGGAAATCTGGGGGACTTGCTGGCAATTTCAGGAAAAGAGCACAGGGAGTCCGGCCGGACTAGGCTTGCAAACCAGGGGTATTTTGGTATTTTCCCTTTGAATTTGATTGAAGGGTGACTAGAGGGAGGTGGCATGGCTGCCACGTGCCCCTCTGAGTCACCAGCCTTATGGGAATTCGTTCCCCGGTCCCGGTTTTGTCCGTTTTTTAAAATAACAGTTCGGGAAATGTCCGAAATGCCCCCGGAAAGTGCCGAAAAATGCATTTTTCAGGGAAAGCCGTGCTTTTACGTGTGATGACACCTGTTAAGTACGGTTCGGCGTCGGGATGCACGGGGCAGTCCCGGGACGTCTCGTTGGCACAAGAACGGGAGTTTAACGAGTTCCGGTTAACCGGGGAGCGGGCCGGTTAACGGATTTCGGTTAACTTTCGACGGATTTGGACGATCCGGATTTGGGTACTTACAGTTAGCCCCTCGGCGACGTCTCCTCCGAAGGAGGTGGGGTCGTTGAAAAGATAAGGATCCAAATCGGGATGCCTTACTTTGAAAGAGACTGGGCGGTCACTGGGCCGGGACCCTTAGTAGCGAAAAGGATTCCTACGTATCCCGAGCGGGAATCAAGCCGATCGTAGTTCGAAAAAGTGGGGGCAAGTGGCCGCGCATGGGGACCTTGACTGGCGAGACCGTTAGGAGGCGTCTAAACCTGGATGAGACCATTCGCGAGGTACACAGTACCGAATGGAGAGAAGCTGGTGGGAGGCGTACTCGAACCTCGGGACTTCAAACCTTCGAGGGCGTGTGGCGCCTCAAACCGAAGTTGCGATGCCGACGAGGCGTTCGTGCCTTGGAGTCTTTGGGTTTATTCTTTGTTGCCCGGTTTTATCCTCGCTGGGATGAGCGTTCGGGCTTACCTTGATGGCCGAAGAGGGATTGTTGTGCGGGCTTATTGCAGCTGCCGCTGAGGTGGAACGATCGGGCTTACGACTGGCGGCCGGGGAGATGAATGTTCACTTACTGAAGTGAAAAGGTGTTCGGGCTTACGAGGATGGCCGAAGAGGGATTGTTGCAAGGCGTTCGTGCCTTGGGGTTCGGGCTTATTGCTGTTGCCGGGAAGACGAACAGCGAGGGTCTTGATAGGAGAGTGGAGGTCGGACCGCAAAGGTCGGGATTGACCGTTTGAGATCGGACCGTGAAAGGTCGCGATTAAGGATTGGAATCGGACCGTGAAAGGTCGCGATTGAGACTTGGAATCGGACCGTGAAAGGTCGCGATTTAGAATTGGAATCGGACCGTGAAAGGTCGCGATTGAGAATTGGAATCGGACCGTGAAAGGTCGCGATTGAGAATTGAAATCGGACCGTGAAAGGTCGCGATTGAGGATTGGAATCGGACCGTGAAAGGTCGCGATTGAGAATTTGAATCGGACCGTGAAAGGTCGCGATAAAGGATTGAAATCGGACCGTGAAAGGTCGCGATTGAGACTTTGAATCGGACCGTGAAAGGTCGCGATTAAGGATTGAAATCGGACCGTGAAAGGTCGCGATTGAGACTTGAAATCGGACCGTGAAAGGTCGCGATTGAGGATTGGAATCGGACCGTGAAAGGTCGCGATTGAGAATTGGAATCGGACCGTGAAAGGTCGCGATTGAGAATTGGAATCGGACCGTGAAAGGTCGCGATTGAGGATTTAATGGTGAAGACCATTATTAAATTTTAACGTCAGGAGACGGGATAGTAACGTGGAATGTCCGGAGACATGATTGAACGTTTGAATGTCAAACGTCAACTGAACTGAGTTTAACGTCAGGAGACGAGCGTTAGTGAAAACTAACTGGGAATTATCCTCGGGGGATGGGTGTTAGAAATGTCTAACTGGGGGAAATTTTACACTTTTGGGGGCCAAAAGTGGTAAAATTGGAATTGCCAAAAGTTGAGGGACCAAAATGGAAGGAATCTTTTCCTGGTGCAGTAATAGTCCGGCCGGACTTTTACTGAATTTGACCAGGTTGTTATCAGCGCCGAGGCAGAAGAAGAGTTGGCCATTTTCTTCCATTAATTCCGACGAGAGAGGAGAGAAAGGAGAGAAAAAATCCAACCCAAATTGCAAGGTTTGCTCGAATTTGTGAAGGAAATTTGCTATGGAGGGTGAAGGAGGACCAATGGCTCGCCACGGAAGGACCGATGACGAAAGAACACGGTTGGTTCGGACCATTCGAACCATTGTTCACCCATTGAATCCGGCGGAGTTTTATCCGGCGAGGATAGGCTACAACTCCAAGGATGGGATCGAAAGACAAGTAAGCTTCCTACAAATTCCATTAATTTTAAGAATGTGCATTCTTTAAATGTTAGAAATTTGTTAGGAATGAACTTAGGGATTTTGGTGCCCGAATTGGGGCTTTTGACTTTGCTATGAACCTTTGTCGAAATTGACTAGGATGTAGTTCAATTGACACTATGGGTGGATGACATAAAAATTTTGGTTGCAAAATTCCATGTCTAGATGCATTTTCCAAAATTAAAGTAGCTTTAATTCGGGACGGAGCGAAATTTTCGAAAAAATTCGAAAGAATTTGAAAGTTCCGGATTCGACGGAGTTTTCGAAATGTTTTGAAAGTTCCGGATTCGACGGAGTTTTCGAAATGTTTTGAAAGTTCCGGATTCGACGGAGTTTTCGAAATGATTTGAATATACGTAGGAAATGAATGAGAACCGTATCTGCATTGCATCCTTTTGACATGCGTTGGTGCATTTCGTTGACGTTGCTTCTGTGCTGTTTGTCTGCAGGGGACAGGGACGGTTAATACTCATAACCAGAAGAGTCGGGGTGCCTTTGAGGCGGTGCAAGCATTGTGGGACATTATCCCGGACGTGGCTCGAGAGGGAGAGAGGAGTCCGCGGCGGTGGTGCTTGACTCCGGGTTGGCCGGGTTTATCGATCCTTGTAGGCTGCGACAGTGATACGCCGAGGGGCGAGGTCCATGTACGTTGCGGCGAGCGAGTGCGGTGGGATACGACCCACACTTTCCATTTAAGATGGGGGAGGCAACGGTGACTCCCACGGATTTTGCCGCTATCACCGGGTTGCCGACTTATGGCAACATCTTTGGTGTGGGTTGATGGTTACACCCGGAGCGGTTATGCAGGCTGCTTTGGGTTTTGATATTACCGATGCCAGGGGCTTAGGCATTCGGTACAGGCCGATGGAGAGGCATCTGGAGGCGGGTGTCGCCGCTTATCTGACTGGGTCCTTGAGGATGACCGCGGAGCGTCTGGCTCGAGGGTTCCTTTGGTTTGCGCTTTCTGCGACTTTATTCCCGACTTCTGACACGTCTTGTCACTTCCCTTTGCTCGGGTCGGTGGTAGACTTGGATGCCGTGAGGGGGTTTGCGTGGGGGTAGGCTGGACTGGCCGAGCTCTACCATTCCTTGGACAGGTTCTCGCGGGGAGAGGAGCACTCCTTTAGCTGCTTCACGCCTGTCTTGGATGTAAGTTCACGTACTTTTTCTCTTCCTTGCCTCTTTTATGTACTCGTATGTATCTGCTTTGTAGCTGACATAACTTTCCATTTTCTTGGCAGGTCTGGTGCTATGAGGTGTTCAGTCCGCAGGCTTGGGACATCAAGGAGCCGTACCGTCCCCTGTTCCCTGCCATGCTGGTTTGGCAGAAGAAGGCGAAGAGGGCGGTCTCTTCGAGAGTTGGCACTCGAGTGTCATACGAGGAGATATCTCTGGCACTGAACCAGGAGTTCTCTGAGAGGATCCAGCTGACCTGGTGGAGTAGGTTCGATCATGTCGCGGTGCAGATTGCCAGCGAGACTACACGGAGGCGGAAGCTCCTGGTGGGACTTCACTGTGACGCCATGTATCTAGGGGAGAGGGTGACTCGTCAGCATAGGCAGGGGTCTCTTCCCTTGGTGCCGGTGGATCCTCCTTTGTACATGCAGCATCCCCGGGAGATGCCGATGGACGAGCTGGAGGGGTACATACAGGGCGTGTACTACACCGAGTACATCATAGCGGGGGCCGCCTATGATGTTTTCTTGAGGATGAGGCTGAGGAGCCCGCAGGTACAGCACAGAGAGGGCGAGGTCCCCGGAGGTCCTCGAGATTTTCCGGTCCCGCGAGCTAGGCTAGCGTACGAGGGGCTGGACGGTTCGCGTAGGCGACTTGTGATCCCGCTCCCGGCTGAGCCGAGACCACGATACAGGGCGGACCCCAATGCTTCGGTGAGCACCCTTTTTGATTTTCTGCATTTGATAGTAGCATTCTGCAAATGTTGCATCTGTACTTTCTGCTTGCTTTCTGATGACTTTCCTGGTTCGCAGGTGTAAGTACCCCAATCTGGATCGCTCTCCATCCCAGCATACGACAAAACCAGAGGCAAACTTCCGGAGGTCATAACTCCTTCATACGAACTCCGATTGAGACGTGCCATATATGGTTGGAAAGCTCTCGACGAGAGCTAGCTTGCCATCACATTCACAAGAGCATGGAAAGTCCGTACGGACCTCTTTGCATGCCAAAAGGTCCGTACGGACCTCTTTGCACCAGACATAATCATTACGAAAATCCCCTTAAAGTCCACGAGATTCCCTCAAATCCCGGAAATCCATCATTACCTAAGAGGTCCGTACGGACCTCTTTGCAGTTTTCCACTACTATAAATAGAGGGCTTCCCCTCCTCATTTTTTCACACCTCCCACTTCTCTCTTCCTCCCTAAGCCTTCTGGCTCCCCTTCTAAGACCTTTCGAGGCATTCCCGGCCCCTTCGGATCCTTCCGAGGCCTTCCGAGCCCCTCGAGGTGCTCCGAAGCCTCTCCGAGCGCTCCCGAGACGCTCCCGCGCTGCCCGAGGCACTCTCGAGGTACTCTGAGGCCCCTCGTGGTACTCCGAGGCCTTGCAGGTCTTTCCCACGGTGTCCCGCTCTTTCCGAGTCAAACCGGCGATCCCAAACCTTGCCGAACCTCTCGCCCGAATCCAACCAACGATTCCAACGCACGCCGAACCTCTGCCCGACGGATCCCGACGATCCCCACGCACGCCGAACCTCTGCCCAAACGCAGCCTCTACGCTTCAACTCACGCCAAAACTCTGTCCGCGGACAACCGGCATCCCCGAAGCAATCCGAACGCTACTCCGACCTCAAACACTATTCCCTGCGGAAGACGGACACGAACCAACATTGGTAAGCCTTCCTTCCTATTCTATTTCAATACATTTCAATACAATGTAGACATCCGATACATGCATTTTTAAAAGCACACACACACACAACTTTTTAAAGGATATTAGGGGTATCCGAAAGACTCGTTTTTACGAGGCGACTCGGGTGAGCTCTAATATCTAATATTCTCTTCCCGAGGAGTCATCTGACCTCCGAACTCAAAATCTCATCACACAAAAACAGCTTTAAAATTTATCTTTAAACTGATGCCCTTTTTCAATGTTTTGGGCTTAATAAAAACGGCGTGGCGACTCTACAAAATGCGAAAGCAAAACGGCGAGACACCTCCAACACGCAACGCTAAAACGGAATAAGCCCGATGCCGGGGCGCGATTGTGCTGCCTCTCGGATCCGGGCGACTTCCCGAACAGCGACGAATGCGAGATGCCGGGCTCGCGCGCGAGCCGGATCCGGGTAATTTCGGTTGGCGACTCATTGGGACATTTTGTTTTAAAAACTTTTAAACAAAACAAAAGATTTTTAAAACGATGATGAGGGTCAAACTTTCATTTTACCCCTTCCTTTAAGCAGTGTGTGTGTGCACGTGCTTCGTTTTTATTTTACAAAAAAAAAAAAAAAAAAATACAAAAAATGCATCAATATACATCTCGTGCATACATTTAAAATTCTTCAAAAACTTCTATTTTACTCGTAAAAGAATTTTAGAAACCGCACACTACGCGCACCGCCGCCTCGGTTACACCGCACTCTACTCACACCGCCGCCTCGGTTACACCGCACACTATGCGCACCGCCGCCTCGGATACACCGCACACTACAACCCTTAACCCGGAGTGGTCTCGGTTGCGATCCGTTTGGTCTTCCTAGGCCTCTTGGGCGCGCACGGGATCATTCCAAACATCCCATCCTAGCCAAGCGTCAACCCCGCACGTTTGAGTCTTGAGTCACGCTCTGTCCGCACTCGGTTGGTTTTTACCGTCCCGTGTCATACACTGGATACATATACCATGCCGGCCATTTTCGAGTCAAGGCTCGGAACTCAAGATCCCTTGCGCAAGCAAAGCGATGAAAGGTCATGCTAAAATCTTGACTGATCTTGATTTCCGAAGCTACACCTGCACGATGTTCCGTCCCGGATATACATCCATGCTCGCATGACACCATGTCATCACGCCTTTGATACGTCGGCCATGACGATATGACCCACCCAACGCCTAACGTCACGTATCCCTTGCGCAAGCAAGGTAAAGAGAGGTCATGCCGAACTCTTGACTGATCTTGACTCGGTGGCCGGCTCGGTTCACTATTCACATGGCTAACGCATCAAAACGAACATGACAGCTCGGTCCTTAGGTTCGATTTTTCTTTTAGGCCGGTGGAAACCGCTTGCACTATAGGACCCTCGCCCGGGCCGTCCACCCCGGGATGTCGAAATACGTGTGCAAAACGAGGGCTTATAGCCGCACGTATGGTCTCCACCTGACCCAGATCTAGCATAGTTGCGAAAAGAAGAGCAATCTTTTCCAACCTACCTAGGATTCTCGAGAAAATACTGTTTTTAAGTAAATTAAAACAACAAAAAAATCGAAAATAAAAGAAACGGAAACCGCATGCCACGTGAGCTTTCCCCCTTCTATCCCGTTAGGCCATTCCTGTGTCTAAACCTTGCCCGTCACCCTCCAAATAACCGAGAGTGGTTGAGAATCCCTGGAAGCCGCCTTTTCAGTATTGAGGTCACAAGGTCCGATAGCCCTTCCAGTTCAACGGTCCGCACCGTCCAATACTCCCCCATGACGGGATCAACAGATAACAGTGAGGGAAACGGAACCCCGCCCCCGGGAAATTTCCAAACAATGGAAGAAGTTTGGCAAGCTTTTAAGGCTCTCGAGAAACGCCAAGAAGTGCAGCAGGCTTGGATTGAATATGCCATACGCCGTCGCAGAACCGTCGTGGTTCCCCAACCTGATGGGACCGTCGTTCTCATAGAAGACGGAGAAATATCGGCTCCCCCGGTCTCTCAAAGCTATCAGCAGGTCCCTCCTTCACAAATCCACGGAAACCTAGCAATGCAAGGCAACTCCCGCTCAAAGCTCCATTCGAGCCTCGCCAAACAACTCACGATTTTCCAACCTCGCACACCTATGGGCCCGCTCCCTCAAATCCTAACACCTCTCAATATCCCCCGGAATTCAATCCCGTGCCTCGTATGAGTCCCGCAGCCCACAACTTGAAATCCCAATGTTTACCAGGGACGGACATCCCAGCGGATATCCCGACATTTCAAACCTTCCACCCGCTGGATCGCCACTGGGGCTAATGAAGCATTTCCCCAATTCCTAAACACAACCCTTAGTGGTCCAGCAATTACGCCCCAATTTCAACAATCCAGATATGGGTATGTATACACTCAACCGCTCCCCAAGACTCCCGAATGGTGATCCCATCTCGCCAATCCACCTCCATCTTCGGTCTCCATCCCGTAAAACGGCAGCCTGCCTCTGCCTACTGACCCCCATATGGCTTGGTTGGCAGAACATGCAAAGGAGATACAACGGAAGAGTTTCCTTAAGCAAAAGGAAAAAGGTTACCAAACACCTCCAAACAAGAAGAAAGAGGTTACTAGAGCAGTCCACTACATCCAGAACGGAGCTCAAGTAAACCGCGATCAAGCACCCCCGAGGAACGACAATCCCCCTCGCATACCACAGTTCCAGCATTTTGATAACCTCGGGATGCCCTTGAGCCAAGTCCTCGAGACACTAGTAAAGAGGAACATTCTCAAACCCCTTGAGAATTTCCAACCAAAGACTCGCAAGCCCAACATGGATATGAGCAAGCACTGCGCCTTCCACAACTACCCCGGTCACACCACCGACAATTGCTTCGTGCTAAAACAAGTGGTCCAAGGGCTAATCGAAGAGGGAAAGTTGGAACGCCCCTGCGGTCCCATCACAGTTGGAAACCCTTTCCCTAGAAATGACGGGGTAATCAAGGTGGAGAAGTCCTCTGCAAATTCCCGTGATGAATGGGGACGTGAAGACGGAACCTGGGGCTTCCGCAATGAAGAATTCGAGAGAAAGAATCCAAGAACGGTTATTCCCCAACAATCCTTTCCAGAATCGGGGCACACCAAGGGATGGATCGAGCCTTCCCTGCAGATAAGGCGCTTCGAGACAGGTCGAGCAAGTGGCAAGATCAAAAACGGCGTGACTTTCACAAACGCGGACCCACACCAAAGAAGAAGAGACAGGACGAGAAGCTTGGACTAACCCCCGTCTCCTAGAGTCTATCTTCAAAAATAAAAGACCCCGAGTCTGTCGTATTTATGTTCGAGTCTCTCGAGTCGTCTGATGGCCTTACGCCTAAAGATTATGCGTTTGTAACATAAACCGCGCTTCCTTATGCTTTGAATAAATGATCGACCTTTCTGAGTATCCCCTCATTGCCACTTTAACAAATGATAAATTAACTAATCAAAAACAGTTAATAATGATTCACTTGGTAAAGACGCAGACACATTAATGAACAACGCATTAAAACAAATCTTTAAGCATGTTGTCAAACGAGAGGAAAATCAGGCCCAAGCTGCCGAGAAGGTTCTAACCAAAATGAATTTGGGAAATGCTGAAGAGCCCAAAGAGACGCAAATCAAAGAATCACACAGTCAAACCTCGTAGGTTCTAGTACTGTTTTCATTCAATCAAGTCCTCCTCGGACATTGTAATTAAGTCTTCAATTTTCCATACATAAGTCTTCTTTCTTTTCTTGCTAGACTTGAGACATTATTTTGCACCCCACATTACATTTAATGAAATGGTTTTGTTCTATGTGATCACTTGCATTGCTCAACAAGTAATTCCACAAATGATTAATGCTTTGATTAATTGGTGTGAGAAAGTCAATCGATAGCTCCCCATACACCTTACCATACCCCACACAAAGGCCTCCATCAAGCCATACACTTTCCAAAATATGTCCCCACCATCACTTTGACCAAGTCAACGACTACAGAACATCAAAGGACAACAAAAGGTCACTCAGCATCAAAAGATTGACCCCATGTCGACAACAATCTAGGGGCTTGCCTTCGCCCTCGTGCGCATCAAGAAAGTTCAAGCAGGGGCTTGCCTTCGCCCTCAAATGCTTCAAAAAAAAAAAAGAGCTCAAGCAGAAGCTGCACAAAAAAAAGAAGCTCAAGCAGAAGCTACAAAAAAAAGCTCAAGCGTAAGCTACAAAAAAGAGCTCAAGCAGAAGCTTCACAAAAATAAATGAGGTCAAAGACCCAGAGCCAACGATCAAGAAGCAAGGGAGTCACTGAAAAGACTGTCAAATACGACTTGTCAAGAAATCACCTCAAGGCCCGTGCCTCATCATTCAGCTTTCCGAGCCTTTTCGTCAAAGGCCGCACAAATATTCATGCCCTGGCCCCAAAGATAAACACGGTTCGACCCCGAACTACGTCGACCTGAGCTCCTTGTCTTAAGGAGAACGAAGGCAACCAGAAATGGTCCGATCATAAACACATACAAATCCACAAACTCGGTCTCACCAATGACCTCTCCTATACACAAACCTTCTTTCATACTGCATCAACTCGATCCTTGATACCGATTGACTTTCTCCTCGTGATTAATCAAAGCATATCTGGTTTAATTGTTGAATAACCTGAACATCAACAAAGGGTTTTAAGCAAACAAGTGATCATTGTGAACAAATCAAGTTTTCAAATGTCTCGACAAGTTTTCTTTTTCTACAAAAATAGGAAAATAGAGCTAAACACCGATTTTCTCGTCGCAAGGGCTTCCATACACTTTTACAAGCTTTTCAAGACTCATACTCTCTCAAAAGAGTCAAACCCAAAAGCATTTCTTTTGTGCCTACATCAAATAAGGCATTCACACAAAAGGGGACCCGTTCCCACCTTTTCAAAAATAAATACGCCCTTGCAAGTGTACATTACGAGTCATTTCTTCCACAAAAGAGGGTCGAACTACGCAGACTGAGCCTCTCACCCGAGGGGAACGTAGGCGGCCTTCACTGGTTCGGTCTAAGGAATACACAAAATTCCAAAAATTGACGCCACCAAGGCTCAGAAAAGAAGCAAACAAGAGATTTTGCGTCTCGACAAAGCTTTAAAAGTAAATCACAAATCATCACAGTTAAAACACTTTTTGATGAGTTCAAGCACGGTCTACTCTCGATTCACAACATGCTAAAAGACAACTTAAAACATTTAACAATCAATGTGTCTGCAATGGCAATGAATGGATACTTAGTGTTTCAGAAGGTCATTCCATGCTACTCGCGATTGGCCCTTCGTCACTCTTTCCTTTCTTCCCTCGTCCCCAACGAGTCTTCTTTCATTCCACATAAGCGAGTTATGTCTCCCTCATTTCCGAGATCAGGAGTCCTCCTAGTCGTGTCAAACGAACCAGTCGCTCTCAGAGCATCGTTCACCCGTGCCTCGGCTCGGATCTCCTCCCTACGAGTCTGCAAAAGGGGACCTCTCCCCGCCAGTCTGTCAACTCGAGTCTTGTAGTCAAACAAAGCGTCTCCTATGACATCCTGAGGGTTAGACCAAGCTTCTGCACTCCTAAGGCTATAGATGAGACGACAATCTTGCCCTGCACTGCTTCACGCCCGCTCCCCAAAACCACTGGGTCCGCCCGATATGCTACTCATACCAATCCAGTACTCGATGGTCAAGACAACATTCTCCCGCATCTAAGGAGCACCACAGAGGGAAAGCGGAATACTTCCATACCTCGAAAATACATAAAAGCATCAGATCTTTCATGCGTAAAGAAGCTACCTCCACGTTGGCAATGTCATCCCGGCCAAAGAAAGGCTCCTCGCCTCATCCCGAACCGACGGAAACAAGCAACGGAACACGTAAAGAGGACCAAGGCAAACATGGAACTCGACAACATAGGAACCTTCCCGACAGCCCTCCTAGTTTCAATCCCCCAAAGGGAAACCCACCAACGAACCGATGCGTACCAAGATATGCTATCCATCTCTCCCAAGCTGCATCGATCCATGTCCAAGACAAGAGGTCACTGAGCAAATGTCCACGGACAAAGAGACGCCGGAGACTCAGGCATGGCTTGAAGCCTCTCTCGCAACCATAATGCAAGCAAAGCAGGGGCTTCCCCCCACATGAATCGGTCCCTCATCACCAGACGATCTACACCGTGGAAGATTTCCCCCGGAACCAAAGGAACGATATCCTCGTCCGCCCGACAATGGCCTGCCACATCCAACAGAGCACCGTCACATACCCTGAGGTAGCTAAACCCGAAAAGAGTGGCTATCAAGCACAAAGCAAACGCGTCCCAGGAGACATCACTCCCGCCGCCGCTCACGAAACTGTCAAAGCTGCTTCAGCCCCCAACTGCTCAGAAAACCTGCCAAAGCTGCCTCAGCCTCCACTAACCACAAACGCATTCCCAGCTCACGTGGCATGCAAAAAAAAAAAAATAGCAACCATTCCTAGGACAATTCTCGGGAATCACAAAAACGACATTACATCTTAAAATAAAATACTTTGCTGTGCAAGTGTTTTATTACAGGTACAAAATGACTGTTGCTCTACAAAAAAAAAAAAACAATGGAAAGAGGGAAAGCAAAAGAGCCCTAATCCGATTCATCATCATCCTCCTCCACAAATGAGAAATTCGGCATCTCGGCGCCTCCACCAGCCACATCATCGTCCTCGTTGAACCCAGCACCTTCCTCGACAGGATAATCCAAGAAGTCCACAGGAATAAGAATGAAGAAGGAAAAAGAAGATGAGCCATCCCTCCTCTCCTCTTGTCCAAAGACTCCGAGGTATCCCACGTCCTCGCCAAGTTCGACAGAGGCTCCATCTCGCCCTCACCGCAAGTTCGGCAGAGGCGCCATCTCGCCCTCACCGCAAGTTCGAGAGGCGCTACCTCGCCCTCACCAATTTCGGACATGCAGGTTCCACCTCGCCCTCACCGCAAGTTCGGACAGAGGCGCTACCTCGCCCTCACCAAGTTCGAGCAGGCTCCATCTCGCCCTCCCGCAAGTTCGCAGAGGCGCTACCTCGCCCTCACCAATTTCGCATGCAGGTTCCACCTCGCCCTCACCGCAAGTTCGTACAGAGGCGCTACCTCGCCCTCACCAAATTCGGACAGAGGCTCCATCTCGCCCTCCCCGCAAGTTCGCATGCAGGCGCTACCTCGCCCTCACCAAGTTCGACAAGATTCCACCTCGCCCTCCCCGCAAGTTCGACAGAGGCGCTACCTCGCCCTCACCAAGTTCGCAGAGGCTCCATCTCGCCCTCCCCGCAAGTTCGACAGAGGCGCTACCTCGCCCTCACCAAGTTCGTACAGAGGCGCTACCTCGCCCTCACCAAGTTCGAGAGGCGCTACCTCGCCCTCACCAAGTTCGACAGAGGCTCCATCTCGCCCTCACCGCAAGTTCGCACAGAGGCGCTACCTCGCCCTCACCAAGTTCGACAGAGGCTCCATCTCGCCCTCCCCGCAAGTTCGAGAGGCGCTACCTCGCCCTCACCAAGTTCGACAGAGGCGCTACCTCGCCCTCACCAAGTTCGACAGAGGTTCCACCTCGCCCTCACCGCATGTTCGGACAGAGGCGCTACCTCGCCCTCACCAAGTTCGGACAGAGGCTCCATCTCGCCCTCACCGAAAGTTCGTACAGAGGCGCTACCTCGCCCTCACCAAGTTCGACAGAGGTTCCACCTCGCCCTCACCGCAAGTTCGAACAAAGGCTCCGTCGCGTCCTCATCCTTTCACCGACTTCGGTCAAAAACGCCACGCATCCGCGGCATTTCAGAATCTTCGGTCGTGGGCGCCACACGTCCTCAACATTTCAACAACTCGATCGAGGTGCCCCATGCCCTCTAACACTTCAGCAATTCAGCCCAGACGCCACCACGTCCTCTTCATCTCGGCCGAGGCGCCCCACGTCCTCAACAATTCAACTTCCTCCTCACAAAGGTGCCTCATCCTACAGTAAACACAAAGAAAGGTATGTCAATAAACTTCAAACGCAATACATAGCCGTAATAAATGCTACATAAAAGAAGAGTCCCAAGACGGCATGATGCCTTTCCAAAATTCCCACAAACAAAGTTCCATATAGGATCCACAAAATGCCCATCAAACTCAACTTAGGTCCAGACGCCTTAGAATAGTCTCAACTTAGGGTCATACTCCTGAACTAAGTCTACCTTAGGTCATACTCCTGAACTAAGTCTACCTTAGGTCATACTCCTGAACTAGGTCCCAACTTAGTTCATACTCCTGAAACTAAACCCCAACTTAGGTCATACTCCTGAACTAGGCCACAACTTAGGTCATACTCCTGAACTAGGTCCCAATTTAGGTTCATACTCCTGAAACTAAACCCCAACTTAGGTCATACTCCTGAACTAGGTCCCAACTTAGGTCATATTCCTGAACTAGGTCCCAACTTAGGTCATACTCCTGAACTAGGCCACAACTTAGGTCATACTCCTGAACTAGGTCCCAATTTAGGTTCATACTCCTGAAACTAAACCCCAACTTAGGTCATACTCCTGAACTAGGTCCCAACTTAGGTCATATTCCTGAACTAGGTCCCAACTTAGGGTCATACTCCTGAACTAGGTCACAACTTAGGTTCATACTCCCGAACTAAGCCTCAACTTAGGTATAGACGCCTTCACACAAACTTCAACTCAGGACATCACCACGTCCACTCACCACAAACCTCACTACTTCACCACAGGCAGCCCGGAAGGCTTTAAACCACTCTCAGGAGACCGTATAAATCACCACATCACTATCCCCGGCCCGGAAGGCTTTAAACCACTCGGTCAGGAGATCTGTATAAATCAGCCAAACTACTATCCCCGGCCCGGAAGGCTTTAAACCACTCACCCCGGAGACCGTATAAATCACCAAACTACTATCCCCGGCCGGAAGGCTTTAAACCACTCGGTCCGGAGACCGTATAAATCACCAAACTACTATCCCCACTAAGGCTCTAAACCACTCGGTCCGGAAGACCGTATAAATCTCCCAAATCACTATCTCCGGCCCTAAGGCCTTAAACCACCCGATTAGGAAAATCGTAAAATTTCCATCCCGTGATACCACCACGTCCTCACAATTGACCTCGGCGGTCACCACATATCAGGACATCACCCCGTCCTTATCACTGACCTCGGCGGTCACACAACACTGTAGGGCACCACCACGCTCACATACACTCACAATTTCACGACCTCCGAACTACGGCCGGGCTTGATTCCCGCCAGGGATACGTAGGAATCCTATCACAGGGGTCCACCCATCGACCTATACGGTCACCCAGGACACCACCACGTCCTTATCACTGACCTCGGCGGTCACACAACACTTCAGGGCACCACCACGCCCGCACTCACAAACACTCACCCCACACACGAACTACGATCAGGCTTGATTCCCGCTAGGGATACGTAGGAATCCTATCACAGGGTCCACCTAATCGACCTAAAACGGTCACATAACAGGACACCGCCATGTCCTCACGCACTGACCTACACGGTCACTTCCTCTCCCAGCACGCGATCCAGATCAGGACCCTTATCTTATCGACGACCCCACTTCTTTCATAAGTGACGTCGCCGAGGGGCTTCTGTAAGTACCCCAATCTGGATCGCTCTCCATCCCAAAGATACGACAAAACCAGAGGCAAACTTCCGGAGGTCATAACTCCTTCATACGAACTCCGATTGAGACGTGCCATATATGGTTGGAAAGCTCTCGACGAGAGCTAGCTTGCCATCACATTCACAAGAGCATGGAAAGTCCGTACGGACCTCTTTGCATGCCAAAAGGTCCGTACGGACCTCTTTGCACTGCATAATCATTACGAAAATCCCCTTAAAGTCCACGAGATTCCCTCAAATCCCGGAAATCCATCATTACCTAAGAGGTCCGTACGGACCTCTTTGCGCTTTCCACTACTATAAATAGAGGGCTTCCCCTCCTCATTTTTTCACACCTCCCACTTCTCTCTTCCTCCCTAAGCCTTCGGCTCCCTTCTAAGACCTTTCGAGGCATTCCCGGCCCTTCGGATCCTTCCGAGGCCTTCCGAGCCCCCTCGAGGTGCTCCGAAGCCTCTCCGAGCGCTCCCGAGAAGCTCCCGCGCTGCCCCGAGGCACTCTCGAGGTACTCGAGGCCCCTCGTGGTACTCCGAGGCCTTGCCTGGTCTTTCCCACGGTGTCCCGCTCTTTCCGAGTCAAACCGGCGATCCCAAACCTTGCCGAACCTCTCGCCCGAATCCAACCAACGATTCCAACGCACGCCGAACCTCTCGCCCGACTGATCCCGACGATCCCCACGCACGCCGAACCTCTCGCCCAAACGCAGCCTACGGTTTCAACTCACGCCAAAACTCGTCCGCGGACAACCGGCATCCCCGAAGCAATCCGAACGCTACTCCGACCTCAAACACTATTCCCCTGCGGAAGACAGGACACGAACCAACATTGGTAAGGCTTCCTTCCTATTCTATTTCAATACATTTCAATACAATGTAGACATCCGATACAAAGATGCATTTTTAAAAGCACACACATACACACAACATTTTAAAGGATATTAGGGGTATCCGAAAGACTCGTTTTTACGAGGCGACTCGGGTGAGCTCTAATATTCTAATATTCTCTTCCCGAGGAGTCATCTGACCTCCGAACTCAAAATCTCATCACACAAAAACAGTTTAAAATTTATCTTTAAACTGATGCCCTTTTTCAATGTTTTGGGCTTAATAAAAACGGCGTGGCGACTCTACAAAATGCGAAAGCAAAACGGCGAGACACCTCCAACACGCAACGCTAAAACGGAATAAGCCAGATGCCGGGGCGCGATTGTGCTGCCTCTCGGATCCGGGCGACTTCCCGAACAGCGACGAATGCGAGATGCCGGGGCTCCGCGCGCGAGCCGGATCCGGGTAATTTCAGCAGGTATCTGGCCGTACGTACAATGACGCCATGAGGCTGGTGGACGGGTGGTCCGCCTACGCTAGGAGGCTCGTGGAGTTCATGCGGTGCAGTTCCCGGAGGAGCGTGGACGTCCGTGATCGGGGGCCGTCTAGGCCGAGAGATTCGCCTGCTCCCACAGCCGGTGGGGAGGACTTTACACAGGGGTTTGGCCAGTTCGCGGGCGGAACGGCTGGATTTGGAGCTCCTTCTTCTGCGCACTCGGGGCGCGAGAGAGGGGAGTCCTCGAGTTCGCGTACTCCGAGGAGGCCCTTCGCCTATTCCCGGCTGGAGGAGTTCGGCGAGTTCCTGTTTGCGACGGATCCGGCAGCGGCGGAGCAGTACGTCGAGTGTACGGATGACGAGCAGGACTCAGAGTAGTCCCCCTTTTACTGCTTTCTTTCTTTACTGCTTTGTTTAGACAAAATGCATGTATTTGTCAGGAACAAATTTGACTTGAACTGTATTTGCAAAAAAGGCGCCCGTGGGGCGGAACCTGTACTTCGCATATTTATTCTGTGATCACCTTCTATTATTTTTGGCAAATAAGGAAGCAGGTTAATCAAAAATAAATAAAATGAGAAATGCATTAAAAATTGAACGGGTCAAAAATTAAGCATGTATGCACTAATTATTAATTATTTGCACTGTTGCACGAGCCCGGGGCGGAAGGGATACTGATATTTGTTGCATGAAACCATGGGCAGCACGCAGATTTCTCAAAGGTGAACAGGGAGTGGCTTGGAAATGTTTCCAATTTAGGGGCAGCTGGCTGCAGAGTTGACCAAGTCAACTGCAGAGGGAGTCCGGCCGGACTTGGAATGAATTTCCAGATTCTTTAAATTGCAGTTTCAGCTTTGCAATTGGTGAGAAAACTGCGCATTGCTTTGTTCATCTGGCTGAATTCCTTTCCATTTCTTAAGGTTCCCTTCATTTTCTGACATGGCTCCCTTTCCCAAGTTATCGTCTCGGATGCAAGAGCGATATTTGGACAACTTTCAGTCGTGGGTACGGAACCACACGAGGCAGAACAAAAGGTTTTTCGAAGGCTGTTACGGGATTAAATCTGTTTGGGCTTTGAAGGAGCTCATGCCAGATTGGGATCTTTTGAGAGCCGCATCTCGGTTCTGGGACGTACGGAGGAATGTGTACAGCTTTTCGTACAACGAAGTCACTCCTACGTTTGAAGATTTCCGGGCCATTCTGGGAGGACCTGAGACGGAACAGCTAGTTCTTCCGTATGCTGGTGGCATGGCCACTGTTGAGAAGCTAGTGTCTTTGTTTGGTATCTCGACTGGAGAAGCATACGGGATGCTGATACAGGATTCCGATTACGTTGACATTTCGGGACTGCCCGAAAGATTTGCCGGAGCTGAGGGGAGCGTCTTTTCGTGGGACGCATTTGCTCTGTGCGCGATTGCTACTCTGTTCACATTCACGTCTCTGGGTGTGTGCCATCACAGTGTACTGGACCTGGTGAGGCAGTTCCGGAGTGGGGGAGACATCGTGCCATTGGTCTTGGGCGAGACGTTCCTGGGCATAGGTCGGATGGCGACCGGTAGCCGATACATGTGGGGAGGAAGTCCCGCTATGCTGACCATGTGGTTGAGGGAGAGGCTGCAGATGATGCCTGAGGTGCCAATGTCTTGTGACGCTTGGTCTTTCTCGCGACGCCCTCTGGTGATAGGGGGCGATCGGAGCCGGAGCTCTGGATGGCCGAGACTTTGCACGCATCACTTGCGATGGTGGGTTCCCCATTGGAAGTTACAGACTTGCAGACCACTCGTGAGGGTCTCGTTGATTGTCGAGTGTCGGGGCCGTCTCGGACGTCTTTCTATATTTCATCATTGGTTCTGCGGCAAGACGGCCGGAGCAGTGCCACCGATCGATCTCGAGTTATGCCGCTACCTTTGAGGTGGGATCTCTGCGGATGGAAGATCCTTCGACGCTATTGCTGATCACCCGGTGGTGGCAATACACGTCCTTTCCCGCCAGGTTCTCTTTCACCGGAGAGAGGGCACTGCTTCGTCGACGCAAAGATCTGAACCGGTACGAAGAGTGTATGGGGGAGACACAGATGGTTATCTTGTGGAGACGGAGTGAGCCGTTGGGTGCCGATCACCCGGACAGCCTCGACCTTGAGGAGGACAGAAGCAAGGGCTAACCCCGGGAATCGTACGGGCGATGCCATGGCCGATTATGTGGCAAGTGCCGATCGGGAGGCCAATCAAAGCACCGCAATGATGGCTCGAAGCGAGGTGGCTCGAGACAGAGCTAGAGAAAGGGTCGTGTTGACCCACAAGCTTGACGGAGGCGTCGGGAAGAGTCCCCGAGCCGGGTAGAAGGCCTATCGGAATATTTCCCGCGAAGGTGAAGAACACTCGCGGGGAAAAGGGAAGGGGAAGAAGGATGAAGGACCTAGTACGGGAAACTAGGTTGACCTTGCCGTCCCGCAGTATCCACCCATTGTCATTGCAGACACATTAATTGATTAATGTTTTATTGTAGTTTTGCTAGCGTGTAGCGAGTCAAGAGTTGACCGTGCTTGAACTCATCAAAGAATGTTTTAACCGTTATGAATTTGTAGGTTAAATGAAAAGAGTTTTTCGAAACACAAGCAATTGATGCTTATTGTATTTTTTTTTTGTTTTTTAGACCGAACCAATGATGGCTGCCTACGTTCCCCTTTTACAATTGGACTAAGGGGCTCAGGTCACCGTAGTTTGACACTTTTAGGTGATTTTGAGAAAAACAAAGACAAAAGAAGTGCGACCCTGTTTTTTACCTGGATCATTAGCGGGAATGTATCCAGTTGGGTATTACTCTTTTAGCACTTTAATTTACTGAGGGGGACGGTGTATGGGGAAGGAGAGTTGACTCGTGCTCTTCCTCAAATGAAGTATCTGCGGAGCTTGCTTCCGTTCACGGGATTAACGAAAGGGTTTCCGTCCAAGTCTGTTAGCTTCATGGCTCCTCCGGAGAAGATTCTTTGTACCACGAACGGTCCTATCCAGTTAGGCTCCCACTTTCCGAGGGGATTGGTCTGCGTAGGAGGCTTTTCCTTTAGTACCAAGTCGCCTTCTCTAATGTCTCGGATCTTGACTTTCTTGTCGAATGCTCGCGCCATTCTACTTTGGTAGACTCTAGTGTGTTCCATGGCTTTCAATCTGCGCTCGTCGAGTAGAGCAAGTTCGTCGTGACGGCTCTGTAGCTATTCGACTTCATTGATCCCGTTTTCCAAGAGGACTCGGAGGGATGGAATTTCCAATTCCACGGGTAACATCGCTTCCATTCCGTAGGTAAGTGCGAATGGAGTCTCCCCTGTGGCGGTTCTGACTGATGTTCGATATCCCTAGAGGGCTAGATGTAGCTTTTCGGGCCAGTCCCGACCTCTAGTGGTCATCTTTCTGATTATCATGGCGAGAGTTTTGTTGGCTGCCTCTACTGCACCATTGGTTTGTGGTCTGTAAGGAGAAGACTTGTGACGTGTGACTCTGAATTCGGTCAGTAGTTGGTCACAATCTCCTTCGAAGTGAGTCCCATTGTCGGAGATGATCTCGTTGGGCACCCCGTATCGGCACATGATGTTCTCTCGGATGAACTCGACCACCTTCTTAGAATTCAGTACCTTGTACGATCTGGCTTCTACCCATTTAGTGAAGTAGTCGACTGCGACTAAAATGAACTCGTGACCATTGCTCCCTGGAGGAGTGATCTTGCCGATGACGTCGATTCCCCATGTGGCGAAAGGCCATGGCGTAGTCATGCAATAGAGTTCATGAGGTGGGATGTGATTGAGGTTGGAGAACCGTTGACATTTGTCGCAGCTTCGGACGAACTGGATGCAGTCTGTTTCCATTGATATCCAATAGTATCCCATACGAAGAATGATCTGTGTCAATGCTCGGGCGTTCATGTGCGGACCGCAGGTTCCGTTGTGAACTTCGTTCATTAGCTCGCTGGCTTTTTCTTTGTTTACACACCGAAGGAGTGGCCTTTGTGGCGCTTCTTGTATAACATACCCCCCAGAATGACGAAATGGGATGCAAGGCGTTTTGATGCCATCATGTTTTTGGCTTTGATCCCTTCTTTGTATTTTCCATCTTCATTTGTGAAGGAAGCTTCTCCGCTTTGGAGGTACTGGTAAATCTGATTGTACCAGGGTTCGTCGATCGTTTCTTTTTCTTTTTCGATCTCACAATAGGCGGGTGTTTCCCGTCTCGCCTATTCTCGAGGGGTTTTACCGCTTTCCCATCTGGAATTTCGATAAGAGGCGAGGGTTGCCGGGGCATCTGCGAAGCGGTTCCTCGTCTCTTGGCAAATAGTGAAAAGAGATGTCCTTGAACCGAGCAATGAGTTCCTCCATGTACGCGTGGTACTTCGAAGGCCGAATCTACCGTCTTCCATTTGTTGGATACTTGATTGATGATCAATGCCGAGTCTCCATATACATCCAGCTCGAGATGTTGCGCTCGAGGGCGGCTTCCAAACTCGCCGCACAGGCTTCGTATTCTGCCGCATTGTTGGTCGCTTCAAAATTCACTTGATGGCTATGGGAGTATGCTCGTCCTTGGGATCGACAAGGAGCATTCCAATACCATTCCCCTTCTTGTTGGCTGCCCCATCGAAGAAGAGTTGCCGCCGGTTTGCGCTGTCAGTGAAAAGATTCCGTCGTCCGGAAATTGCGGATCGGGACCCTTAGGTTCACTGCTCGGGAAGTCGGCAAGCCGATTTGCCATTACTCTGCCCTTTGTTGATTTTCGACCATGTACTTGATGTCGAACTCGGCCGGGAAGAATGACCACTTGGCTAGCCGCATTGACGAGGGGATGGCTTGTCAAAGAGATATCGGACGGGGTCCACTTTGGAGACCGGGAGCACCGAATGCGACCGCATGTAGTGTTTCGGTTTCCCGACTACCCATACCAAGGCGGTACAAGTTTTCTCGATCTTTGAGTAGCCGAGTTCACTTCCTTGAAGCTTCCGGCTTACGAAGTAGATTGCATGCTCAACCTTGGAATCTTTTACGTTCTTGTGCCAACATTGCTCCAATTGACGTGTGCATTCTTGTCAGATACAGGAGTAGTGGCTTGTCTTCATGTGGCGGGCACGGGGTGGGGATTAACCAAGTAGGTCTTGATTTTCTCGAAAGCCGTTTGGCACTCGGAGTCCCATTTGATGTCGGCATTCTTTTTCATCGGTTTGAACATGGGCTCGCGAGAGAGATGTCAACTGGTTGATGAAGCGACTGATGTACTGAAGTCTTCCCATGAAGCTCTTCACTTCTGTCAGGGTTTGAGGCGGCTTCATATTGATGATGGCCTTGATTTTCCTGGGATCGGCTTCGATACCTCTTTCTGTAACCATGTACCCCGGTACCTTGCCGCGCTTGGCGCCGAGAAGGTGCACTTTGCCGGGTTTAGCCTCATGGAGTGCTTTCGAGTCTGTTGAAGAACTTCCTCGATCTGTCATGTGCGCATGTCGATCCCTTGGAGTGGATGATCATGTCGTCGACATATACCTCGATTTCTTTATGAATCATGTCATGAAAGAGGGTCGTTGCAGCCTCGCCGGTAAGTAGCCCTGGGCGTTCTTCGACCGAACGGCATGACCGTGTAATGCAGATGTCCCCCATGGAGTGGTGAAGGCGATGCTTGGCTTTGATCCTCCTCGGACATTTTGATCTGGTTGTATCCAGCAAACCCGTCCACAAAGGACTTTACTTCGAAATTTGCCGTGGTGTCGACCAGCATGTCGATGTTAGGCAGTGGAAAATCATCTTTAGGGCTGGCCTTGTTGAGATCCCGGAAATCTACGCAGCATCTGACCTTTCCGTTGGCCTTGGTGACCGTCACGATGTTGGAGAGCCAAGTCGGGTACTCAATCACTCTGATGAAACCAACTCGGAGCATTTTCTCAATTTCTTCTTTAACTTGCAAGGACCACTCTGGCTTGATCTTGCGCAGTTTCTGTTTGACAGGCTTGGATTCGGGATCCAGGGGAATTCTGTGCTCCACGATTGAGGGATCGAGTCCTGGCATATCCTGGTATGACCAGGCGAACACGTCAACATACTCCCGGAGGAGGCTTATCAGGGCTTCTTTTTCTGCATCGGCGAAGAAACTGCCCACTTGTGTCTCTTTAGGCTCTTGCACTGACCCCAGGTTCACTTTGGTCATAACCTCTTCGACAGCTTGGGCCCGGTTGTCCTCTTGGTCAACTACACGCTCGAGAACTTCTTTAATGTATTGTTCGTTTAATGTGTCTGCTTCTTTATCAATTGAATTATTAACGTCTTTTAAGTTGTTTGTTAACTTATCAGTTGTTAAAGTGGCAATGAGAGGATACTCCGAAAGGTCAGACTTTTCATTAAACAAGAACGGGAATACATGACTGGCTACAACATTATAGTCCTCCGGCGTAAGGCCATTGGATGACTTAGAGGACTGGACTCTGACAAGGACTGACTCAGAGGGTTTGAGACCGGGTTTAGGGAGATGTGGGTGCGGGCCCAGCTTGTCTTCCAATTCTGCCTGGCTTGCCCTTGGTCCGGTGAAAGTTACCCAATTCTTCAGTGGCATTCTTTGGATGCTTGATGAGGGTGCGGGGATCGAGAGGCTTGGCTTCTGCTGTCCCTATCATGGCAATCATGCAATTGTCGGAGCCCCAGTCAATCAAGTTGGGCAGCTCCATGACTTCTTCAAACAGACTCCGTAGAGCTGGTCCACTGAGAGCGTCTTCTATAAATTCTGGTTCCTTCTGCTTTGGACTTACTGTCTCGAATGTGGCCTCGGCGGCTGATCCGAACAATCTGTTTCCCATGGAAGGTACCTTGAGTTGCTCCTCCAAGTCTGGGATTCCCTTGAATGTGTACTCATGCTGGACTGTGGTCGCGGTTGGTCCAGTAGATGTGATGTCGAGGAACGCTCCCCTTATCGGATTAGCTTTGAGTCCTCTGAAACGCTTGAGGTCCCGTGCTAGCTGTTCCATTCTTCCCGTAGTCTTGGTACGACTATCCCTGCTTCTTTCTCATCTTCATCGGTTCCACCGTCGGTCCCCTCGGTTCTGGCTCGGTTCATTGTCGGTCCCCTCGGTTCTGCTGTCGGTTCCCTTGTCGGTCCCCTCGGTTCTGCTGTCGGTTCCCTTGGCGAAGTAATGAGCGAGGTCAAAGCTGTAAGGCCGGAGATTGGGTGTGCCGTCGGAGGTTCCCCTTTGCGGGCCGTCGCCTTAGTGCGGGCGAGCCTTTTGTCTTCCTTGATGTCGCCCGGTGTTGGCACGTAGCCAAGCCCCTGGACCGTGGTGTGGTCCTTGACTTCAATAACTTGGTGTTGGCCTTGTAGCCTTTTGCCGAGCCCCAGTCTTGGGATGAAGTTCATGAGTTTCATCATCCTCATGGCGGGAGGAATGCAGTCGTGAGACAGTGGAAGGTCCACATTGCATATTTGGATCTTGGAGGTCTCCAGTGAATCCAGTTAATGGCATGTCGTCATTATGCTTGATTTCTAACACCGGAATGTCGTTGGTCTTTGGTCCCCTCGGTGGTGACGCCGTCGCCAGTAGGCGTGGTTAGCTCGTTGCCTTGTATGAACTTAAGGCACTGATGAAGGGTGGATGCCACGCCATTGATTTGATTCAGCCAGTGATGCCCCAGGATGGCTGTGAAAGTGATTGGAATGTCCAACACTTGGAATTCGGTGGGGATCACCCGCTTGCCGAACCGGATGTTGAGAGTAGCAACCCCGAGAACCGCACGGGAAGTAGAGTCATAGGCCTTGACGGTGTGGACCGAAGGCTTAAGATCTGTGGGCTTGATGTCAAGCAGTCCATCATCTTGGCGGGCAAGACATTCATTCCGGAACCTCCGTCTACCAACACGCGGGAAGGCGACGCTCGTCCAGTGGATCGTGATATAGAGCGGCTCATTGTGATCGGCCCCAAATTTTGGAAGGTCCAAATACGTGAAGGTGATAATGTTGCCATAGTGGATGTTGCCGATCATCCGAATGACTTCATCAGGGGTTGCGTCCACGGGGACCATGGTACGGGCCAGGCTTTCCTCTAGCTTGAGCTTGTGAGGATAAGAGGAGGTGAGCAGAGACCAAAGGGAAATGTTCGCCCGAGTCCGCTTGAGCCGAGTGAGGATCGGGTCCTCTTTCAAAGAATTTGCGTCTTCGGGCTGGCCGGATTGCAATTACGGCTCCGTCGGCTTTTTGGTGGCTTTGGGTGGTAAGGCATGAATTTGACCCGATCGGGTTAGAACGCCGACATCGGGTTTGGTCCCTTACGAACAGGCCGCCTGAGTTGAGCCATAGTTAGAGGAGGATTCCTCGTAGCATAGGGCCATATGTCTTCCCTCAACTCATTGATTGTGGATGAATTCCTGGGAGCTTCGGCAGCTTGACGGATTCTGTCCCAGGATACTGGCTTGGATGCCTCTGCGGGGAGGTAGCCTACAGTTTGACGCAGTTGTTCGAATGTCAGTGCACAACAATGGTTGCCTGAACTGAACTGTGTGTTGCTAACCCTCCGGGGGAGGTTGGAGAGTTCTCGGCTTAAGCGAACGGTCTCCTTGATCTCTTCACGGTATATCGCGTTCCTTTCCTTCTTGCTGAGCATACTCAGGGCATTCTGGAGTTGGGTCTGGCGATACTCGTGATTTGCTAGTTTTCCTCCGCTCTGGGCCCAGATCAACCTTCTTGCAGCGGAACCTGCGTCGAGAGTTAATGCCTGTGTTTCTTCCCATGTGAGAATAGCCAGTGCTTCTTTGAACTGCGTGCGGCAGTCTAGGTAAACCTCCATCGGGGAGAGTTTTCTCTTTTGCTTTATCTGAGTGGCGGGTATGTCAGAAGGTGAGTACACGGCTTCCCGAACATCTGCCCATGTGACTGGTTGCTGCCCCAGTTGATCATTTCTGTAAACGAATGCCTCAGTCTGTGGAATTTCTCTGAGTAGTTGCTCGAGACGAATTTCCATCCTCCTCTTGTTTTTAAATAGACCTTCCTCCCTGAGTTGGCCTTTCAATTTAAGTGCGGAAATGATCCGTTCCCATCCTCCCAGGACCCTGGGGAGTCCGATTTTGTTGACTTCATGCCCGGCTTGGAAGAGAATGGTTTCATCGTCTTCGTCGTCGCTTTCACAGAGAACTTGCTTTCCTCGGGAAGGTAAGTGCTGGGATTCGTTCTGCTGTGACGTTCCATCTCCTAGGTCATCGGGACCGTTGACCACCCTTGCCTGGCAGAGGGGGTTGGATGAGAACAGACGGTAGTTCGGGAAGTTGCCATGAGCAAAGCTCTTGAGGTCGAACTGGTCTAGAGTGGCCTCTAGCTTTACGTCCAAGCCGCACCGTGACACTTTAAGGGCTTGGTCCCTGTAGGTCTTTCGAGCTTGATCTTCATCCCAAAGACGACTTTCTTGAGCGGCTAGTTCCATGAGGGCTTTCCTTGCGAGAGCTAAGCAGTCTCCGTAGGTGCGCACCGTTTGACTAGTGTCCAGAACCGTGATTACATTCAAATTGCCGAATGGCGGAAACACTTGGATTACGTTGACGAAGGAAGTCGGACTGGGACATTCCATGCGGCCTTCCTTGATCTCGATTACCAAGAAATTTGCCCATATTTGCTTGATTGACCCCACGGGGGTATTGAATTCTGCAATGTTGACAGTCTCGTGATCTCGCTCGATCGCCAAGTCTATCAGAGCTAGCGATCGGCGCGGGATGTCTGAATCCGGGGCCGTGACGGCTGGGAGTAGAATCAAACTGGAGCATGTTGATGCTGAGGTGGTCATTTCCCATGTCGGAAGCTGACTCTGCCTTGCGGGGAAGACTTTCGCAGATGTTTTCGGGGTGGCTTCCGGAAGCGTTCCCGAGTTTGATCTGACTTGTAGCAGGGTGAGGAGCTTGGTCTCCTTCGCTGTCGCCCTTGGCCTTGGCGGCGCTTGAGGGTATAAGCTTGACTGACGGCACGGGCCGGTTGCCACTGGGGCTGGTACTCGGAAGTAGTGATGAGCTCTGAGCTCGCTTGGCCAAGGCCTCGTTTACCATGAGCGGGCGGTCGTCGAGGGTGACCTTGGTATTGCGAGAATCGACGATAAGGACCGGATCCTTGGTATCATCGGGATATCTGGAATAGATGATGTTGACGAAGTCGTCGTCTGTCACTTGATCAGAGGGATTCTTCGTCGTGTCAACCAGTAACTTCCAATTGTCGGATAGCTGTCTGTACTGGACGTTGAGCTTGACAATTTCCATGGTATTGGAACCTTGGTCGTAGGTGACCTGATCAGAAGGAGTTCCGTCCTCAAAACTGAGCATGTGAATGCAAAGGTCTGCTTGCGGGTCTGCCGCGTCCTCGACTCCGGAGAGTCCAGATTCGTCGTCATCTGATCGCTCAATCCAGGTGTAGGGTCGTATTGCATCCAGTTGCGTTGTTGGAGCAGCTAGGAAAATCTCGTACCCCATGCTTGAGAGGAAAGGATTAGTGGGGAATCCCTCTCGTAGGACAGCCCACACAACTGTCATACATTCGAGATGAGTATGACGGTGTTTGTCAACCTTTATCACAAAGATCTCTTCGCCTGGCGGGGCCAGAGAGTTTGTTTGGAGAATGCTGACGAATCTCCGATTGGAGACCGGGGGTTTATGTGCCCGCATCATGGCGATGTTCAGCGTTTCCTTCCAATCTGCCTCCAAATGTTGGAAACGACAATTGAACTTGATGTATCGGACTGCTTCAGGGTCTGCCTGCTCGAGTACGTTTACATAGTTAGCATCTCCGGACTCTGAGGGATTCTGATGAGATTTGCCCCGATAGTCCCTTGGTTGATTCGAAGGAGGTACCCCCAGTGCCTGAGTGCGGACACGCTTGGCTACTGTCTCGGCTTCGTTTCCTATGAGGAAACTATCCCCTCGGATGACTTCAAGATCTCCCTGCCGGTTAATGAACTTAACACACTGATGGAGAGTGGAAGCTATGGCTTTCATGTGGTGTAGCCAAGGGCATCCCAAAAGAGCTGTGAACTCGGATGGAATGTCCATCACGTGGAATTTTGTTGGCACCATTTGGGTTTCGAACCAGAGTTCCAGAGTTACTGTCCCCAGGATGGGACGAGACGAGTTGTCGTAGGCCTTGATAGTCCGAGCTGACGGAATCAGATGGCTTTCATGGATGCGGAGAGCTCGCATCATGCTGAGAGGGAGAACATTAACGGCTGACCCGTTATCTACCAATACTCCGGGGAGTGATATGGTGTTGAGTTTGAGAGTGATGTACAGAGCTTCGTTGTGCCCCGAGGCATCTCTCGGTAGGTCTTCGTCACAGAACGTGATCATACTGCCATACAAACGGGAGTCGTAGATCTCGTCTCTATCCGTAGAAGGAGAGTCATCCAGCCATCCGTTTCCTGTCTTCCTCTTGCGAGGTAAAGCCTTTGGTGGAACCTCAGGAGTGTGTTGAGGTTGCCTGTGGCGGTTGCCGCCCTTGGTTAGCACATTGATCGAGTGCGATTGCCAAGCTGACCTTGATCTTCCTTTGCCGGTCCGAGCTCGGAAGCTGGACAAATTGAATCTTGGCTGATCCCGCGGAGGGTTAGGCTTCGGCGCAGTAAGATTACCAAGATCCGAGGTATTCCGGTGTCCCTGTGGTCTCAATTCGATTTCGGCGGGAATTTTCGGCTTTCCCACCCCTGTCTGCTCTAAAGCCGCACGGCCTGGAGGCAAAGAGGACTGGCTGGAGTACAGCACGTAGTAGTCGAACCTCTCGGAGGGTTCTCTAAGCGTACCTACACCGGTATCCCCGGCTTCGTATCTTTCTCTCGATTCTTTGTTGAGAGGATTTCTTCTTTTGTTTTCTCGGAGGATTGCTCCGGACCGTTTCTCGGGACTCGTACTCCAGCAGGCGGAGCCGCCGCAAACATCGGAGCTGATGTGGACATTAGAGGAAGATCCAGCTGAAAGAGGCGGAGAAACTGGTTTTGTGGCACTCTTCTTGGGCACCCACTCAATGGAATTCACGCTGTTATTGTTCGGAAAAGGGTTTCCGATCGTATTGGGCCCACGGGGCGCTCTAACTTGCCTTCTTCTATCAAGTTCTGGATTTCGTATCGTAACCCCACACAATTGTCAGTGGTATGGCCGTGATACTGATGGAAGGCGCAGTATTTGTTCTTGTCCGCATTGGCTACGGGAATCTTGGGTTTGTAATTGGCAACGGGCTTAAGGAGACCCTCCTTGATTAACCCTTCCAAGATCTTGCTCGGTGGCATGTCCAACTTGTCGAAGTGTACGGCAGGCTGTTTCTGAGTAGAACTGTTGCTTTGTGGGACTGGGTTTCTGTTACTCGACTGTTGTCCCTGATGGACGTAGTTGACGGACGTATCTTTCCCTTTGCCGGGGGCCGGTGCGGGATTGAATGCAACTGTTGAGCGGTATCGGTATGGCTGTGCAGTAGCCAACTTTTCCTTAAGATCCTTCTCGAACTGTGAGCCGGCATTGACCATGGCCCAGAGATCTGGGAAGAAATTGTGACTGATGAGAGTTCTGATGGACGGTCTTAAGCAGGACTTGAAGATCCGCATTTGTTCGTCTTTGGAGAGTGGCTCCATGATCTCGGAGAGTTTCCAGCTCCATCTCTTGTAGAATTCCCCAACACTTTCATCTGCTTTCTGCTCAGTGGTGATTAAGTCCTCGTGACTTGTTTCCCACTCTAAGTTGGATCTGTACCGTTCCAGGAAGATGTTACTGATCTGTTCCCAGGTATGGCGATCCGCAGGCTTGACCCTCAGAAACCATCATAACGCTGAACTTTTGAGCGTATGCTGGAAGTGGTCGGCCATTTGCTGGAGGGTTGCTCCTTTTGCTCTCATTCCGAGAACGTAGGTGTCGACGTGCGTTTAAGGACATTCGGTTCCGTCGAATCGGTCCATCTCCGGCATTCTGAATTTGGCAGGGAGAGGCGTGACCATTCCCGGATCTGTGGATTTGAGCGTTTCCTGCTTTGAGCTGCTCATGGTGGCTTTCAGGTCTTTCATTTGCTCGACCATCCAGGCTAAGGTTGGGTCCAGTGGTGGACTGTGAGGCTCGGCGCCGGGTGCTACCACGTGAGCGGTAGTGATTGGAGGTGGAAGGCTTGATATATGTGGATATATGGGAGCCTTTTCTGAACTGTATCGGGGTTTGTCCCCGGTGTTTAGGGATTCGTGTATAGGCAACGGGACGAACCCGGGAGGGTATTGAGGGATATTGGCATCCTGAGATGGTCCAGCGGTGCGCTGGTGGTATTGAGTGATAGGAGTAGCACCGGGGCCGACCAAAAATGACAGGGTTGCCACTGAGAGGTGGCAACATGGAGCCTAGGTCGGCCGTTTCCTTGGTTGGAAGGCATCCCGTAAGTTGGCGGGGAGGAACCTGATTGAAGGTTTGGTGAAGCTGGTTTCGGGAATCGTCATCCTCGACCGGGACAAAAGTACCGTCTCGACCGGGGATAGCCGCTATACCACGCTCATTCGTAAGCCGTACCACGAAATTCCGCTGATCTTCTTTCGCCTCTTGTGAACCTCACAAACCCGGATGGCTTCTTCCAATGTCATATCTGTTACCGGTGGCAGGGGTCCTTCCCCGTCACGATTTCTCGGTGAGCTCGACATGTCGGAAATTCTGGGCCGAGGGAACCGAGGGAACCGAAGAACTGCCCGACGCTGCCGTTACGGTGATCCTGACAAGGCGCTGACCCGGAAATCTGAACCACTTTCTCGCTCGCCGCAGGAACGAAAGGAAGGGTTTAGGCTTCGGAAAAGGGTATTTGGCTCAAGGTTTTCGGGCTTGTGCAATGTGCGCTACCGATTAATGTTTACTTAAAGCGCGTTTTCTCAGGGTCCTAATCGGTTGGAAAAGAGCAAGTCTTCTTTTTCGCAACTAATCCTAGAGCTCTAATCAGTGGATCTCGTCACTACGCTTATAAGCCCCTCGTTTCCATTGTAGATCATCTTTCTCGAGACGGACTATCCCGAGCGAGGTCTTATAAGGCAAGCGAGTTCCACCGACAAAGGAAAAAGTGAACTTAAGGCTAGCTGATCACGCAAACTTTCAACGTGTGTGACGTACGGGCCACAGTCGAAGTCAACGTCCTTAAGTTAAGGCGGGGATCGTGCCAAAATTTGGGCATGACCTCTCCTGACTCGCTTGTGCGAGAGACCTTAGCTTTTTAGCGTTGGCCAAGTTGTGGCTGGCACGATACATACGGCGAGGTTTGGTGACACGGCGTCACATTGAACCTTCGGGTATATTTTTCGGCAGAGCTCCGCGTCAAAGTCAAGGCTGAAAAGCTCAAGACTTCGGGTCGAGAACGACCTTCGGTCTCAAACTCTCGAGCTTGACTCGGAGCGGGGCCCGGCGTGAAAAACATACACTTAGGCTTTATGACACGAGCTAAGCCAAAAACCAACCGGGGTCTTGGACAAAGTGTGACACAAAGAGTGCATGGCTTACACGGGCTAGGATGGGATGTTTGGGACGACCCCGTGCGCCCCCGAAAGGTGTCGCGGACCAATCGAGTGCAACTGATAAGGCCATCCCGGGTTAGGGGTTGTAGTGTGCAGTGTACCGAGGCAGCAAGTGCACGTGAAGTGCGGTGTTCCGAGGCAGCAAGTGCGCGTAGTGTGCGGTCACTAAAATTCTTTTTCTGAGTAAAACAGAGATTTTTTTCAGAATGTGTCTTAAAGAATTTATGATGCACAGTTCAAAAGACAGCAATGAAAATCAAACATGAATGGGGATGCACAAACATGGTAAGATTTTGAAAAGTTGACAATGTAATGCCTTTGAAACAAAAAACCGTTCGAGGTTTAAAGGAACTCACACACACGAAAACGAGGAAGGGTAAACGAAAGTTTGACCCACAGAAGGCTTTTTAGAAAACATCGGTAGTTTTGAAAAAAGTACCCTATCCCCAGCGGAGTCGCCAACTGAAATTACCCGGGATTTCGCGCGGGGGCGCGAAATGCGGTTGTCTTTCGCGGGGGGTTGGTGTCTGAGACCTCGCTTCATGGGAAGGAACAAAATGAGGAGTCGCCACGCGGTTTTTGTATTTTGAGCCCAAACGTTGAGAAACGGCTATTGTGAAAAGGTGTCATTTTTATTGGTAGCAAAAACTTAGGAAAAGGCTTTGAAAAAGGGGATCATTTTTATTGGCAGCAAAAACGAGTAAAAAGCTTTTTTAGTACCAGAGATTGTTAGGTTCGGAGGTCAAGTTACGTTTCGGGTAGAGTATTACGAGATCGCCCGAAATGCCTCGCATGACGAGTCTTTCTACCTTTCTCGAAATCGTGTGTGTGTGTGTGTGTCTTTTGAAATGGGGGCTTGAATGACAAGCTTAATCTTGGTTTGAATGACAAACGTTGATTAGGTGACTTTTGAAAAGACGAGCGTTTGAATGACAAACGTCGGTTTTGAGTTTGAAATGAGCGTTTGCGTGGCAAACGTCGATTTTGAGTTTGAAAAGAGCGTTTGCGTGGCAAACGTCGATTTTGAACCGTGCGAGTCATTGTTAACGATTTTTACGGGAAAAATGCGTATTAAATGATTTTAAGTGTCAAATGGCGGCTTTGAGTTTGAAGATGAGCGTTCGGAGGCCGAACGTCATTTCGCGCGTTTTGAAAGAGAGTTCGACGGACGAACTCCGGTTTTGAACCGGGCATTACATTGTTAACGATTTTTACGGGAAAAATGCGTATTAAATGATATGCGATCAACGAATCGGGATGCGACTCGGACTTTGAAAAGTAAATACTATCACGATCCAAACGGGTCGGACTTGTAAATGACAGTATTTAAAGCAGTGTCAACGGAATCAAACGATCCGGATTCGTAAATGACGATCAACGAGGCCAATCGGCTCGGAATTGTAAATGACAGAAATTAAAGGACGATCAACGGATCGATCGATCCGGAATTGATAAATGACAATAAAAGTAACGGAACGGGGGGGGGACGCCGTTTTAACCCGTGATTACTTCTCTTACGGAAAGAGAAGAGGATCGAGGGGCTAAAACGTATCGGACCCCGTTAGACGGAAGCGTCTACATTTCGATAACGACGTTCGAAACGGTTATAGCGACTGGCGCGTAAACCGAGGCGAAACGAGAGATTTAGAGAGAGGGAGTTATACCTATGGCTAGGGTCGACTCCTTTGGCTCGGGAGGTGTGTACGGGACACGGAAAGTGATTCGAAAGGTTGTTTCGAAGTAGTATGGTGCGTATTTGATCGAAATACGAAGGTTTCACGCGAATCGAGACAAAACGGGGGCTCGGAAGGGGTGAAATCAGTTTGGGCCGTGGAGGAGAGTGATTTTGGGAGTAATTTTTTTGTCCTTCTTTGGCTTTGACAGCCATTTCTATTTATAGGTGAAAATTGCAGTAGGAGTCCGGACGGACTTGGACTGAATCCAGGGGGTTTTTGGGTATTTTGGAAATCTGGGGGACTTGCTGGCAATTTCAGGAAAAGTGCACAGGGAGTCCGGCCGGACTAGGCTTGCAAACCAGGGGTATTTTGGTCTTTTCCATTTGAATTTGATTGAAGGGTGACTAGAGGGAGGTGGCATGGCTGCCACGTGCCCCTCTGAGTCACCAGCCTTATGGGAATTCGTTCCCCGGTCCCGGTTTTGTCCGTTTTTTAAAATAACAGTCCGGGAAATGTCCGAAACGCCCCCGGAAAGTGCCGAAAAATGCGTTTTTCAGGGAAAGCCGTGCTTTTACGTGTGATGACACGTGTTAAGTACGGTTCGACGTCGGGATGCACGGGGCAGTCCCGGGACGTCTCGTTGGCACAGCAACGGAGAGTTTAACGAGTTCCGGTTAACCTGGAGCGGGCCAGTTAACGGATTTCGGTTAACTTTCTGACGGATTTGGACGATCCGGATTTGGGTACTTACACTCCTTAGTCTTTGAATAAACCAAAATGTCATCTATGAATGCAATTACACATTTATCCAAAAACTCCTGGAAGATCCTATTCATTAACTCCATGAATGCTGCTAGTGCATTCGTCAACCCAAACGGCATAACCAAAAACTCGTAATGGACGTACCTTGTCCTAAAGGCCGTCTTTGCCACATCCTCCTTCTTCACTCTCAGTTGATGGTATCCTGATCTCAAATCTATCTTCGAGACATAACAAGCTCCCCGAAGTTGGTCAAACAAATCGTCAATCCTTGGTAACGGATATTGGTTCCTAACTGTCACTCGGTTCAACTCCCGATAATCAATACACATCCTCATTGACCCATCCTTTTTCTTCACAAATAACACCGGTGCTCCCCACGGTGACACACTCGGTCTAATCAGCCCATTATTTGACAATTCTTGGAGTTGTTCTTTCAATTCCTTAAGTTCATTTGGCGCCATCCGGTATGGTGCCTTCGATATTGACGTAGTTTCTGGAACTAGGTCTATAGAAAATTCCACCTCCCTTTCTGGTGGTAATCCAGGAAATTCTTCTGGGAACACATCCTTAAAGTCCCTTACTACTGACAAGGAGTCTATGCTCACCTCTTTCCCATCCGTCTCGCCTATGTAAGCCAAGAATCCCTCGCATCCTTTCCGTAGCATCTTCCGAGTCTTCATCACTGATATAAGACCCAATCGACTTCTCGGATTCGATCCTTTAAAATAAAACTCCTCTCCAGAAGGTAACCCAAAATGTACTTCCTTCTTAAAGCAATCTACTTTGGCATGGTACGCAGATAACCAATCCATTCCCAAAATGATATCGAATTCATTCATTTCTAGTTCTATTAGATCAACCTTGAGTTCTCTACCACTTATGTTCAAAGGGCAATTCTTATACACAGAAGATATAGGGATCGACTCATTAGTCGGGGTATCTATCACCAAAGGTATTTCTAATGCCTCAGGTTTCAATTTCAAGCGTTTCGCTAAACGGGTACTAATGACAGAATGGGTAGCGCACGTATCAATTAATGCGTATACACTACGAGTAAGGAGATGAAGAGTACCTGCCACGACGTCATTAGTGGCCCTCGCATCTCTGGCTGTCATGGTGAACACACGGCCACGACCTCCCACATTTCCCTTGTTGTCGCCTCCAGCCCCTGGAGTAGCAGCGTCCTTCTGAGCTTCCGGGCATTTCCATTTAGGATGTCCTGTCTTATTGCAGATGTAACATTTCCGGTCATTATACCAACAGTCCTCAGTCTTGTGGATCTTACCACACAACTTGCACTTTTCTTCTGGTTCTTTTCCTCGCGTGTCGCCTCGCTTCACGTCTCGGCGGTTACCGTAGTTCTTGTTCGGAACATTGTTATCTGCCACGCCTTTCCCACGGTCCTCATCTGTAGCTTTCCGCTTACTACCGGCTCCATCCTGGTTCCACTTCCCTGTGAATCCCTTGGACCCGGTTGATTCCTTTTCAGTGGACTTCTTCTTTTCGTCCTTCTTGTTGCGATAGTTGTCTGACTCCTTCTCCATTATTCTAGCCCGGTCTAACACTTGGCCATAAGTCGGTAACAGTAGAGGGGTGATCCTGAATCTGATCCTGTCACTTAGGCCTGCCTCAAATTTTCTTGCTTTCTGATCTTCGTTCTCAAAGAAGGCTAGTGCAAACTCCAACAATTCCGTGAATTTGGCGCAATACTCATCCACGGTTTTACCCCCTTGTTCTAGGGTCAGGAACTCAGCTACCCTTGCATTCCTCACACTGGCAGGATAGTACTTGTCGTTGAACGCGGTGTTGAACATGTCCCACGTGTAGTTCCCGGCTCCACGTGCAGTTGCTGCCCTGCGCTCGGCTTCCCACCAAGTTTGCGCACTACCTTTCAACACAAAAGTTGCGAACACCACCTTCTGCTCTGCGGTGCAAGTAAGAGTCTCAAATATCTTTTCCATGTTCTTAATCCAATCTGCAGGTTTCTCCTTTGGATCTCCGGAAAACGAGTCAGGTTTTCTCCTTTGAAACTGCTCCAGAGGGTCCCTGAGCGGTACGTGTTGAGGTGGCGGCTGCTGCTGCGCCAACCCCTGCACAAGTTGACCAATTCCGGTCACTTCCTGAGTTAAAGTCTGTAACAGATTTGCCATGTTAGGGTCTGTCTGTCCATGGTCGCCATTTCCACTCCTGGTATTTCTCGACATCTGAGGACGATACGTAACATTCTCATTATTATACGAATACAAGGCGTTTTCACTCACGCCAATACTAGCAATATTCATGCTAATTACTTTATACTTATATACAATTTTAATACATATTAACACATTCAATCATAGGTCATTTCATCAGACCACCAATCGTTTCACTAGATTGGTAATTACATGCATAGGTCGTTTCACTTGACCCCAAAATTAATCACAATTGGCTGTTCATTTAGCCAGTTAACATATACTTTTGGTCAATCCACTAGACCAATTTTTCATGTTCAAATTCAATTCACATAATTAACATTTAGGAACACAATCATGCAAATATAATTTAATTGCAACTAAACTTTATTTCATAACTAGAATGAAACCTTTTAAATTCAAATCCTTACTACTAAGATAAAACAAAAGCCCGAATCCTAAGTTCGACTACTACCACTAGAATCAAAATACCGCTATTGCAAATTCCTATCCGTTCCATAACTAAAAGTAGATCACTTTCTTTCCACCCTCTGTCTCCAACCTCACTTTCTCTCTGTCCTTTGGTCCTTCCGCTACTTCATCTTCAACCTTGGGAACATCAGATGTTTCCGATTCTGCCCGATCCCTTTTCTTAGCGTTATCTTCCTTTACTTTCTCTAGCTCATGATAGGTTTGATAACATTCCTTCCTAAGAGTATGGATGTACTCCTCTGCCTTGATCAACCGATTCTGAGTTTCTATGATTTCCTCCTCAGCCATTTGCAAATCTGCACTTAATTGAGTCACTCTCAGTTCAGCCTGAATCCTCCTTCTTTGTTCTCTTCTACAAGCATCCATTTCCCTAAACAAAAGAAAATTTTCATCAGTGTCTCTTAACCCTAAATGTACGAAATAACAATGCACAAGTAATAGTATTACATCCCAAAATACTTCTTTCGGTGATCCATTTTCTACAAGTAAGAAATAACCCTCATTAGTATCACTGGCAAAAATCCAAGCACATAGTATACGTCATATATCATATTTAGGCATTTGTAATCCCAAAAAAGTTTCTTCTAACTTTCCTTGACAAAACCTCATCATTCTTAGTAAGGCTACTCCTTTGTCTTATCACAAGATTCCAGAATTAGAAGTTTTTAAAAAAAATAGGAAGTCTCCAATATAGAAAGTTTCCAAACTTAGAAGGTTTCCTGAAATTGAAGGTTTCCATAAACAGCAACTTCTCAAAAATGCTAACTTCCCAATTACAATCTCTTAATTTCCACCATTTCATAATTAGACTCTTAAGAAATTTTACCCTAAAATCCTCCGTCACAAATACTTTCTAGGTAGGCCCAATTATACTCAAGTACTACTTCTTCTAATATGCTTAATGCTCTAAAGTCTCCCATGTGACCTAAAATCAAAGCTTTGATACCAACTGTAACGACCCCAATTTCCACACATAATAATAATACTTAATTTAATAATAGAATAGCCTCCAACGGCTACTAAAACCATAATTCAAAATACTAATCACTATTTGAAATAAACTTAAATGCTGAAAACGGTAACAATCTCTACGGCTAGTACAAACCACTAGCTCAAAAATACTTAATGTTCTAAAGTAATTATTTGAACTCCAAAAGCCGCTAATCCATCAATACGCAGCCAATCCACTCCAATCATTTATTACCTGGGAGAGAAAGAATATGAAAGGGTGAGCGAACAAAGCTCAGTAAGTTCATACGGGTCTCTTCGGTTTCTAAAAAGAGACGACCGAAACGAACGGAGTTAAACAATACATCAATGGAAGGATAACGTGTATAATAAATAGTTTAGGTACTGAGAATGTCAAAGAAAAATACTTTTTCAAATAACAAGTAGTGGCACTTTTACAATTAACATGTAGAACTTTACACACACTTGTCCATCAATTTCAAGTACTTTTGCACCTTTCATCTAGGCGACTCCGATACACCTTTTCAGGCAATCGTTGAATAAGGTTCTCTTACGCTATTAACAAAGCGTCCCTTATTCTGATGCATCATGATAATCACATCTATAGAATTTAGATCACTTCCTTCTATATTGAAGGTCATTTCAATCTGTTTAGACCAATTTATTTAACTTTGAGACCATTTCAATCTGTTTAGGCCTTAGGTCATTTCAATGTAACGATCCCTAACATAAAAAGTCCTTATCAATTGGACAAATTTAACATCATATACATATAGTGTTCATGGTACGAGAACACATAAGTCAATTTCAATTTATATAGATACACATTGAACAAGACGCATCAATGGTAAGATATTCCAAGAACGTTCATAACGAGGGAATACAAATCACTACCGGCCACTTGGTAGCATATACTTTATGAAACTTTTAGAATCCTAACACAAAGGATATGAAACAATCGAATGCTAAGGAGCATAATCCCTTACCTTAGTCTAACTTCTTGGATAGCTCTTCCCGTGCGTATCTACAACCACGAAAGAGTAGCTTAGTATCTCGCATTTGTCGTTAACTATCTCTACTTAGTTAAACCTCATGAGTTATAATTTAACTTCTTTCCTTTCTTTATTTAGTAATCTTCTAAGTTTGGAAATGTTTCTATTTTTTGGAAACTTTCCATATTTGGGAATTCCATTATTCTTGGATTTGTATTTCCCTATTGATAGGTTGATTTTTATTTAAGGTTGTTCTCTTTTCTATTCTTTTCATAACTCTTAACTCTCTAAAGCAAACTTTCCTCTTTTAGAATTTCTACTTAAGCCCTTTTACTTTTGGTAATTACTAAAAGGTCCTCCATCTTTTAGGTATTTACGAAATAACCTTTTGACTTTCAAGGATTTACGCATAGGTCCCTCGACTTTCATTTAATTACAGTTTGATCCTTCTGAAATTTTGGACTTTGCAGCTTAGTCCTTCAGTTAGGTTTTCCAGCTAGTTCCTGACTGTAAGGTCAGAATTTTAATGGTTTCAGCCTATAAACTATTCAGTTTAGTCCTTTTCAGTTTGAAACTTAACTGTGACCTTTTTAAAATAACCAAAAGCTTAACGATTTCAATCAAAACATACCTAAACATCATCCTGGTCATGCAGCCGCCCATGGTAAATCCAACCATGATTTTTATTCCATCTTTTCCTCCAAGAATCATTGACATAATATTTTAATTCAACCTAAAACCATAATTAATGATTTTTACATATTAATGATTTATGTTTCATATCATTATTATTCAAGATTTAAGATTTATCATTAGGTTATACTCCTAATCATCAAACCCTAAATTTTCCCATCATTATAATCATCAAATCAATTATAAAACCCCAAGAACAAACATTTATAATCTTTAATTACTTCTAACTTCAAATAATTATAGAAAATTCAATACTTAACCAAATTGAATGAAACGAATTTTGGATTGTAGGGAATTACATTACCTTGATTTTTGTCTAAGACGGACTGATCAAAGAGATCAAGAAATTGGCTAACTCCCCTCTCCTCCTTGCGGCTGCCGAATTGGTGTAGGGTTAGGGTTTTAATTTTTTTCTTTTGTAAATTATGAGAGTTATGGGACATTAAGAAGGGTTTTAGTTATTTATAATTTGGGTATTGTTCTTTTTGGGCCAACTTAACTCCACAAGCTCACCTAACTAGCCCAATTTGTTTAGTCATCCAATCCATTTAATTACTCCAATAATGGTCCAATTATTAAATGTTAATTAATAATTATAATTAAATTAATTATTTTCTAATAAAATAATTAAATTAAAAGTTTAAAATTTTCGGGTTCTTACACAATCAAGAATGAGCTTTTCTTCTTTTTCTTCATCTTGCACCACATCGTTGTCTCTATTTCCATTTCTACCCTCCTGGTGGATGAAATGGCCTAGAGATACTTGCTCATCATGTTGCTGATCATCTTGCTTGAATTGATCATCTAGCTGAAGCATTTTTTCTTTTTCTGTTTTTAGTGTTTTAGGGTAGGATATTATTTATACTTTTTTTTTATTATGAGTTTCTTTTTATTAATTATCTTTTTTTAGTGGTATATTTTTTAAGATTTAGTATATTATATTTAAAATAATTAAAATTATAGGTAATATTTAAGATCTGAATTAAATATTAATTATTGTAATTTAGTATTTAATTTTTTAATATAATAATTCTTAATATTATTTATTTATATCTAATGAAAAATATATATTGATTTTCAAAAAAAATGAACCATGAGTTTGCACATGGACCATGAAATGACGAAATTACTCCTTACATACTCACGTGAAATGCACATGGAATTCATCCCGTCAAAAAATTAACGACTTTGTTAGTTTTTATACCAATTTGCTAAAAATTGCAAACTTAGGGCATTGATTGACTAAATTGAACTCTTGGCTGCGGTATTGCAACTACGTGTAAAACTTAGGTCACCAAATTGCAATTAGCCCAACATTAAAACCAAAATATCTATCTTATTTATATATTTCGTGAATTCAATATAAACAGTCAAGAGATTCAATTAAAAACACAAGAACATAAGAACCTAGATTCATTGATTTTCGTGAAGTCCTCAATTAAATCTAATTTTCTCAACAATGATCAATATATGAATCATCCATGCATGTGAGTGTAACTATTTATACCCAAATAGATTCAAAAGCCAAAAGTATCTTAACATACAATTGAAGTCTATGAATGATCTTGAAGAATGTTGAGAGAATAAGAATGAGAGAGAGAGATAGGAAGAATTAAAACCCTAGCATAAAAATTCAATTATTACTTACCTCAATCCACGAATCAAATAAATTAACCTCGAATGGGCCATTAAAATAAATAAAACTTGTTCTTGAATATTCAAAATAAATAAAAACTAATTTACCATTGTAGCAAAATCTGAATCTTCAAATAAATTAGGATTCTGTTGAAATCCGTCACAAATTCTGTAGCAAAATCTGATGAAAACACCTTTTAAATCTGTGATGGACTAAATCCGTCACAATTTTTCGTCGTTGATGCTTGGCCGACCATGGGCAAGGCCGCTCCAGCTTTGGCCGCGCAATCGCCCTGTTTTTCTAGTCAAATGGCATAGCCGCTCCCTTTTGTGCGCGATGGCTCAGCCCTTTGGCCCCATTTTCTCAGCCATGTCCCTATTTCTTGCGGCCACTATGCTCTTGGCTCATGCCTTGGCCGGCCATTCTTCCAAAATGCGGCCAGTCATTCGGCCAACCTTATTTTCCAGCTGCAGACCTTCTACTTTCAAATAATTGCAATTTAGCCCCTGAACTTTAAAATACCAGTTTACTCCTTAATTTTCCATAATTGTATTTTGGTCCCTAAACTTCCAAAACAAGCTTATATCCTCAATTTTCTGCCTAATTGCACTTCAATCCCTGTACTTTTAAAACGCTAAAAAACACATTAAATTTCCAAGGTTTTAAGCACCAAATAAGCTAGGAAACATATCTTTTGGATGGGTAAAACCACATCCATCAGTTAGACAACAACTAAAAGGTTGTACAAAATATCTATTCTGCTACATAAACTCCATATATTTTGGCCTCAAGAGTGTCTAAAGAAAACAGAGGCTTTCATACATGAAGAACATTATGGAGATTAGGTAGACCCTCAACACTCAAGGTTCCTATACCAATGATCTTACCTTGGACACCACCTTCATAATTCACAATTCTTCCATTCACATGAGAAAAATCAGACAGGAATTCAGTTATACCTGTTATGTGCCTTGAGCACCCACTGTCAAAATAACAAGAGCTAGATGGACTTTTGTTTAGAAAAGTGAAAAAAACTTTACACTCCTCATCCTTCTTTTCAACTCACACAAATCGCCCAGCTTTTTCGCAATATGAGCTGCGGTGTGAGTACATCCTGGCACCAATTTTGGGACAGATTCCTCATTGTCATGAATTCGTTGATAATAGAAGGGTCTGATGTGACCTGGATTAAAATAGTAATGACACAAACTTCTTTCGCCTAGGTATGGACTCTACCTTTTGAAAAAACTTTAGATTTAGAGGTACTTTCACTTTCTTTTACAAAAGTGGATTTATAGCCAAAGACCAGTTTTAGTTTGACCTTCCAAGTTCAAAACATCTTCAAGATTAGCTTTCCAGTGTTTAACTTTTTAAAATTTATCTTCGCTTTTTCAAATTCAGTTTTGGTTTTTTTGAGTTCAATATCACGTTTGGTGATCATAACCTTGAGTTTTCTCTCATAAAATATTAATACTTACTCTCACGTCGGAGGGCCTTCGTCGGTGAAGCCCCAGCTTATTTTACGTGTTTGTTCATCTTTTCAGGCTATTCAAGTCAGCAGAAAATTTCTGAACCACAGGATTTAGGTTGATCCAATCTTTTTAGCATCATCAGTTTGGTTCCATTGTCGGGAAACGAACACCCTTGACTAGCCAAAAATTTCACTTCCACAGAACTGATGGAAGACTGTCATACTGCCAGTTTAACGCCTGATCCTGAATATCAGCCCATGGAGGAAAATAACAGAGTGGTTCTTCAAATTAATGGTGGTCATCTTCCACCTCCTGCATCTCTTAACGGAGGACTGCCACCACCACTGGGCATAAATTTGTTGTCCAGTAGGCAGCCAGTGATGTAAATTACCCTGGACCACAACCGTCGCTGATAACGAGGAGGCCAACCCACGTCAGCCAGGCGAGACGAAGTGGTGCCCAAGGGGGTACAGGCCCATATGTTCAACCGTCGGATAGCAGAACTCTACTGCACCGTCATATGGACACTTTGCAGCACATGTATGAAATACAAAATGTCTTACTAGAGATAGATCCAGATCATTCATTGGCCAAATTCATCCGGCCCACCAAAACTGGAGTTTCCCATAAAGGAAAAAGTCGCGTTGTTAGATGAGGTAGTCATGGGAACAGGGAAAATCATTCCCGTGACCAAAAACCTCCACAACGCGACACTGCTGGTAAATCTAAAGAGCAGGTCGTCCAGGACATCCGCCCACGTGATCGGGCTCCAGGATATGGAAGTGCTCGTCAAGGTGGGGACCTTAAAGACCAGTTAAATCATCAAAAAGACCTGGATGTCAATTTTGTTCACTTAAGTGTTAGGCTTAATCATGCAAGACAAAAGACTCCTCCTCGTCGAGATCTCTCTCCTCGACATAGGGAGGCAACCCAATTAGGTATGTTTTAATAGCTTTATTTATTTTGTTTGTTGTGTCATATCATCTTTTGAACCCAAGGCATGCCTTAATCTTTATGCTATGAGGACATAGCATGTCCTGAGTTTGGGGGTAGATATGTCTTCGAGTTTGTGGGTTTATAGGGGAGTGTATATAGTGTCACCCTCCAAAAAAAATAGAAAAATTTAAATTTTTTTGTTTTTTTTCATATTTTGGGAAGTTGGCTAAAGTCTATGATGATTTGAGTGTGTTTTAATTTTAAAATCTTGAGTGTTATTATTAATATGAGGATATAATTGCATTGAAACATGTAAAGTATGATTACTTCACCATTCACTTCCATGCTATTTTCTTGATCATTGTTACCAATTTAGGAGACATTTAGAGGATCACTTTGGCATTCTCGGGGACCCTAGAACATGTTTACATGATTGTCAATAACACATCAATTAGGCTATTCGGGAAGTGATATATGGCTATTTTCTTTGAACCCTATTTGTGAGCCTTTAACTTTCTCGTCACTTATAAAAATTTCCGCTAAAACCCCTTTTGAGCTTTATAAAGAATGAAATCTCTCACAAAGTGAGAGGTTATCATAGACCACCATTCGCCTTCTTTTGACACCTACATTATCCTACCCTTATACACTTATATACTATTTTTTCACCTTTACAAGAAGTGAAACTAAGGAATGAATGGGAATTATGGGTGATGTTTGGAAAATCAAGGGTGGAAAGTGGTCAAAAGAAAGAAAAGAGTCATGTTATGTATTGAAAAAAGGGGCTTAAGCAAAATATTGAATGCATATTCTTCGTGATATATATGTGTGCAAAGGAAAAGAAAAGAATAATCAGGAAATAAAGCCTTGCTCTCTTTTATGTTAATGATGTCGTCGGTGCAGCTGTGTTAGACCTGGGAGCGGAGCAGACCTGGAAGGACGATGGTGCTGGTCGTGCGACAGAAGGATACAATGGGCACGACTCGTGCAGACAATCACGACTCGTGACGTTGTTCTGCACGAGTGCTTTTTAGTTCACGCCTCGTTTCACGACTGATGTTGGAGGGCACGACTCGTGAAGGTAGTCACGAGTCGTGACATACGCGTTCAAAGATCCCGAATTGTTTCCTAATTACTGTTTGACATTTTTTATTTTGGGCTTTTTATTCTTTTCCTTTTCCAAGTTGATTAGGGTTGTTTAGGTAGTATTTAAACTTGTTTTAGTTTCTTAAAAATTTTAGTCTCTTTTATAAATTGAAATTCATATTTGCATCTTGCAAACCCTTGGTCAATTTATTGGCTTGCAGAAGGATTTCTTAGGAAATTCTTGTTATCTTGGGAATTGTGATTCCTTGCAGAAGGTTTTGATTTCGATCAAGCCTTATTGTTACTATTCCGCTGCGTTACTATACATCAGTTGGTATCAGAAATCGGACGATCCTAGGGTTCTCCGATGAGGTGATGGCAAACGATGGAAGGAACGACATCACTGCAATCCTTGAACGCATGGAAGCAGCAGCCACGGAACGTATGCGGTTGGCCGATCGACAACATGCAGAATTATTGGCGGCTTTAGTGCAGTTGCGGGTAGGTGGTGGCGGTGATGCCAACTCTCAAAATCGGGCAGGTCCTCGCGGGGAAATTCTCCACCGTGTTGATCCGATGGGCGGGGAGGTTTCTGATAATGATGAAGGGGAGGCCAGAGCAGCGCCTCCACATGACCAACGTCCTAAGATTAGGGCGGATATTTCGGCTTTTAATGGTGAGTTATCTATGGAAGATTTCTTAGATTGGCTTTCGGAGGTTGAAAAATTCTTTCGTTTGATGCGTATTGAAGAAGATAGTAAAGTCCCATATGTTGCTTACAAATTGCGTGGTGGTGCATCTGCATGGTGGGATCAATTGACTAGGCTGAGGTTGCGTGAAGGGCAGCCCGAAATTCGTTATTGGAACGATATGAAGAGGGAGTTAAGGGAACGTTTTCTTCCACGAAATCATGATCAGGATCTCTATATGAAATTCTTATCTTGTAAGCAAGGTAGTCGTACTGTTGATGAATATGTTCATGATTTCCATGCGCAGTCGACACGCACTGATTTATATGAGACAGAGTCGCAGATGATTGCTAGATTTATGTCGGGTCTACGAGTTAATATCAAACATCATATAGAGTTGTTTACTTCCTACTCTTTGAATGAAACAATCTCTAGGGCGAGGAAGGCGGAAAGACAGTTGGCAACTCCGTTTCGTGCTCCGACTACATTTAGGCGATTTGGTGATGCTTCTTCTTCGAGTGGTAAGGGACAATCGTCGGGTGCTAATGTTGATGGTAACAAGGAGATTTCCCAAGTTGCGGGTCCTAAGGTTGATGATGGCATGAAGACTACACCCCCGGCGCCTATACAACACCCACCGGCTCGTCGAAACACCAACACACAAGGTAATAATCCTTATGCAAAACATTATGGAGATAAATGTTTTAGATGTAATCAACCGGGGCATATTTCCAATAATTGTCCACAACAACGGAGGGGAGTTAATATGGTGGAACGCGATGAGTATGATGACGGGGTGAATGAAGAGGATGGTGATGTGGTGCATGTAGATCCCAATGGAGATGATGACGAGGAGGAAGAACACGAATCTTATGTGGTCCGAAAGCTTATGTTGACTACTCCTGTGGAGGAGGCCAATCCGGAGCGACACAACATTTTTCGCACCAAAGGGAAGGTCATTGATTCTGCAGTTATGATCATTATTGATAGTGGGAGCAGTGAAAACCTAGTGTCTCGTGGTTTGGTGGAGAAATTGAAGCTCGAGGTACGCAAGCATCCTACTCCTTATTCTGTGGGGTGGATTAACAACGTGGGCACTATTAAGGTACATGAGCAATGCCTTATTCCTCTTTCTATTGGTAGCTATAAGGATGATGTGTTATGTGATATAGTAGATATGTCTGCATGCCATGTATTGTTGGGTAGGCCTTGGCAATATGATCTTGGTGTTGTGTATAATGGCCGGGAGAATTTTATTCGTTTTACGAAAGATGGGGTGCGTTTTCATTTGCATGCTTTGAAAATTGGTTCTAGTGGTAAACCAAAAGGGAAGCCTATTATTTCTTTGTGTACTGCCCATGAGTTTGTGGAGGATATTGTGGATGCTCCTTTTGTGTTTGCGATGGTACAAAAGGGAGTTTTGGGACAGGTTAGTTTGGTCCCTACATCTTTGCAGTCTTTATTGGATGAGTATAGTTATGTTATGCCTGACGAGCTTCCTGCAGGGTTAACTCCCTTGCGTAATATACAGCATAATATTGATTTGGTGTCAGGTGCTTCTTTGCCTAACCTCCCACACTACAGGATGAGTCCCGCAGAACATGAGATTTTGCGTGAACAGGTGGAAGATTTATTGAAGAAGGGTTATATACAGGAGAGTATGAGTCCATGTGTAGTCCCAGCTCTACTGGTTCCTAAGAAGGATGGTACTTGGAGGATGTACGTGGATAGTCGGGCGATCAACAAAATCACTGTTAAGTACAGGTTTCCGATTCCTCGTTTGGATGACATGTTGGATATGCTTAGGGGTTCCAAGGTGTTCTCCAAAATTGATTTGAAGAGTGGTTATCATCAAGTTCGTGTTCGACCGGGGGATGAGTGGAAGACCGCCTTCAAGACCAAGGAGGGATTGTATGAGTGGTTGGTGATGCCATTCGGGTTGTCAAACGCTCCTAGTACTTTTATACGATTGATGCATCAAGTGCTGAAGCCTTACAATGGTAAATTTTTGGTGGTTTATTTTGATGATATTTTGATCTATAGCAGGTCGGAGGAGGAACATATGGAGCATCTTCGGACAGTTCTACAAACTTTGAGGGACAATGAGTTATATGTGAACCTCAAAAAGTGCAGTTTTATGCTTGATCATTTGTTGTTCTTGGGCTATATTGTTTCTGCAGATGGTATTCGGGTGGATGAGGACAAGGTTCGTGCTATTCGTGATTGGCCTACACCTACGACAGTCAGTGAGGTTCGTAGTTTTCATGGTCTTGCCACTTTCTATCGTCGTTTTATTTGGAATTTTAGCACTATTATGGCTCCCATTACGGAATGTATGAATAAAGGGAAGTTTCATTGGAATGATGAGGCGACAGCTAGTTTTGCTTTGATCAAGGAGAAATTGTCTAGTGCACCTTTGCTTGTTCTACCCGATTTCTCTAAACCCTTCGAATTAGAGACGGATGCTTCGGTGATTGGTATAGGGGCTGTTTTGCTTCAAGGCAAGAAACCGGTTGCTTTCATGAGCCAGAAGTTGGAGGAAGCTAAGCGAAAGTGGACTGTTTATGAGCTTGAATTCTATGCGGTGGTACAGGCTATTAAGCATTGGGAGCAGTATTTGTTGCAGCGTGAGTTCATTCTTCATACCGATCATGAGGCCTTGAAGTATATGAATGGTAAGAAGCCGCTTAATCGTATGCATGCTCGTTGGGTTGCTTATTTGCAGCAGTTCACTTTTGTTATTAAACACAAAAGTGGACAAAATAATAAGGTAGCGGATGCCTTGAGTCGAAGGGTCAACTTATTGGTGAAAATGGATAATGTGGTTGTGGGGTTCTATTGCTTGAAGAATTTGTATGCCACTGATGATGATTTTGCAGATGAGTGGGCGAAGTGTAGAGATGGGGATCCTGTTGGGTTGTTTTTCTTGCAGGACGACTTCTTGTTCTATATGGACAAATTATGTATTCCATAGGGTTCTGTTCGTGAAAGTCTTATTGCAGAGATCCACAAGCAGGGGCATTTGGGGAGAGACAAGATGGTTGAGCTCGTTGGAAAGAAGTTTTATTGGCCACATCTCCGTAGAGACACGCACAGATTTGTTCAGAAGTGTATGGTTTGTCAGATCAACAAGGGCCAATCTCAAAATACGGGTTTGTATACCCCTCTGCCTATTCCGGATGGACCTTGGGAGGATATTTCCATGGATTTTGTGTTGGAGCTTCTGAGGACGCAACGTGCCAATGACTCTGTTTTCGTGGTTGTGGATCGTTTCTCGAAGATGGCTCATTTTATCCCTTGTAGGAAGACGCATGATGCTTCTCACATCGCGGGTTTGTTCTTCAAGGAAGTTGTCCGTTTACATGGGATTCCGAAGTCCATTACATCCGACCGTGATACTAAGTTTCTTAGCCATTTTTGGCGTACTTTGTGGCGTATTTTTCAGACAGACTTGCAGTTCAGCAATTCTTTTCATCCGCAGACAGATGGCCAAACGGAGGTTGTGAATAGGACCATGGGTTCTATGGTTCGTTGTCTATGCAATGAGTATCCGAAGACGTGTGATTTGGCATTATCAACGGCTGAATTTGCGTTTAACAACATGACGAATCGGACTACGAAGAAGACTCCTTTTGAGATAGTGTTTCAACGGCCTCCTAAGCATACTCTTGACTTGATTCCTTTGCCTAGAGTTTCGGGGTATAGTATTGCAGCTGAAAACATGGCGGAGATGATAGATGCAGTTCAGACGGAGGTCAAGAAGAACATTGAAGCTTCTAATGCCAAGTATAAGGAGATTGCGGATAGGCGGCGTCGTTTGAAGGTTTTTGCTGTTGGTGATTTGGTGATGGTTCATTTGCGTAAGGAACGGGTTCCCCAAGGTACGTACCACAAGCTTCACCCCAAGAAGATTGGACCTTGCCGGATAGTGAAGAAGATCAATGACAATGCCTATGTTGTTGATTTACCCGAGGGGTGGAATATTTCTAATACTTTTAATGTTGCGGACTTAGTTGAATTCCATCCCGACGTTCCCCTTTATTTAGATATGGATCCGGGGACGAATCCTTTTGAAGTTGGGAGCGAATGATGTCGTCGGTGCAGCTGTGTTAGACCTGGGAGCGGAGCAGACCTGGAAGGACGATGGTGCTGGTCGTGCGACAGAAGGATACAATGGGCACGACTCGTGCAGACAATCACGACTCGTGACGTTGTTCTGCACGAGTGCTTTTTAGTTCACGCCTCGTTTCACGACTGATGTTGGAGGGCACGACTCGTGAAGGTAGTCACGAGTCGTGACAGACGCGTTCAAAGATCCCGGATTGTTTCCTAATTACTGTTTGACGTTTTTTATTTTGGGCTTTTTATTCTTTTCCTTTTCCAAGTTGATTAGGGTTGTTTGGGTAGTATTTAAACTTGTTTTTGTTTCTTAAAAATTTTAGTCTCTTTTATCAATTGAAATTCATATTTGCATCTTGCAAACCCTTGGTCAATTTATTGGCTTGCAGAAGGATTTCTTAGGAAATTCTTGTTATCTTGGGAATTGCGATTCCTTGCAGAAGGTTTTGATTTCGATCAAGCCTTATTGTTACTATTCCGCTGCGTTACTTTACATCAGTTATAGTGGGAAGTGATCAAAAAAGGAAGAAAAGAAGGTAATCAACCCCTTGTGTGATAATATGCAAAATTATAAGTTTGGGGGTTGATTTATTGGGTTGGCATGGACTGGAGTGATAAATTCAAGATGAGGATGTATGTTGAAGACTCTCTAGTTTCACTACTTGACTTCATATGTCCTTATCTTCTTTTGTAACCATGATCCTAGCCCGCGATGTTCGAGATATATTACAAGCCATAGAGCCATATTTGATCTCTAAAGAGTAGCTGGGTTGACAATTGTGTCTAAACATGTACATTAGTGTCCTTATACTTTTATCTTATTATTTTTAGAGCATGACACAAGTGACCCTATAAAATATCTTACTTTGGTAACATTGACTCCCATGATTCATTCTTTCATTATGTGGTGGAGAATTGTATGTTAGATGCATCAATGTAAATATAATCTCATGTTCATGATAATACTTGCAGATTATGTATGTTGTAAGATCTGAAACTTGTTGTGCCAACAACCGATTATATGAATTGAACAATTCCAAAAATATTTTATTCGCTTTAATTAGTTAGTTAGTTTTTATTTTGTTTTAGTTCTTGTTTTACTCGAGGACGAGCAAAAGATAAGTTTGGGGGTATTTGATGGATGTTGTTTTACCCATCCAAAAAATATATTTTCAAGCATATTTTGTGCTCAAAATCTTGGGAATTTAATGTGTTTTTCTAGTGTTTTAAAAGTACATGGGCTGAAATGAAATTCGGCAGAAAACGGAGGAGTTAAGCTTGTTTTGAAAGTTCAGGGACCAAAGTGCAAAACTGGGAAAAAAGGGACCAAAATGCAATTAGTTGAAAACAAGGAGTTAAACTGGTTTTATGAAGTTCAGGGGCTAAAGTGCAATTAATTGGAATTAGAAGGACTGAGGCTGAAAAAAGAAGGCTGGCCACAAGACAAGGTAATGCTGGTTGAGGGTGGCCGCAAAAAATGGGCCGAGGCCGAAAGCTGGCCGGCCAGGAGAAGGATGGACGCAGTGCTTGGAGCAGCATGGCCGCATGAGACATGGTCGTGGCCGAGCGACCGCGCCCAAAGGCCAAGCGGTCGCACCATTTTGGCAGAAAAACAGGGCGACCGCGCCATGGGTGGCGAGCGACTGCCCCCATGGCCGGCCAAGGCTTTTCAACGGATTTTTGTGACGGAATTGGTCTGTCATAGAATTAAAAGGCAGTTTTCAGCAGATTTTGCTACAGATTTGTGACGGATTTGGTGTTGAATCCAAATTTGACTAGGATTTTGGCAGATTTTGGCTGTGATTTAGAATTCTTCCTCCCTCCTACTATATAAATAACCTCTAGACTAGATTTTTGTATCCCCTCTTATCTTTTTATCATTTTTTACTCTCTCATAACATAATTTAGGTTTTTTTCAAGAATTTCATTGGAAGATTTATGCAATTTATTAAAGCTTTATTGATGTTCAATATGAACATGAGTGGCTAATTCCCTTCGTCTACGGAAAGGAGGTAATGTATACCAATCCCTTATGACTTAATTAATATTGCAATCAATCAAGGGTTGGGTTCGTCAAAAGTATTCTTCATCTAAGTTTTCTAAACTACAATCACATGTGTAGATGTGATTGATTTTTAAACTAAATTTGTGTTTGTGATTGACAAGTGATTGTTCGATCCATGCAAGTCAAACTTTTGAATGAATATAGGTTTTGACAAGTGATTGCAAACTAAAATTATAGGTTCTTAATCCTAGGGTTTAATGAGTTCTTGAATATTAAGTGTACTTTGCAGAAATCCTAATATTTGTAAAATACTAAATTGTGGACGTGTGAACGCTCAATTTTACTAAAGAGGGTGAACCCTCAACTATGATTGATTGTATTATTGATTGGAATAGTGGTACGATATACATGAATCCCATTCTGTAGATACTTCTTCCTTCGTATTCGGTAATTTTATTCTTAGTTGTTAAATAATTTTAGTAGTTAATTAAATCCAACCCCCCCCCCCTTCTTTTATTTATTTGTTTGTTCAACTGTTGAAAGTTAAGTTGTTGATTCACAAATTCATGTGGATTCGACCCTTGTTGCCAAGTGATAATACTACTACGATAACTCGTACACTTGCGAGATATTTTTATAACAAATGGGATTTTCCCCATCAATGCCTAAACAAACTATTGTTCTTGTACTAGTCTTCAATTCAGTTTATATGGATTATTAATTTTTAAACTTGTTGATCAAAAATGGTGTTGTATTTTTATCGTTGGACTGTTCTATTGTACTCTGATTTTGTTTGGTGATATTTCATTTGATATAATCTTTGTATAAATATTGATTAAAGATGACAATGTTTTAATAAGTTTTTTTTGTTAGCCAAACATCCCAAGAAGAATGTATTAGTGATGTGGATAGTTTGGTAATTTACATGTTAATCCCCACCTTTAATATTATTTTTATCAAACGTCATGTTGTATTTGAGAACTGAAAATTATTAATCCTCATGAGTAATAATCCGGGAATTATTAGTGCGGGGATAAATAATCATGCTTATCCTTAAATTACTTAAATTACTACCTAACGAGCACTTATTGTTAAAATGTCCAGGATTAAAAGTACTTCCAGCTTTCTCCTCAAAATTTTCAAAAGTTGAAACGTTTTGGCTTTCTAATAGAAATTTTTTATCCTTTTTGTTTCTTAAGAATGATGTAAACATTTTGGTGAGGAAAGCCACATCTTCAGTTTCCAAATTAAATTTATCAATTTCTCTAGAAATTTCTACTATTTTTTTAGAAACTTTAGAGGTACTGTAAAGAGCATCAGCAAGAGCGATGTTTTCAGCCTTATGTTGATGTTGAATAGACAGATTCATTTTAAGCATGGTTAGAATACCCACAATTGTATCTAGAGTCATAGTTGCAGTATTATGAGCCTCTTCAACAACAACAATTTTAATATTGAATTTATCAGTAACAGTTCTAAGCATTTTACTTACTAGCCTAGCATTAGATATAGTCTCACCTAAGGAGAGTCATTCATTAGAGATATATTTTACTTTAGCCTAATAGCTTTTGAAATCTTTGACCCCATTCATCCTCAAGTTTTCAAACGTGGTCATGAGGATCCTAGCCTTGGTGGCCTTAACACTTTCGCCACCCTCACATGGAGATTGAAGAATCTCCCTTAACAAACGAAACATATGTTCATCAACATGATTTAATATAGAACCTAGAGCTTTAGAACTATAATTAGCAAGGGTAACTTCTGTTGTAGTCCAGTCTTCCTCAGGTTTAAGTTTGTAGGATTTTTCAGAAGTTTCACTCGCTACATCCTTACTTTCAACCTTAGGAGGATACCATTGGGACAATTATGCTTAGCCATACCCTCTCATCAATTGCTTTAATAAAAAGATGCATCTTAGCTTTCTATAAAGCATAATTTGTACCACCTAACACTGGAGGACGATACTGATTTAAATGACTGTCCATTATGACTACTCTTTCTGGATCACACTTAGTGTAATCGAGTGTAGGCTCTGATACCAATTAAGAGATTAGCTAGTTATAACAGTCGAACAGAGTAACGGTGTTAGTCCTGGTGTAATTACACCAAGGACTACACAAAACAAATTGCAGCGGAATAACTAAAACAAACAGAATTAAAAACAGGATTTTTAATCACTCATCTACGGCAATTTGATGTAGATAATAAAAATTTCTCTTTAATAAATGATTCAATGCTTTGGTTACAAAGTAAAAGAAACAAGAGAAGAAACAAAAATACTAAAAACTAAAACACAAGTTCTAGGAAAATTTGTGTAACTAAATTACTCTCACAAAAGAACTATAAGGGTATGTTTGGATACCCCAATTTCATAGCTTGGAATTGGAATTGAAAAAATAAAATGAATTTCGTGGAACTAATTTAACCCTTTCAATTTCAATTCAATTGATTGAAATCGAATTGTCAAACATAACCTAAGCAATATTACGAAAACTCTTTTCTCTGGAATGCATAGGAAATAATGAGCCGACATTGTCCTTTTATAGTCTTTGAAGTCCTAAAACCATGAACTTCTTGGAGGCCAAGAAACCTTGTAGATCATGGAGTAAATTTCAAGAATACTTACTCCGTCTCTTCCTAAAAATAGCCCATGTAAGTCTCCACCAAAATAACATATACTCCCTCCGTCCCGCTAATATCAGCACAAACACTGTTTGCGCGGGAATTAAGGAATATGATATTTTAATAAAATGTTGTGAGTGTAAAAGAATGAGTGGAGGGAATAATAAATTATAATGGTGTTGTGAGTATTAAAATAATGTAGGAGAGAGAATGAGTGGAGGAAAGTGAATATTTTATTAATATAAAGTTTCCTTTTTGGGAGTGTGCGGATATTAGCGGGACGCCCAAAAAGAAAAATGTGCGAATATTAGCGGGACGGAGGGAGTATCTCCTTCCAAAATCGTGTAAAAAGATTGACTTGAAGTATTTCTTGTATTGATCTTCTCTAAAAATAGAGTTTTCTAATACATGTGATAGTATTCTACAAAATATCAAAGATATAAACTAAACAAGGATGCTTATTAATATGTTGGTAAAAAAAAAAAAGAATAATACAACAGTTAATTATAAATGATATTTACAAATCTAACTAAAATAAAAAAAGACATAAATCTCTAAATTAAAATATCCTATAATTAATAAAATTTTACTACATTTTTTCTTTACACAAACAAACCGGACAAGTTTCAATAAATTACATTAACCCCCTAAATTATTAAAATATTTTCCCCCATTAACCTCTATATAGCTCTAACTCTTTATAGCTCCGCCAAGGTGGGCCCTACTCAATCCAATATTTTCCACATTCTTTCCCGGTGATTTTTTCCATGAGTCAGAGAAAACTTTTATTGAAATCACAACATATTCAATAATGAGGAAATTATTAACATTTTCATTCAAATAATAACATAAATTCTTTAACTCACATACAGCACACAACTGTTCCGGATCCACCGGAATATGTACAAATTTAAGACATGAATATTTTTACAAAAGTTTTTTTCCTTCTTGTTTGCTGCAACTGCAACTGCAAGAAGACCTTTGCCTTCATCCTTTTATTCAACAACATGAGATATATTTCATACTTCAACTTAAACGGTGTTAACTTTAGTGCAAACTTTCCTGATTTCACCTTGGTGCCCTGTAAGAACTCCAATCCTACCCATATTAACCATGGAAACTCCAAAGTCCTTGAAGAAAGTTGATCCACGTGTAGCAACTTGATATTCTACATAAGCTTTAGTCTCAGGGTCATTTAGTAGGGCTGAATCCGACTCAAAAAGACCTCTTCTTTTGGTCAAAAGTGTGAAGTATTTTTCATCAAAAGTCTTAACACTTCCTGGATCCATCTCTACAAGCGTAGTTTGATCTCCTGCCTTGCATTTCATCTTCAACCTTGCCACGTAGTCGGGATCCATAGTTGGATCAGTGTCCCCCTTTCCAGTGAAGTTATAAATACGAGCATCAAATGATGAACAGTGAGATGTTCCAATAGTATGTCCACCTATGCCACAAAAGTGCGTCAGTTAGTCCAAGATGTTATATTTATGGTATGTTTGGCAACCTCAATTCATAGCCTTGGTATTGGAATTTGTAGAACCCTAAGTAATTTCTTATGGTCTATAAACAAAGAAAATGATGAATAACTTAGTTTTACACGACCTCTCGATAAGCTTTGAATTGTGTTAAGAAGAAATATTTTCCGGAAGGAAACCAATAAAAGACCGAACCACCCTTTAAACGTCGCAAATGTTAGATTTGTTACCTGATAGTACAACAAGATCTTTGGCACTTAGACCCACAAGTAGAAACCTTCGTTTCAATTCAGTTATGTTTGTATTGGCGGGTATTAAGCTCAGAGCCTCAAAGAAGCTTGAAACACTTCCATCCCTTCGCCCAGTCTCAACCTCCCAATATGGTCCCCTAAGCTGAGACCAAAAATGATTATATTTCGTTAGCTACTTGAATCATTATATACTCAATAGAAAATCACTTCATACTCTATAGCATAAGGAAAAGAAGAAAATAATCTTACCGCGTATGTTACGTCCCTAGCTACTAGGGTAAGTATATCAGCACAAGAAACCACGCCTGGGCATGCTTTCTCTACCTCAGACTTTGCATTATCAACAATCTGATATCCTCTTAGGCTTAGATTTGGAAATGAATCTTTTTCAGCTTGTTTGGTGGGAGAATCTAAAAGAATTGAGCCTTCACAACCCTGCAACAAAACACATACAAGGGAGATATTTTATAATCATGAACGAGCCAAGCAAGGAAAAATAATGAAGGGAAACAATATTATCTACCAGACAAAGGTACTATGAATCAAATAGGATTAGTATGATTAATCAAAAAAGATTTTTGCTCATTTAGAGGTATAATAAATGAAAATTAAGTAAGTTATAGGTTTGGATTTATAAATTACCAAATATTGGAGACCGTTAAAACAGAAAAGTTTGCCAATATAAACAAAACTGAGAGATTTATAATATGTACCCTAACAAAACAATCATGAAAGTGCATTCTCATCAATGGAGCAGCAAGAGATGGGGTTGTCGCGATGACTTTGTTTATATAACCCGAGACAATCTCCTCAGCTTTTGGACATGTTTTTGCATAAAACCCAACTTTCAGGCCATTCCCATTGGCAAAGAGAGAAAGAGAAGGCAGCAGAAGACAACATGCCAGGAAGATTTGTGAAGTAGTCATATCTAAAGCTAGAAACAGAACTGAATCGATCTTTGTTGATGAAATGCAATGGGAATTATTTCCATTCTTATAGTTGGTAGGGATCCGTTGAGGTTTGAAATCGTCATTGTGATTTGTCAGCCTATGAATCCAAGTTGGATAATAGAACCATTTGATATGGTCAGAATCTAACTGTCTGAAAGATACATTATTAACAAATTACTAAGATTGACTTAAGGTTTGGTGAGAGTTTTGTTTTATAAAACTGAGGTGTCTTTGTAATATAATACTTATCCAACATATATTGTCATTTCTTTTTCCTTTATGCCTTAAGAGATAAGCCTTGTTTCTTAAAATGTTCTATAAATCCCCATGTCGACTCAGGATACTCACAAAGAAGCCTGAAATCCCAATGATTGAGAATAGCATGAAGATATCATTTTGCAGTTACATCAAGTAAGAATGTCATCTTTCAGCCATTTTCAAGCCTAGAAAACAAGCTATTTTTATGACACAAAGGATTGAGAAAAACACTCAAGTTAGTCCCAGAGTTTATCGTAAATAGTCGATGCATTAACTTAAAAGCTGTTACTCCTTCCTTCCTTGAAAATATACTCAAGTTAGAGACATTATTAAAAAAAATGACTTTTGTGCACTTTTTAGAGCAAATAACACATAACTTTAAGAATATTGCTCTTCACCTTTAAAATTGCTATTTTGCCATGTTAGAGATATTATTCCACATTGGGAATTGACAAACCTTGCCTATAACCCAACAATTGAGAAGTATGTTTATATGTTACTGAAACAACAAAGCATTAATGTTTTAAGGAAACAAAAAAAATCACCAAAAACTGAGAAATTAAATTCATCATTTTTAACTAACATATTCCCTTTCATATAGTATTGTCTTAAAAAAAAAAAAAAACTGGATTAAAGATAGAACCAAAACATAATACAACTTTAGAATCATCATCAAATAGGTTCCCTTCAAGGCTTCCTATTGTGAGTTCCTAATTTTCCGCAACGACCACATTTCATTTTCCCTTTCATAACCTTGCCCCTAGAAGGAATATGATTCTTCCTTGGCCTTATAGGAGGACGCCTCATTACTAGTATCACATGTGGTTCAGTAGTGGGAGCTTGACCAAATGAAGCATAAGCCTGGATAGGTGAAGCATAATACTCTCCGTAGTAACTGCAATGGAAAAATGACTCAATGTATGAGATTGGATCTGATTTGGTCTTGAACAGAACCGCAACTGCATGCACGCAAGGGAAACCTTCGTGTTGTCACTTTCCACATGAACATGTGCATTATTCGACGTCGAAAACCATTGGAGGAAAGGAATGCACTTCAAACACATTGTTTGAAGAGGAATATACCACCCATGACCTACCAATTTTTTTATGTTCTTAATACTTCTTATGCATTAGAGGACATAATGTAGTATTCCACTTTGATGAATCTTCTCTCCGTTTGACATTTGACACATCAACTTCAATCTAATAGAATCAATTAACTCCATAATAGGCAATGAACGAGCAACTTTAAACTGAGCATTAAATGATTCTGCAGCATTGGAAGACATCTCCCCATATCGACTACCATTAAAGAATGCATTAGCATAATTTTCAACTGGTAAGTTATCCAAAAACTCATTAACAATTGTCACACCTTCAGCTTTCATTTCATTCAGAAAAATATTAAAAAGTTCTTCAGTCGGGGCTTCTACGCACTGACTGAGTTTATAGGTCATCCTATTCTTAAAGCTTACATGACAGCCTCTAATCGTATCCTTCAAATTATGTTTCAAATAAACAATGCAAAATGAATGAAAACATTCAGGCAACACGGCTTTCACTGTTTGAATAATGTCTTGATGGCGATCAGACACAAATGTTACTTGCCTATAATCTATGTGAGGTTTAATTTACTCCAAAAACTATATCCAATTTTCTGCATCTTCACCACCAACAATAGCAAAAAGCAATGTTAAAAAGCCCCGAAGAAAAAAAAAACTACAGTAAGAATAATTTAAAAACAACTGATAAATACACTATACTATTTATGTAGAGAATAGTACATACCAAAGTTGGCATCTTTGGCCATTGCAGCAAGTAAAGTCCCCTTGTATTTTCCATGTAAAAATGTACCATCAACAAACAACAACGGACGACAAAACCGGAAACCTCTTATACATGCTCCAAATGAAACAAAACACCTTTTAAATTGGCCTAATTTATCAGATTCAAGCACAAACTGATTAGTCTCATCCAACTACTTCATCTTCTTAAAGTAACCTCTCAAATTATCATAAGATAACGATTCTTCACCATAAACTACTGTCCTAGCTTTCTCAACAGATCTCCACCCAACTTTTTATGTTACATCAATTCCATAACTAGTCTTAAGAACCCTAAGAATTTCAGATGTACCAATCGAAGGCGTAGAGCGAACAACATCAGCTATGGATTCAGCAAGAACATCAGAAGTAACCCATCACTACATGTATGACTTGAAGTATATGTTTTTTATTAAACAAATCCATTTGACTTCTCAACAGAATCATGGATCCTCCAAGGACAGCCTATTGTAAGTACGCCAATCCAATTCGCGACCTTTTCAGATGCATTTTAATATGATAAAATTGCATTTTAGGGGCGTTTTGGTAAATTTCCGGTCCACCCCGAGACTTCCGGAAACATTTCATATGTTTCACGCGAAGGAAGTACCTTTTTGTACTTTGCTCAGACTAAGGGACCTAAAAGGAATAAATCTGTTTTGGACTTTTTAGGAATTATCCAAGAAGGTTCCAGAACCAGATTTGGCGCCAAAAACGGTTATGGTCACCTTGTGTCACGCGACAAGTCGAGGCATGGAAAGTGGTTACGTTATGTCGTGCGACACATTGAGGCCACTAACTGCAGCTATAAATAAGACCCTACCCCTCTCAGTTTTGGATCCGAATTTGAACTCCCTAAAGCTACTCTGCCCAAATTACACCAAAAACTCTCTCTCTCTTCCTCCCTTACCAAAACTAACCAATTCTCCCCCAAATCCCTCACTTCTCACCTCACCTTCAACTCAATTCCCCTTCTACCTCCTCAAGCACCTTGAATCTCCCAATCCAGATCTTAGTTCGTGCTTGGACCTCCATCCCAGAAGCCGAATTGAAGACTCCTACACCTAACTTGGTGTAAGAGTTGAGGATTACAAGGGTAACTCTCTCTCTCTCTCTCTCTCTCTCTCTCTCTCTCTCTCTCTCTCTTCTATTTTGCTTAATAATTATGTCCTTCTTCCTCACTTGATAATCAGGCTCCATCTGCCTCAGATTATCAAGTGGCAACTGCAATCTCTCTGTTTAAATTGTGTTTGTTTGAGTCCAATTGCTTACTTATGATGTGAATCTATCTCTTATTGCAATTTGGACATCAAGGGAGTGTGGATCTCCCATATCCACACTCCTTTGGTTGATTCGTATCTATTTCATGCTATTTTGATTGGTTCTGGTATAATTGTTTGATTGTATTGTGGATCTGGTGAATATGTTTCTCAATTTGTAGGTACCTGCAGAAGGTAAACACATGTCACGCGACACACAGGGACGTTGAGAGTCCTGTGTCACGCGACATGTCGTGACCATCTGCAGGAACCTTATTTCAATTGTAAGTTGATCCAGATAGTTATCTTAGCTGTAGTAGTATGCTCATGTGATTCAATGTTTAGATTTGGTTCTAATTGTATTTTGTGTTCGTTTAGAGTTTCCGCAATCTGTTTGTTGTGAGCTTCTGCAGAGGGACATGTAGTGTCACGCGACACAATTGGACATGAGGAGTCCTGTGTCACGCGACATAGATGATCCTTTGCAGAGGACTTGATTTCCTTGGTAATCTGTTCTTTCGATGTAAAGGGATGTGGCCTCCCGGACAATTGGTCTACAAGTTGTAATGGTCTTGCATATTCAATAAAATCCATGTTATTGCATTTGTCTATCATCATCGTTTGCACATTTTATGAACTATTTGGATGTCTAAATTAGAAAGACTCGTCTACGGATGAGGCGTGTTGGGTGAACTCTCGGTTCTTCCCAACACGTAACCTGACCCCCGAACCCATTCTCTTTTAAAAAGATTTTTCAAAGTGCACCTCCAAAGCATGGCGTGGCGACTCCTTTCTTTTTTTTATTTTAAACCGGAAAACAAATTTTTTTTTTCGGGCGAGCGCACATTCACCTATAGTACTTTTATGCTTGCACTGTGCAGTAACACGTTTTTTGTCATTTTTAATAAACTCAAAACTAAATCCAACATCACAGGCATACTTACATAATCTGATACGAAACTCAGTAATTCCTCCTTCAAAAACTTGTCTGATACCTATTATTTCCTTAGCCCACTTTGCTGTTAGCAATTTTTTTTCTCCATAATGAAAAAAGTTTACAGGCATTTCAAGTGCAAGCCTACTAGAACTACTATGCTCAAGTTCATTAGATATAGAACCACAACGCACATTAGATGTAGATGGTTTTTGTGCAATCGCAGCGGAAGCAAGAGAACAAAACTCAAGAACACAAAAGCAATCAATAGGGAAATCGAAAGAGAAAGAGAAGAAATTAATTGGGGGTTTGAATCTCCCGTTTCTGTATATTATTGTGCAATAATCTCATGCCGTTTACACAGGTTACAAAACATATATATATATGTTTACAAACCTAGCCCTAACTGAGACTAATAACCCAGAAAACCCACGTGTGAGCACCCCAACCCGGGACCTATCTCGTATCCCGAGCTTGAGGAGCCCAAACTAAGAAATCTCATTTTCCATTTTTCAAAAATCTTTTAATTTGCCTTTACAAGGAAACCAATTCTAAATTTTCCCATAAACAAAATCAAATATAATATCTCCATTTGGAGGGATTTAAACAAATACCTTAAAAACCATACTTCATTAATTACATTGAAAACCCTAATTAGCATTGTTTAACAAAAGAGTTTTCATTACAAATTATGAAAGAGTAATAATTAAATATGACTCCCTACAACCCCCACATATACCTATCCTGACAAATCCCAAAAGCAACAGTCCATAATTGTAACGACCCCAACCCTAGGCGCTAATTTTAAACATTTTATTATGTGCTTTTAATATTTATGTTAACTTTATGTGTTTATTTATGTCTTTAAAATTCGTATTTTAAGATAAGATGATTGGGAAATAATTCTAGAATCTTAGGATTTGCTAGAGAAATTTAATAAAGCATTTTGGGGAAATAATAAAAATGGAAATTTGATAAATAGTAAGAGAAGGTTAAAATGTGTAGAATAAATAATGGGAATAAAAAGGGATTTAATTTAGAATTGTGGGAAGCCTTAGTTAGAGGGGGGACCATTTCTACTCCTTCTAGAATCCCTCCAAGTGTCCTCCCTAACCCCTCCTCTTACTCCCTCTCATCCGGCCCCCTCCCCCTCATCCTAGCTCCCTCAAGTCAACACCCCATCACTTCTCCCTTCACCTCCCCATACTTCACCTAGATACTTTCATCTTCTTCCTCCTTTTCTTCTTTCACTCTTCCATGGAACTCCATTGAAGGCTTCTTCATTCCCAAGCATTGTAGCTAGAGATTCTACACCATTTTCAAGTCAAAAGGCATTTTTGGGTTTGGATCATCTAGAGGAGCAAGGCAAGCTAAGAAGATCAACTTTTATTCTAAAAATCTAAGGTGAGTTATTATGATTCCCTTCTTATGAATGTTCATGAACTCTATTTGTTGTTCTTGTTGTGATGATAATTTTGTAAATGCCTTGGAAACCTATTTAAAGTTGGGAGATGGGTAAATGACAAAGAAGGATACTCTTGTTCTTAGGAATTGATTTAGATTGAATGAAATGGGTGAAGTTAGGTTAGAAGATGTTAGCTTGAATTGGTAAATAACCTAAATCTATGTGATGCTTGATTCATGTTTTGGGAATTTTATGAGAGTTGGATAAGTAGAAAATGAAATATGATGAACTTAATGTTTGGATGATAATCTAGAGTATATGATTTGGGTGTAATGTGCCATGATCCATAATCTAGGGTTCCTTTATGTTGAATTTAGATGAGTTAGGATGAACTTTGGCAACCGAGGAAATCCTTTGGTTGTTCTTGAGCTTAGAGTAGAAGGAATGATTGGAAAGGAATAGAAAATGGTAAGAAAAGCAATTAAAGAAATCTGGAAATTTTGGTCCAAACACTTGGGCGGTCGCCCAAGGGGGCGTGAGCGGCCGCCCATGTGTCCAGGGAGTGATTGCCTTAGAAAAACCCCTTGGGCGGTCGCCCAAGAGGTGTTGGGCGGTCGCCCTCCCCTTTGAACTCCCTTGTGAGCGGTCGCCCATGGCTGAGTGTGCGGTCGCCCACTTAGGCAGAAACTTAGGCATCCCTTTGAAACCCTCTTGGGCGGTCGCCCAAGAGGTATGGGCGGTCGCCCAAGCCTTCAGCAACTGGACTTTGGATTTGAACCTGAATTGTTTAGTAACCTTAATTGATCACTCATAAATTGTGACTCCCACTTGGTAATTGAACTTGAACCTTCATAGGGGCCTTGTACCCTTGTATATGGAAATTGTAGGGTAGGTTAATGATACCTCGTTCCCTTACTTAGTGTTACCTATATATATTGTTGTTGATGTTGTTTAGTGTGCTCATAAATTGTGGCACTTTGATATTGATTGGGCATGAGTATATACTACCATGTGGCTATTGTTATCCCCTTTGTGGATTTATATTGCTATCTTTATGATATTCTATTGTGGTATGTATCCCTACTTTGGATCATACAATGTTTGGTTAAGCAAGTATGTTATTACTGTGCTTAGTTATGTAAATCCAGCTGGTATTGGTTTATTTGTTTGTTGGGCAATGTTATGGATTTATAATGGCACCGAGCCGAGTTCATTATAATTCATACATTGCCGAGTTTGTCCCCCTTGCGTGGGATTTGTGGGCTAGCATCTCCTTTGGAGGTAGATGGTCTAGTTTTCACCGGGATACGACCGTGTGTCCGAGTCCCCAGAGTACCGTTATTGTTCATGGTTCCGAATCGCTTCATCAACTGTTCTTCTTTGCTCGGATGTGTATATCCTTTTGGAGATAAAACCTTGGCTCAGTATCCTTCTAAGTGTTACTTTATCGTACCTATGTGTTGTGATATATTCATGCTGAGCTGGTCGTTGTTTCCAACCGGTATGGGACGGTTGGCGGCAGAGCCTCTTGGGTTATATGGATATGTCTTTTGATGTGTTGCATCTTATATGGCATATTGCTTTGCATGCATAATAGCTCATTGAGATTTATTCTCACCCCTCTCCCTTTCTTGTTTTAGATTCCGAGACGGGTGACTCGAATCGGTGAGGCCGGGGTTATCATCGTGGACTTTTGCTTTTGGGGCTTGTCAAGTTAAGTATAAGAGTGGGTTGTTAGGAGTAATTGTTAAGTACCCCTCTTTTATAATTTGTATGGAAAACTCTTTTGTTGAAACAATGTTAATCAAGGCTTTTGTATAACTAGTTAGATTTCGGTTTATATAAGTTGTGGTTGGATTTCCTCTAAGCGAGATATTATCATTTGATTGTATTTATAAGTTTGAAAAGTGGGTTTCTTTCAAAGGAAAATAAATGTTTTAAAAGTGAAGATGAATTTTCTTAGTTGGAGCTCCTCTAGCTCGGGACACGCGTTAGGTCCGGGTTGGGGACCTCACAGTTGGTATCAGAGCTTAGTTTAGAGGTCAAGGGTAGATGTCTAGACTAAGTGGGAATGTGTGATAATTAACGCCGAGTGTTTAATGCAGGAGTTCGTTCTAATGGCCGGAAGCAATGATGATCAGCGAAAGGTTCTAGGAAATGAAGAAGATATGGGTATAGGTGGAATTCAGAATGAAGAGATGATGAAATTATTCAGGACGTTTGTACAAGGTATTAAGACTGGAGGATCAGTTCCGAATCAACCTGAGAGATATCAAGGTAATGGATTAGAAAGATTTGTGAAGATGAACCCACCGAGCTTTAACGGAGATCCGAATCCGTTCGGGCGAGAAAATTGGTTAGCGTAAATGAATAGGATTCTTGAGGTTATAGAAAGTCCCAACGAAGAGAAAGTTAGGTATGCCGTGTTCAAACTTGAGGGTTTAGGCTGGTCGGTGGTGGCGAGATATTGAAGGGAAGTTGGGAGCGGGATCATACGCCCAGGACTTGGGATAATTTCACTCAACAGTTCGAGGACTATTTCATTTCTATGGTTACAAGGGATAAAAAGGAGATTGAATTCATAAGACTAAAACAAGGGAACATGACGGTAGATCAGTATTCAGTCCGGTTTGAGGAATTAGCTAGGTGTTGCCCTCATTTGGTATCGCATGAAGTGAAAAGGGTTCGAAGTTTGTAACGAGGTTTGAGGAGCGAGCTTAGGAAGAAAGTATGGATTAATAATTTCACCGCTTTCCAAACAGTCATAGATAGAGCATATAAGTTTGAAAAGGACATCGGGGAAAATAGTGGAAAATCGGAAGATGGGATTGGAAACAAGCCAAAGTATATAGGACAAGGATCCAAAATCACTAGAGGACAACCAAGGACTTCAGCCTCAGGGAATAAGAGAGGGGAACTTAGGGTAGCTTCTTCGTCTAGGTCAGTACCCAAACAGTATGGGATGATTTGTGGATTTTGCAAGAAGGTTGGACATACCGAAGATCGATGTTGGAGTAAGCAAGGCAAGTGTTTAAGTTGTGGAGCATTGGGACACTTTAGGAGAAATTGCCCAAGGTTGCAGCGGGGACGAGCTTCAAGCGGCGGTCGGCCAAGGTGAACGACAAAGAGATGGTACCAAAAGAGATAGCGAAGGAGAACCGAAAGAGAGGGTCTGTGGTCGAGTGTGTGTTTCGGATCCAGGAGAGATGGATCCCTCCGAGGTCCCTAGAGGTAAATTCTCTGTCTCAGGAGTTAGGGGTCATATTTTATAGATCCTGTTTCATACCATTACGTGTGGCATAGTGTTTTATTTCTATGTGTCAAACGTTGTTTGAAAATTTGTTTTATTGTTAGAGGATTCTGCTCTTATGAGAGGATACCTCGAACCTTCTTGGAGTTTACCACGATGGTGAGGTGGTTATGGTGAGCATGTATTGCCGGTTGGTTTTGGTATGATTATTAATTTACGATTTTGAAATATACTTGACCGGGAGGGTTAGGTAGTTGTTGTTTAAATGGTAGACTATCATAATAAGTGAGTCTTCTTTTCCATGCCTAAATTGCTTATGTTGGTATTTGATATAGGTGAACCTAGATGTAAAAAATTCTTGTCATATATGGGTATTTAAGGTGAAAATTTTGCATCAAGATGTGAAGGGTAATTAGTATATGTTAGACTCGCATAAGAAGTCTTTTCAAAATTGTATGTGCTAATTGTGAGTAAATGATAAACGAACTCCCGTCGATATATTTCATGTGTTGGCTACGAGTAGGATAAGCGAGAATTGTAATCCTTATTTTGATGGCCTTATGATAGTTATGATTGATGATATCCTTGTTAATTAAAGTTCCGGGAAGATCGTGAGGATAAATTGAGAGTTAGGTTAATGATTCCTTATGAGGAGTCCCTGCATGCAAAGTTTGGTTAGTATGAGTTGGCTCGAGAAGATTTCAAATTTTGGGTTCTATAGTCTTAAACGTGGATGTTACCATGGATTTTGCGAGGGTTAAGTCCTTGATCTTTGAGTTGGCAAGTCTTTGTCGAAGAGATTTAAGGAATTCTTAAGAATGGAAAAGTCGTTGCTTTGGTTGACTCTAAAGGGCGTATAAATGGTGTAGGATGTGATGAGGATGAATCACATTGTTAGTAATAGAGAATAGGTTGGCTTTGAACCCGATCCTTATCTTACCTAGTGGATGTGAGGACCTTGTGAAATTTTAAGTGTATATTAAAGGAAGATTTGATTTGATATTATACGGAATGGGAAAGTGATAGCGTAGGTTTCGAGGAAGTTAATTAGATAAAGCGGAAATTTCTTATCGAGAGTGGTTACAATTGGTTGTGTGATTTAAGTGGAATCTTGTCTTTTGAAGCTCCCTTCTGGGATTAGTTACCGATCCTAAGAGTTGAAAGATTTAGTTAGTCGAAAGGAAGAGATTTGAAGATTACCCAAATTCTGGAAGAATAGGTTATGTTTGTGTGACAAATTTCCCTTCAACTTGAGAAGTTTAATTAACCTTAGTGAGTTGCGGAATAGCAGTTATCATTCTAGCTTTGAGGTAAAATAGTATGAGGCGTGGTTCGGGAAGATATTTCGATCTCCAATTTGTTGGGGTGAAATTAGAGAAGCAAGGCCTAAGGTATAAATTTTTAATCCATTTGAAGTTTTAGAAAGGGTTGGTGATTTGGCGTATAGACTGGCTTGGAGAAGCTCATAGAGTATCTAAGGTTTTAATGTGATAATGTAATGTATTTAGTGACCTAAGTTGTAATGCTTTGTATTTATTTATATTTTCATTGAGATCGGAAAATTCGTGTTAGTGATATTCATATGGTATGTTTGGATTATTAAGTTGTAATATCACGTTATTAATGAAATTAGAACCTTGGGAAGTGAAATCCTAGAGTATTCGGGTTATGAAAATGTATAGTAGAATCATGCCTTTGAGCAGTCTAAATGAAATTGTTAAGTTAGAATGTGTGAAGGGTAACCTTTGCTATTTGGACCTTAGGGTAAGTGACAGTTAAATTCGGGACGAATTTTCTTTAAGGGGGAGTGAGTGTAACGACCCCAACCCTAGGCGCTAATTTTAAACATTTTATTATGTGCTTTTAATATTTATGTTAACTTTATGTGTTTATTTATGTCTTTAAAATTCGTATTTTAAGATAAGATGATTGGGAAATAATTCTAGAATCTTAGGATTTGCTAGAGAAATTTAATAAAGCATTTTGGGGAAATAATAAAAATGGAAATTTGATAAATAGTAAGAGAAGGTTAAAATGTGTAGAATAAATAATGGGAATAAAAAGGGATTTAATTTAGAATTGTGGGAAGCCTTAGTTAGAGGGGGGACCATTTCTACTCCTTCTAGAATCCCTCCAAGTGTCCTCCCTAACCCCTCCTCTTACTCCCTCTCATCCGGCCCCCTCCCCCTCATCCTAGCTCCCTCAAGTCAACACCCCATCACTTCTCCCTTCACCTCCCCATACTTCACCTAGATACTTTCATCTTCTTCCTCCTTTTCTTCTTTCACTCTTCCATGGAACTCCATTGAAGGCTTCTTCATTCCCAAGCATTGTAGCTAGAGATTCTACACCATTTTCAAGTCAAAAGGCATTTTTGGGTTTGGATCATCTAGAGGAGCAAGGCAAGCTAAGAAGATCAACTTTTATTCTAAAAATCTAAGGTGAGTTATTATGATTCCCTTCTTATGAATGTTCATGAACTCTATTTGTTGTTCTTGTTGTGATGATAATTTTGTAAATGCCTTGGAAACCTATTTAAAGTTGGGAGATGGGTAAATGACAAAGAAGGATACTCTTGTTCTTAGGAATTGATTTAGATTGAATGAAATGGGTGAAGTTAGGTTAGAAGATGTTAGCTTGAATTGGTAAATAACCTAAATCTATGTGATGCTTGATTCATGTTTTGGGAATTTTATGAGAGTTGGATAAGTAGAAAATGAAATATGATGAACTTAATGTTTGGATGATAATCTAGAGTATATGATTTGGGTGTAATGTGCCATGATCCATAATCTAGGGTTCCTTTATGTTGAATTTAGATGAGTTAGGATGAACTTTGGCAACCGAGGAAATCCTTTGGTTGTTCTTGAGCTTAGAGTAGAAGGAATGATTGGAAAGGAATAGAAAATGGTAAGAAAAGCAATTAAAGAAATCTGGAAATTTTGGTCCAAACACTTGGGCGGTCGCCCAAGGGGGCGTGAGCGGCCGCCCATGTGTCCAGGGAGTGATTGCCTTAGAAAAACCCCTTGGGCGGTCGCCCAAGAGGTGTTGGGCGGTCGCCCTCCCCTTTGAACTCCCTTGTGAGCGGTCGCCCATGGCTGAGTGTGCGGTCGCCCACTTAGGCAGAAACTTAGGCATCCCTTTGAAACCCTCTTGGGCGGTCGCCCAAGAGGTATGGGCGGTCGCCCAAGCCTTCAGCAACTGGACTTTGGATTTGAACCAGAATTGTTTAGTAACCTTAATTGATCACTCATAAATTGTGACTCCCACTTGGTAATTGAACTTGAACCTTCATAGGGGCCTTGTACCCTTGTATATGGAAATTGTAGGGTAGGTTAATGATACCTCGTTCCCTTACTTAGTGTTACCTATATATATTGTTGTTGATGTTGTTTAGTGTGCTCATAAATTGTGGCACTTTGATATTGATTGGGCATGAGTATATACTACCATGTGGCTATTGTTATCCCCTTTGTGGATTTATATTGCTATCTTTATGATATTCTATTGTGGTATGTATCCCTACTTTGGATCATACAATGTTTGGTTAAGCAAGTATGTTATTACTGTGCTTAGTTATGTAAATCCAGCCGGTATTGGTTTATTTGTTTGTTGGGCAATGTTATGGATTTATAATGGCACCGAGCCGAGTTCATTATAATTCATACATTGCCGAGTTTGTCCCCCTTGCGTGGGATTTGTGGGCTAGCATCTCCTTTGGAGGTAGATGGTCTAGTTTTCACCGGGGATACGACTGTGTGTCCGAGTCCCCTGCAGTACCGTTATTGTTCATGGTTCCGAATCGCTTCATCAATTCTTCTTTGCTCGGATGTGTATATCCTTTTGGAGATAAAACCTTGGCTCGGTATCCTTCTAAGTGTTACTTTATCGTACCTATGTGTTGTGATATATTCATCTTTGGTGGTCGTTGTTTCCAACCGGTATGGGACGGTTGGCGGCGGGAGCCTCTTGGGTTATATGGATATGTCTTTTGATGTGTTGCATCTTATATGGCATATTGCTTTGCATGCATAATAGCTCATTGAGATTTATTCTCACCCCTCTCCCTTTCTTGTTTTAGATTCCGAGACAGGTGACTCGAATCAGTGAGGCCCGGGGTTATCATCGTGGACTTTTGCTTTTGGGGCTTGTCAAGTTAAGTATAAGAGTGGGTTGTTAGGAGTAATTGTTAAGTACCCCTCTTTTATAATTTGTATGGAAAACTCTTTTGTTGAAACAATGTTAATCAAGGCTTTTGTATAACTAGTTAGATTTCGGTTTATATAAGTTGTGGTTGGATTTCCTCTAAGCAGAGATATTATCATTTGATTGTATTTATAAGTTTGAAAAGTGGGTTTCTTTCAAAGGAAAATAAATGTTTTAAAAGCTGAAGATGAATTTTCTTAGTTGGAGCTCCTCTAGCTCGGGACACGCGTTAGGTCCCGGGTTGGGGAGCTCACAATAATCGTCTCCCCGGCCTCACTGGTTCAGGTCACCTGTCTCAGCATAATCTAAAGCAGTAAAAGGGAAGGGGTGAGAATAAATCTCAATGAGCTATTATGAATGCAGCAAGATGCCAATCAAAGTGCAACACATAGCATGGTAGCACATAACACATTATGAAAGCGGTAAACACCTTACGTTACCTCATTTTACCTTTCCCGTCTGAACAATAAGTCGTACAACGTGGGAGTAAAACTCCTCTCTTTGGTGAATTGCCTCCAGCACATTCACCTCTTATAGGACTCATACTCCAGAGATCCATATAAGAAAAGATACCTATATCAGAGTATCCAACAACAATGTCGCTAACTGTAAAGCTTTAGGCTTAATACAGAAGCATTCCCCCTAATCACCAATCGCAGCAGTATGTAAAGGCTCCTTATTGCTCAATACAGTAGCTTGCACAGCCCCACTATGTGGCCACAGAGGGGGGAAGGGTCACCGGTATGATGAACCTTCAATCACTTATAGAACAAATCAATAATTGATTGAATTTCATCATACCCACCCGAATATAAACACACTCAAGCACATAATAGATACTTGAAATAAATCCACAAAAAGGGATAATAATATAACAACATGGTAAAATATACTCATGCTAATCAATACCATAGTGCAACAATTCATTTAATACACTATGCATAATATCATCAATAAATATGAATGATAACAAATAAATCCACCAATGGGATAACCATGCAACCACAAAATAAGCATATCCACACACTGGGATAACATAACAACTTGTCAAATAATCCACACTTGGGATGCACATAACAACTTGCCAAATAATCCATACTTAGGATATTAAGGTAACCATATAATCAATAATTCCACAACTTAGAATAACAATGCCACAAGGTGATACATACCCATTACCAATTGGTTCAATAGTGAAACCTATGGCTTCTACACCATTGCAACTATTCACCAAAGATAAAGAGTAAGTGAGGCTACTATATATCATAAACCATTCTTACATAGTCATTATACAACCTCGAATAACCTTAATTAAAGTTCAAGATCTATTTCCCAAGTTGGAACTATTTTGGTGAAGTACTAATCAAACTTAACAATTGTTTTCCGGACGATGATCCATATTACAAGGTCCCGATAGAGATTCAAGTTAAATTATTAAGTTGTAGTCACAATGCTTAAGTGGCCCAAGTTCTACTTTAATCTAAGTTGAGAAGGTTTGATTCATATCCGAAAGTGATTAGGTTCCATTAATTTATAGTGGTTAGGATTCATGCCACTAGGTTGTTGTCAAAAATCAGCAAGAACGGAAACTGGGAAAGTCTGGCAACATGGGCGACCGCCCAAGATGACTTGGGCGACCGCCCAAGAAGGAAAAATAAGCACTCCAGTTACTGGCCACATGGGCGGCCGCTCAAGCCCCCATGGGCGACCGCCCAAGTGGCGATTCAGCCCTTGCCCAATTCTAATCCCTTTTTACTTACATTCTTTTCCCTTTAACACCCTTTTCCATGAACACCTAAATGGTTTCTAACTTTTCAATCCTCCACTTAAATCATCCAAACCCAAAATAGTATAGACTTAGATTATTTACTACTTAAGTTCCCACCCATTTCATCATCTTATTTCAAGCTAAAAATCTTCTAATCTAACTCCATCCATTTAACTACCTCATTCCAAGTTTGAACTTCTTACTTTAATTAAACCCATTTGCTTACCCTCTTGACCCACTTTCTTAACCAACAACAACATTCTAAAGCATTTACTAAATTCCTCAACTCCTAGAAGGTTTCTAAGCATCAATCAACCATTTCAACAATAAGAACAACATTTAATAGTTTATGAACATCACATAGAAGGGAAAATCATAATAACTCACTTAGCAATTATGAAGTGGATTAAAGATCTTCTTAGCTCAAAGTGTTCCTCTTGACTCCACGAATCCAAAAGTCCACCCGGATCTTCAAATGGAGAAGGTTTGGATTAACTACCATTTTTGGAAGAAATATATTGGAAGGAGGTTTCCATGGGAAGAAGGTTGAGGAAGAAGAAGGAAAATGATGGAGAATGGAGGAGTATGGAAGAGTATGGGGAGGGATAAAGGGAGTATGGGGAGGTTTGACAAATAAAGAAAAGGATGAGGGAAATAAGGGGAGGGTATGGTCCCCCCATCCCTTCTTTATTTTAAAAAATATCTTTTTCAATCATACTTCTCCTACACAAGGAAGTATACTACCCACATTTTATTTATTTTGTCCATTTCTATTATTATACCCTTCCCAAGAATATTATTTATTTCCCAATCATTTCATTTTAATATTAAGAAATCAAAGATATAAATTAAACACATAATATTAAAAATAATATTAAAAGCACATTTCATGATACTAAAATAGGTGCCTAGGTTTAGGGTCGTTACATTCACTCCTCCTTAAAGAAAATTCGTCCCGAATTTTAAACTTGATTACCTTAATGATCAATAACAAAGGCTACTTCTCCAAGCATTTTGAATTACAACCTTCAAATAGTTTCCTAAATGTCATGATTCTTCTATACATTCTCACAACCCAAATATTCTAGAATTTACTCCCGAAATTGTAATTCTAATAACTCTTCAACGTTTTCCCCACATATGTCAAATCCGCCTAAACATCATTAATTGAAGAACTCCATAAGTACGAAGGATCATACAAATAAATTTTCCATATCACATTTTATACAGTATCCCTTCAATGCTTAAACCAAAACTGCTATTATACTCAACTCCGCTAAGATTAATAAAACCTTTCAAGTTGAAAAGAAATCTATCACTCCACACACCATCTATTCTTCAAGAGTTTGGATAGTCTTCAAATCTCTTCCTTTTAAGTAACTAAATCCTCCAACTCTTAGGATCGGTAACAAATTCCACAAGAGAGCTTCAAAAAGGTAAGGTTCTCACATAAAACAATTGCAGCCACTCTCGGGTAGAGGGTAAGAAAATTCTGGTTTATCTAAGCCAACTTCCTCGAAGCATACGCTATTACTTTCCCAATTCTCATAATATCACCATCTAATTCCCCTCTAATACGCACTTAAAATTTCACAAAGTCCTCCCATCCATTAAGCAAGGTAAGGATCGGATCTATAGCCAATCTATTCTCCATCTCTATCAATATAATTCATACTTATTACATCCTACACCATTTATACATCCTTTAGAATTAATTAAAGCAACGATCTTTCATTTTTCAAGAATTCCTTAAAATTTCCTTCGGTAGCACTTGCCAACCCCAAAGATCACGAACACAATCCTCGTAAGATCTAGGGAACATCCAAGCTTAAGACTATAGAACCCCAAATTTTGGAAACTTCTCGAGCCAACTCACACTATATAAACTTTGTCTACAAGGAATTCTCACCAAGGATTATTAACCTTAACCTCCAATGATTTTCATGATCCTCTCGGAACTTTAATTAACAAAGAGACCATCAATCCTAATTACCCCTAAAGCCATCGAACTAAGGATTGAAACTTGGACTATCATACTTAGAATCAACACATGAGATACCTTGATGGAACACAATTACCATCTACTCACAACTAGCACGAAAATTTTCCGGAAGGACTTCTTATGCAAGTCTAACACATACTAATTACCCTTCACATCTTTAACCAAAAACTTCCTGCCTTTAATGCTTACATAATAAGAATACCATATAAAGGTTTATTTATATTAAATACTAATATAATCAATTTGGGTATAGAAAAGAAGACTCATTTCTTATGATAGTCTACCAATGCATAACAACTACTTAACCCTCCAGGTCAAGTATATCTCAAATTTACAAATTGGTAATCATACCAAATTAACTGGCAATACATACTCAGTCATGACCACACCACTATCGTGGTAAATCAAGGGAGGTTCGAGGTATCCTCTCATAAGAGCAGAATCCTCTAACAATAAAACAATATCTCAACAATGTATGTCACATATAAGAAAAATGTGATGCCAAACATAAATGATATGCAACAGGATCTATAAAATATGACCCCTACTTCTGAGACAGGGAATATACCTTTAGTAACCTCTGAGGAAACTATCTCTCCTAGGCTCGAAACACGTACTCGACCATAGACCTTCTCTTTCGGTTCCCCTTCGTTATCTCTTTTGGTACCACCTCTTTGTCGTCCACCCGGCTGACCGCTGCTTAAAGCTCATTCCCGCTGCCACCTTGGGCAATTCTTCCTAAAGTGTCCTATCTCTCCACACTTGATACACTTTCCTTGCTTTCTCCAACACTGATCTTCGGTATGTCCAATCCTCTTGCAAAAATTACAATTCATCCCATACTGTTTGGATTTTGGCCTAGATGAAGAAGCTACAACAAACTCTCCTCTCACACTTCCTGAAGTTAAAGTCCTTGGCTGTCCTCTAATGACTTTGGATTCTTGTCCTCGATACTTTGGTTTATTTCTAATCCCACCCTCAGATTTTCCACTATTTTTCTCAATGCTATTCTCGATCTCATATGCTCTATCTATGGCTGTCTGATAATTGGTGAAGCTATCAATCACTAATTTCTTCCTAAACTCAATCCTCAAACCTGTTACAAACCTAAGAACTCTTCTCACTTCATGCGATACCAAATGAGGGCAACACCTAGCTAGTTCCTCAAACCGGACTGAATACTGTTTCACCGTCATGTTCCCTTGTTTTAGTCCTAAGAATTCAATCTCCTTCCTATCCCTTGTAACCATGGTAATGAAATAATCCTCGAAATTATGAGTGAAATTATCCCAAGTCTGGGGCGTATGATCCCGCTCCCAACTTCTCTTCAAATTCTGCCACCACTGATCAGCTGGACCTTCAAGTTTGAAAACGGCATACTTAACTCTCTCTTTGTTGGGACTTTCTATAACCTCGAAAATCCTATTCATTTCTGCTAACCATTTTTCTGCCTTTAACGGATTTGGATCTCCATTAAAGCTCGGTGGGTTCATCTTCATAAATCTTTCTAATCCATCACTTTGGTACCCCTCAGGTTGATTCGGAACTGATCCTCTAGTCTCCATATTATGTACAAACATCCTGAATAATTTCATCATCTCTTCATTCTGATTTCCACCTATACCCATATCTCCTTCATTTCCTAGAACCTTTCGCTGATCATCATTGCTTCCGGCCATTAGAACGAACTCCTGCATTAAACACTCGGCGTTAATTACCACACATTCCCACTTAGTCTAGACATCTACCCTTGACCTCTAAACTAAGCTCTGATACCAACTGTGAGCACCCCAACCCGGGACCTATCTCGTATCCCGAGCTTGAGGAGCCCAAACTAAGAAATCTCATTTTCCATTTTTCAAAAATCTTTTAATTTGCCTTTACAAGGAAACCAATTCTAAATTTTCCCATAAACAAAATCAAATATAATATCTCCATTTGGAGGGATTTAAACAAATACCTTAAAAACCATACTTCATTAATTACATTGAAAACCCTAATTAGCATTGTTTAACAAAAGAGTTTTCATTACAAATTATGAAAGAGTAATAATTAAATATGACTCCCTACAACCCCCACATATACCTATCCTGACAAATCCCAAAAGCAACAGTCCATAATCGTCTCCCCGGCCTCACTGGTTCAGGTCACCTGTCTCAGCATAATCTAAAGCAGTAAAAGGGAAGGGGTGAGAATAAATCTCAATGAGCTATTATGAATGCAGCAAGATGCCAATCAAAGTGCAACACATAGCATGGTAGCACATAACACATTATGAAAGCGGTAAACACCTTACGTTACCTCATTTTACCTTTCCCGTCTGAACAATAAGTCGTACAACGTGGGAGTAAAACTCCTCTCTTTGGTGAATTGCCTCCAGCACATTCACCTCTTATAGGACTCATACTCCAGAGATCCATATAAGAAAAGATACCTATATCAGAGTATCCAACAACAATGTCGCTAATTGTAAAGCTTTAGGCTTAATACGTAAGCATTCCCCTAATCACCAATCGCGGCGGTATGTAAAGGCTCCTTATTGCTCAATACGGTAGCTTGCAGCCCCACTCTGTGGCCACAGAGGGGAAGGGTCACCGGTATGATGAACCTTCAATCACTTATAGAACAAATCAATAATTGATTGAATTTCATCATACCCACCCGAATATAAACACACTCAAGCACATAATAGATACTTGAAATAAATCCACAAAAAGGGATAATAATATAACAACATGGTAAAATATACTCATGCTAATCAATACCATAGTGCAACAATTCATTTAATACACTATGCATAATATCATCAATAAATATGAATGATAACAAATAAATCCACCAATGGGATAACCATGCAACCACAAAATAAGCATATCCACACATTGGGATAACATAACAACTTGTCAAATAATCCACACTTGGGATGCACATAACAACTTGCCAAATAATCCATACTTAGGATATTAAGGTAACCATATAATCAATAATTCCACAACTTAGAATAACAATGCCACAAGGTGATACATACCCATTACCAATTGGTTCAATAGTGAAACCTATGGCTTCTACACCATTGCAACTATTCACCAAAGATAAAGAGTAAGTGAGGCTACTATATATCATAAACCATTCTTACATAGTCATTATACAACCTCGAATAACCTTAATTAAAGTTCAAGATCTATTTCCCAAGTTGGAACTATTTTGGTGAAGTACTAATCAAACTTAACAATTGTTTTCTGGACGATGATCCATATTACAAGGTCCCGATAGAGATTCAAGTTAAATTATTAAGTTGTAGTCACAATGCTTAAGTGGCCCAAGTTCTACTTTAATCTAAGTTGAGAAGGTTTGATTCATATCCGAAAGTGATTAGGTTCCATTAATTTATAGTGGTTAGGATTCATGCCACTAGGTTGTTGTCAAAAATCAGCAAGAACGGAAACTGGGGAAAGTCTGGCAACATGGGCGACCGCCCAAGATGACTTGGGCGACCGCCCAAGAAGGAAAAATAAGCACTCCAGTTACTGGCCACATGGGCGGCCGCTCAAGCCCCCATGGGCGACCGCCCAAGTGGCGATTCAGCCCTTGCCCAATTCTAATCCCTTTTTACTTACATTCTTTTCCCTTTAACACCCTTTTCCATGAACACCTAAATGGTTTCTAACTTTTCAATCCTCCACTTAAATCATCCAAACCCAAAATAGTATAGACTTAGATTATTTACTACTTAAGTTCCCACCCATTTCATCATCTTATTTCAAGCTAAAAATCTTCTAATCTAACTCCATCCATTTAACTACCTCATTCCAAGTTTGAACTTCTTACTTTAATTAAACCCATTTGCTTACCCTCTTAACCCACTTTCTTAACCAACAACAACATTCTAAAGCATTTACTAAATTCCTCAACTCCTAGAAGGTTTCTAAGCATCAATCAACCATTTCAACAATAAGAACAACATTTAATAGTTTATGAACATCACATAGAAGGGAAAATCATAATAACTCACTTAGCAATTATGAAGTGGATTAAAGATCTTCTTAGCTCAAAGTGTTCCTCTTGACTCCACGAATCCAAAAGTACACCCGGATCTTCAAATGGAGAAGGTTTGGATTAACTACCATTTTTGGAAGAAATATATTGGAAGGAGGTTTCCATGGGAAAAAGGTTGAGGAAGAAGAAGGAAAATGATGGAGAATGGAGGAGTATGGAAGAGTATGGGGAGGGATAAAGGGAGTATGGGGAGGTTTGACAAATAAAGAAAAGGATGAGGGAAATAAGGGGAGGGTATGGTCCCCCCATCCCTTCTTTATTTAAAAAAATATCTTTTTCAATCATACTTCTCCTACACAAGGAAGTATACTACCCACATTTTATTTATTTTGTCCATTTCTATTATTATACCCTTCCCAAGAATATTATTTATTTCCCAATCATTTCATTTTAATATTAAGAAATCAAAGATATAAATTAAACACATAATATTAAAAATAATATTAAAAGCACATTTCATGATACTAAAATAGGTGCCTAGGTTTAGGGTCGTTACACCACGGCCCAAAACACCCCCGGCCAGCCTTGAGGCGTCCGCCCCAAAACAACCATGCGCACGCCTCAAGGAAGAAACGCCAAACACAAGCTACTGGAATTGATGCGCACGCCAAGAACAAAGCCATGTGGCCGCCTCAAGCTACAACAAAAATATCCCCAAGCTACGGTGAATGAGGCACCCGCCTCAATCAACATGAGGCGCCCGCCTGGCGTCGGAGAATACGAGCCACATCCTACAATCTCCACCTTGGCGAGTGTTCACCCAACCCAACAGAAGATACAAGGAACCAGCTCGAACCTCCCCATCTCTAACAGCTAGAGATGTGTAACAAGTCCAAACAATGCTTGAACTTGTCAGTAGTAACCGGCTTCGTCAACATATCTGCAGCATTCTCCGTAGTGTGAACCTTCTCTAGCACAACCTCATCCATATCAATCAACTCCCGAATCTTGTGAAACCGAACATCAATGTGTTTTGACCGTTGATGATAAATGTGATTCTTCGCTAGAAATATCGCGCTTTGACTGTCACAAAGCAACTTCACTCCACCTTGCTCAATGCCCAACTCGTTGACCAAACCTCGAAGCCATAAGGCCTCCTTTGCAGCTTCAACCGCTGCCATATACTCCGCTTCCGTTGTAGACAAAGCAATGATAGATTGGATCATAGATCTCCAACATATGGGTCCACCACCAAGAGTAAACGCATAACCCGTAGTCGACCTCCTCCGATCCAAGTCACCCGCATAATCAGAATCAACATACCCCACAACTGAAAGCTCCTCACTCTTACCTCCAAACATGATGCCATAATCCAGAGTGCCCTTCAAATATCTAAGAATCCACTTAACTGCTTTCCAATGCTGTTTGCCCGGATTCGCCATATACTTGCTAACCACACTAATGGCTTGCGCCAAATCTGGCCTCGTGCAAACCATAGCATACATGAGACATCCCACTGCGCTTGCATAGGAAACCTTTGACATCCTCTGAATTTCTTCAGTCGAACTCGGGGAATCTGAGGCAGATAGACTAAAATGACTCGCCGATGGTGTCTTCACAGGTTTTGCATCCCGCATATTGAACCTCTCCAACACCTTCTCCACATAGCCGGCTTGAGACAACCACAATCTCCTAGATTTCCTGTCTAAGCGAATCTCCATCCCAAGAATCTTCTTGGCTTCCCCCAAATCCTTCATGTCAAACTCTCTACTCAACAAGGCCTTCAACTGATTGACCTCGTTCTTACTCCTACCCGCGATAAGCATATCATCCACATAAAGTAACAGAAAAATAAAAGAACCATCATCAAGGCTCTTCACATACACGCAGCAATCATACTCACAGCGCTTATAGCCAATACGTGCCATGTAGGAGTCAAACCTTGTATACCACTGCCTCGGAGACTGCTTCAGCCCATAAAGTGACTTCTTTAATCTACAAACCAAACGCTCCTTCCCGAGCTCTGTGAACCTATGTGGTTGCTCAATGAAAATCTGCTCATCCAACTCACCGTGTAGAAACGCAGTTTTCACATCCATCTGCTCCAACACCAAATCATAGTGCGCTACAAGACCCAACACAATCCGAATGGAAGTATGTCTCACAACAGGCAAAAAAATCTCATTATAATCCACCCCCTCTCGCTGCGAATACCCCTTTGCTACCAAACGAGCCTTGAACTTTTCCCCCTCTTTTTCTGATACTGCCTCCTTGCGCTTAAAGATCCACTTGCAACCAATAGCACGCTTCCCTTTAGGAAGCTCCACCAAATCCCATGTATCATTCTTGTACAGTGACTCCATCTCCTCTGCCATAGCAGTTACCCACTTGTCCTTTTTCGAACTGTTTATAGCCTCCTTAAAAGTACTCGGGTCTCCACTACTAAGAACAAGAACATATGAAGCCATGTCTTCAAATCCATACCTGACCGGTGGCTTGATTACTCTCTTAGGTCTCCCAACTGAAGTACTAGCCACATCTTGTGTAGTTTCCTCTGACTCCGGAAGAGTGAGATCCGCATCAGTATTATCCTCACGTAGCTCCACCTCAATAACCTGTTTCTCGCCCTCCTTGCTTTCTGGCACCTTCTCCTTATCTTCATGAGTACACTTCAACATAGCCTTTTCATCAAAGACTACATTCCTACTGATCACCACCTTGCATGACTTGGGATCCCAAAGCATGTATCCTTTAACACCTGTTTCATACCCGAGAAAGACACACTGTTTTGACTTTGGGTCAAGCTTCAACCGCTCTTCACCAGGAATATGTACATAGGATGGACACCCAAACACCCGGATATCGGTGAAGTCTACCTCATTACCCGTCCATACCTCCTCCGCAAACCTGTTATCCAAAGAGACTCTAGGTGATCTGTTAATCAAGAAACATGCCATACTCACCGCATCAGCCCAAAAGTTCTTTGCCAACCCCGCATTGAATCGTAGACACCTAGCCCTTTCCGCAATAGTTCTATTCATCCTCTCAGCCATACCGTTTTGCTGTGGTGTCTTGCGTACCGTGTAGTGCCTCTTGATTCCATGCTCTCTACAGAACTTCTTGAACTCGCCATCTGTGTACTCTGTCCCATTATCACTCCTCAAACACTTGATTTTTCGCCCCGTTTGGTTTTTCGCTTCAGCTTTCCACACCTTCACTATCAGAAACAGGTCATTTAGCGACGGAATTATCAGCGACGGACAGATTCCGTCGTTAAATAGCGGCGGAATATAGGCTTTAGCGTCGGAATTATTTTGGCATCAAATTTAGCGACGGAATTTAATTCCGCCGCTAAATTCCGCCGCTAAAACGAATATTCCTCGAATATTCGTTTATTTCCGCCGCTAATTTGGCGGTTGATTTACCGACGAAATATTCCGCCGCTAAATCTTTATCAGCGACGGAATTATTCCGCCGGTGAAAATATATCATTTTTTTATTTTTTTATTTATCAGCGTCGGAAATATTCCGACGGTGAAAAATCATCAATGAAAGCACCCTGACTTGTGCCTCATGAAGTAAACCCAAACCTTCTTGGAAAAATCATCAATGAAAGTCACGAAGTAATAATGTCCTCCTCTAGACTCTGTTCTGACAGGCCCCCACACATCTGAATGAACATAATCGAGAATGCCCTTTGTTGTATGCTTACCCATTTTTAACTGCACCTTATTCTGCTTTCCAAGAACACAATACTTGCAAAACTCTAGTTTACAAGTCTTCACACCCTTCAATAACTTATGTTTATGAAGTTCCCGCATTCCCCTTTCACCCATGTGACCAAGCCTCATATGCCATAGAAGGGCATCAGTATCGACCTCCGACTCAACATATGTGACTCCACCTACAACCGTGCTCCCTAGCAGCCTGTAAATGTTCTTGGAGCCCTTCTCACCCTTCATCACAACCATAGCACCCTTCACTACTTTCAATGTTCCACCTTGTGCTTTATAGGACATACCGTTAGCATCCAAGGTACCCAATGAAATCATATTTTTAGAAACCTCCGGAACATGTCTAACATCACATAACGTTCTAACTACACCATCATACATCTTAATTCTTATAGTTCCTATGCCAGCAATTTTACATGTAGCACCATTACCCATAGTAACTATACCCGAATTAACTGACCTGTAGGTATCGAACCAATCACGATTCGCCGTCACATGAAACGAACATGCCGAATCCAGAATCCAACCATCTGTCGGGTGCTCCACAGCTGATGAAGTCGTGAGCATATCTCCATCCACATCCTCCGAGCAATCTTCAACCACATTGACTGACTTTGAAGATCCTTCCTTGCCTTTACCGTTCCCCTTCTCCGGACAATTCTGCCTCTTATGCCAATTTTTCCCACACTTGAAACAATTCCCTTTGTACTTCTTCTTTGACTGAGAACGAGAATTCTGCCTCTGCGAGTTATCCCGGAACTGAGATCTCCCACGTTCCTGATTTTCCTTCACAAATAACCCCTCACCCGCAGGTTCATCAACGGACTTCTTCCGTTTATGAAAAGCTAGAAGAGCTTCCGTGACCAGTTGCAATTCCACAGTCTCCTTCCCCCACGTCAACGTAGTAACAAGGTTTTCGTATGTTGAAGAATTGGGCAACGAATTCAACAGCATCAAAGCCTTGTCCTCATCCTCGAACTTCACCTCCACCCTAACCAAATCATTGAGAATTTGGTTAAACGTGTGTATATGAGATTCTAGGTCAGAACCCTCTACCATCTTAAGCCCATACAACCGTTGCTTAAGATGCAATTTGTTTGAAACGGATTTCGACAAATACCTAGCCTCCAAAATTTCCCAAACCTTCGTCGGTGATTCCTCATCGATCACGTGATACACCACCTCATCCGCAAGGCACTGCCGTATAGAGGATACAGCCCGTTCTTGCATCTCCTTCCATGGTCCTTCTTCGACATCATCGGGTTTAGTCGAATGCCGGAGAACTTTTCCCCAGCCTGCTTGAACCAGAAAATCCTTCACCCTCCTTTGCCACAACGCAAAGTTTCCATGACCATCAAACTTCTGAACGTCGGACTTCACGGTGATGGAATTCCCCCCAGACATCGCAGCTGTGCTTTGATACCAGTTGTTGTGCAATCGCAGCGAAAGCAAGAGAACAAAACTCAAGAACACACAAGCAATCAATAGGGAAATCGAAAGAGAAAGAGAAGAAATTAATTGGGGTTTTGAATCTCCCGTTTCTGTATATTATTGTGCAATAATCTCATGCCGTTTACACAGGTTACAAAACATATATATATATATATATATATATATATATATATATATATATATATATATATATATATATATGTTTACAAACCTAGCCCTAACTGAGACTAATAACCCAGAAAACCCACGGCCCAAAACACCCCCGGCCAGCCTTGAGGCGTCCGCCCCAAACCAACCATGCGCCCGCCTCAAGGAAGCAACGCCAAACACAAGCTACTGGAATTGATGCGCACGCCAAGAACAAAGCCATGCGGCCGCCTCAAGCTACAGCAAAAATATCCCCAAGCTACGGTGAATGAGGCGCCCGCCTCAATCAACATGAGGCGCCCGCCTGGCGTCGGAGAATACGAGCCACATCCTACAATGATTCATAAGCACAAATAGCTTGACTCTTTTTAACATGAACAACAACAAGTTTTGCACCACTATAACCTAACATGATCCTCATATTCAAGAAACCCTCTTCATTCTCCAGTAAACAACTTGAATTATTAGGTAAAACATATAACAATAATATAGAATCCTTATTAATTATGGCCACCTTTAACAAACAAACTCAATAATCGAGAAATAAGAAGAAAACTGAACAAATCTTGCTATTGCAGTCAATTTATCATACTTAAATGAAAGCATCAGAATATAACATACCTTTGCAGAGATATAAAATTATCATATAACTAGATCATTAAAATAATTATAAAAGCATAAACGCACAATGTATTACAAGAAAATTCAGGCTACAATGGATTTCGTTCTAAAAAATAAGCAAATGAACAATATCAAATCCGAATATAACATACCTTTGCAGAGATATAAAATTTTCACCAATTGAAATATGAGATTTACAAATCTAAATCAATTGAAGCCTTAACCAAAAAATCGAATACAATTCTACTTCAAATTGAGATGGAGAGAATACAGAAATCGAATACGATTCTACTTAAAATAATTACAAAAGCATAAACGCAACATATGATCATTGCTGACATTAATTTATTTAGAGAAAGTGGGATATAATATTGGAAATTAATTTATAGCACCACAGATTAAACAAACAATTTAATCAACAGTAGGGGATTTATTGATCAAGTCAAGAACATACCAATAAGCCAATAGCAAAACCGAAAGCAAGGAACAGGATCAGGAAAACAGACATAAACAATTAAACAAACGATTAGAAAACTTATCGTGCTTTGATCGAGTCGCCTTAGGAAGACTGTCCTAAGAGAAAATATTGCCCCCAATTGGTGCAACTCAGGTACAGGCAAATTTCTCCGAGGATAAAATGATCACGGACTACGTACCACAAATCAGCACACAGGTAGGTAATCACCGGCGGTCCTATCTCAGTCGCCTTGAATCTCACGAACGAATTTCTACGAACAAGGAGTAATTTAGCAATGAATTAAAGCAAGAGAATTAAGTTTCTCTTCAATATTTCATTCTAAAAAACGGCTGGAGGGATTATAGTATTTATATGTATGGTAAAACTAGGGTTTTAGGGCTTAAAAAGACCTAAAACTGCTCTTAATTCGGCCCAGGAAAATCACAATCCCGACGAGAGCGCGCCCACCCTTGAGGGTGGCGCGATCGCGCTAAGTCACAGCAACTTTTGGTGAGGTCTCGGCCAGCCAGCGCGCCCGCGGTCGGCCTTGGCGCGGCCGCCCTCCCTCGCAGTGCTTCAGACGTGATTTTTCCCCTTTTTGCCAAATTCAGTTCAAGCCCAATGACGCTCCAAGGTCATATGCTATGAACTTTCATACCACATATACAAATATTCCAACAATCCCCCACAAGTTCATAGAAGTATGACGTGTACAGATTGTCCATTGCCATGCTTTCAATAATGGTACCTTCCGGCTTGAACCACTACCTATGTTATCCAACGCAAACCTCCATAGGACCAGATGAACGGGTGTCTTGAATCTGATGCCTTTGAATGTAGAGGCCTTTGCTGGTAACAAACACGATAAAAGCTATGATAGGCCCTCTATCGAACACTTGACGCTTATAAGCCATACGTCTCGATCCTCTATCATGAGTGCTTTCAAGGAATAACCCGAATTCCTCTAATTGCGGCCAACAATAACACTCACTTAGCTGGGCATCTCAGAAAATGTACTGCTAACATCTTGTCTAAAAGACTTGATCCCATTCAAAGTTCCAAACTTTTACTTTATTAGCAGCAACGAGCACCTCTAGGCTATTCAGGGGATAGACTCAGACATGTAACATGTCAATCTAACTTTAGGTGCTCCAACTCACCCCACAGCTTGTTATTACCACATTGAATCTCCTTTGTGGGATCTCCACTCAGGTAGATTGGGTTGCTACTGCGTATGAATCAGACGGGGTTCAGACCCATCCCCAACCTAGATTTTTGAACTAGAGCAAATTCCAGCCCTTTGGTTAAAGGATCAACTGTGTTATCCTTGGTACCAACATAATCAACAGCTATCACCTTTCTAGACACAAGATCCCTTATAGATTTTAATCTAATTTGGATGTGTCTCCTAGTTTTACAGTTGTACTTGACACTTTTCAGTTTCTCAATTGTGGCAGTGTTGTCACAATGTACATAGATAACAGGCATGGGCTTACCGACCATGGGCAACTCAGACATGAGTCCTCGAAGCCATTCAGCTTCCAATCCAGTAGTGTCAAGGGCAACTAATTAGGCCTCAAATGTAGACCTAGACAACAGACTTTGTTTGGTCGACCTCCAAGCGACTGCAGCTCCGCCTAAGGTGAAAACATACCCCGTACAGCCATAACTCCCGGAGTTATAGGCAATCCAGCTTGCATCACTATATCCTTCAAGAACAGAAGGATATTTTCCGTAATGCAGCCCAAGGGAAATCGTTCCCTTCAAGTACTTGAGAACTCTATCAAGAGCTTCCCAATGTGCTTTATTTGGACATTGAGTATATCTAGATAACCTAGTAACCGAGTAGGATATATCCGGTCTAGTACAATTGGCAAGATACATCAAACTTCCAATAATTTGAGAATATCTCAACTGAGCCATCGGTACTCCACTTTCATTCTTAGTAAGTGCAGCTGAAGGATCATATGGAGTCTTAGCTACTTTGCAATTCTTATAACCAAATTTCTCGATTATACTTTCGGTATAATGAGACTGCGATATGGTTATGCCACTAGTTGAACGAGTCAACTTAAGGCCAAGAATCACACTAGCTACTCCCATATCCTTCATCTCAAACTTACTTTTCAAGAATTCCTTAGTAGTATTAATTATCCTCATATCCGTTCCAAATAACAGAATATCATCGACATACAGACATAAGACAATACTACTATCACCAATACTTTTGCTATAAACACACTTATCAAATTCATTAGTAACAAAGCCAAACGATGAGACAATTTTATCAAATTTTTCATGCCACTGCTTAGGGGCTTGTTTAAGTCCATATAAGGACTTAACAAGTTTACAAACCTTTCTCTCATTGCCAGAGGCCTCAAAACCTTCAGGTTGATCCATATAAATTTCTTCCTCTAGATCGCCATGCAAGAAAGCGGTCTTAACATCCATCTGATGGATAGGAAGATCATATACAGAGGCCAATGCTATAAGCATTCGGATTGTAGTCATTCTAACAACAGGCGAATAGGTATCGAAATAGTCTATTCCTTCCATTTGCTTGAATCCCTTAGCCACTAACCTAGCCTTAAACTTGTCAACAGTTCCATCCGGTTTCAGTTTCCTTTTGAAGACCCACTTACATCCTATTGTGCTACAACCAGGAGGGAGATCGACCAATTCCCATGTCCCATTAGAGACAATAGAATCCATCTCACTCTTAACAGCATCCTTCCACTGCTTGGCATCAGAAGTAGCCATAGCAGCTTTGAAGGTTAGAGGATCACCCTCGACATTGTAGGTGATGAAATCACTTCCAAAATCCTTGGTGGTCCTTGCCCTTTTGCTCCTTCTTGGTTCAATCTCATCATCAGAATGAGTTGCACTGGAATCAACCCCCACATTTGTTTGCTCCTCTACTTGAGCAGGAATGGAATTAGTGGTTGGGTTAGATTCCTTAGGAAGTCCGTCTTTCATAGGAAACACATCCTCAAAGAATGTTGCATCACGTAACTCAACTATAGAGTTCACATCTATGCCAGAAATTTCAGATTTGATAATCAGAAATCTCAATGCATAGCTTGTTTCAGAATAACCTATAAAGATAGCATCAACAGTTTTAGGTCCAAGCTTTTTCCTTTTATGTGCGCGTACAAGTACCTTTGCAAGGCACCCCCACACTTTTAAGTGTTTCAGGCTAGCCTGTCGACCTCTCCAAAGTTCAAACGGACTTTCCTTTCTATGTTTAGGAGGTACTCTATTCAGAATATGACAAGCCGTAATCAAAGCCTCTCCCCACATATATTTGGGCAGTCCAGAACTTATGAGTAAACTGTTAATCATATCAGTAAGGGTTCTATTCTTACGTTCAGCAACGCCATTAGATTGAGGGGTGTAGGGAGGAGTCTCTTCATGTACAATTCCGTTTTCTTGGCAATAATACATGAAGGGGTTAGACTCATATTCACCTCCTCTATCAGACCTTAACCGTTTAAGTTTCTTGCTGGTTTGTGTTTCTGCTTCATTCTTAAATATAATGAATTTATCTAATGCTTCATCCTTAGAACTAAGCAAATAGACATAACAGTATTTACTAGCACCATAAATAAAGGTGAGAAAGTATTTATTTTTGTCTTTGGTCAACACGCCATTAAATTCACAAATATCAGTATGAACTAAATCTAGAATTTCAGAATTTCTTATAACCGACTTAAACGGACCTTTTGTAGATTTAGCTTCAACACATACATGACACTTAGAATTTTTATCAATAGCATGTTTAGGAATAATATCTAAATTCATCATTCTTTTCACAGAATCATAGTTAATATGTCCTAAACGATCATGCCAAACATTTGAAGATTCAATGGAATAAGAAACAGGATAATCAATAGAACTAAAATTATTGTGCGAACAAACATCAGTTTCAACTCTAATTTTAAATAAACCATCAGAGGAATAACCTTTCCCCACAAAACTACCAGAATCCAAAATTATGACCTTATTACATTTAAATGAAATTTCAAATCCTTCCCTAACTAAACTAGAACCACTAATAATGTTGCGACGAATATCAGGAAAGTGATACACACGATGCAAGGTAAGAATGCGCCCATTAGGAAACTTCAGGTCCACGCGTCCAGTCCCAAGCACCTTTGCAGCACTAGAGTTCCCCATCGTCACTGATCTACCACGCTCAGGCTGGTAAGGCACAAATAGCAATTTATCAGCACAAACGTGCACATTTGCCCCAGTGTCAACTAGCCACTCGTTGGGTTCATAGACAAGTAAAGAGTTCGTGACAAGAGGTTACATACTTTGTAACATTGCAGTCGATCGTCAACTCCTGTGTGCGTCGAGTCAGGATCATCATAATCCTTCGGACCCAACACCATGTTGACAGCAGGATGGTCATCAGCAGAGCCTTGTGGTCCTTTTCCTTTCTTGGACGGGCAGTCCCTAGAAAAGTGTCCACCTTCTCCACAATTCCCGCTGTTCAGTTTTGCTTTTGGCTTCTTAAAGTTATTTTTCTTAACTTTAATCTTATCATGGTTTTCTTTATCCTTAGAGTGAGTTTTCACACCTTTTCCTTTAAACTTACTTTTACCAGTTACCATATTAGCAGCAGCCTCCACAGGTATGCTAGGTTGGTTACCATTATGCACCTCCTGAATCGTAATTGCATTCATCAGCTCATTGAGTGTCAAGCTTCCGGTACGATGATTGAGGGTCATACCGAATTCCCCCCAAGATCGAGGAAACTTCTCAATAATAGCCATGACAGCGAACTTGTCAGGAAGTCCCATGTCAGCATCCTTGAGTGATTGCAAAATGATTTGGAGTTCGTGCACTTGGTCGGTAACCGACTTTCCCTCACTCATGCGATAATTCAGGAACTTACCCACTTGGTACTTTTTCACACCGGAGTCATCGGTGCTGTACTTCGTGGAAAGCGATTCCCACAGTGACGCAGCAGTTAGAGGAGCAGAGCAATAGACATCAAAGCGTGCATTCGACAAAGCTGACAGAATGCATCCTCGAACAACATCGTCCTGCTCCTTCCACTGTTTAACAGCAGCCACACTAACTGGATCATCGGCTTTCAGAGCGGGACATTTGGATGACAGCATACCAGACATGCCCTTAATTGACAGCCAGATTTTCATGCGTTCAGACTAACGCTTGAAGTTCTTACCACCGAACTTCTCCGAAAGATCTGAGGTGTCAACTAGGGACTTAAAGGGAGAGCTAGAGGAACTACCAGACATGATCAAATAAAACTATTTTCTCTTAGACTGTTGGAAATTAATTTATAGCACCACAGATTAAACAAACAATTTAATCAACAGTAGGGGATTTATTGATCAAGTCAAGAACATACCAATAAGCCAATAGCAAAATCGAAAGCAAGGAACAGGATCAGGAAAACAGACAGAAACAATAAAACAAACGATTAGAAAACTTATCGTGCTTTGATCGAGTCGCCTTAGGAAGACTGTCCTAAGAGAAAATATTGCCCCCAATTGGTGCAACTCAGGTACAGGCAAATTTCTCCGAGGATAAAACGATCACGGACTACGTACCACAAATCAGCACACAGGTAGGTAATCACCGGCGGTCCTATCTCAGTCGCCTTGAATCTCACGAACGAATTTCTACGAACAGGGAGTAATTTAGCAATGAATTAAAGCAAGAGAATTAAGTTTCTCTTCAATATTTCATTCTAAAAAACGACTGGAGGGATTATAGTATTTATATGTATGGTAAAACTAGGGTTTTAGGGCTTAAAAAGACCTAAAACTGCTCTTAATTCGGCCCAGGAAAATCACAATCCCGACGAGAGCGCGGCCACCCTTGAGGGTGGCGCGACCGCGCTAAGTCACAGCAACTTTTGGTGAGGTCTCGGCCAGCCAGCGCGCCCGTGGTCGGCCTTGGCGCGGCCGCCCTCCCTCGCAGTGCTTCAGACGTGATTTTTCCCCTTTTTGCCAAATTCAGTTCAAGCCCAATGACACTCCAAGGTCATATGCTATGAACTTTCATACCACATATACAAATATTCCAACATATAATTTCCTGAACACTAGTCCTATCAGTTGTCTTTTTTATTTTTCTTTGATAAATAAAGTTGTCCTACATAAACTGACAGTTTTAAAGCTCGTTCTTTCTTGTGTTAGGCCAGGAAAATGATTTGTATAAGAGTTACGCTTTCTTTTAAGTAGGTTATTTAGCTCATTAAGTTACCTCCCATTCTAAAATCATTTTCTATAAAAGTGTCTCTTCCCTAAATTAATGTTTATTTTCAAACAAGAAAAAAAAGTGTTCCTAAATGATATTCACCTTTGACAGTATCCTATAATCATATAATATATCACCACTAACACAGTTGACATTTCATTTCTAATCCATGATTTTGTGTATTAAAAGAATAATATAAAACAATCAAAGCCACATCCCTACAAAAAATGAAATAGAAAAATAGAGAATGGATTAATAAATGACTACTACAACGACTGAAGAGATATTGACATAGTGACTACCAACTACTGTACTGCAGGTGTAAGCAAAATGCTGGCTTTATTCATCCCAAACAAAAGGTGTGAAAACTTATTAATAAATTGAACTTTCATATGTATATGGACTATTTAACATGAAACATAGAGAAATTGCTGTTGGAAATTAACATAAAACATAGAGAAATTGCTGTTGGAAATGGGTAACGAAAAGTTAAGTTTGACTTAACGTTGACCTAACTTCCTAACGGAATTCGTTAAATAGTTAATGAAACAAGTTACAAAATGTATTCTACATTAAGTGTAGATTATGAAACTCATTTATTGTCTAAAAACCATTTCCGGGTGAATGAGAAATTAATGACAAAGTTTTGTGACTTAACGATAGTTAGTTAAAGGGTGTTTAATTTGGTTTGAAGTGCTCGGCCGAGCAGAGTCCTTGACTCGGCCGAGCAGAGCACAGAAATTGGCCAAAGTCTCTGGACAAGCTTGCTCGGGCGAGGCATATGTCTGCTCGGTCGAGCAGTGTAGTTGACACGGCCGTGGGAGTTAATTGACTCGGCCGTACAGCTTGGTGCTCGGCCAAGCGAGTCCCTTGACTCGGCCGAGCAGATTCTGAACAGTCACAACTTCAAACAGAAAAGTTGTGTCCTTTCGTGGGAAAAGACACAAACCCCTTAACTTTCTTTATATGCTTTCCCTCCGAATTTCAATTCATTCATACAGTCATTTGAGCATTCCTACCCTTTAGTAAGATAGATAAACATATCCAAATCATTGGCATATTGTTGCATCAAATCCTTCAAAGTCCAAAGTTTCAAACATAGTGTTGTTCGTTAGAGTATTTGATTTGGAGTGCTCCTATCATATACTTAAAAGTCGTTTCATCTTACTAGAAGATTGCCATTGAAACCGTAAGCACATGTGCGGGGCAATAACTTCTTACGGAGATTGTATTTAATACAAGACTCGACTTGTCTCATAGTTTTCCAATCTCCGTTACATTTTCTGTTAAGTTTTTCAGTTAAGTTCTTGAGAAGCATACTAAGAAGTCCAACAATCGTAAGAAGTTATTAACGCTTCTTCAAAACCTTAAAGATGGCAACCGAGAAAGACACCACCTCATCCAGTCAAGGGAATGTAACGCCTCCTTCTCAAGGTGACGCTACGTTCAACCATGTTGCACCCGCTCCTACACCGCATCACCCGGGTCATGGTGAGAAACCCCCGAAGTCCACTGGTGTGGATTTCAAGAGATGGCAACAGAAGATGCTATTCTACTTGACCACCCTAAGCTTGCACCGCTTCTTAAAGGAAGATCCTCCGGCGGTGAAAAATGGTGATCCCGACCCCCAAAGGCAAGTGGCACAAAGAGAAAGCATTCCGAAAATGCCGAGAATGCTAAGAAAGGGAAGAAGAAGGGCTCTAAGAAGTTCAAGGGGTCTTGCTATAATTGTGGCAAACCGGGCCACTTAGCAAAAGATTGTCGTCTCCCAAAGAAAGAGGCGAATAATGTTGACCACATGGACCTAGACTTTGCAGCAATGATCTTTGTGGTAATAAGAAAAGTTTCTCCTCCTATACTCCCATCTCCGGAAGAAAGCTCTACATGGGAAATTTTGCGACCTCCGATGTTCAAGGCATTGGAAACGTGATATTGAAGATGACTTCCGGAAAAGAAGTAACCTTGTTGGATGTGCTGCATGTTCCAGACATCCGTAAAAATTTGGTGTCCGGCGCTTTGCTTAGTAAGGCCGATTTTAGACTAGTATTTGAATCCGACAAATTTGTATTAACCAAGAATGGTTTATTTCTTGGAAAGGGTTACCTCGAGGAGGGCCTTTTCAAGATGAATGTAATGAACGTGATCCGCCGAGGTGCGATGAATAAAAATTCTGTTTCTTATGTTTACTTGTCGGAAAGTTCTAATTTATGGCATGATAGATTAGGACATGTAAACCTCGACACCATTAAGAAATTAGCGAAACAAGATTTAATCCAAATGACTAAATCCGACTCGACTAATAGGTGCAAAGTTTGTGTTGAGGCAAAAATGACGAAGTCGCCATTTAATGCCATACAAAAAAACACAACTCCTCTTGAATTAATTCACACCGATATATGTGATTTAAAACTTGTGCAAACTCGAGGAGGTAAAAAGTATTTCATTACATTTATAGATGATTGAACAAAATTTTGTTATGTCTATCTCTTAAGAAGTAAGGATGAAGCCTTAGTGACTTTTGAGACTTATAAGAAAGAAGTTGAAAATCAACTTAACTTGAAGATTAAGAAAATTAGAAGCGATAGAGGTGGAGAATATGAAGCACCGTTTGAAGGACTATGTTGGGAATCCGGCATAATTCATTAAACAATGGCTCCATATACCCCTCAATCTAACGGAGTTGCTGAACGCAAAAACTGTACTCTCGAGGAGATGATGAACGCGCTTTTGATAAGTTCAGGCTTACCCGACAACTTGTGTGGGGGAATCAATACTCACTTCTAATTATGTTCTTAATAAAATACCCAAGAAAGGTATTGATAAAACACCCTATGAATTGTGGCATAATCGTAGGCCATGTTATAAATACCTTAAGGTGTGGGGGTGTTTGGCCAAGGTTGAAGTACCTAAGCCGAAACAAGTCAAGATTGGTCCAAAGACTATTGACTGTGTTTTCATTGGGTATGCCAATAATAGTAGTGCCTATCGTTTTATAGTGCACAAATCAGACATTTCTGATATGCATGTAGGAACTACTATAGAATCAAGAAATGCGGTATTCTTTGAAAACATCTTTCCGGCTAAGGACAGGAAAGATATAGGTTCTAATAAGAGAACATATGAGTCTACAACCGGTCCTTCTCAAATAGAAGATGAAGAACCGAGACGTAGCAAAAGGGCAAGAGTGGAAAAGTCTTTTGGTCCTGATTTTCTATCTTACATGTTAGAAAACGAACCAGCCACTGTTAAAGAAGCTTTATCCGGTCCGGATAGTTCGTTCTGGAAAGAAGCTATTAACAGTGAAATAGAATCCATAATGCTCAACAATACTTGAGAATTAGTTGATCTCCCTCCAGGTTGCAAACCATTAGGTTGCAAATGGATCCTTAAAAGGAAGTATAAGGCGGATGGGTCAATCGATAAGTACAAAGCTAGGCTAGTTGCTAAAGGCTTTAGACAGAAAGAGGGATATGATTTCTTCGATACTTACTCCCCTGTCACAAGGATCACATCTATTCGTGTTCTCATAGCTATTGCAGCAGTGCATAATCTTGAGATACACCAAATGGATGTGAAAACAGCTTTCTTGAATGGAGAAATGGATGAAGAGATTTATATGGAACAACCCGAAGAGTTCATTGTTTCTGGTAAGGAAAAGAAGGTATGTTAACTTGTAAAGTCATTGTACGGACTAAAATAAGCACCTAAGCAATGGCATGAAAAGTTTGACCGAACTATGTTGTCAAAGGGATTCAAGATTAATGAATGTGACAAATGTGTCTACATTAAACAAACATCTGAATCATTTGTAATAGTCTGTCTTTACGTGGATGACATGTTGATAATGGGAAGTAATCATGATTTGATCATGAATACCAAAGGCATGTTAAAGAAGAACTTTGACATGAAAGACATGGGATTAGCTGATGTAATATTAGGGATAAAGATCTCTAGAACATCTGAAGGATTAGTTCTTTCACAATCCCATTACCTAGAGAATGTTCTTCGGAAACTCAATGTCTTTGATGACCCTCCGTCTAAGACACCGGTAGACTTGGCTCTACATTTAGCCAAGAACAAAGGGGAACCAGTTTTTCAACTGGAATATGCAAGAATAATTGGTAGTCTAATGTACTTAACGAATTGTACACGTCTAGACATTGCATATTCAGTGAGCAAACTAAGTAGGTTCACAAGTAATCCTAATACTGTTCATTGGAAAGCACTAATGAGAGTACTAAGATATTTAAAGTATACATTAAATCATGGGATACTTTACAAGAAATATCCAGCAGTATTAGAAGGATACTGTGATGCCAATTGGATATCGGACACGAAAGACTCTAAATCCACGAGTGGATATGTATTCACAATAGGTGGAGGAGCAGTGTCATGGAAATCCTCCAAACAGACATGTATAGCCAGATCCACGATGGAGTCTGAGTTTATCGCTTTAGATAAAGCTGGGGAAGAAGCAGAATGGCTTAAGAACTTCCTGGAGGATATTCCTTGTTGGAGCAAACCTGTGCCTACTGTACTAATACATTGTGATAGTCAATCAGCAATTGGAAGGGCACAGAATAGTATGTACAATGGTAAGTCTAGACATATTCGTCGTAGACACAATACCATTAGACAGTTGATCAAGAATGGCGTTATCACTATTGATTATGTGAAGTCATGTGATAACTTAGCGGATTCGTTTACCAAAGGTATAAATCGAGATTAACTGTATAAAATGTTAAGGGGAATGGGTTTAAAACCCACAACAAAAGGACTTATAGCGGACACTCAACCTTAAGAAATGGAGATCCCAGGCCCTTGGTTCAATGAGACAACCAAGTTATAAGTTCTAGTAGAGTTACTTGGAAACAACAACTCGGTTTATTAACCTGGAGATGTTGAATACTCATTCCCAGAACATCTAAGTACAAGCACATGCAGCAGTGGTAAGGATAATTTGAGAAAACTTTTAATGATTTCTATACCTACGGGTGGAGTAGTGCATGATACTTCTTATAGTGAGAATCACCTATATAAGCGAGAGGTAATTAGGCCGCCTCTAAATGAACGCTTATGAATGAGATACGGTCCAGGGCCGAAATGGACAAAACGTGAGAACAACAATTGTTAGAGCTGTTATTATGTGAGTATTATTGTCTTGGTATACATCCGACAGTCACTGGTCAAAGCGACTCGCTACCAAATGGCTAGTATATCCGATAATATTTCACTAGGGAAGATTCAAGGCCACAAGCTATCTATCCCGATGTAATAATAATTCGCCGGAACTTTGGACGAAATTGCATTCATGCATTAATTGTCATTCATGTGGGGGATTGTTGGAAATGGGTAACGAAAAGTTAAGTTTGACTTAACGTTGACCTAATTTTCTAACGGAATTCGTTAAATGGTTAATGAAACAAGTTACAAAATGTTTTCTACATTAAGTGTAGATTTTGAAACTCATTTATTGTCTCAAAACCATTTCCGGGTGAATGAGAAATTAATGACAAAGTTTTGTGACTTAACGAGAGTTAGTTAAAGGGTGTTTAATTTGGTTTGAAGTGCTCGGCCGAGCAGAGTCCTTGACTCGGCCGAGCAGAGCACAGAAATTGACCAAAGTCTCTGGACAAGCTTGCTCGGGCGAGGCATATGTCTGCTCGGCCGAGCAGTGTAGTTGACACGGCCGTGCGAGTTAATTGACTCGGCCGTGCAGCTTGGTGCTCGGCCAAGCGAGTCCCTTGACTCGGTCGAGCAGATTCTGAACAGTCACAACTTCAAACAGAAAAGTTGTGTCCTTTCGTGGGAAAAGACACAAACCCCTTAACTCTCTTTATATGCTTTCCCTCCGAATTTCAATTCATTCATACAGTCATTTGAGCATTCCTAACCTCTAGTAAGATAGATAAACATATCCAAATCATTGGCATATTGTTGCATCAAATTCTTCAAAGTCCAAAGTTTCAAATATAGTGTTGTTCGTTAGAGTATTTGATTTGGAGTGCTCCTATCATATACTTAAAAGTCGTTTCATCTTACTAGAAGATTGCCATTGAAACCGTAAGCACATGTGCGGGACAATAACTTCTTACGGAGATTGTATTTAATACAAGACTCGACTTGTCTCATAGTTTTCCAATCTCCGTTACATTTTCTGTTAAGTTTTTCAGTTAAGTTCTTGAGAAGCTTACTAAGAAGTCCAACAATTGCATCATTATTTCAGTAGATGGATTATACTCTCTCTGTTCCGGTTTAAAATTTTTACTTTTATTTTTAGTCTATTTTAGTTTAAGATTTTTAATTGTTTTATTACTTAAAATTGATAATAGAACTCACTTGTCATTATCAAAACAAAAACTCCCTGCCCACTTTCTCTCTCTTACATTGCTTTTCATATTACAACATTTTTTTTTTTTTTATTTTCGTGACAAGTTAAACTAAAAACATTAAATCGAGACGGAGCAGTACAATCTAAGGTTAATTTCTACGAGATCTTAAGTAATGTGGTAGGAATACAAGTTGAATATAAACCTAATTAAGTAGGAGTGCAATCAAAGAGTTGTAAATTGAAGAAAATAGATAGTCAAGCTTTTTCTTAGGTAATAGGTGGGTCCATTGATAATCTTATATTGACAATTTGGAACACAACGTATATGATGTGAAAATTAGTTGTTATGCCTCAATCTTGATGTCACCTTACTCTAATTTACACTACAGGTCCCCAAAATATTATACATCCTTCATTCCTGAATAAATATTTTTAGAAGACATTTAATTGAGATCAATTTATGTTTAAGTTTAAGGTTTTAATTTTAATTATTATTGTTATTTTCTTTGTTATTTTATATTTAATATTAGATAGTTAGTATTTTGAGTATTAAAGTATTTAGGACTTTATTTTGATAAATTAATAGTATATTAGGTTAATTACCATATAAGTTAGGAATATTATTAAAAGTGTTTGATTTGTTTCCCAAAGTCAAGACTATTAAAATAGGGTTATGTGTAATTCCAAAAATTAATATTGATTAATATAATTTTGATATTTAATGTGTCTCTTTATTCCACAAAAAGGGATTTGATCATTTTTTATAATCGTGCATGATTCAACGAAGGTTGAATGATTCAACGAAGGTTGAAAATCTTTCACCGATAATCGAGTGCGATTCAAGTGGTAGATTTATTTATATCTTCTTCTGCATCAACATTTGAAATTGCTTACATTTATAATTAAATGACCAAAATGAATAAATATTTTTGTTATCTACTTCGAAACATTTAGTTTCTTAGTATAAAATGACTAATAAAAAAATTGGTAAGAAATATTCAGAGACAGATTTTAACAAACATTCATTTAGGGACAATAAAATCTTTAAAATGGTCATTAATTTAATGAGGGAGGGAGTACATCATATTTAAATTTTCATGGTTAACTTGATTCAATTTAACTATTAAAAAATATATATATTCTCATAAACTTTTAAAAGTGGAATACGTACTATTTATTCATTAATGCATCTATTATTGTAATGCAGCTGAGATTGTGTTTTCTTCTTTGATGTTTCCGCCTAGCAGTTTTCGCCTAGCCCAAATAGACTAGGATTGTGTTTCCTTTTTCCTTTGAGTTTCTTATTTCCTTATTTGATGTTTCCTTTTTCCTTTGGGTTTCTTATTTCCTTATTTGATGTTTCCTTTTTCCTTTGGGTTTCTTATTTGCTTAGAGTTTCCTTTTGACTACAACTCTTTTGTAATCTCATATAAATCCTTCCTCCATGTGAGAAGAATAACAAGAGAAATTATTATCCCAATTTAAATTTCTACATGGTATCAGAGCTAGCATACGCAAGCTTTTGATAGATGGCGGAACAAGCACCACCGGCCGGTGGTGGTGATGGAAGACCTCCTCCGATTTTGAAGATTGAATACAACTCTCCTTTCTACCTAGGTCCCCAAGATCGACCTGGTGATTTCATAACTCCTACTCGCTTCCGTGGTGATAACTATGATGATTGGGCTGGCGATATACAGACCGCTCTTGAGGCTAGACGCAAATTCGGCTTCTTGGATGGATCTATTCCATCCGCCGTTTCTCCTTGCACCGAGTTAGATTGGAATACTATTCATGCTATGTTGGTATCATGGCTCATGAACACTGAAATTGTCAATGGCTTCACTGGAAAGAGATGTTACCGTAGATGTTACCCAACACCTTGGTTAACACACTGACGGACAGCACACACACACCAAAATAAATAGTTTATAAAAACTTTGTGCAGCGGAAATAAATAACACAAGATATAATTTTCTCAAGTTATATAAATATATAACTTGAGTGTGCCTAGATGGCGAAGACTTTATAATCAATATAGAAAAATTACAAAGCCGAAAGTTCCCTATTGCTAATAAAATGATAATGCTCTATGGAACTAAATGGGACAAAGAACGAATCCTATCCTTAGCCAACACTCTCTTAAACACTCAGTGTTTAAGCTAGAATCACAAGGAAGGAAGGATATGCGAACCAAAGAACTTTGTCTCTCTTGTGCTATGGTGTGTGTGTTTGATATTTGGCATACTTCAAATGAAACACACCTAGCCTATTTATAGCCTTCCAATGCCTTGGAGGCTACTCCAAAATAACAGCCTTGGACCTTCAGATCGTGTGTGTGGAGTGGAGAAATTTCTTGGCTTGAATTCCTCATCATTCGCCAACTTTCCTAGAATGTAGCAACCGATTTCTTGAAGCCCAAGTCCATGCTTTATCACCTTGTACTCTCTTGCTTTCTTGGCATTGTACTCTTTAATTAATCAGCAACAACTCCATGACTTGGTCTTCCCACGTTTTTATTCCTTCTTCAAATAATATGGACCAAGCAATAGTTACACGTAAATCTCCTATTTACGTGTAACTCCTTCTCCAACTTCTTCCTTGTTTCTAGCAATTAATCCAACCATATATTAACCTGAAATATGGACCAAAAAACACATATATCTTGCAAATAATATTAGACATTAGAATATAAAATAATATGGAAAGAATTATTAAATTACAAATCATTACAGTCCGGGTAACACCCAACTGCCAGTGATAGCACCTGTGGTAACACCCACAGTCTGCATTAACAATCTCCCCCATAATTTATAATTTCTTTTCAAACTCTAAAGTGCTGATCCCTGCAAGATATTGTTAGCCATCCAGAGCAACTTCATTGTTATCAACTCCCCCATAATCAAGGCATTAACAACTACAATGATTTATCACAAAAATACTAGTTATCAAAACATATTTTCCAAAATAAGTTTTCCAACTAACTAGTAACCTAAAGCACCAAAGATAAATCAAAGTTACTAAGCTACTCCATGTTCAAAACAACCCTAAAAGTTTAAGCACCATAAGCAAATAAAACAAACCACCAAAGTATTTAAAACATGTTCCAAATAAAAACATAAAAGTAAATTGTTTTTCAACCACCAAAAAATATCATCACCATAAGAGCGGCAACATCAACCTTCAGGCGATGTATTGTACTCACTCTTCTCGTTCATCATCAGCTTCATCTTCCTCCTGATCATCCCCTTCTTCATCTCCAGCATCTAAGTCGGCACCATCGCAACATGCGGCGGCACCGGCATCTCCAACACCACCACCACTTGGACCGGCTTCATCGCACTATCAACTCCCCCGGTTTGGGAAGAAACCCTGCTGGATGAATTCATCAAGAATCTCCTTGAGCTTTGTCCAACCTTGCACAATCTCGGAAATGGTAGAAGTTTGTTTGTGGAGAAACGCCAAAATCGTGGTCTTTGGTATTGTTGGTGAAGCATTCCCCAACAAATTGTATACATTAGCAAGAACATGAGCTGCATCTGTACTGAAAAACTTGGAGATTTCGGAGTAACATTTGGGATAACGATTGAGTAACACCCTTAGCGAAACCGCATCACTTGACCCAAATTCATTTATCTTTGACCAAGGAAGATCACCTGTGTATCTCACACTCTTGGTATTCTTCTTAGTCATTTGGGAATCTATAGCATAGAGATCAAGGCGGGTGTATACTCATCCGACTCTTCAATGGGCAATTTTTGAGATTTCAAAATTTGGAAGATTAAAGAAGGGTAAGGAAACATAGTAATGTCTTTTCTTCTACCCCACGAAGCCAAATGTTTGAAGATCAATCTACCCAAGTTCACTCTTCGATTCTTTCCTAACTTATACAAGATTTCAGCTTGTTGCAATGTCACATATTGCTCGTTAGAAGTAGGAACCCAATTAAATATGCAAAGCTTGTGAAGCACGGCAAAGAGTGAAGTGAGACGGGAAGCAAGAAAATGAACTTTGGTTTTGGGATTAGGATTGGAGGGCCATTCATGCACGACATCATGAGAGATAAACCTAGCAATTTCATCCTTATGAACAATAGGACCATCATCATCCAAATTTGGGAGTCCTAAAGTCTTGTTGATCAAAGAAGGAGTAATAGAAAAAATTTTGTTCCTTAAAAACACCTTTCCAAATTGATCGGACTTTTCATTATCTAGGTTGGCATGAAGGTTGGCATAGAAATTTTTGACTATAGCTTCAACAAATTTCGAAGGATGCAAGTTAGCTTTCAAAAAATTTCTATCCTCCAAGAACTGAAATATACCATGCTTTTTGAAATCAACCTCGTCAATGTGCTTTTCCTTGAGAATTTTCGTGTCACTATGCCTTAACCAAAACTCCATATTTTCTTTTCGATAAAACTCCAATGAGAAGTAAGGTTTTGGAAAAGCAGTATTCACGTCATCAAACTCTTTCTCAAGGAAATCAGAGGACTCAGAATAAGCAAACTCACTAATTGAAGACTTTGAAGCTTTAGAAACAGAGGATGTTACCTTGGGTGTTGCAGCTTTCTGGGTAACATCTTTGATAGCAGTCCACTTGCTTTTGCCTTTAATGTTTCTTTTCTTAACTTCATACAAGGGTTCTTCTTCCTCAATCTCCCAATCTTCAAATGTCTCAACAGAATGGCTCTTTTCAGCATCGGCATGGAAGTCTTCATCCGAAACATGAGCCGAGGAGAGACCAAGTGAAGACTCCTCAGAAACTTCAACATGATCGGAGGATGTGTTGGATTTAGAGGTCCCTTTGTGCCTCATTGCAGTGAGCCTACTTGAGCTCCTCTTTTTGACGGGTTGTGCCGAGGATTTGTGAGCAATGGCTTTTCTTTTTGGCTTTTTGGTTGATGGAACGGGTGGAAGAGGTGGTAAGGTCACAATGGGCAAGGGTTGCGCCATTGTTGTCACCAATGGAGGATCATCAACCGACATTGTCATTGCCGGAGACACATTGAGAGGGGTGGTCGAAGTGTCCATTTGGCTTGGACCACTTGAACCAACGCCCGGAGATACCTCCAAAGGGGTGGATTGCTTTTTGGAAGGGGTTGCCATGGTTAGGGTTTAGGAAGGGTTTGGAATTTAGGAAGGTTTGAGAGTGAGGGATTGACGGTGACGAGGAAGGGGTATTTACCGTGTAGAGAGAGAAGGGGATTAGGGCGGTTAGAGAGAGAGGAGAAAAAATAGGAATTAGATTAGGAATTAATTTTTCAAGACTTATCCTACTTCCTCTAATTATCTCCTATTTTAATTAATCTCCCCCTATTTTTTAGCCACTAAAAATAATTACATTAAATATTTACCTAACCTCCCTTATTTTTAGCCACACAAAAATAACTACAATATTTACTCCCCCTATTTTCTAGGCCACAAGAAAAACAAGTACAGAACTCCTCACAAAAATAAAGACATCCGGCCATTATTTTGAAAAAATATTTTTTTTTTTTTAAATATTTTTTTTTTAATTTTTTGAATTTTTAAATATATATAAAAAAAATAATAAACAAATACAAATATACCAAGTCCATATGGTTTTTGAAAATCAAATCCCTAGATTTTAGGACTTAGATATTTGAGTTGTTTATCAAGAATAAATTGGTTAGTTAAAGACTTTTTCAAACTTTTAAAACTCTTAAACAATAAAAAGACTTTCAAAGTTTAAAAAATTAATTAACTGAACCGAAAATAAAGAAATAAAAAACATAATATAGCACATACAAATATGTTAATGGCAATGATGGTAACATCTAGGATAACACATAAGATAAAAATCCCTTGATAAATATATTCAGTTTCAAACACTTGAGGCATAATAAGCTGAGCATTTTAAACACTTTAGGCATAACAAGCTTAGCCATTTTCAAGCATTTCAGGCATAACAAGCTGAGCATTTTTCATGCACTTTAGGCATTATAGGCCTATATATATATATTTTTAAGTACATTGCTTGTTACTCACGTATCAATACACTTCTTTAAACAAGAAAGCATCGTAGTAACGAGCTCCGTGCTTCGAGTTTTATTTCAAGTGTAAAGACCAAGTGGTCTATGCCTTTCAAGTAGGGTACACTGTAGTAGCGAACTCCATGTCCCTAATACTTAGCATAAATCACTTCATACATTCTCATTGGCAAGAGTACATCGTTGCAGCGAACACCGTGCCCCGAGCTCGAGAGAATAGTATGGATAAATGCCTTTGCCTTTTATTTATAAAAAATTAGTGACTTTGTCACTTTAAGCATATGAAGGGAGTTTTATCAAGTGTGTTATTCAGGGTGCTATCCTACCACAACAAAAAGGTCAGCATGTGCAGCCGTGAGAACTCTCATAGCTCACAGAACTATGGGAACCCTTACAGCAGAGAGAATAAAACCAAACTAGCAAAAAAAATATGCACTAGTATACATGTGTTACCCTAGGTGTTATCAGCACCCATGGTAACACCTTACTACAGAGGACAATTTTTAGAGAATGCAAAGACCAAGAGATCTCTTTTGACTAGAGAATCTATCATGGTCTAAGGGTTTTGTGAAAATATCAGCAAGTTGACACTTTGTATCAATATGCTCTATATTTATTATCTTTTTATCGACCATATCTCTTAAAAAATGATGACGGATGTCAATATGTTTAGTACGGGAGTGTTGTATAGGATTTTTGGAAATATTAATAGCACTCAAATTATCACAGTATAAGGTCAAAATATTGCTATCAAGACCATAATCATCAAGCATGTGTTTTAACCAAATTAGTTGTGAACAACAACTACCACGGTACTACATATTCGATTCGGTGTGGATAATGAAACACAATTTTGTTTTCTACTATACCATGATATTAAATTATTTCCCAAGTAAAAACATCCCCACTTGTACTTTTCCTATCATCCATATCCCCGCCCAATCCGAGTCACTAAAGCCTACTAAATTAGTATTAGTATCTTTACTATACCAAATCCCTAAATCACTAGTTCCGAAACATATTTAATGATCTTTTTCACGTAATTTAGGTGAGACACTTTAGGATTGGATTGATATCTAGCACATACACACACACTGTACATCAAATCGGGCGACTAGAAGTAAGGTAAAGGAGACTACCAATCATGGAACGATATAGGGTTGGATCAACATCTTCTCCCACTTGATCTTTTCCAATCTTGAGAGAAGTGCCCATAGGAATTTTTGAGCTCTTCGAACCTTCCAACCCAAACTTCTTCACCGGGTTCCTTGCATATTTGCTTTGGGAGATGAAAATCCCTTCACTTGATTGCTTAACCTGCATGCCTAGAAAGAAGTTAAGTTCCCCATCATGCTCATTTCAAATGTTGATGTCATAGCCTCTACAAAATCATTTAAACAAGTTTTTGATGTAGAGCCATATACTATGTCATCAACATAGATTTGAACCACGACAAGTTCTTTTCCATGTTTAAGAATGAATAAAGTCCTATCTCGCTTCTCCTCTAGTAAAACCATATTCTAGTAAAAAACTAGTTAACCTACCATACCATGCACGTGGAGCTTGCTTCAACCCATAAAGAGCTTTATCAAGTCTATACACATGGTGCGGTTGAAATGGATCTTCAAAGCCTTTTGGTTGTTCAACAAAAACTTCCTCATCTAAGTATCCATTTAAAAAGGCTGCTTTGACGTCCATTTGAAACAATGTGATTTTAAGAAAACAAGCAATGGCCAATAAAAGTCTTATTGACTCAATTCTAGCCACAGGTGCAAATGTCTCGTCATAGTCAATACCTTCCACTTGTGTATAGCCTTGAGCCACAAGACGAGCCTTGTTCCTAACAATGTTTCCATACTCATCGGTCTTATTTTTGAAAATCCATTTTGTCCCAATAACATTAGTGTTTGAGGGACGGGGTACTAAAGACCAAACATTGTTACGAGCAAATTGATCAAGTTCATCTTGCATTGCTTGAATCCAAAAATTATCTTTTAAAGCTTCAATCACATTTTTAGGTTCTACTGATGAAGTAAAACAAGAGTATGTTACCTTTGAGTATGTGGTGGACATGCACACATACCTTACCATGTCACGGTCACTAATGGAATTCATACGTCATGTTTGTACACCCTCATTCACCTCCCCAATTACTTGGGTTGTAGGATGATTCCTACTGATTCTAGGTGGAGGATCTCTTCTCACATTCTCGTGAACCCCTGTTTCAATTCCTTCTTGATCTACATTTGCTGGACTGGAATCAGATGCTATCTGAGGTGTTATCTCATCAATGGTAACACCCTGCTCAGTTTCTGTGTTACTATCGGTGTTAGCACTCGTGGTAACACACTGTGGTAACACCTTCGGATCGACTTCTTCCAACAGCTCCAAGGGTGTCTCTTGAATATTTTCTCCTGCAATACTTGAGTGATCATCAAAAACAATATTCATGGATTCTTGGATGGTTTTTAGCCTTAGATTAAATACCCTATATGCACGACTATTTGAAGCATAACCAAGAAAAATGGCCTTATCACTCTTAGAGTCCAATTTTGCTAAGTAGTCCCGATCATTGAGAATGTAACACACACAACCAAAGACATGAAAATAATGAACTTTTGGTTTTCTACCATTCAAAATTTCGTATGGAGTCATGGTTGTGCCGGGTCTTAGAAAAACTCTATTGGTACATTGTGACAAGCCGTATTTAGTGCCTCTGCCCAAAATCTTTTCGAAATTCTTTTGAAAATAACATCACACGAGTCATTTCAAGTAAAGTCCTATTCTTCCTTTCAGTACCCCATTTTGTTGAGGTGTTTTTGGGGCTGAAAATTCATGGTGAATACCTTTTCTTTCACAAAAATTTGAAAAAGAAACATTCTCAAATTCCCTCCCATGATCGGACCTAATTCGAAAAATTGAAGCACAAAACATGTTTTTGATCTTAGAGTGCAAGATTTTGAACTTTTCAAAAGTCTCAGATTTTTCCCTTAAAAAATAAATCCATGTAAATCGTGAAAAATCATCAATAATGACATAAGTATATTTCTTGCCCCCAAAACTTTCTATCTCAAGTGGACCCATTAGATCCATATGCAAGAGTTGAAAACAATGTGTAGTACCAGTGTGTTGCTCATTGTGTTGGGCAGCACCATGGGTAACACGAGTTTGTTTCCCTTTGAGACAATCCTCACAAACAATTTTTTGTTTAAGATCAAGACTAGGAATGCCTTGGACAGCATCTAGATTAACAATCTTTTCTATGTTACGAAAGTGAACATGTCCCAACTTTTGATGCCACAATGTAGTGTTATCAAGTTTTGCCGAATTGCATACTTGCTTGTCTTCAACAAGATAACAATTATCGCTAGATCTTGTACCTGTCATTACACAATTGTTAATCTCGTCATAAACTTCACAAGTATCTTTATTAAATTTCACCTCTAAGTTGTCATCACAAAGTTGACTAATACTAATTAAATTAGTTACAAGTCCATCAACATGTAAGACATTCTTTAAGGTTGGAAATCCAGACACATTTAGTGTCCCTCTCCCAATGATATTACTCTTGCTCCCACCACCATAAGTTACACTACCCCCATGAATTGTTTCATAGTCTTTTAAAAACAATTTTGTTCCTGTCATATGACGTGAACACCCACTATCAAAGTACCAAGAACCTTCAATATTTGTTTTTAAAGCAGTGTACACAACATCACATTTCAGATTAGCTTTTGGTTTCCACACCTCGTTTGAATTTTTACCATTCGACCGGGTGTGTTATCTGTGTCTTTGGGCAACACCTCGGGTAACACCAAGGGATCGGACGGTTTTTCGAAACAAGATGGCATTTATTTTTAAAATGTCCAGGTGTGTGACAATATTGACACACCTTCCCTTTGTCACATGGTTCTTTTGAAGAAGAATCTTTGTCAAAAAACCGCTCCTTAACAAAACAATTCTCATTATCATTCATAGACAAAGTAGAAAGAATACTATTCAAAGATTCTTGAAAACCAATACCTGCTCTGAGAGGTGTACTCAAGTTCAAGATCTCATCCAATTTGGTAGATCCAGTGTTGAGCTTCTTTAAGGTGGTTTCGGCTAGAGTCAAATTGCCCTTGACTCTTTCAAGCTCAATTTCTCTCTTTGTTGCTTGAACCTCCATATGAGTCACATAGGCCTGGAGTCCTTCATTCTTCTTGGTTAAGGACTTAACCAAATTGTTCTCTTTCTTCCATTCCACGAGCAATGCCTCGCAAAGGTCTTTTAATCCGGAAATGAGGTCATCTTTGCTCTGCTCATCCTCTTGTGTACTTCCTGTATCAGGGTTAGAAGAGCTAACAAAACAAACAGCATTATTATCACATAATTCATCATACATCGGGTGTGATCACGAGATGTTATCTCGCATCGGATAACACCTTGGGTAACACTGTTCTTTTCCGTGTTACTTACCGTGACAAACATGGTTGTTTGATCGATTCTACCTCCCTGAGATGGTCCTTCATCCTCATCATCACCGAGAGAAACCCATAGGTTCTTTCCTCTCTTCCTTAGAGTATTTGCACACTCATTGGAATAGTGACCCCAACACGAGCAAGCATGACATTGAATGGATTCAATGTGCTTTGGATCAGACCTTAACCGATCCGATGATGCTCTTCTTGGGTTCAACTTTGGGTTAGATGGGAAAGTCCTTTTTGGCATCGAATCATAGACCTTGGTTTGCTTCTCCTTTGCTTTCACCTGCATTTTTTCATTGTTATACTTTCTAACCATAGAATTGTATTTTCTAGCAAGTAAAGCAACACTAGCATTCTCATCAATTTCTTCAAAAACCTCATCTTCGTTTTCATCCAAAGAACTCGAGGCTTGAGTTTTCAAAACAACATTTTTCCCTTTAGATGCTTCACTTTGATCTAAGAGATTTAACTCAAAGTTTTTCAAAATACTCATTAAAGAATTGATATCCATAGTTGCAAGATTGTGAGCCTCTTCAATAGATGAAACTTTCATATTAAAACGCTCAGGAAGGGTTCTAATTGCTTTTGAGACAAGTTGTTTGTTGGTAAAAGGTTCACCCAACAATTGACACTCATTAGCAATATCAAATAATTTTTCAAAATAAGAAGGAATAGTTTCATTTTCACCCATCCTTAATCTTTCAAATCTGCTAGTAAGACCCCTAAGCTTAGTTTCACGCACACTGCCATCACCTTCACAAAAAAGTTGTAAAATATCCCATGCTTCTTTTGCAGTGGAACTATTTTGAATAAGTTTGAAAATATGCATATCAACCCACTCAAAAATGGCATTAAGTGCCTTTTCATTGAAACTAGCTTGGTTGATCTCTTCCATGTTCCATTCTGATTCGGGTTTGACTTGTACGTCACCATATTCATCGGCAGGTAACATTGGTAAGGAGTAACCATTTGTTATAGATCGCCATGCTCGAAGATCAATTGATTTGATATGCGAGCGTAGACGAATCTTCCAATAACAATAATTCGAGCCATCTAACACAGGAAGACGCTTACTGTTAGGATTAGCCGGATCATAAGCCATGACACCTAGACCAAGCACTTAGTATCGTCAAGTGACCTGCTCTGATACCAATTGAAATTGTCAATGGCTTCACTGGAAAGAGATGTTACCGTGGATGTTACCCAACACCTTGGTTAACACACTGACGGACAAAGACACACACACCAAAATAAATAGTTTATAAAAACTTTGTGCAGCGGAAATAAATAACACAAGATATAATTTTCTCAAGTTATATAAATATATAACTTGAGTGTGCCTAGATGGCGAAGACTTTATAATCAATATAGAAAAATTACAAAGCCGAAAGTTCCCTATTGCTAATAAAATGATAATGCTCTATGGAACTAAATGAGACAAAGAACGAATCCTATCCTTAGCCAACACTCTCTTAAACACTCGGTGTTTAAGCTAGAATCACAAGGGAGGAAGGATATGCGAACCAAAGAACTTTGTCTCTCTTGTGCTATGGTGTGTGTGTTTGATATTTGGCATACTTCAAATGAAACACACCTAGCCTATTTATAGCCTTCCAATGCCTTGGAGGCTACTCCAAAATAACTGACCTTGGACCTTCAGATCGTGTGTGAGGAGTGGAGAGATTTCTTGGCTTGAATTCCTCATCATTCGCCAACTTCCCTAGAATGTAGCAACCGATTTCTTGAAGCCCAAGTCCATGCTTTATCACCTTGTACTCTCTTGCTTTCTTGGCATTGTACTCTTTAATTAATCAGCAACAACTCCATGACTTGGTCTTCCCACGTTTTTATTCCTTCTTCAAATAATATGGACCAAGCAATAGTTACACGTAAATCTCCTATTTACGTGTAACTCCTTCTCCAACTTCTTCCTTGTTTCTAGCAATTAATCCAACCATATATTAACCTGAAATATGGACCAAAAAACACATATATCTTGCAAATAATATTAGACATTAGGATATAAAATAATATGGAAAGAATTATTAAATTACAAATCATTACAGTCCGGGTAACACCCAACTGCCAGTGATAGCACCTGTGGTAACACCCACAGTCTGCATTAACAAACACTATTGATCCCGAGGTTAAGAGCACGCTGCCCAAGTATAGGGATGCTAGGCGTTTGTGGGATTCTCTCAAATCTCGATATGCGTTGGTGGATGGACCTCGCATTCAACAACTGAAGATGTCAATAGCACGATGTGAGCAGACCAAGATCATGCATGTTGCTGTGTATTTCGGTAAGTTGACTGGATTATGGGAATCTCTGCACAATTACGAGCCGCTTATAGATTGTTCTTGCTGCGAAAACTGCTAGGCGAAAACATCAAAGAAGGAAACACAATCCCAGCTGCGTTACAATTATCAATAAATTTTCGATTTCCTAATGATAAATAGCTTTATAAAATATAGTCAAAAATGAGTTGAAGATAAAAAAAAAAAAAAAAAAAAAAAAAAAAAAAAAAATAGGATAAATTCTTTTGGACGGATTAGGTATATTAACTTGAATAAAATTCATGTGGTTGGTAAGTGACTTTGGAGAGAATAGTCGCCAATTTTTACATTTTGTTTATTTGTTTGGTATTATTCATCTCGTTGGTACGTTACATCTGAGTGAACAGTCACCAATTTTGCATCACATTATTTTTAATTCTTTCATCACACGGTTTAATGTTCTTAATTAGTTTGAATTGACACGGAAATTAAGAAAAAATAATTATTGTGAATATAAAAAGTAAAGTAGGAAAGAGAAAGTAAGTAGGGAGTTTTTGTTGTAAGTATAACAAGTGAGTCTCATTGGTCATTCTAGTTAATAAAGCAATTAAAAATCTTAAATATAAACAGACTAAAAAGGAAAGTAAAAATCTTAAAATTTAAAATTGAACGAAGGGGATACAATTTTGATTTCTGAAATGGTTTTTTTTTTTTTTTGTAATGGAATTTTTATTTTGTTGATTTCTGAAATGGTTGCTACCCAGCTATTGGCATATGTAGACGGCCAGTTTGCTATTACAAAAATTTCCAATTGACACTGAATATATTATGAACCATATTTTTTCGAAGGTTTGACTCTCTTTTTGTCTATTGCCACGTGGCAACCATAGCTTCTACTTGTGGCCGGTGAGTAAGATAACAATGTTTATATTCAAGATCTTATTTTCAACGAAGTGCAAAATCTCTATTCCTTTTTGTTTATAATCTTTTGAATCAAATATACTCCCTCCGTCCCGGTAGAAGCGTCACCCTTTTAGAGGTGGCGCGCAAATTAAGGAAAAGTGTGGGAAGAAAAAATGTTGTGAGTGTAATTTAAAAATAGGAGAGAGAATTAGTGGAGGAAATAGTGAATTTTAAAAGTGTTGTGAGTGTAGAAGAGAGAGAATTAGTGGAGGGAATAGTGGATGGGATAATAAAATATTAATAAAAGTTTCCTTTTTAGGAAAGGGTGACGCTATAAACGGGACGCCATTTTAGGTAAAAAGTGACGCTTCGGCCGGGACGGAGGGAGTAATGATTATGAGTTATTATTGTTGATATAATGGTGAGCTCATAAATAAATGATGCATATATAGTTATTAAATACTTTCTTCGTTTCATCCCAAATCAGATATTTTGTCATTTTTATTTATCTTATCTCAAATCAAACTTTTCAAAATAGTAAAAAATATTTACTATTTTTCCTAATTATTCTTTCTCTTACTTTTACTTTTATACTTATAACGTCAATCAACTTACTATTTCTCTTACTTATTATCTCCTATTTTTAATTTCTATACTCACAACACATTTCTCCTACTTACTTTTTCTTATTTATCATTTCCAAAAAATTATTCCAATTTGAGGTAAAACGGAAAAGTAAATAGTAAAATATAATATATTCCCTCCGTCCCTAAATGTTTGACCCATTTTACTTTTCAAACATTTTAATTTAGTGATTTTGAAGCTTTAATTTTGGTTATTTTTACAAACGCTTTGAAAATTATTGATAATATACACCGCCGTTATGTAATACTCCGTCCCTAAATGTTACGAGTTTGAAAATTTAGTGATTTTGAAGCTTTAATTTTGGAAATGAGACTAACTTTTTGGGACAAAGAAAAAAGGAAAATGAGACAAACATTTAGGGACGGAGGGAGTAATACACAAGAATAGAAAATTTGGCTTCTCTACCTTCGCCCAACCTTCCACAGCCGCCATGCCAATTTCGTTAGACTAGTATTAGGTTATACATGTTTGCTTCCTTTAAATAAAATAATAATAAAGTCAAAAGAATTTCAAGAATTTTATTATCATAAAACTAATTGTTTAGAAAGTAACAAGAATATGAATGAATATTTGTCATTAAAATAAATATAAAATACATATTTTTAGAAATGCGTTAAAATGAAATATCGACATTCAATTTGGGGAATATAGAGAGAAGCATAGAAAGAAATGGTTATAAAGTTGCTTTAGGTATCATCACATTTACGTTACTTCTACTTAATTAATTACTCCATTTGATATATAATAAATATTACATTTGACTTATTAATATTTATATAAAATATTATCTCCTGTTTCAAGATTAATTTTATTTAAAATATGAACTTTGTTTAAAGAACTAAAACGAAAAGTGTGAGATTTATTGGCCAGGCCGAGTTCAGGTAATACAGGATAAGTCTATTTGATTAGGATATATAAGCCCAATCCAAACAAAAGTGGGCTAAGGTAAAAAAAGGCTTTAAAGCTGATTGCGCCGAAAACAATGGAATTGGATCTAAAAACAGTTGTTGCTTTTTGCCTAATTTTTTTTTTATTTATTTACCATATAATCCTTCAAATTTACCAAACTTCCCAAGACAATGAATATTTCATCTAACCTTATATAGTCTCTAGCTTAATAAGTACACTCTCCTTCTCACTATACTAAATTCACCCTCCCATCATTTTACTAAGTACAGCCTTTTTAACAGTTTACTTTCTCTACAACCATAATCACCATGGGTCACCCCTCCCCATCTTCTCTGGTTAACAACTTCGTCAATCACCAACTACGGTGACTTTTTTTTTTTTAACTCCGACGATCAAGCAACTGAGAAATTAACTTATAAGTAAGTTCTCAGTTGTCAAATAAACTACTCAAAACATGATCAACTACGGCGACCACCAACTACGGAAATCAAACAACTAAGAACTTAAATTATCAGTAAGTTCTCAGTTGTCAACTAAACTACTAAAAACACGATCAACTCCGGCGACCACCAACTCCAGCGACCAAACAACTTAGAACTTAATTTATAAGTAAATTCTCAGTTGTCAACTAAACTACAATTAAAACGATTAACAACTCCGGTAACCAACAACTTCGGTGACCAAACAACTGAGAATTTATCGATAAATCTCTGTTGTCAAATAAACTTCTAAGAAAGAACACGATCAACTCCGGCGACCAAGCAACTGAAAACTCAACTTATCAGTAAATTTTCAGTTGTCAACTAAACTACTAAGAACACGATCAACTTCGGCGACCACCAGCTCCGTCAAACAAACAATTGAGAAATTAACTTATTAATAAGTTCTCAGTTGTCAACTAAACTACTAAGAACACAATCAACTTCGGCGACCACCAACTCCGGCGACCAAACAACTGAGAACTTAACTTATAAGTAAGTTCTCAGTTGTCAACTAAACTAATAAGAACACGATCAACTCCGGCGACCATCAACTCCGGCGACCAAACAAATCAAATGAGAACTTATCAGTTCTCAGTTGTCAACTAAACTATTAAGAACACGATCAACTCTGGTGACCAAAAAACTGAGAACTTAACTTATAAGTAAGTTTTTAGTTGTCAACTAAACTATTAAGAAAAAAATATCTATATGATTGATTAGTAATGTATCTATAGGTGAGGGCTTATGAGCAAAACTACCTGTTTCTTGTTGATGATTCACATAGATGATCTCTCCCAAGGCAATAACCTAGTAACAGGATCAGCCAAGTTAGCCAAAACAAAGTCCCTTAAGCCAGTCTCCCAAACCTCACAAAACTGCAGTCTCCGATTATGTACTTGAACCCTTTTTTGAGATGGAAATGATGAACCACGTTCAAAAGGGCCGCATCAAGTGCATCAGGATGGATGATTGATTTATGTCTCTCGGGACTTTGTAACATGCAAGTGTACCCAATAGTTGTACCTTGTGGAGGAAGTGAACATAACCCCGATGGCCCGAAGCTTTGACAAGACGTTCATATTTCTCCGATTCTTGATGATATATTTGAAAACAAGTTTTTGAGAGAATTCTGACCCAGGTAGCCCAAATTATTCGTCCTCCTATCTTGAAAACCTGGATATGGGAAGTAGAAATTTTTTATCTACATCCATAAAAGAAACCCAATCGCATTCTTCTCTAGCTCTAAGAGCACAATGCGAAAAGCCCGCTTCTTGAGTCTTAATCCAAGGCCAAACATGCCTACTAACATTATAATTCCCCAAATCAAGCTCACTGATAACATCTTTGATTCCATCTTCGCTATTGTTATCATATATAAACCATTTCTCAACTCCAAGCCAAGAATGGTACATAATCCATTCTCTAAGCGAGTAAGTTTGGTTCCTCACCATTGTGCACACACAAACACTGTTTTCTTCTAAACTTTATTCCCTTCCCTTCATCTTTTGAAACAAAAATCTTTGCAACAGAAGGTACAACAACATGATCTTGAACCTTAGAATGTACATGTTGATTAGTCCAGCCAACGCTGACTCGGATTCCTTAAGCCTTATTAGGGTTCTTGGCTATACTTTTGGGCAATAAATACCTCACAACTTCTTGGGCCACTGTAACAGCTCGAGTGGAAAGCACATATTTCTTGTCCCTGTCCAGATTTCCCAACTCGAAATGACAGCTGAATTAGTTCGGTTCGGATTCTCTATCGGGTCTATGGCTCAAACCCTTGACGAACACAACCATCGTCTCACCGTCCAACGTCGCCTCATACGTCACGTTTTCCCACGAAGTAACCGTCTGATTACTCCTCAATAAACAGTCCTCATCAACCAAGTTAATTATGGATTTGCCACGCCGTTGTAGTGTAACAAGCGGAGAGAAATTCACCGAAGGAAGCGGGCAACGAACAATCAACCGAATTTCGTTAAAATAGAAGTCCTTTGTCCCCTTGGACAAGGTAAGTGCAAAATTGACATTGTAAGTCATTGTCTAAACCCTAAACACATACACACACACTCTAAGACATTCCAAGGTCTTATTCTCAGGTTATTATATCTTTCTTGATATCTTTTCCTCACACCCGAGGGCCTGAGTTGGATTAACATCCGACTTTGACCTTAACGGTGCTTTGCTTTATTGTGTTCTAGGTACTCCACAAATATATCAAGCCAGATATCCTACCAACTGCTCTGACCCCAAAAGCCCAGGCGTCATAAGTGGTTCCATTACCGGGAAACATCATAATTTTCTCGTAAAACTTTTGTGTCAAAACACCTATCGTGTTCTAAACACTCGCTGTCAAAAAAGCCATTCTTTTTCAGCCTTTTTTCATGCATGTCTAAAACTCTTGGAAATGCCCGTTATTTAACCCTCCATGAAGGTGACCAAGCTTCCCCCTCAAATATCAATCCTGTGAGACCAAGCACCTCAGCCTTTCTCAGGTTGGGGGCTCGTTCTCAAAGCTTGAACAGCCTCTCCTCTGTTTAAAGGAATCTGAAGAGGCTCGCTGAGGAGGCCAGGAAAGAACGGGCAGAACCAACCCTCAATTGCAACCAGGCAGGGATGGAGGATGTTGTGGAAATTTATGATAGCGAGGAGAAAGGAGAGGAGGCCCAATCCAATCACCGTGCGAAGTCCAAAGCTAGATCTGTGGCTTACGTTAGGGGGAAGGTCGTGACTCCGCGAGCTAAGAAGCCAAGGGTGGATGACCAGAACCCGGAATTCGTCAAATTCATGCACTAAATGTGGGAAACCCACCAGAAAACGGCCATGAAGTGTGGCCGCACTATGGATGCCTTTAGTGACAAAATTGCCTGGTCACCCATATAAAAAAGGAAACCCCTAGATGGAAACCTATGATTGCTCAAAAAATGCCAAGAGCCATATGGGGCGGTTTGAAGGCCAGATGGCCCTATTCTCTTCAGATGAAGCGGTGATGTGCAAAGCCTTGGCCGCAACATTCACGGGCAAAGCATTATCTTGGATGCTGGCCCTCAAGCCCAAGTCCATCAGAACCTACAATCAGTTCAGGCACCTCTTCCTTAACGCATTTGCTAGGGCAAGAGAGCCAGCCTGGCCTAAGACAGACCTGGTCCGAGTCAAGCAAGCTGCGACGGAGACCACGAAAAGATACATCTCTCGGTTCAGAAAAGTGAGTGAGCAGATTGTAGATCTTGAAGAGGGTGACATCCGACTTTCTTTTGAAGGCGGTGATGAGTTGGATTTTGTATATGTTATTTACCTATGTTTCCGGATATTTTACATCGATTTTTAAAGTATTTAGATTAGTTTTGATGTTATTTGAGAGAAACTTTGTAATGTGAGGTTTTGTTGAGAAATGATTCAATCTGAGGGTAGTTTAGTCTTTTATTTTGTAATTAGATGTTGATCTCAAGAGACCGAAGATTTCAAGTCACCTGTCAAAGAAAAAGTTAGCAAAACGGTCAAGGTCCAAGAAAAGAGCCAAGAAAAGTCAAGGGACGAAGGCCGGGTCAAAACCAAGTCAAAGATGAAGATTTCTGCACAGAGCACGAATGGGAATCTGGAGCACGAGTGAAGAAGGATTGAGCACGAGTGGAGCACGAGTGGGACTTAAGCACAAATCAGAGCCAGAATGATCAGAACGACTTGGAGTTGGAAGAAGGAGTCGTGAGCACGAGTTGAAGAGAAGGGCACGACTCGTGCCAATTGGCACGACTCGTGCCCAGTCGCGTTTTCTGACGTCAGCGAGGCGTGGTGAGCAGATTTTATGGATTTTAATTACTCTCTTTTCCTAATTAGTTAAGGTTTTAATGGAGGAGTAAAAATACCTCCTTATATACATTTTATGGCAGCTTTTCTCTTATCAAAATTACTACCTAGGTTTTGGAGGATTGAAACAATTTGGTTTTCAAGGTTTTTGCAAGGATTTTCAGGTTTGATGTATTGCTATTCATATTTTGTGATTTCAATCATGAATATGAGTAGCTATTTTTTCTATTTCATGGATTGGATGTAGTGGTTGTTGAACTTCTATGCTAAATTGACTTTTAATTCTTCCAAACTTTCTTGTTCTTATTTGATGAATTATTAATCATTCAATTGATATGTTTTAGATTGTTGCACTACCGTGGACAATTTATTTAAAGAAAACTAATTCATCAATTAGGTTTAATTGTTGACCTATCGGAATACAAGAAAACCTAGATTCATTGATTTCTTATTTGCTTAATGAGTTTTTTTAGTATTGTTTTGACCTACCGAAATTTACAATACGATAGAAATATTAGGGTTGCAATTCGAACACCAAATGTCCCAACCCTTAGTCAAGTGAAAGAATCTCTGAACAAGACTGTTATTTTTATTATAGATTAAACCCTAGCATAGAAGGAATACAACTACGAAATCCAATCCGTGAATTTCTTTAATTTGGTTAAATCATTATTTCTTGTTTACTTGCTTTCTTCAATTCATTAGTTTAATTTCTTGCTTTAGTAGTTTAATTAATAAACCAAATCAAAAAACCCCCTTTTGTTACTTTCTGCACAAATTGAATCAACTTGTTAAACACACAAGTCTCTGTGGTTCGACGCTTACTTGTACTGCTACTTCGGTAACTTGTACTTGCAAGGTTTTTTATTACACAGTGGAATTTCATCCATCAAGTTTTAGGCGCCGTTGCCGGAGACTTGTTGTGATTTTTAACAAGTTTATTTAATCGGTGCATGTTTGGTAGACGTTCGCTGAACTTCCCGATAGTTGCTGCGAACGATTTTATCGACAGAGTTGGTCGGGGCATTCCCCCTATAAGAGAATCAGACACCGAGTCTAAAACTTCTGTCACCGAGACAGTTGTTGAATTAAGTGAGTTGGAAACTTCTTCCACCGAGGAAGAAGAAGAATTGAATTTTGAGATGGCAGACCAAATTATGAATGCTTTTGCCAGGTGTAGACACCCCATTCTGAACACATCGGAACATACTTATACCACTCTAAGTCTCGCTTTGAGTCAAGAAGTAGAAATCCACCATTTCGTCATGTTTCGTTAAGTTTTGACTAACAACCGTTAGTTTGGGACTAAACTGCATACGAGATAACGAGGAAAGGACAAAACTGTCCACAGGAGCAATATCTCGCCGCGAGATGGCGTGTCTCGCGCGAGATATCCCCCCTCTGCAGATTGCAGACGACAGTTCCCTCGTCGATTTCAACCTCTTTTCGGGATAAAACTTTATCTCTCCGGCCAACCAATAGAATTTGGAGTCTGGAATCATCTTGAAGTGTTTGATCTCATCTTCAACACTTCCCCAACCCCTATAAATACTTGGTGACTTCCAAGGTTCAAGAGGTCCAAGAATTTTCACAACACACACATTTTGTTGGTTTCTCTCCTTGAAAGAATCCTACGAAATCACCCTAAAAACTCACCTCATAGTTTGTTTGTCGACCTTGTTGATAAACAAGCATCAAGCTCCAAGTCAAGGACCGAGGCGAAGCTCTGTCCGTGTCAAGAGTCGACTCTAAACTTGAGTCGAAACTCTGCCCAAATCACCTCACGCAAGGTAATTCCTAAATCCCTTTCTAATTGATTGTTAGAGTGGTATAAGTCCATAGAATCTAGGATCGGCCTAGAGCCTCTCCAAATCATGGACACGGTCTCGAAGCAATCGATCCTACATTCCGTTTAACCCCGTTAAATGGACCTTTGTTTATAATATTAAAAAATCATTTTTCCCTTCTTTTGAAAACCTCTCTTTTCTTTAGCAAGACCGATCTCCGGATTGGGTGAAATGGATGCTCCTTGACCTACCCATTTCATAACCTAAGCCCCGAACCCAAATCTTTTTCAAAATGGTTTTCCTATTTTCTCCAACCGAATAATATAGGTGGCGACTCAAAAATGAAAAGGAAAGATAAAAATCATTATTCCTTTCTTTTTCCTCACAACGCTACAAAGGGCGAATCCGGCTGGGACTTAAAATTAAGAGGCTTAAACTTGCGTCAAAATTAAAAGAGAGGTTTTCAAAAATTTAGTAAATTCGAATTTTTTGCTCTCAGATGAAGCATGTCTCGCGGCGAGATATCATATCTCGCGCGAGATATGGCTTCGGCAATCTGGTTGTTTTCTGGTTTCTCCTGTTCATCCCGTGGTCCAAGACGAGGGTCGAATACGCAAGGGGGATCCCAGAATTCATTATCTGCAGAGTTCTCGCATCTTAAGGCCTCCCTTAAGGTGTAGAACTCGAACCTTCGTTTCCTTTAAATAATTGATTATTATTTATAAACTGCGTGCGATTGGGTTTTATTTAATTAAAGTCCGGTCCATTGGGGATTCGGGAGTTGTAAATTGAATTATTTATCTCTCTTTCCCTCTCGTTATGTGGAACTACGATGGCCTGAGTCTTCCTAATTTGGAAGAAACGTAGGCAACCATTTGGTGCGGCCACTATCTGTTTTCCTTTTGTTTTTTCAAAAAAAAATTCTCTATTTTACTCTATCACCTAGATTGACTATCACACACACGCACTCATATTATAACTGTCATTGCACTGCATACCCTCTATCAACCCGGGACCCACACTAAGGACGAATGACGGTAACCACCTAGTCGCCGGTCTCTCTGAAGTTGGACAATCCCACTCTGCGTATTCAATCCACTTAGATTGTCATATCGCGGGGAGCCTAGCCTTCCAGCCCTGCATCGCCACATTCTCATGTAGATTGACCTTTTTAGGATCACTCCGTGACCGGTCGGTTTTGACTAGGTGATCTTTTCTTGTTTTTGACCAAAACAAAGCCATGCAAAATTGACAATAAAGAAGGATTCAGAAAAGTCCCTTCGGAAAAAGTCCCTTCGGAATGACCCTTTCGGATGTCCCTTCAAAAAAAATATGCATATAATCCTTAAAAAAAAAAAATAATCTTACATGGCTTTGTCTTACAAAAATCGGATTGATTGCTTAGTCGTTAGGTTCTGATAAAGGCCTTAGAAACCCCTCAAAACGGACTTTCCGTTCCGACCAAAAATTAGGTCTAAATAAAAATCGACTTTCCGTGTGGTTATCTCGCGCGGGACAACATATCTCGCGCGGGATAATGCTTCTGTTTGCTGAATCTGAGCCTGAGCCATTTTGAGCCTGCTTCCGACTCGTTGGGGCTAGATCCTGATATCTGCATCTCTTCTGTCAGTTTTCCGAAGGTACTCAACTTCAAGACTCCCAACACAATGTCTACCGGAAAGCATGTCATGACCAAGGAATGCCTTGAACAACACACTTTGCAAGACTTGACCAAGGCCCTTGTCGCTGAAATGGAGCATGTTGAGGGTTGGAGAGAAGCCTTTGATTTGCCTTCTACCCGCATTGCTAGGGATTTCCGAAAGATGGAGAGTGACTCCGACAGTGGACGATCGTCCGTACAAGAGGAGCTAAGTGATATCAAAACTCAACTTGCCAAAGCCCCGCAAAGAAATTAACGACAATGACTCGTGGCATCACATGGAAGAATCCATCCAGCCGAAAAGACAAAGATGCTGATTGAAGAGCTTGAGGAAGTCAAGAGTGAACTCGAAACCATGACCCAAAAGTGCATCAACCTTGAAGCCCACATTGAAGATGACATTGATGAGAGGGTCAAGTATTTCCTCAATACTCTCTACCGTGACCTCAAAGAGCAAATGGAGGAAGAATATCAGTCTCGCCACAACGTCTTCGTGCAACACTATGAGAACCACATTCGAGACCTCCACAATCAAATGGCTAAGCGAAGGAAGGGAAGGGTTTTCACCGACATCGGAAATATCACTCTCGGTCATCTCTTCAGAAGCCTTCACAAGGATGGAAAGATGAAACCAATGGAAGGCTACCAACCTAAGAGGGAAGGTCGATCTCCACACCTCTATTGCTTCTACCATCAATGATATGGCCATCACACCAATGATTGTTTCAACCTGAAGAATGCAGTCCAAGACTTGATTGACAACGACGCCATCAGAGTTTGCCCAAGTGGTGGAATAGTTTGGATGAGTTCAAACAAATGAGGGGTCTCTTTTTCTTTCAGTTATTTACTTTTAGTTGCAAAAGAAACGGTTAGTAGTCTAGTTTAGCTTAGTCGGGTACTACTTGCCTAAAGACTTCATTTGTGGGCAAGAGTATCAAGTCTGTTTTTCAATAATAGTTAGTCAGTATTTCCCTCTTCAATTCTGATTAATTCTTTGAGATCGAGAAAGAAAGCACTGTGAATGTCATAGAAACTTGCAACGAAAATGACTACTCCAAGGCACTTTGGTTTTCCGAAAGCCTTCCTGTCTGGAGAATGATGCTAGCAAAAGGGTACTTTCCTGGACTGGGGCTTGGAAAGCACTTACAAGGGACAACGGAACCACCACCGGTCCCCCAGCCTCACACAAAGCATGGACTAGGATACATCATCTCCATCCACGATGAAGATGACGAAGAAGAGTGGGGCTTCACTCAAATCAAGTGGGAAGGAACCACCTACAAAGGCCACGACAACCTAAAGCCTAAGAATGACAACCTCAAGCCATATCGAAAGACACTCAATGGCTACTTTGTCCGAGAAGGGGAAAGTATTCCCTACTTTATCTTTTCAGAACCATGGACTGATGATAAAGGAAAGCGCCAACCGGGCTTTGAAATCTTCAGCGATTGCGATGCTTCTACAGATGAAACCGAATCCGTCCCACTAATCCCCAATGGTTTGTGGGGCACGGAGGCAGAAATGACAAGTGAATGGGACTTTGTGTTGGGAGAAGACATGCTGCGACAGCCTCCAAGACCTCGTACCGGTTAGAAGACAAATGTATTCATGCAATATCCAAGGGGGACGCTCCAACTACTGACTACACAAGACTGATACAGAGATGTGATGAGCCAATTCTAAACTGGCACGTCACCGGAGGACCAGTGGTTGATGAAGACTTCATGATCAAAGAGCTTGGTTGCACTCCCCATCCCCGCAGGAAGATAGGCCCCGTAGCTTTTACATTAGAAGCAGGCTCCACCTCCGATGGACTCACTCAAGAGGAAATCGAGGCAGTGGCTGAACATGTATTCCCTTACTTCCTTAATGAAAACTTTGATCTTTCCGAGTACCCTGAGATTGCTAACATCGTGAATGATGAATTAACTAATAACAATCAATATAACGAACACGTTAATAATGAATCATACGATGAGATAGATCAAGAAAACGAACAAATCTTAAAAGAATTAGCTAAGCAAGTAGGTCGTTGTGGAAAGAATGGCCCTGTTGATGACGAGGAAATGCAAACGGTTAATCTTGGGACAACGGAAGACCCCAGAGAAACTAAGATCGGCAGCTTCTTCAAGGGGGAAGACAGAGAAACCTTGACACAGCTCCTCAGAGAATATGTCGACGTCTTTGCTTGGTCCTACAAAGATATGCCTGGGTTGAATCAACGGTTGTAGAGCACAAAATACCACCGCTACCCAACGCCAAGCCGCCAAGCGAAACTATGCAGAATCAAGTCGGAATGGTCAATGCAAGTGAAAGAGGAAATCATGAAGCTATTGAATGTAGGGTTCATCAAAGTGATTGAGTATCCGGAATGGTTAGCAAACACAGTGCAAGTAGCCAAGTCAAACGGGAAAATACGAGTCTGTGTTGATTTCAGAGACTTGAACAAGGCATCCCCTAAAGATGACTTCCCGCTACCGAACATAGACATGTTGGTCGATGCCACTGCTTCATACGAAGTCCGCTCATTCGTCGACGGTTTCGCAGGGTATAACCAAATCCTCATGGCAGAGGAAGATCGGACAAAACAAAGATTCACCACACCTTGGGGAACGTTACGTTACACGCTCATGCCGTTTGGTCTCAAGAACGCCGGGGCTACATACCAAAGGGCAAGCCACGACACTATTCCATGACATTATCCCCAAGGAAATAGAGGTATATGTGGACGACATGATTATTCACTCAAAAGAGTCAGATGGTCAAGACTTCGTAGATCTCGTAAAATTCTTCAATCGACCGAGACAACACAAGATGAGGCTCAACCCCGCCAAATGCTCATTCGGAGTGGTCAAAGGGAAAGTCTTGGGGTACATGGTCACGCAGCGTGGCATAGAAGCATCCCGCCAAGATAAAAGCCATCACGTACATGCCTCCACCCGAACACGTAAAGAAGTAAAGGGATTCATGGGCAAGCTTCAATATATCGCCGATTCATCAATCAACTGACTACAATGTGCGATCCTATCTTCAAGCTACTTAAGAAAAACGCACCTCAAGAGTGGACCGAAGAATGTCAAGAAGCATTCGAGGAAGTTAAGCACTATTTGACTTCCCCACCTATCCTGGTTCCACCGCACAAGGAGAAGCCCTTGAAGCTATACCTCACGATTACAGACAACGCATTAGGGGCTATGCTCGCTCAAGAACAAACGGCCTCCCACACAGAGAATGCCATCTATTTCGTCGCCGCAGATTCCAAGGCAAATAAATCAACTACTCTCCACTCGACAAATCTTGTGCTGCTCTTGTTTGGGTATCACAAAGGCTGAAACACTATATGGAAGCCTTCCCGGTCCGTCTCATTGCAAAAATGGATCCACTGAAATATATCCTAGACAAATCAAATTTGTCTTCGAGACTGGCCAAGTGGTACTTCATGCTCGCGGGATATGATATCACTTACGTCACTCAGAAATCCGTCAGGGGGAGTGTATTCGCAGATCAGTTGGCCGAATTTCCTTGCGACGAAGTGAAGGGGGAAGACCCGCGATTCCCTGATGAGGACATCATGAGTATAGAAGAAGAAAATAAGTGGCAATTATTTTTCGATGGCGCAGCCAACATGAGAGGGTTCGGCATTGGAATGTTATTAGTAGACCCTAACGACATCTATACTCCACTAGCAATACGTCTTGACTTTGACTCCACCAACAATACCGCAGAATACGAAGCTTGCATAGCGGGACTTGAGGCAGCCCTAGAACGCAACGTGACTGAACTCGAGGTATTCGGGGATTCCCAATTGATCATCAACCAGACATTGAAGAAGTGGAGGGTCCAAGATCCAACCCTTCAAAGATACAATGCCCATCTCCAAGAGTTAGCGCAACAATTCCAAGATGTCTCATTTCACTACCTCCCCAGAGACAAAAATCGGTTTGCGGACGCATTGGCCACACTTGCTTCATTGGTCGAAATCCCTAAAGGAAAAGCAGTCAAACCCTTCAAAATAACACGACGTGCAACTCCTGCATACTGCGCCGTTATAGATCTCCATGACTGCAAAGACAAATGGTTATCCGAATGTGCCACTGTTGGGAACTCCGAGGAAAAACCATGGTACCATGACATTTGGCATTTCATCCTAGATGGAACCATCCCACCTGAGACAGACCCGAAGACTCAGATCGCCCTTAAGAGGTTGGCCGCTAATTACGTCATCACCGCTGGCCGCCTATTCAAGAAACATTCCCAAGGAAACCTCCTTTGTGCCACCGAGGAAGAGGCCCAAGAAATAATGGACCACGTTCATCAAGGCATATGTGGAACCCATATGAGCGGAAATATGCTCGCCAAAAGGATCATCAGACAAGGGTACTTTTGGCTGACCATGGAAGCCGACTGTACCAAAATGGTCAAGAAGTGCCACAAGTGTCAGATACACGCCAATCTTCAAAGCATGCACCGCCTTCCTTGCCGTACCTATGACTTCTCCTTGGCCGTTCTCTACATAGGGGATAGCCGTGATTGGAAAGGTCACACCCATAGGAGCCAACGGACACGCTTTGTCCTAGTAGCCATCGACTACTTCACTAAGTGGGCCGAGGCCGCCTCCTATAAAGTTCTCGAATGCCGTAAAGGTTGCAGAATTCATCAAGCACAACATCATCTGCCGGTATGGGGTTCCGCAAGAGATGATATCCGATAATGGGTCCCACTTCGAGAAGGAAACCGATCGCCTACTAACCAAATACAAAATCACAAGGCACAAGTCATCTCCTTACAGGCCTCAAACAAACGGAGCAGTTGAAGCCGCGAACAAAACAATCGAGACTATCATCAGAAAAATGGCGGTCACTGGAAAAGACTGGCCCGACAAGCTACCTTTCGCACTGTGGGGATACCGTACTTCAGTCCGAACAGCTACAGGAGAGACTCCCTACGCCCTCGCGTTCGGAATGGAGGTTGTCTTACCGATAGAATTGGAAATACCATCACTACGGGTTCTCCTGAAAAACCAAGTGAACGAGGTCGACTGGCTAGGAAGCAGATACGAAGAGTTGGCCCTGTTGGACGAAAGAAGGTTGAAAGCAGCCGAACATACTCAAGCTTACCAAAGAAGAATGGCAAGAGATTTCAACAAAAAGGTCAAGACGAGGAACATCAGAGTAGGTGACCTGGTTCTCCGTGAGCACCGTCCTGGACCTTTCAACCCGCTAGGCAAGTGGGGACCAAAATGGATAGGGCCCTACATCGTGAAGAAGATATTCTCTGGGGGAGCCCTTCAGCTGGTGGACTTAGACGGAGATCAACTACCGAAGCCGGTCAACATGGACAAGCTCAAGAAGTACTTCGCGTGACTTGCCCTCCTAAAAAGAAATCGCTCGCTAGGTTGAAAATCCCGGAAAGGACGACCTAGGCAAAAATTAGAGCTAGCACAAGAAAAGAAGCCCGCTAGATTGAAAACCCGAAGGGGCGGTCTAGGCAAAAGAAAGGGTGTGCATAAAAAAAAAAATAAAAAAAAAAGATAAAAAAAGAAGAAGAGGCTTATCTCGCGCGAGATTACCCCTCGGCACGGAGCCGTATTTTGTCCTTTTCTCAAAAATGAACTACGTTAGACCTGAGCCTCTTATTTAATTGCTGTAAAAGAGGAACGTAGGCAGCCTTCGGGTTCGGTCTAATCTAATAAATAAATCTACTTTTGTCCTTTATTAATCAAATGCATTTTCATTAATGACAAAAGGGAAATCCTAACCACAACGACTAATTTGCTAAGCTAACAATCTTGAAAAAATACTAATAAAATAAAAAACTATCGATATATCAAAGCAATCTCTTGGTACTCCTAAAGATCTAGCCTTTCATTAACTTGGTAGACCGGCGGACATGGTCTCCACCGTCGTCGTGATCCTCCTTGCGCTTTGAGCCCCTCGAAGCAGAGCATCCCTCGAGGCGATCAAAAACAGAATCAAGACGATTAAAAACAGATCCCGAGAGCCTCTTGAAGACATGGGGTCTATCTAGAGCTTGCGTCTTTCCAGGCATCCCTTTGCCTCGCTTCTCGTACCAATCCCCATCGAGAAAATCCTGAGTTGGATCAGTTCGCACATTAGCAGGATCAGATTGAGCCTCGCTCCTTCGCAAAATACTGCTAGCTACAAAAGAATCTCCTAGCAATGAAAGCCGCAGATCATCAATCTTCTCCGCACTAGGGTGACCGGTATGAAGAAACCAATCCAAGTACTTATCAGACATAAAGATGCTTGCATTAAAAGTCCGAAGGTTCGACCAGCGATCCCGACTATTTCCTTCACCCCATGCTTGAGCTAGCGCCTGCGCAAACTCTACACCAATATAAGACACTTCACGAGAAGCTCCTTCGAAGAGATAAGTGTCTCCCGCCGACAGCCGACGGAGCACCCGCTTGGGAAAATAAAAGGAGGAATCGCGCAAACCCGGAAGAACAACCCTGTCAAAACCCTTGGTATTGGCAACATACTTGTTCAACCTCCAATAAGGTGGACACCAAAGAATGTCAGCAGTTTCAGTCTTCGCAATCAACTCAGCCCATTCATCCACTGAAAGATCCTTGATCAATAACTTTCGCGTATGATATGTGAAAGGGGAATATTCCAACGGGGGACCTACCAACTTGAGATGCTCCCTAAGACAAATGGTCAACAGAAGAGGACTCCCTTGAGTCATGACACCGGTCCTATGCAGCTCATCAAGACCATGCAGGGTCTCACCCAAGATTAGCGGAATGATGTTCCTAGAACGTTTTCTAGCCTGCAGAACAATTTCCACAAGTTGGGAGTCGACCAAGCCGTCCCTACATGTAAATAGAACATCTCCGAAAAGAAAAAGAGCCAGAAAATTCCGTTTATGGACATGAAAAGCGTCATCATCTGAATCACCGCTGAAGCGTCCCGGAAAAGAAGAGCAATCAACCCACTTGTGGTGAACCAACTCATAGCAAGTATCAAGGGGGATCCCTAACAATTCATTCAAAGCCTCTGAATGATTCCTATTGTACTTAGGAACAGCGATCTCACCAGTCAAAGGCATATCCAAGATAATGGCAAATTCCTCCACAGTAGGCACCATCTCATTCAAAGAAAAATTGAAAAGATGAATAGAGGGATCCCAAAATCGGGCAGCACCCTGCAAGAGATTCCAATCCGGTTGGAGGTTCTTCAAGGTAAAAAGGATTCTGAATCCGAATTCTGCTATGAATTTATTACGAGATCGGTTGCGAAACGACCTCACGAAATCCCTTGATGCTTGCATGAAAGATGCAATCACTTCAGACGACAGAGAAAAATCATCGACAATCATGGACGTTGGGGCAATCTCCTTGGAAGCCTGGATCGTAGGGTTGAAGAAGAAAACAAGAGTTTCACCCCAGCAGAATATCTCTAGAGTTTGAAAGGCTAGAATGAGGTATCTGGCCGGACTACAGGGTGATTTTATAGGGAAAACTGACAAAATCCTATTCCGAAAAGAAGAGATCTCTGCCTGACTAGCGTGTCTCGTGCGAGACACCTTATCTCGCGCGAGATATCCCTACGGCAAAACAAAGAACAGCCCGCTCAAACAACAATCTAGCCCCGACTTGACAAAGCAAGTCTCGAAAAACCTGTGTGTACAGTTCATAACATGCAGTAAAAACACCAAGATGAAGGCTCAAAATTGTGGCCTAACGGCCATTCCATTCCATTTCCAAAAACATGGAAAGTCGAGAAAGTTAATTAACTAACTAATTAGACCTAGGATTAGGGGTTAAGAAAAACCATTGTTTGTGCTACCTACTTGTTCCTAACAGGTACCAAAAGAAAAGAAAAATTGTCTGGGCCCACCCGGCCAATATATACAATCATCAGAAATCAGATAAAAAGGGAAAAGGAGGGGATCACGCCATCAAATCGCCCGAGCCGCCGACACCTCCGCCATCACCGCCACGAGGGCTGCCATCCCTCCTCGATCTCTTGGCTTCGCAAGTAGGGGTCACCGCCGAGGCCACCGTCGAGGCCGCCAAAGAAGCCTTGTGGAACAGCCTCTCGGACAGGTCCGACACCAAAGCCATCAGTCCCGCCATCTTGGTCGCTCCACGGTTGTAATCGGCCGCGGACAGAGTGACCTGACAACAAAATAAAATGCTCAGAAGAAGTCGGACATATACACTTATATGGACGAATACGAGATATGATATGAACAGAAACATACCGAAGAGACGTCAGCCGGGAGGCGGTAACCCTCGGGAATCTGATCAGGAGACGGGATGTGCCCCACCATTGACATGCTCCCCATCATGTACGTGTAGCTCAAAGGGCCGTAGTGCGGGGCAAGGCGAGAGAACCGGTAGCACAGGAGGAAGTGCTAGGGGCGAGGAACCTGAAGCGAAGGAGGCGGATCCACGAGCATGTGATCGCCTATCCCCCACCAGGAGGGGACCCATCAACCGAGGCAGAAACTCCGCATAAGAAGCCCCGGCGATCACGCAAGCCGTCGCCGCATCACCCGCCAGAAGACCTGCATAATCATCCTCTGGAATGGAGTGGGTGGGATACATCGCCCTCGGCGGATCCGCTGGCACCCTGTATGATAGTCTACCCCGGCCATGCTGTGGGAAGACCCGCTCACCAAGATACATGGTATCTCCCTCAAAAGATGCCAGCATCCTCTGCATCGCAGTAGCATCCCAAGCACGGTGCACCTCCCGCTCCAACAGGGTCCAGGGATATAGGCCCAGCCTCTCATACTCAAAGGTATCCAACATAGCCCATGCCTCCGCCACCGTCAGGGTCCAATCCTGGTCCTCCTCCTCATCAACGGTCCAATTTGGGTGGCTCCACCTCCTGATATCCGGAAACAAAGGGGCCCGGCTCTCCAACTCAAACCTATACAGCCTGAGAACAGCATAGCCCCATATCTGCACAAAGAAAACAGAACAGATTCAGTAAGGGAACACAGACAGAGCATACAGACAAAGAGCAGAAACAGAATCAAAAAGGCATACCTCCCAGGCATAAGAATACCCCGATAGAGAATCTTTGGTATTCCTACACGCCTCATCCATGGCGTGGTAGCAGTAGGCCAGCCCCGCTGAGCCCCAATCATAGCCGCTCACCTCATCCAGATCAACCAACAAACGTAACAGAGAAAGACGGGCCGTAGAAGAGTGGTTCGCAAAAATAGTCTCAGAAAGAATATACCAGAGGGCACCCCTCACCAACCGATCAGTGCGCATATTTGGCTTCTCCGAGTAGGCCTCAATCTGACGCCGGAGGGGTGTCAGCTCAGCAGCAAATCACTTAACCTTGTTAGGGACGAAACCGATCAACTGCCTCCACACAGCTGGACCCTCAGGCCTATAACCCGAAAACTTCAGCAGGGGATCGCCGATGAACTCTAACCCCGTGATAGCCAGAAAATCAGTCGGAGTCATAGTCGCTTCCCCGAAGCGCAAATGAACGGTGTGGGTAGTGTCCCACCACCTCTCCCGAATAGCCTGGAGAACTTGGGGAGTACGCCTTATTCCCCGGAGATTGTCAACAAAAGTCAGAAGACCCGTTTGGGCCACCCTATCCCGAACGCCATCAAGGTCCTTGATCTTGTCCCATACCTCCTTAGCCATCTTCGGGCTCCCTCGGCAATTCTTCGTTGACTTATACGACTACAAAACAGAGGAAAAACAGAGAGGGCAACATTAGAAATCATTCCATGTCAAAAAACCAATGAAATAGAAGAAATTTTTCATTGAGGCATTCCATCAAACACTTGGCGTGCGTACAAGAAAAGCTTGCCCAAGGGTGTCATTCGTGATCCGAATCAACCTCTCCTACAATCCATGATATGTAGGAGGCTCATACACGCACAATGCAACAACAATCATCCAAAGAAATGCACAAAATCAATGCATGCAAGAGGAACCTAGTTCTAGGCATGAACAAGAACAAAAGCCATTGATGAAATTTTGAATTCAAGGGAAAGGGAATTCAAACTCAATGCAATACAAGAATCAAAGAGTTGAGAAAGAAGCTCTTACCAAGCCCTCCCGAACAGCGGTAGAAATGTGCGCGTGCCTATCGAAGGTAAGATCATCGCGAGGGTAATCCTTCCCTAGCAAATAGCTCCCCAAAATCGGATTCCTTTGTTCTTGAGCCATGGATTATGGAGGGAAAAAGGATTGGAAAGTGATTGGGAGGGAGAGATACCAAGCAAATCCACAAAAAATTACGAAAAAAAAAACTTTGGCTCGAGCTAGGGAGAGAAATTTTGAGAGGGATGTTTTCAAAATAAGCAAGAGCTGCTGTTTATATGCCCCGACAGTACATATCTCGCGCGGTATATCTTATCTCGCGGCGAGATATACCTTCTGGCAAATGACCAAATTGTCCTCGACAATAAGCGTCTACGCAACGTCAAAATTCAAAATTTTGACACATTTACCCTTGGAAATGATAAACTAGCAGGGAAACGTGGAAAAACCAGCACCGCAAGTCACGGAACGAGCCAAACGTGACATGCGCACGATCGCCCGGTACGGCACCAGTCGCCCGAAAACCGAGTGGTCCAAAGATCAACTCAATCCACATGATTCAGAGCCCAAAAAGGTGAATCATCAAAGAAAAAGCCCGGTCAACGCCCGGACGGGTGGATCGTCATCGAAAAAGCCCGGTCCCAACGCCCAAACAGTGGATCGTCATCAAAAGCTCGGTCCAACGCCCAAACGGGTGGATCGTCAAACCAAAAGCCCGATCCAACGCCCAAACGGGTGGATCGTTATCGTAAAAGCTCGGTCAACGCCCAAACGGGTGGATCGTCAAACCTAAAAGCCCGATTCGGAGCCCGAAAGGCGAATCGTCACAAAACCAACGGGACTCGGAAGAACCGGACGGGTAAGCCTTTGTTTTCTAACATAGTTCCCGCGGTTCGGAGCCCGGATGTGCGAATCTTCGAGACGGGCGGGTATATTACGAATTGGGTCTTGATTTGATTCCTCAGTATGAATTTACCTTTTCAAAAATAAAATCTCCTCGATTTTCAAAAAAATAATTTTCAAAATACCTAAAGCAGCCTTTTCGTGTCTTGGAGTCGAACTACGTCATGGTCTGATTCTCAGATAGAGATACGTAGGAAGCCGTGCGGCCCGACCATCCCGATGTTCAGAATGATGTCTTTTCTATCGTCGACATGACTTCTTTCATAAGACATGTCGCCGAGGGGCTCTGTAGACACCCCATTCTGAACACATCGGAACATACTTATACCACTCTAAGTCTCGCTTTGAGTCAAGAAGTAGAAATCCACCATTTCGTCATGTTTCGTTAAGTTTTGACTAACAACCGTTAGTTTGGGACTAAACTGCATACGAGATAACGAGGAAAGGACAAAGCGTCCCACGGGAGCAATATCTCGCCGCGAGATGGCGTGTCTCGCGCGAGATATCCCCCCTCTGCAGATTGCAGACGACAGTTCCCTCGTCGATTTCAACCTCTTTTCGGGATAAAACTTTATCTCTCCGGCCAACCAATAGAATTTGGAGTCTGGAATCATCTTGAAGTGTTTGATCTCATCTTCAACACTTTCCCAACCCCAATAAATACTTGGTGACTTCCAAGGTTCAAGAGGTCCAAGAATTTTCACAACACACACATTTTGTTGGTTTCTCTCCTTGAAAGAATCCTACGAAATCACCCTAAAAACTCACCTCATAGTTTGTTTGTCGACCTTGTTGATAAACAAGCATCAAGCTCCAAGTCAAGGACCGAGGCGAAGCTCTGTCCGTGTCAAGAGTCGACTCTAAACTTGAGTCAAAACTCTGCCCAAATCACCTCACGCAAGGTAATTCCTAAATCCCTTTCTAATTGATTGTTAGAGTGGTATAAGTCCGTAGAATCTAGGATCGGCCTAGAGCCTCTCCAAATCATGGAGACGGTCTCGAAGCAATCGATCCTACATTCCGTTTAACCCCGTTAAATGGACCTTTGTTTATAATATTAAAAAATCGTTTTTCCCTTCCTTTGAAAACCTCTCTTTTCTTTAGCAAGACCGATCTCCGAATTGGGTGAAATGGATGCTCCTTGACCTACCCATTTCATAACCTAAGTCCCGAACCCAAATCTTTTTCAAAATGGTTTTCCTATTTTCTCCAACCGAATAATATAGGTGGCGACTCAAAAATGAAAAGGAAAGATAAAAATCATTATTCCTCTCTTTTTCCTCACAACGCTACACCAGGCCGAGAGTCGACACATCGGTGTCGTGCATAGTGTTGCGCGATGCAGCTCTAGCTTATGAAATAAAAGGCCAATACTTTAACATGCTCCTTAATTTTCATGGCTTAGCTGGTGAGGATGCACTTGCGTTTTTGAGAGAATTCATGTCTATTGTGACTGGGTTCCCTATAAAGGAGGGGGTTACTTTGGAACACTTGCGACTGAAGCGTTTTCCGTATGCATTGAAGGATAAAGCCAAAACTTGGCTACTATTACTTCCTCCTAGTAGCATCACTACTTAAGATGCTTTGCATGATGCGTTTCTTACTAAATTTTACCCTTATGATGCATTGACAAATTTTAGGGCGAAAATTATGGGATTTGCTCAGGAATCGGGGGAAGCCTTTCACGAGGCATGGGATAGGTTTAAGATGTTACAAATTCAGTGTCCCACCTTAATTTCCCTACTTCCATGCTGCATCAAACTTTTTATGGGGCTTTATCCCCTGAATACCAATCAATGGTAGATAATGCAGCAGGAAGTAGTTTGGGAAGCAAGACAGTCCAACAGTGCCAGGAATTGTTTGAGATATTGAGTGCTAACTCTCAACAAAAGGGATCAAGGGGGACAACAAGGGGAGTGAATGAGGTAGGGCTAAGCAACGAGATTGCTAAGCATTTTGCATTACTGAACCAAAGATTTGATAAATTAGCTTCGCAAAATGCTTCTTCTTCTTGGATATCACGGCCCCGTAGAAATCAGGGGCATAGAGCCTATTTAATGCTCCTTGCCCGATCACGGAGTTGTAACCCCCGCGGAAGTAGGGATCCACCCCTTTGACCTCGGGCACTTTCCCGAGCTTGTCGCGCAGACCGCAGGCCGGTTCGCGGGCTTCATTAGAAATCACGGGATAGGAGGCCGCGCAGATAGTCCTATATTTTCCCGAGGAGGAGGGAGTTGAGCCAGAGCCAGTGGAGGCTTGGGCATGTGCTATCTCCCCGCCCTTATTAATCCTCTGTTGTTTTTCCCTCACCGGAGCTTCATCCTCAGAAGCACCCCTCTTCTGGGATTGATCTGTGTGATCGGTGGAAATAGTGCGGTCAGTCGGGCTGGAGCCGCGGGTAGATGTTGGAGGAGGACCTTTGGGGGGTGGAGGCAAATCCTTTGTATGGGGGATCCCCTTTGACGCGACCAGAGGAGCGCCGGACAATCTATCAACAACTGGCGGAGTTGCGCCCTTGGGTAAAACTTTTCCTAAGGCAGCCTGCCTGGCCGCAACTTCCCTCTCTTCCTGGGCTAGCTTCCTAGCCTTTAGTTGTTGGGGATTAGTTCTACCCATCTCCGAGGTATTCAGCTGGATCTACTCTGAAAGAAAAAAGAGTTGATTAGACGACAACTCATGAGATCAGAAGCAAGTTAAAGGCAGTTATCAAAGACAGAATAGAGACCAATCCACTCCGGAGGTTCGCATTCCGCGCCCATCATGCAAGTTTTGCAATCGGCCTCAAATTCGAAAAACTCGTGAACCCTCCAGTCGGGATCATGAAGTTGGGGCTCAATGGCTATCCTAGGGGCATAGGGAAGATCATCCCTCTGAGGGGCCACCCTAGTATAAATCAGCAGTGACTCATTATTTATGATCGCGCTCACATCAAAAATTGGTTGCTCCTTATCGGTCACGAACTTGTCCAGGAATTGGGCTAGAGCAATCTGGAGGTCCTCGGAGGTTGCTGGGTTAGGATAAGAAGTAGCAGCAATCCTAACTGGAACAGGGTTGGAAGGTTTAGAAAAGGACCACCCAAACGTAGACTCTATGACCAAGATGTTCCTCTGGTTCCATTGGTCAAATTTGTTCGTAGGGGCAGAGAAGGTGCGGGCAGAATTGTTCTTTGCTTTCAAGCCAAGGTTGACATTGGTTATCTGATTCTGATAGAAGGCATACAGCCCATTAAGGGTGGGTTCAAAACCAAAAAGCCTGCAGATAGCTATAAAAGAGACCAAGGCTCTAATGGTGTTGGGAGTCAGGTGCATGGGGAGACAACTGTTGAAATTGAGAAAGCGATTGATAAAGGGATCAAGGGGAAGTCTCAGTCCATTCTCGAACTGAACCCCATAGAAAACACAGGCCCTATTGTCCTCGCGGACATCAGCTACCGTCTCCGGTCTCAGCCTTCCTTTCTTAGTCTCCACTTCCTGAAGAGGGCGGACACGAAATTGCTTGGGATCAACATTAAAGGTGTTGTATATTTTGGACTCCCAGTCAGTAGGGGTCGCCTCCTTGCCTTTCCTTTTCTTGCCACGACCAGGATTTGGGGCATCAACAGGACCCTTACCGCGGACAGCGACCTCCTCCTCAGGATCCTCCTCGAAGGCGTCAACGATCTTCGTTGCCTTCTTGGACGTGCGCGCAGCCATACGGTCTGCCTCCTCGCGGTCATCTTCCTCGGTCTCCGTGCTCGAAGAGAAGAGACCGGTAGTTGACCCCCTAGAGGGTGGTTCCACCTCAGCTTCATCCTCTCCGCCTCCGTCCACCTCCATTTCATCACCATCATCATCACTACTAAGGTCCACTACGGGTACATCAGGGGCCTCGGTCTGGGCCTCAGGGAAAACAGTGTTCAAAGGTTCAACATTTAGGGGAGCACTCAAATCTTCTGCGACCAGGCACTGGTACTTATTCATTTGGTCAAGGTCCATGAGGGCAACTCTCTCCCAATTTGTTATCACTCTGGGGTTGTGAATCACTCTCCTCACCAGTTCAACGACGTTCAAAGCCTTATCTCTCTCTCGGGGAAACCTGCACAGAACCCCCATCACAAAATTTCTTAATCTACTGGTATCCCCCAACACCAATATATCACCGTTCACAATCAATTTCTTCTTGGCCTCCCACAACGGGGGTGGGACAAAAGGCCCCCATTGGTACTTCTCACAAAAATACTGGAAGGACACCATGGACAGCCTAAGCCACCCAAAGGCCACCTTCCTATAGATACCCCCTGACTGTTTACAAACAGCGAATGTATCAGGAGTGGTTCCATCTCCTAGTTCTAATGGACGGACTGGACCAAACTGACGGGTCGTCATCGAATCCAGAAGAAACAGAAATAGAGATAGAGAAAGAGTTTAAAACACAAAATTACTTACGAAAACAGATTCGAAGGAAGAAAACGCTAAGTAAGGATGTCACAAATTTCTCTCTCTCTGAACAATTTGGAGGCTTGAAGATGATAAAAGGGTTTTGAGGGTTGAAGGGTTTGTATTTATAGGCCTACCTATACGGGTCGACCCGTATTAAATAGCCCACAAACCATTTCCCTCGAACCACGAACCGGCGCCAACGTTTGGAAATTCGAAAATTCGTTAGTCGGCATTAATGGCACCTCTTGGATGAGTGACACGTACCCTCCGTACCTGTCGCGCGCTGTCTTTTCACCTGTCAAGGGGCCTACTAGATTTACCGGGAGGCAGAGCAATAAAGCTTCTACAAGCTTTCCCACGTGCCTCTCACATGTGCCTATTTTGCACGGAAAGCAGAGCAAAACCAGTTAAAAAAACATCAACACTGGTGCCCGCCTCAGACGCGATCTGACAAAACCGAGCTTAACTAGTAGCTTCTCGCTCAGACCATAAATAATCATTCACTTTGAGCTAGGGGCCACTTATGAGCCCGAATCAATTAGACCGGGCCCAAGCTTGATCTGGTCCAAAGGCCCAGTCTGATGTGGCATACCCTAGATCACCAGGGTCAAGACTGCGGACAGATAGACCCTCATGATCAAGACCGCGTTCCTCTCATACCATCCCAGTCGAGATCAAAGGGATCCAAACCTTCAGTTAGGTGACCGCGGGAGTTATGACCGTCCCATCCGTGCCCGCGTCAATTACTATTGATCGCGCCCAAGATGTTGACTGCAGTCTCATACCAGACTCCCGGTTATCTCGCCAGACTCCCGGTTATGACCAAAATTTATTGAGCAAGTTTACTTACTGGCTCTAACATTACAGTAACCGGCTCACTCCCATCTCATTAAATGCGGCTCAGACAGGCGCCTACTATCTCCATTAATGCGCCGCGCCAACTCTCCCAAATACAAGACTCCCGTCCCTATCAGCGACATTTCCTCTGACAGTGAATCTTCTTTTACTGACAGAGCCAATCATGTGCGGACACGTGTACCTGGTTGAAGACTAAGATGCCCTTTAGGGCTGACCTCATGGCTTACGTCAGCGAGCAACTCTCCATTGCCTATAAATAGAAGACCTTTGTCCCGTTGAACAAGGTAAGTGTGAAATTGACATTGTAAGTCATTGGCACCGTAAACACATTCCAATTCCGATTCTCTAATTCCATTTCCGTTTCTATTCGAAACCAATAACAAAATATGATCGGGAAACAGAACTCCATCCTCAATTTTGAACGGCGACAACTGATTAAACTTTGAATAATTTTCAAAATCACTAGAAGAAGAGAGCATTGACAAGGTGGAAACTACTAAATCTGAAGTAACCCCTTCGCCCACACCTCCCCCACCCAACTCTAACACGCCTGTACCGTCCAAAATAAATATCAAAATGAATATTTTCAAATTCCATATCTATTTTTACATTGAAACTTTGTTACATTTTATAAATTTCATATTGAGTGAAATAATGTAGAAGGGAAAAATAATTAGATTTTCTTCATTAAATTGTAATAATAATTGCACATATATAGAATTGATACTTTAAATATCTTGATTATTTTAATTTAGAAAATTTGGGTATGATGTTAATTAATAGAAATGTTGACAGCCCAATGAGCCCATTAACAGAAAGTCATTTTTTTTTTCTTTTTGATATCCAGGTTCCCAGCTTCATCGGACTAATCTTGGATCACCAGGTACCGGTCTCAGTATGCTGGCGGAGGTAAATCGCGGGATGTGCCCTATGCAGCCAGGGTGGCAGCACCCCTTATACTCCAGAGCCCTCCTACAAGGCATTTACATCACTCTTACATCACCAAATGGCTGCTCCAGCTGCTCCTGCCAAAGAGGCATTTACATCACTCTTACAACACCAAATAACTGCTCCAGCTTTGCACCTGTCAAGATTTGAACTTCCCACACTGAGGATACAAGTCCAACAATGCCGCTTCTTTAACTGCACGGATGTGCCCCGGGGGACTCCTAAGGACCCTGAAATCAAGGTAAGAAATTAAGCCCCAAAAATTCCCTTAGAGGACTCGAACCGACGACCACCCATTCGAAAAGTCAAGTTTGTACCACTGGCCAAGGCCCGTCAGGTAACAGAAAGTCTTCATAGTTAGCAAAATGTGTATTCTAGTGACCATAATATTATATTGCAAAATCATTATGGGGTGTATACTTCCTTCTTCGTCCCAATAAAAGCTTCACTAATTATTTTAAAGGCGTCTCGTTAAAAGTTTTACATTTTTTTTTTTGGAAAGAATCTTTACTATTTTCTCCACTCATTCTCTCTCCTAATTCACTATTACACTCACAACATTTTTCAAATTTATTATTCCCTCCACTAATTCTCTCTCCTATTTTTAAATTACATTCACAACATTTTTTTTTCCACCCATTTTCTTAATATTTGTGCTCACCCAAAAGGATGAAGCACTTGTTGTAACAGAGGGAGTATACCATAGACAGAAGCCCTTAAATATCAAATTGTGCCAACAATTATCCCACCAATGATCAAATATTTATATATATATATACATGAAAAAATAAAATATAGAGAATTTTAAATAAAAGAGGAATGTTTATAAACTACCCATGCTTCTTTGCTTTGGTGGCATTTACCCATTGATATTTTGGTTTGACGAAAAGGACTTGAAATCATTTAGTTTGGGGTTTGGGGAATCAATTAATATGGTTCCGAAAAGAAAATCCTTGAAATGAACCAAAATAAAATGATTTTGTGGGCTCCTAGATAATTGATAAATGAGGTGGACTTCAACTGGTAGGCTCTAGCAATTGCACGATAAAAGATGACCACTCAATCTATATATTTATATTATATCCCTCTGTCTAATAAAATCTTACTCACTCCTATCTTTTAACAACGGTGAATATTAATGAACTTTGACCAAACAAAAATATAAATTTAATTATCATATTGAAAATTTATAAATTGTTATTGAAAATTTAAAAATTGTTATTGATAAATCATTAAGTGATTTATCAATAATAATTTTTAAAATTTCATTAGAATGATTAGTTTGACATTAATGTTTGGTCAAAGTTCTTTTACATTTACCATTAAAATAGTAAATGAGTAAGATTTTATGGGACGGACGTTAGTATATATATATAGTAAAATTCTAGTGCCGAAGTCACAATATTCCTCTACTCCTTAACTTTTCAAATAATACTCTATATCTCATTAAATTAATTTATAATTTATAAACAAAAATTGAACCTAAATAAATATTACTACTATTTCATAATAAATATTGCAGTTTATTTATTAATATTTTAATAAACTTAATTTACTTATTTGTTCATTATTTATATCATGATAAAATTGTATTGAAAATATTCTTTTTCTAAAAATATGACACTTATTTATGGGATTGGTGGAGTATCTATTTTCATATCTCTTTTTCATTACTATGATATCTTGTTTCAGCGGGACTAAATGTACCACCTAATTCTGAAAATGTTACACCTATTACTGATCCTGGAGAGTTATCTATCTCAATTTCTAAGCCAGCCATATAATTTAGTAGTCCTAGGAATCTTTCTACCGTTTTTCTATCTTGTAATTGATCATGAAATTAATTGATCACTTTCTAATTGCCTAAATCGGCCTGAGTAGTAATTATGTTGGGAAAGTTGGAGATTATATAAACTCAAGAAACTAAGAAGATGGAATATAGATACAAATATAAAAAGGGAAAATATAAACTCAAGAAACCAAGAAGATGAAATAGTACAAGTTTTCCACGATCAGATCAATGGTAAGTCCAAGAAAATTTATTTGTGTTTTACACAATTGGGCCTTTTTCCTGCTCAGGACTATTCCATAATCTAAGCATCTATAAGAAAACAAAGAAAAATGTCGCTCTAAACAATATTTCTTATTTAGCAATAGAGCAATCAGCAATATTAGGGGTACAAAATAAAATTATAAAAATTTGCTAACAAAATAAGTTGATAATATTTTATCTGTTGCATTAATAGTGGTACGTTACACTTTAATTAAAAACATCAATAAAATTATTACACCTAAAATTTTGTAAGTAATATTTTATAACTATTTTATTTTGTGCCCCTATTATTACTCTTCAATATCATTTTCCAAGATATAATTGCAAAACTTGAAGCTCAATCAGTTAAGGTATTTTTGCATGTTTCCTCATCCCTTTCCTCTATTCCAAAATACTTGTCATTTTAGATTTTTTTTCATTGTAAATTTAATTTATTTATTTTTTGCTTGAATTAAAAAAAAAAAAAACACCTTGAATTTTAATCTATTAGCTATTCTCGTTCTCAACTTTAACATGTAAGATTTTTCCATAAGAACAATGATAAATTATATTGTGATGTAAACTGTAGTAACCCGGAAGTTTTTATTATTATTATTTGATTTAAATCTTTTATTTTATTATTGTTTCAGTAATTAAAATGTGTTATTTAAATAAATTATTTGAGTTACCATTTTTAAAAAGGCTTGTAATATGGGCTTGAGTTATTATTTAATTAGGTCACTTAATGGCTTAAAAAACCTAATTGGCCTAGGATTGAAAAAACCCCTAGTTATAAATACCTTTTTTCTAATACCTAGGGTTAGTATTATTTTCATAAACAAGCAAAATAGAAGAGAGGGAGGCGGCAGAAAGTTGAGAGAAATAGAGAAAGCAGTCGAAAGAGAAAGTGTGAGAGAGAAAGGGTCTGCCGTTGATTAATGAAGAAAGGAAGAAGGAAAGCTGGGTAAGCTGTGACAAACAAAAACCAAACTAAGGTAAGGATCCGTTTTGTTTTAAAATTATTGTCCTTAGATTTAAAACATAGAAGAAACCCTAGAAAATTCTTGAGATTAATTAGGGTTTGTTTTATGATATTAAGTATTAATTAAGAATGATCCAATGATATTTTGATAAGAGATTATTAATTGAAAACCTGATTTTGATAGAGGTTTGGGGTATGTAATCAAGGGTTTTGGACCTAAAATATATATGCTAGATTTGAGATGAACTAGGGTGTTGGTGTGTGTGTGTTTCTGCATGCTGTGTGTGTGCGGGTGTGTGTACAGCATGGGTGTGTATGTTTCTGCATATAGGTAATTGTGTGTGTACAACATGGGTGTGTGTTAGGGTTAATATGTAATTGTGTGTGCAGATTTAGGTGAAAACAGTGTGTGTAGTGAGACTAAAAAGGTTATAAAAAGAGTTAGAACCTAGAAATCCTAGATATGATTTGAAAAACCTAAAGGGGGTTAAATGTTAATCTTTGAAGGAGTTAAAGAGGAGTAACTCATAGGTTAACAATGTGAGTAATGAAAGTAAATAAGAAATTCTTTTACCCTAGGAAGTATTCTTATGCATGATTGTAGATTCGTGCACGTGGAGCATTTTTATAAATACTAAGCAACGCTAAGGTAAAGGATTACGTTCCATAGCGTTTGATGGTTTTCATATCCTTGTGTTAGAATTCCTTAATTTCATAAAGTATGTGCTACCAAGTGGTTGGTAGTTGTTTGTATTCCTTTGATATGAGCTTTCTTCGAAATATCTTACTCTTGATAAGTATTGTTCAATGAGTATCTTTGATGAATTGAATTGTTATTGTGTTCTTGTACCTATGAATACTATGTATGGATATTGCTATGAATGTACATAGCCAATATGAATCTAGCTATAAATGTACGTAGCCAATGTGTAACTTGCTATGAATGTACGTAGCTAATGTGTAAATTGCTATGAATGTACGTAGCCAATATGTAACTCGCTATGAATGTACACAATTGATATGAAACTTGCTTTGAATGTACATGGCTAGTGGAATTGCTATAAATGTATATAGCTAGAATGGAACTTGCTATAAATGTATGTAGCTGGTTTTACCTTGTCGCGGAAAAAGGACTTGGTATGAAAATGGAAATTGACGGTGTTGGTCACAAAGGTGGCAACAAGGGTGAAAAACAGCTAGAGGGGTGGGGGTGAATAGCTGTTACAAAATTTTCACCCTCTTTTGAAAACTGAACCTCTAGGCTTACAAAATCGCTTGTAGTTAATAAGAGACTACAAGTAGAGTTGTAAAATGCATAACGGAATATTAAAGTTATAAAGCGATTTTAGAGGTGCGGTTTTGCAATGCGGTTCTTAAAACTGAAAAGTGAGGTTATGACAATAGATAACTCCAAACGCAATTCTCAATAATGGATAACTATAAATAAGATCAAATAGAGATAGAGATAAACAATTAGTAAGAACAGTATATAAAAATGCAAAAATAAAGAACACAATATTTGGAATGGTTCAATCGATAAACGATCTACGTCCACTATCAAGGTGGTTAGTCTTTGATTTCTAAGAGTGATTTTATATTGAGTTTTAGAGATTACAAAGTACAAAGTACAAAACTCAGATTCAAAATATATTCTATGAAGAACAAATCCTAGACTATAATCGGTGTATCTCAAATGAATAATCTATGTGATTAAACAAGTGAGGTGTGTGTGTTTACAAGATCATGGCTCTTTAGATCTATGAGATGGAGAGCACAATGATTCTTGATGGTGTTAAGGCTTGATTTATGTGCTGAGATATATTTCTTGAAGTAGAAGATGAAGAGTCAGAAGACTAAGAATTTTATGGGCATTCAGCTTCTTATGAACTCACAATAAATCAATTTCTCAAGTAATCTTCAAATGATGAAGATTGGGGGTATTTATACCTAAGCACCAAGGATATAGCCGTTGGACACAGCTGTAGCAAGTACTATACTGGTGCATTCTGATTGGTCCAAAATATCCACTTTTGTCCTTTGATACGTCAGTTGTAGGTAAAGCTGATCAGACTTCAGCTGCAATTAAGGTAGTTAGGACACCTGTCACCTTTTCAAGATCCTTGTAGATCTTCTCTGACATTGAATCACGTGACAAGATTTGGTGGTTGACTTTTGTCATTGCTGACGTGGATTCCAACAGTCATAAATTGGTTCACTTCAAGTCTTCAATCATTGGATGCGATCTGGTGTGGAGCGGTTGAGCATGTGCGGTTACACCAGTGGAGGTTTCATCAGTGCGGTTGGAACTACATAACAAATGCGGTTTACATCAAGGCGGTTGCACTGAGATTGTCAAAGAGTGGTTTCAGACAAAGGAATTTACAAAGCAGTTGCTAGGAGCGGTTTGCTTCGTGCGGTTTGATGAAGTGGTCTGAACCTTTTGAACTACAACCTCATATCCAATGACTCTTGTGCCAGTCTTCGAGCCTAATTTATCCTATTCTATAAAATGGACTTAGCTAAAAAAATTGAAGTCTAAGCTTAATTACATATGGGCCTAAATTCCTTAAAATAGATAGGAGATTATGATATCAATCATACAAATATGAAGAACCAAATGTAAATAAATTACATAATCCCCTTGTCGGACTGAAGGAGCTACGGCTATAGGGAGTTGGGATTGTTGGTGGCTGCAATGAAGGCACTTAACCAAACTTTAAAAGTAGATGATAGATAGTGGTATGGCCAAAATTAAAGGTCGGTCGGAGAAGCTAGGACGAACTATCACTGCTGGGAGCCAGATTTGTGAGCTATGGTTGTGACCGGAGGTGAACATAGGTGTGGGCCTGGCCGGAGATGATGACCGACCGCACATAGACGGAGATTCGGGTGTTGTTGTTGGCGTTATGGAAATGACGAGGGCGAAGCTTGAAAAAATCAGAATGACGGGCGGAATGGGGTTGATTTGAGCATAGATTTAGGGTTCAATCTGATATTCTGGTTAGGGATCGGAGTGCGAAGAACATAGCCAGAAATTGATGGCCAGATGATACGCCTTGCTGATATCGAGAGACCGGTGTTGTTGTGGATCGAGTGAATCGGGGAAGAAGAAGTTGGGGATGGTATAGGAGTTCAAGCTGATCGATGTTAGTTTGATTTTGTTAAGGGTTAATGACAATTTAGGGCCCGAAGTATATGGGCGGTACCACATTGGGGTCTGAAGTCTTAAAACTGTCAATTTAGGGTCCAAAGTTACAATTTTGATCAATTTGGGGTTTTTTGACGTTTTCCGTAAAAAAAAAATCCGTTAAGTGACCACGTGCGATGCACATGAAATTCAGTGAGGGCATTTTGGTCATTTCGCGTTCAGGCCCAGACTTCAGGCCCTAAATTGTCATTTTTCCTATAAAATAATAAATAAAAATAATAAATAAAAATATTTAGTTTTATTTTTACAAAAAATAATTAGTAAATTATTCAATTTATAAAATATTTTTTGAAACATTAATAAATTATTTTAGTAGCATTATTATATTTAAACTAAAGCTAAATATTTCATTTTTTAAGGAATATATATTTGTTCAGATTAGTAAATTATCCAAGCTCACATCTTCCACACTCACTCCGGCCATTTCAACCACCGCATGAACCCCACAGCTCAGATCCACTGATCCCATCACCAACCATTTTCAATCCTAGAAATGGCGTACATCTCCGCCTCAAAGTCACCCCTTCTTAAATCCACCCTCTTCTCCAATCTCTCCCGTCTCTCCACCACCCATTTCAAATCCCTCCACCTCTTCTCCTCCGAATCCTCCCTTGAATCCCTCCAAGAAACCCCATATCAACAACCCCCAATTCTACAAACCGATACCCAGAATGAAGAATCAGTTGCAGTTGCAGATGCAAATCCGAATCCAAATCCAAGTCCAGTTCTTCCCATGGGTAAGCACCGAAACCCTGATGCCCTGCTTCCGAGTTTAAAAATGGAGAGAAAGATGGCGGCGAAAATGGAGGAGATGGGTTGGTGCCGGGATTAATGGGGGTGTGGAGGACGATTTGGTGGCCGGAGAAGGTGGATTTTTTGAGGGGGTAAAAAATATTTTATTTTATAATTTTCTTATTCATTATATAATTATTTATTTCTATATGATTATTTTAAAATCAATGAAACAAATATATATTTATTAAAAAATGAAATATTTAGCTTCAGTTTAAATATAATAATGCTACTAAAATAATTTATTATTGTTTCAAAAAATATTTTATAAATTGGATAATTTACTAATTATTTTTTGTAAAAGAAAAACTAAATATTTTTATTTATTATTTTATAGGAAAATGATAATTTAGGGCCTGAAGTCTGGTCCTGAGCGCGAAATGACCAAAATGCCCTCACTGAATCTCATGTGCATCGCACGTGGTCACTTAACGGCTTTTTTTTTACGGAAAACGTCAAAAAGCCCCAAATTGATTAAAATTGTAACTTTGGGCCCTAAATTGATAGTTTTAAGACTTCAAGCCCCAATGTGATACCGTCCGTATACTTCAGGCCCTAAATTGTCATTAACCCTTTTGTTAATGAAGATGAAGATGGAACACCTCACGAAACGAAATGACTAATATACCCTTAAAATGTCATATGTCCGGTACATAACACCTTTTTCGTCAAAAATCTAACACAAAATTAATTTGTATATCAATTTGAAATAAAATGGCAGACTTAGGAATCAGATTGCAAATTATGAAGATCATACAAACTCAGATAACCAAATTGCGAATTGTCCATTTAATTATCTTTTACCAATTATTTTTATTTTCTAATTTGAGCGTAGAACTTCTCTAAGGGGGTGTTTGGTTCGACGGAATTGGCCATTCCGGGTCGGAATGGAATGGTCAATTCCGTTGACTTCATTCCTTCCGTCTGTTTGGTTCGTTGGAATGCTTTTTTTTTCCATTCCCTACTGAATGAAAATTCATTCCTTGGAATGAAAATTCATTCCTTCCATTGGTGATGGAAAAAAAAAATTTTTTTTGACAAAAATACCCCTACCTAACCCCCCCCAATCAGCCCCCACCCCACCCCCCATCCAGCCCCCCACCCCACCCCCACTCCCATACCCCCCACCCCCTCACCCCTCAACCCCCCACCCCCCACCCCCCCCCCCCACGAATTTTTTTTTTTTTTTTTTTTTTGCCCTACCCCCATCCAGCCCCCACCCCCCCCACCCCCCACCCCCACCCCCCCCCCACACCCCACCCCCCCACCCCAACAATTTTTTTTTTGCCCTACCCCCATCCAGCCCCCCCCCACCCACCCCCAACAATTTTTTTTTTTTGCCCTACCCCCATCCAGCCCCCACCCCTCCCCCCACCCCCAACAATTTTTTTTTTTTTTGCCCTACCCCCATCCAGCCCCCACCCCCCACCCACCCACCCCCCACTCACCCCCTACCCCACAAAAAAAAAAATTTTGCATACCCCCGCCCTACCCCCCTCACCCCCAAATTTTTTTTTAAAGAAGGGTAAATTGGTCATTTTATATGTTTTCATTCCATTCCTATAATTTGTATTTTCAAACCAAACATGATTTGGCAAGGAATTGAATGACAATTTCATTCCATTCCGTGTCAACCAAATGGAAGGTTTGACCATTTTTTTTCCATTCCAATTTCTTCATGAATTCCATTACATTGAACATTCCATTCCTTCACTTTTTTTCCACCAAACCAAACGGCCCCTAAGTATCCTAAGCATGACTGAGTTCAATTAATTTGGGAAGGCAAAGAAAGGATAAAAGGAAAGAAACATAAAATGGAGCATAATGCCAAGTACTTTATGTTTGATATACTTTGGGCTTAAAGGGCAAATGAGACAATAATTGATCCTTTTTTTGTTAAATGTTAATGCAGGAAGTGAAAAAGTAATTCCTTAGTTGGAATAGTCTCTTCCAAATAAAATTTTTTGCTCTGTTTCATATAACTGATAGTCTAAAAAATATTATGATTGTTTAATGGAACTTTGACTAATAATTTAGTAAAAAATAATTATCTAAATGAAATTCCAAGACATGCTATATATACATCTGTAAAGTTATTATAAATAATAATTTTTAAATTTTAATTAGAATAAATAAATTAGCATAAGCTATTAGTTAAAGTCTACAAAAGCTTATATAGAAAAAAATAGACCATCTTTATGGGACAAAGAGAGTAATGTAACAAAGCGCTTGTGTTCTTCACTATGCCACAATTATCCAACTTCTAAAAATAAAGGTGATTTTCAAGTTTATGTCAACTATCGGGTATCAAAATAATGACCAATCTTATAAAACTTTGTGATGCTATCACGCCAAAATGGTTGCACAGGGCTGAAAAGAGTGACTGAACTGAAGATACTTTGGCTACTTCTCCGCTTGTCTCCTGCACATGCAAAGCATGTAAACTAGGCCAGGGGCGTCTCCGGCGATACCCCTTCGGTGTGAGAGTAAGTATATGGTCAAGACAATCAAGAAAGCACAAACATGAAACTGGTATGAAATCCGCAGAAAATAGACTTAAGAGAGCTTATCAAGTGACATTTTTAAGTAGTTTATATACTCCCACATATCATGTGAAAGTCACATGTTCTGAACACGTGTCGATCATCCATAAGGTGGGCAAAGGGTACCCATCAGCAAGTGGAGGCGCCAGTTTTCTCTCTGACAGATTCCTCATCATTTAACGGATAGCGTGAGCCCCATTTATAATGATTTTAACGACTTCTGGACTGTAGTTTTTTATCCGTATGTCGCCTATATGCGGAAAATGTTATAAGGCGACAACCCTTGGTTGTCGCTAACAAGAACATATAAACGCGAGATTCCGGCCTTGACGACTATACTATTTCCATACAGTAGTGATGGGCTTTACCGGACTTTTCGCCGGTCTTCGTTCCCGCCAATACACCTCAAGAAGTCGCCATCTCCTTTATCTAATCTTGGGTCCATTATCATGATCTTTATTCCCTAATCGACGTATTGGACCTCATACTATCAGGTTGGGCCCAAATATCTTTTTCACAATCATATCACTTTGGGAACGAGTAATTGTACAAAGGTTAATAAGAATTGTGAATATTTCGGATAATCAATTTGGAGTGGCCCGAAAAATCAACTATGAAAGCAATGTATCTTATGAGACAGGCCATTGAGAAATATCGAGATAAAACTAAAGATTTCCATATGGTTTTCATTGATTTGAGAGTATGATAAAGTGCCAATAGAGTTATTTTGGTGTAATTTATCAAAGAAATGTGTTTCAAATAAATATATTGATATCATCAATTACATGTATAATTGAGTTATTACTAGTGTACGGACTATTGTTGGGAACACAGAAAAGTTCCCTATTACAATTGTAATGTATCAAGGTTCTGTATCTAGTCCCTTTCTCTTTGCTTTGATAATGGATAAATTAACAAGGTCAATCCAAAATGATATTTCATTATGTATTGTGTTCACAAATGATATTGTGATGATTGATAACACAAAAGAGCGCGTTGAAAGTAAATTGGAGTTGTGCAGACACACTTTGGATCTCGAGATTTTATACTGAGTAGAAGCAAGACTGAATATTTGGATTGTATGTTTAGCAGAGTTGAAAGAAGGGAGACATGGTGATCACATTCGATGAAAATATTGTCCAATTTTCTAAGTTTTTTCGCTATCTTAGATCTATTATTTTAAAGGATGGAGAATTGGATGAAGATGTAGCTCATAGGATTAAAGCAGATTGGTTGAAGTGAAATATTGTCATAGGGTTTCTATGTGATCCCGACATGCCCCATAGATTAAAGGGTAAATTTTATCGCACGTCAATTAGGCCGGCACTGATGTTGGGCGTGAAATAATGTCACGTTCATAAGATGAATATGACGGAGATGTGTATGATATGATGGATGTGTGGGCATATAACAAATCATGATCGATTGAAAAATGAGGTGATCAAGAGTAAATTAGGAGTTGTGCCCATTGGGGAGAATAAAATGAGGGAGAATCGTCTAACGTAGTCTGGTCATGTGAGACGGATAACAAGTGATGCACCGGTTAGCAGGCATGAAGAGTGGAGAAGTAATAAAATGGTGAGTGATAGGGAAAGATCCAATCAAACTTTGATAAGATTGATTGAAAATGATATGAGTTTATTTGGATTTGATGAAAATATGGCGTTGAAAAAGCCAAAGTGGAGGACAAAAATTCATGTGGGTGATAAGGTTAATTTTTTTAATTATTATTATTATTATATTTATTATTATTATTATTCTCATTTTCCCTATCTATTATATATTTATTCTTTTATTATCACTATTTTTTTTCTTTTTCTATTCTTTTCATTTCCAATTTTTTTTCCATTTTTTTCTTCTTCTTTTTTTTAACTTATTTTTTCTTTAATAATGATATATAATGATTTATATTAGCCGATCTCAATAATTTTAGAAATAGGGTTTTGTTGATGTTGTTGTTGTGAATTTGAGATGGGCGGTTTCTAAATACATGGCATTTAGTAGAGCCGTCAAGTTGGGAAGGTCCCGTCCCGTCATACAAATGGGACGGGATGGGACGGAATATTTTAGTCCCGTCCCGTTTTGTCCTGTCTCGTATCGTTCCCGTCGCGGGACAACATAGTGCAGTCCGGCTCATCCCGTCCTGTCCCGTGTACGCTTAAGCCTCTATAGGCATTCCCCAAATTTGTGAATGCTCACATTTGTTTTGAACCATGTAGGATCGATACAGCTGCAAGAAGAAAAATGTTGTTTGAACCTCATGGCCTTTATCGAAAAGTTCCACAGCTGTCGACATGCTTGCAAGCCCAGCTCCTATAATAGCTACACTTTCAACTTTGGGCCCCTATAGTGCTCCAGTTTAGGAGGAAATAATCCTTTCGGAGCTGGGAAGTTAACCAATATTTTAGTAATGTACCAGAAAGAAACTTCAATTAATACTATCATACCCAAAAAGAACAAAATCAATGGTCATAACTTTATTCGTCTTCACAACGCTAAGGTCAGTTCCAAGTTTCTCACTCTTCACTTTTCAGTCACTCAGCCTTCAAATTCTCTCTGTTCTCCGGTGATCCATTTCTTGAGAAAACTTTTTCCTCCATAAACATTTCTACCGTTTGTTTTCACTATTTCCTTGATCTACTCATGTTTACGGTTGCAAACCTTCGATTTGGGGTTCCCCAGGTGCATTTTTGGCAATTCTCTTCATATTCTTGAAGTCTCCAGCCAATATCATGCCAAATTCACCGTCTCCATCAGTTTCTTCAAACTTTTCCAGTTAAACGCTTGATTTCTCGCATTTTCTTACTTTTCACTTTTTACTTCCACCTTTACTATCTCGCTCCATGGCGAGAACTAAGTCTTGTACTAGAACGATTAGGTTTGGGCAAAGTTTGAAAATGGGGGGGGGTACTATAGGGTTGACATGGGGGTATGGGCTAGGATCCCGTGCGAGGACCTTAACTATATGCTTATGCGACATGGCGCTGATGTCTCCATTTTAGACGCCTTAGAAATTAGGGGTCCCCCCCTTTTTGCACAAGTCTACACCCCTGCAGACCTTGTGCTCGCATATTTGCGATTTTTATCATTCCCGCTTTGAATCTAATTTTTCTGACACTGACTATCCCGCAGCCCCCAATTTACATAGTCGTCGCTTCTATAAACAGGTTCTTTCCAGCTCCAGCGAAAGGAGCGACATGTCTTCCACCAATTCTACGTCCAGTCATGATGTCTCGGACACTCTTGCCGCGGAGACAACATCTCAACACCAGGTTTCTTCTGACCAACCTCTCATTACCAATGTCGCAGAAGCCAGTACCTCTTCAACTGACTTCCAAACTCATTTTCATATCAAATTTGGCATCAATCACAACACTTATCATATCGAAACTTATACTGGAGACTTGAACCTTGCCGTCATGCGACAACGAACAGATGGGGTTGCCGCATAGGTCTCTCAATTGGAAGCCGGCCTTAGGTTTCCCTTAGACCCGTTCATCTGCGCTTTCCTACACAAAGCCCAGGCTGCCATAGTGGACCTCCACCCTAATGCTTTTCGCATTTTGACCAGCTACATCATCATATGTAGGGCCCTAAAACATGAACCTTCCATCCCTCTTTTTGTCCATTTTTTGAAGGTTACACCGCAGTTTCACAGCGAGAAGGTGTAACCGAGAAACGTTTGTCTATCAAATATCGAAAGCCTAAGATCCTCACTCCCCTTCCCGAAAAAGTACACTATTGGCAATCCAAGCTGCTATTTATCACTTCTCGCATTGGGTGGACGCACTCAGGTGGCAACTTGAGGGATATTATTCCCAAGATCAAAACCAAGAAAGCCTTAGTTTCTGGTGATACCCGCCTCAAGGAATGGATCTTACAGGTTCTCACCGATGCGTCTGACACCGGCCTTGCCCTATTCTCGTGGCGAGAAATTATTTCTAGCCCTTCCCTCTTGCGAGAATTTGGGTTCCCTGATTTTACTTGCCCCACTGACGAATCCCGCATTACAATTGTTCATACTGCCCCATATCCTGGATGGGACATCCATTCCAAAGATTGTTTTGGACCAGAATGCGAACCTTGCCAGCGAGAAGGCCGCTATTGCCACGCTATGTATGATGTATACAGTATGAATTCTCGCCTCAAACTCTACTTTACTTACTTTACTCAGTTCCTTCAAATAACTCTTTTTTCTTCTCGCAGAGTTTAAAACCATGTCGATTGCCCAACGACGAGATGCTCTCACCAATATGGATGGCCGCCGTAAATGGCTTGCTGATGCTCGTCAAGCCGCTCTCAGCCATATCGCCGAGAAAGCAATTCCCATTTCCATCCATGGCGATGACTCCGAAGCCATTGCCAGAAAAAAAGTCAATGCCGCTACAGAGAAGGCCATCGGGAAAGCCGTGGCCGAACCTTCCCACAAATCTAAGAAACCCAAGACCCGCAAGGGGATCTGGTCTTAAACTGATGGATGAAGAAGATGTTGAGATAGAAATCATCCAAGATCAAGAAGCTGAACCCCCAACCACTGATGTCGCAGCGACAACTGAGTCCACTGAATTTTTACGAAGTCCTCCTTCCCGTCCACTGAAGCGATCCCGCACAACTGAAGGTACACCTTCCGAACAAACTGAAGGACCTGTTTCCGCTGACACCGGACCTTCTGAACCTAAAGTCGCGAGCTGGCTCAAGGCGGGATTTCAGATGCCTTCTGACGAGGCCAGCCTTCTAGAGCTCAGCCGCAAGATTGGTGACGTTCCCGATCTTCCCGACTTGAACATCCACTCTGCCAATCAGGATTATAACATGCTCGGAGGCGGCATCATCCAGCGCACTTGCGTGCCCCAACGGGTCAGGGAATATGAAAACCTCCATGAGGATTACCCTGCAAAAGATGCTGGCCTTTATCTCAGTGGCGTACGTCTCACCTTTGCCGCCTTACTTTCATTTCGCTTCTTGCTTTTACTAATCAAATTTTTACGCTACCCTTAACAGGTTTCTAGCGTTCTCTACGGCTTAAGAAATCGATGCAACCATTTTTCTATTGATTTAGAAAACCGCGAGAAAGATCTTAAGCGGGTTCGCACTGAGAGGGAGAAATACAAAAAGAAGTTTCAAGATCGTGAACAATATGTCGTAGCTCTTCAAGCCGACAAGACCAAGTTTGAACAGACCGAGAAAGATCTTCGCCGCGAGATGGAGGCTCAAAGGCTCAAACTGGAGGAGCAAAACAAGATCTTGGCCTCAGAACTAGCGGCCACCAAGGAAAGCGACCTCAACAACAAAGCTCTGATTACCTAGCTTCAAAACACCATAACAGAAAACAAGACTAAGGTTGAGGTAGATGCCATGGACCTGTACGATAAATCTTTGATCCACTGCATGCGTTCCGCTGCGGCAAGCTCTGGCGACATACCGGCTATCACTCATGACCTTATCGCTAAGTGGGGATCTGAACCCATTTTTAGTGATTTTTGTCACTTGGGTCATAGCCTGGTTCCTTACGAAAAGATGAACTCGAAGAGCTCGCAGCGGAGGATCAACTTCTAGGGAAACCCGTCTGGCAGGTTCCCGCAATGGCCAATCTAGATACCCTAACTCTCTGGGCCGATCTTATCAGCGAGAAAGCCAAAGCTCATAAGCAAGCCAAGGATGACGCTAAAGCCGCGCTAGCTGCTCAAGCCGCACTTAATGCCCAGGCCACCTCCAACGACAATTTTGATGATCTCGTTTCTTGAACACTTTGCTCTATAAAACAATATTCTATTTGAATTTGGGTATGTACTAAACAATTTTACATTTCTGCCTTTTAACTTCTGCTTATCACTTTTGGATGTCGCGGTTTGCGACTTAACATTAAAACTCACTTTTTGGGAAATCGCAGTATGCGGTTTACGCATGTTACTTTCTTTCAAATATCGTGGTTTGCGATTTTATCTCTATATCTTATCTCGACTTGTCACCACTTTGCTTCCTTCCATTTTGCATTAACTCCTGCTTTTAGCATGTTGCTATTTTTACTTTGATAGTTTATCAAAGATTTACTTTACCCAACTTATCTATATACATACTACTCCCTTCAAAAGAGTAAGGCTTGTCTTCAGGCAACCTTACTCCTACTATGATTCTCAAACTATTTTCAAACTGTGGCATCTCACCAAACTTTTACTTTTTAGAAACTGTTTCAAATTTTTGTCGCATCTACATATATGTTACACTTTACTTTGCCGTATTAGTATGTCGCTACTTCGATCTAATGTTATCCTTGCCTTTCTCGGATGTCACAATCTTTATTTTGCTTCGATAGTTTATCGAAGATTCCTCCTCTAACATATTCTATCTATATACATACTACTCCCTTCAAAAGAGTGAGGCTTGTCTTTAGGTAGCCTTACTCTTTTGTTGGAGTTGTATGCGACAAACCTTGCGCGGCCAAACTCTTTTGGCCGAAATCATTATTTGATCAAAAACCGCGCTAGATCAATTTCTAGCTGGTGGCAACCACCTCTCATACAAAATGCTTGAACCAAACTCGGTTTACTTTCCTCATTCACTTTCTACTTTGCGCCCTACGGCCAAGTCGCTTTTGTGCCCGGTCTTTCTCGCCTGATCATCGTCAGGACTTGCTGTGCCTGGCCTCTGCTAGGACTCTTTTCGCCGGGACCTTACCGGTCTAGTTCTCGCCGGGACCTACCCAATCTAATATCTTGTCGGGACCTACCCGGTCTCGTTCTCGTCGGGACCTACCCGGTCTCGTTCTTCGCTGGGACCTACCCAGTCAAGTATGTCACCGGGACCTACCCAGTCTAGTATTTCGCTGGGACCTACCCAGTCAAGTATGTCGTCGGGACCTACCCGGTCTAGCATTTCGCTGGGACCTACCCAATCAAGTATGTCGCCGAGACCTACCCAGTCAAGTATGTCGCCGGGACCTACCCGGTCTAGTATTTTGCTGGGACCTACCCAGTCAAGTACTTCAATCTTTACTCCATCTTCAATCTTGACTTGGCGGCAACCTTCACTTGCCTCCCTCTTTAAGCTTTAGCGGCAACCCTCATGGCCGTCATCTTCAAGCTTTAGCGGCAACCTTTCTGACCGCCATCTTCAAGCTTTGGCGGCAACCTTCATACATTCGTTCGTCGATCCATGAAACAAAAGATAACGTCGTCAGAATTTTACAAGTATACAATCACGCTACAAAACATGTCGATAGAACATCCCGCCACCTTTTCTATCATATATACAAATTACATACCACCAGACTACCAAATTTTACATAACTTTTTCTCCATAAGCGACAACCAAAATGAATATTACAAGAAAAAGTTATATAGCGTTTGCTATTTAGGGAAACAATCAAAACACACCCGAGGCCGCGGCGGCTTCACTGGTAGAACTGCTTGAGATGATCAATACTCCATGCATTCTTCAATTCTTCCCCATCCTACTTTTTCAACCTGTACGTCCCTTCTCGCACAACCTTCGATCCCTGGAACGGGCCTTTCCACTTCTCATTCATCTTGGTGTACCCTGGCTTAGGCCCGACGGCCTCCACGCTCCTTAGCACTCAATCTCCGACATTGAAGGACCTTTTATTAACCCGCTTGTCGTGCTGGGCTTTCATCCTCTGCTTGTAATTAATCATTTTCATTCTCGCGTACAGCCTTTTCTCGTCAATCAAATCCAGATCATTACATCGCCTCTGCCCATTTCTCGCTTCATCATAGTAGGCCACCCTATAAGTCGGCAAGGCCATCTCGGTAGGCGCCATGGCCTCGGATCCGTAAGTAAGGGCAAAGGCAGTTTCTCCAGTTGAGCCCTTTACCATTGTTCTCGCATACCATAAAGCTGTTGGCAACTCCTCCAGCCAAGCTCCACCTCTTCCTTCCAAATTTTTGTATAGGGCGGCAATGATTTGCTTGTTTGCCGCCTCAGCCTGCCCATTACACTGCGGCCTATAAACTGCCGGCATCCAATGCTTAACATTCACCCTTGCACATTTCACGGAAAATTTCTTCCCAAATTGAGTTCCATGATCTGAAATAATTGCTCTGGGCACCCCGTACCTACACTAAATATTCTCTTGCAAGAATTTAATCACATTATCCTCACTGTTTGTCGCCAGTGCTTTCGCGTCCGTCCACTTCGTAAAGTAATCCACTGCGACAACCACGTGCTGACACCCACCCTTGGCTTTCAAAAAAGGCCCTATCAAATCAATTCCCCACATATCGAAAGGCCAAGTCGCCACTATAGGGGTTTTCTCCGTAGCCGGCTGCCGGGGAATATTAAGAAATCTTTGACATTTCTCGCATTTCTTGACATAAATTTCGACATCTTTTCTCAAACTCGGCCAATAATACCCGTGAAATAAAACTTTATCTACCAGGGTTCTCGTTCCGGGATGGCCGCCACATACGCCCTCGTGGATTTCAAACAACGCCCTTTACACCATGCTTGGCTCAACACATCTCAATAATGGCTTCGAGAAAGATTTTCTATACAGCACACCATCTTGGACCGTAAATCGCGGCGAGGTCACCTTTATCAATTTTTTTCTTATCCGCATCAGGCGGCAACTCTCCCTTGTCCAAAAGTTCTTTCATTTCCACCACCCAACTCTTCTCGGCCTCCTCAATTTCCAAAACAAGCGGCATGTTGATTGCCGACAGATCGACATATTCAACCAACGGCTCACCAGCCGAGCTTTGACCTTCTGATCCTGCCGACCTACTCAAAGAATCTGCCCGCGAGTTCTCAGCTCGGTCTATATGCACCAACTCCCAAAACTCGAACCCCTTCAAAATACTTCTCGCCAAGTTACAATACTTCATCAAAACCGAGTTCAACACTCCATACTCGCCCCTCACTTGATTGACGATCAATTGAGAATCTGAATGGATGAGGATCTTAGTCAGCCCAATGTCTCTTGCTAACTCAATCCCAGCAATCAATGCCTCATACTCAGCCTGGTTATTTGAAACATTAAACTTGAACCGCAATGCCTTCTCATACTTAATCTCCTCATCAGGCGAGATCATAGTGATTCCTGCCCCACCTTTGTCCTTGGATGAAGAACCATCCACATGCAAGATCCAACAATCCGGCGGCCTCTCTTTTTCCTCAATTAAAATGGGCACAACTTTTTTTCCCGCTCTCTTCTTAACTACATCTTCCACCAGCTCCGACTGCGATCTCGTAAAAGACGTTTCCACTATGAAATCAACCAACGCCTATGTAAGTGTCCCAATCTGAACCGCCAATGTTCAGTTATCCCAAATTAATGATTTATTATCACTTAGGGGCATTTTGGGCATTATTTTGATGAGGAAGGATACTTTAGGAATGAAAAATAAACAAAATCTCGCTTGAATTTGTCATTTCCCATAAAGAAAGGAATATTGACCAAAGGGAAAATGCCAAAACTGCTTTTCTGCAAAAATCAGGCACGCCTTCATTTTTATCCGCGCGGATGAAAATGAGGACCTCAGTCCTATCCGCGCGGACATAAGTGTAATCCCAGTTCCACCTATAAATTGAGCATTTTCAGTTTCAAACAAAAACAACAACAACAAAAAACCCTTCCACAGAGAAGCAAACAACAGAGGGCACATTCTCTCTCTCACAAAAAGGCTCCAAGCTCTCTCTCTCTAGACGCAAATGGCGTCTTCACCTCTCTCAATTCGTCGACCTCCCCAATAAATTCCGGCCAAAGCTCACCGCCGTTCTCTCTCTCTACCCCAAACTGTCAATCGCCCATCTCCCTTGTTCTAAATCGGCATCCATGGCAGCTTCACCATCTTCATCCAATCCCACTCCCTAAATTGTCTTCTCCGGCCTCCCTAGCTGGAAACCTAATCCTCCCTCACCAAAAAACCATCAACCGGCTCACCAATCACTCTCTCTCTCTACACGCTCATTTTCTCTCTCTAAACGCAAACAGAGAGAGACCGCTCTCTCTCTCTCTCTCTCTCTCTCTAATCGGTATCAATGGCGACAATCGTCTTCCTCAAGCTCTCTCTCCCTCTAATATCATTTCTCACTCCATAATCGTCTTCTCCAATCACCCATCAACCTTGCTCCGCCCCTGTTCCCTTCAATCACCATTACCGTTCGCTGTTCTCCCCAAAATCAGTGTCACCTCCCTCGCCGTTCACCACCACTGCTTCTCCAACAAGTTCTGGTCCCGCACCTACTAGCTCCAGCCATTTCCAGTCCCTAGCATTTCTCCTTTGAAATCACGTCCTAAACCTTGTCTCTGTTCAACACACTCACGCAGACCCTTGCAATTTCAAGGCAGCTCTCAATCTGAGAGTCCGAAGCAGTTTCTCGAAGCTGATTCGAAGCTCTCTACACCGAACTGGATGTAGGAATCGTGGACACTACGAGGGTAATCCCTAAATCTCACTTTTCATCTCCTTGCTGCATATTAATCCCATGCTCTTTCCCAGTTCTTCATGTGTAGTTTGATAATATGGGTTTAGATGTGTTCTGTCTCGGTTTATATTTGAGATACTCATTCTGATTCATATGTCTTAGCTATACAATGGTTTGGATTGTGTGATTTAAACAGAAAGATGAGTGTGAATCATCCATATTCACACTCATCTGAGTGTTGATTTTCCATGTAATCTCTGTTATATCATTAATGTGCAATCTGATGTTCTGGCTGATCATAGTTTGATACCCATGTCCAATCCATGAGTCTGAATGGTACTGAGCTATTTGATTTCGGACTTCGTTGAACTTGTCTGGCCTTGGTCTCTAAGTGTGATATCCATTCTCATAATGACGCATTTTGACCGTTCATGTTTGCTTGCTTCATGTAGAGTGTGGATCCTCAATATCCACACTCATTTGAAGTGATTATGTTGATCTCTATTATCTCATGGCTGTGCAAGTTTGTTGTTGTTAATGGTTGATTACATTTTATCCATGTTCAATTTGTGAGTCCGAGTGATGTTGATATGTTTGGTTTAGTCATCTGAGATGAGTACGGATCAATCAATATCCATACTCTTCTTGAGTGTTAAACCCTGGATCCTATGATTTATTAGCTCCATTTCTAATATAATTGGGTGTTGTTATTATCTCGTTGTCTCTGCAATCAGCTTTGTGAAACCTCTGCAAATGGGCTCGTTGTGTCACGCGACACACTTGACCATCCGAGGTCCTGTGTCGAGCGACACATGTAGCCACCTTGCAGTTGGTTAATTTCAGTTGTAAATTGTTCTCATATTTTGTAATTGGGATGTGGCCCCCCGTACCAAGTGGTTCACAAGATGTAATTCTCTCATTCTGATCTATGAAACAAAGCATTAAAATGCATTTATACATATATTATGTCTCACATATTCGCACACACTTATGAATGAATTGGATGTTGAACAATAGAAAGACTCGTATACGAGGCGTGTTGGGTGAACGCCAAACGTTCTTCCCAACACGTAATTGTAAGTACCCCAATCTGGATCGCTCTCCATCCCAGCATACGACAAAACCAGAGGCAAACTTCCGGAAGTCATAACTCCTTCATACGAACTCCGATTGAGACGTGCCATATATGGTTGGAAAGCTATCGACGAGAGCTAGCTTGCCATCACATTCACAAGAGCATGGAAAGTCCGTACGGACCTCTTTGCATGCCAAAAGGTCCGTACGGACCTCTTTGCACCAGACATAATCATTACGAAAATCCCCTTAAAGTCCACGAGATTCCCTCAAATCCCGGAAATCTATAATTACCTAAGAGGTCCGTACGGACCTCTTTGCAATTTTCCTACACTATAAATAGAGGGCTCCCCCTCCCTCATTTTTCACACCTCCCACTTCTCTCTTCCTCCCTAAGCCTTCTGGCTCCCCTTCTAAGACCTTTCGAGGCATTCCCGGCCCCTTCGGATCCTTCCGAGGCCTTCCGAGCCCCCTCGAGGTGCTCCGAAGCCTCCCCGAGCGCTCCCGAGACGCTCCCGCGCTGCCCCGAGGCACTCTCGAGGTACTCTGAGGCCCCTCGTGGTACTCCGAGGCCTTGCCTGGTCTTTCCCACGGTGTCCCGGCTCTTTCCGAGTCAAACCGGCGATCCCAAACCTTGCCGAACCTCTGCCCGAATCCAACCAACGATTCCAACGCACGCCGAACCTCTGCCCGAGTGATCCCGACGATCCCCACGCACGCCGAACCTCTGCCCAAACGCAGCCTACAGTTTCAACTCACGCCGAAACTCTGTCCGCGGACAACCGACATCCCCGAAGCAATCCGGAACGCTACTCCGACCTCAAACACTATTCCCCTGCGGAAGACAGACACGAACCAACATTGGTAAGGCTTCCTTCCTATTCTATTTCAATACATTTCAATACAATGTAGACATCCGATACAGCATGCATTTTTAAAAGCACACACACACACACAACATTTAAAGGATATTAGGGGTATCCGAAAGACTCGTTTTACGAGGCGACTCGGGTGAGCTCTAATATTCTAATATTCTCTTCCCGAGGAGTCATCTGACCTCCGAACTCAAAATCTCATCACACAAAAACAGTTTAAAATTTATCTTTAAACTGATGCCCTTTTTCAATGTTTTGGGCTTAATAAAAACGGCGTGGAGACTCTACAAAATGCGAAAGCAAAACGGCGAGACACCTCCAACGCGAAAGATGCCAGATGCCGGGGCCGCGAGGCCTTTCTCGGATCCGGGTAATTTCAGTTGGCGACTCCGCTGGGGAAATTTTGTTTTAAAAACTTTTAAACAAAACAAAAGATTTTTAAAACGATGATGAGGGTCAAACTTTCATTTTACCCCTTCCTTTAATCAAGCGTGTGTGTGTGCACGTGCTTCGTTTTTATTTTACAAAAAAAATAAAAATACAAAAAAAAATGCATCAATATACATCTGTGCATACATTTAAAATTCTTCAAAAAACTTCGTTTTACTCGTAAAAGAATTTTAGAGACCGCACACTACGCGCACCGCCGCCTCGGTTACACCGCACTCTACTCACACCGCCGCCTCGGTTACACCGCACACTATGCGCACTGCCTCGGATACACCGCACACTACAACCCTTAACCCGGAGTGGTCTCGGTTGCAGTCCGTTTGGTCTTCCTAGGCCTCTTGGGCGCGCACGGGATCATTCCAAACATCCCATCCTAGCCAAGCGTCAACCCCGCACGTTTGAGTCTTGAGTCACACTCTGTCCGGACTCGGTTGGTTTTTACCCGGTCAGGTGTCATACGGCCTGGATATATATACCATGCCGCCATTTTTTCGAGTCAAGGCTCGAACTCAAGATCCCTTGCGCAAGCAGGCGATGAAAAGGTCATGCTAAAATCTTGACTGATCTTGATTTCCGAAGCTACACCTGCACGATGTTCCGTCCCGGATATACATCCATGCTCGCATGACACCATGTCATCACGCCTTTGATACGTCGGCCATGACGATATGACCTACCAACGCCTAACGTCACGGATCCCTTGCGCAAGCAAGGTAAGGAGAGGTCATGCCGAACTCTTGACCCGATCTTGACTCGGTGCCGGCTCGGTTCACTATTCACATGGCTAACGCATCAAAACGAACATGACAGGCTCGGTCCTTAGGTTCGATTTTCTTTTAGGCCGGTGGAAACCGCTTGCACTATAGGACCCTCGCCCGGGGCTGTCCACCCCGGGATGTCGAAATACAGTGCAAAACGAGGGGCTTATAGCCGCACAGATGGTCTCCACTGACCCAGGATCTAGCATAGTTGCGAAAATGAAGAGCAATCTTTTCCAACCTACCTAGGATTCTGAGAAAACATGTTTTAAGTAAATTAAAACAACAAAAAAAATCAATCAAAAAAAAAAATAAAAGAAACGGAAACCGCATGCCACGTGAGCTTTCCCCCTTTTATCCCGTTAGGCCATTCCCGTGTCTAAACCTTGCCCATCACCCCCTCCAGCTAACAGAGAGTGGTCGAGAGTACCCGGAACCCGTCTCCCGGTGTCAAAACAACAAGGTCCTACCTCCTTCCCGGCTCTGTCACCGGGATACCGTCAAATCCCCATGGCCAAGTCGGTGGATAACAACGATGAGAACGGGACCTTACCCCCAAGAAATTTCCCAACACTGGAAGAAGTTTGGCGGTGTCCTCATGGCTATTGAGAAACGTCAAGGTGAGCAACAAGCTGGATCGAAGGTGCCATGCACCACTTCGGAACCTTAGCCACCCAACTACACGGGGCTTCCCAAGTCGGGACTACTCCTACAAACCTCTAACGTCTCTCATTGTCTCCCGAAGTCAACTCCATTACCCTCGTACGAGCCATGCAGGTTATGACGTAAGGCCACAAGACCTTCCAGAGGAAAGCTTGCCCATCCAGCCTCCCGAGGTCCCGGTACCACCGCCGAACAACGAACACATCTCGGTGGGACGTGCGACAGTGTGCTTGTGTCCGGAAATGGAATTCCAGGATGCAATGAACGAGGGCCGTCCTCGACGAAAGAAGAAGCAATCTTCTCAACAAAAACTGAAAAAGAGGTATGAATCTGGTGATCCCACAATCGGAACCCTTGGAGAACCCTCAGAAAGTTTGACTACTATGTCATCTACTCCAGAAATCTCCCCGGCCTAGTTCTGCACGGGGCCACGGCAATGTTTGCTCCATGATCACTGGGACGAAGCTTCGCACCGCCACCGAAGGCCCGAAGGTCCGGATAATCCAACCCCGTCTTGGGAAGATCTCAAAGCCACTATTGATGCTTCAAGAAAGCCATGACGGTGAACGAATTGAAATGCGCAGCCTGCCTTACGCCAATCGTGCTCCTCCCACTACGAAACGGGAGAGACAAGCAAAACCACAAGTCCAGAGGTGAATGTTCGACACGTTCCGGTCAAATCCCGGTGAATCCTCCACGGACGGACAAAAGGCCAGCCATACTCGAGCCACGAACCGAAAAGGGACCCTACGCCAGGAAGCTGAAACCTTGGACCCAAAGGTTGAAGATCCTGTCTTGACACACTCAAGCGCACTCAGCTAACATCTCACTCCGGTCCTTACTCACTTCATCTTACCCGCACAAGCTCAAGTTGGAAGAAAGCCTGGCCTGTGACTATGGTTCCCATCACGGTAACACACGATGAAGCGGCTCGAGATGATTGGCAACGTCAATTACAAAGCAATATCATCACCTTCACAGAGCTCGATCTTCCAAAATTTGGGGCCGACCACAACGAGCCTCTCTACATAACAGCTTCAACCGGACGAGCGCCGTCTCCCTCGGGTGTTGGTAGATGGGGGATCGTCCATGAACGTCCTTCCACCCAAAATGATGGATTTGCTAGGGATCAAAGCAAGCGATCTAAAACCCTCGACTCGGGCAATCAAGGCATACGACTCAACATCCCGCCCGGCCTTGGGAATAGCCACATTGAACCTTTGGTTTGGAAAACAAATGGTCCCGACAGACTTCCAAGTCATCGACATCCCAATCACCTTCATCTGCCATTTTGGGACGCCCTTGGCTACATCGGATCAATGGGGTGGCATCCACTCTCCATCGGTGCGTAAAGTTCGTCCAAGGAACAGATTCGACCATCATCTACGGCGACAAGATAGTCACCGAAAGGACCGAAACAAATGGCGTCCCGGTCTTAGAAATCAAACCCGACGATGATGGCATGATGCTAACAGGTTCACCATCGAAAGCCCAAAGGCCCAAGTGTGCCACATAGACACGCCTTTGATTTGGGACAAGATCCCTCCCCGATGAAAATGATGAAACACATGAACTACATCCCAGGGGCTCGGTTTGGGAAAACGCCATCGTGGCACTCAACGGATCATCAATATCAAAGAACGAATACCCTGCACGGCTGGGATACTCTCCTACTCCCGAACACATTGCGGAGGACAAGCGAGCCGCGCGAAAACTCTCCACGATAACAAAAGAGACTTGCACGCAATCTCCGATCTTCGTCCTTACGGCTTCGACATGACCAAGTACTTCACAAGGAAGGTCGGCAACTTGGAAGAAGATCCGTAAAAGGGAACAGAGCCGATCGGCGCCAAACGAAGCCGGCCGACAACCATGGACAAGCTCCAGCGAGAACTCGGCAAGATTCGCAGGCCTCAAGCCAAATCTGTCCGAAGAGCATTCCTCGACACACCGCCTGTCGGGATCCACAACCACCTCTATTCACAATGAATTTTGGTTCGGGAAAACCCCCTCTTTGGCGGAAGAATTCGAAAAACTCTCTCGTCAACACTCCTGCCTTCAACAAGCGGGACGAGTCCGCATTCGAGCTAGTAATGCCCAAGACAAAAGCAAGAGACTCCGCAGACGATGCTTGGGACGAACCACTGCTCCACCTCGCTTCTTCAAAGAAGAAATCGAGATGCCGATCTAATCGATTTTGTTTCGATAACTCTGTGATAGCAATGATTGGGAACGGTGACATAAAGCCTTTCAAGCCCCATCTCCTATCAAGCTCATTGCCACTCAATAACCGGGCCACATTCTCCGGACTGCTTTGCCCGGCCAAAAAGGACATGATCGAACAACTTGGTCCGACCCCTCGAGTCCTAGAGTCTAGTGTCAAAACTCATCCCGAGTCCATTAGCTTTGAATTTGAGTCTCTCGAGTCATCCGATGGCCTCACGCCGAAGATTACGAACTCATTGCCAATAATGTATTCCCGTATGCTCTTAATGAATGCTTCGATCTTTCCGAGTATCCTCTCATTGCATCTTTAACAACCGATAAATTAACTAACACACAAACAAGCTAATAACGATTCACTTGATAAAGAAGCGGACACATTAAACGAACAATACATTAAGCACATCTTTAAGCATGTTGTCAAACGAGAGAAAACCGGGCCTAAGCCGCGAGGAGGTTTTAACCAAAGTGAATTTGGGAACCGCCAAGAGCCAAAAGAGACGCAAATCGGAAGTTTCTTCACCGGCACAGAGCAAGACGCACTGACTGCATTGCTCAAAGAGTTCGTGGACGTGTTCGCTTGGTCTTACCGAGACATGCCCGGATTAGATCCTAACATTGTGGAACACCGGATTCCCTTAAATCCCGAGGCTAAGCCCATCAAGCAAAAGCTACGCCGAATCAAGCCAGAGTGGTCTTTACAAGTCAAAGAGGAGATCGAAAAAATGCTTCGCGTTGGCTTCATCAGGGTGATCGAGTACCCCACATGGCTCTCCAATATCGTCACGGTCACCAAGGCCAATGGAAAAGTACGCTGTTGCGTGGACTTCCGAGATCTCAACAAAGCAAGTCCCAAGGACGATTTTCCACTACCCAACATCGACATGTTGGTAGACACTACAGCCAATTTCGAAGTCAAGTCCTTCGTGGACGGTTTTGCCTGGCTACAATCGGATCAAGATGGCCGAAGAAGACCAAGAAAAGACGGCTTTCACAACCCCTGGGAACCTCATCACACACGCAATGCCGTTCGGACTAAAGAACGCCTGGGCTACCTACCAACGGGCAAAGAACCGCCCTCTTCCACGATATGATCCACAAGGAGATCGAAGTGTACGTCGATGACATGATCGTTCACTCAAAGGGATCGACGGACAACACCTCACAGACCTGAGAAAATTCTTCAATCGCCTCCGAAAACACTCAATGAGGCTTAACCCCGCCAAATGCACATTTGGGGTTAGCCGAGGCAAGGTTTTGGGATACATGGTCACCGAGAGAGGCATCGAGGTGGATCCTCAAAGATCAAGGCTATCATCGAGATGAGACCACCGCAAACTCGGACGAGAGGTGAAAAGCTTCATGGGCCGCCCGCAATATATCGCCCGCCGTCAACCAATTGACCTCTATGTGCGAGCCAATCTTCAAGGCGATGAAGAAGAACGCCGACATCGAATGGAACTCGAATGCCAAGATGCCTTTGAAAAAATAAAAGCATACCTTGTGAGTCCTCCGATTCTCTGTCCTCCCCACGAGGAAAAGCCACTGTTGCTATACCTAATCGTGACCGACACCGCAGCTTGGAGCCATGCTCTGTCAAGAAAAGAAAGAGTCACGGGTCGAAACGCCATTTACTTCGTCGCCGAAAGTTTCAAGGCAAATAACTCAATTACTCCCCTCGAGAAAACTCGCGCAGCTCTGGTATGGGTTGTCGGGAAACTACGGCACTACGTACGGTCGCACACAGCGTACACTTGGTTTCCAAAATGGACCCAGTCAAGTACCTCTTCGACAAACCATCTCTCGTCAATGAGGCTCGCCAAATGGTCTTTCTTCCTGGCGGAATTTGACATCAAGTACGTAAACCAAAAATCAATCAAGGGACGGGCCATGGCGAACAACCGCCGATTTCCCAACCGACGAGGCTCGAGGCCACCGAACCACAATTTCAGACGAGGGAATCTTCGCAATCGAGGGCGAAAACCGATGGCAACTGTTCTTTGACGGAGCGGCCAACCAAAAGGGAAACGGCATCGGTATGCTCTTGGTGGATCCCAAGGACGAGCACACCCCAATTGCTATAAAGCTCAATTTCGAGGTAACCAACAATGTCGCCGAATATGAAGCTGCTTTCTTGGACTACAAGCCGCACTCGAGAGGAATGTCCAGAAACTCGAAGTTTATGGGGACTCAGCTTTGATCATCAACCAAGTCTCCAACAAGTGGAAAACCATAGACCCGGGCTTGCAAAAATACCATGCCTGCATAGAGGACCTCATCACACAATTCGAAGAGGTCACCTTCCATTACTTGCCAAGAGACCGAAACAGGTTTGCAGATGCCTTAGCCACCTTGGCCTCCCTTGTGGAAATCCCTGAAGGAAAAGCAATCAAACCCTTCAAGGTCGGACGAAAGGAAGTTCCTGCCTACTGTTGTGAGATCGAACCGGAACCTAAGCCCGTCAATGAGCCATGGTATAACCAGATCTTCCAATACCTCAAGAACGGGGAAATCACCTTCATGAACAAGGAAGGCCAACACACAGAAGGGGTCAAAACCAAGAGCATCATGGCCCTAAAACGCCTTGCCTCTCACTTCGTCATCCTCGGGGACATGCTATACAAGAAACGCTACCACGGGCCACTCCTACGCTGCGTCAGCCAAGAAGAAGCGAACAAGTTCATGAACGAAGTCCACAATGGGGCTTGCGGTCCCCACGTGAACGCCAGGGCCCTGATGCAAATCATTCTCAGGATGGGCTACTACTGGATCTCCATGGAGGCAGATTGCATCCACTTTGTCCGAAGCTGCGACAAGTGCCAACGGTTCTCCAACCTCAATCATCTGCCGCCCCACGATCTCTACTGCATGACTACACCTTGGCCCTTTGCCACTTGGGGAATTGACGTCATCGGGAAAATCGCTCCGCCAGGCAGCAACGGTCACGAGTTCATCTTAGTAGCCATCGACTACTTCACCAAATGGGTCGAAGCCAAGTCCTACAAGGTACTCACCTCCAAGAAGGTCGCGCATTTCCTCAAAGAAAATATCATCTGCCGATACGGTATCCCAAATGAGGTCATATCAGACAATGGCTCACACTTCGAAGGAGAATTCGGCTGCATCGCCGGCTGAATTCAAGATCACACGCCACAAATCTTCTCCCTACCGGCCACAAACAAACGGCGCCGTGGAAGCAAAGAAACAAAACCCTCGAACGGATCATCCGAAAAATGACCACCCGAGGACGAGATTGGCCCGAGAAGCCGCACCTTGCACTTTGGAGCTACCGCACACGCCGTAACGACCACGGGAGAAACCCCATTTGCCCCGACGTACGGGATGGAAGCGGTCCTTCCCATCGAGCTAGAAATTCCCTCACTCCGAGTCTTTGGCTGGAAAATGACATCAACGAAGTCGAATGGCTCCGAAGTCGACATGACGAATTGGCTCTGCTAGACGAGCGACGACTAAAGGCCATGGAACACGTCCGAGCCTATCAAAGCAGGATGGCTAGAGCTTTCGACAAGAAAGTCAAATCCCGAGACATCAGGGGAGGTGACCTTGTACTCAAAGAAAAGCCTCCCACTCGAACCAACCCACTGGGAAAATGGGAACCCACATGGATCGGCCCTTTCGTGGTTCAAAAGATCTTCTCCGGAGGCGCCATGAAGCTAACGGACCTAGGCGGCAATCCTTCATGAATCCAGTCAGCGGAAGCAAACTTCGCGAGATACTTCGCTGAAGAAGAACAAGCTGTGCATCTCTTGGCACTCCATGTAGTGTCGAACTACGCAGGGCTGAGCCCTCTAGTCAGGAGAACGTAGGCAACCTTAATTGGTCCGGTCTAAAAATACACAAAAAAGTCAAAAGTTTGAATGTCAATCAAGACCTCCATCAAGCTACGCACTTTTCAAGAAACACGCCCCGGCGATCACCTTGACCAAGTCAAACGATGGCGGCAACATCGAAAGGACATCCGAGGGTCACTCGGCATCAAGCGACCGACTCATGTCTACTTCCAAGCCGGGGCTTGTCTTCGCCCTCACACGCTTCAAAAAAAAAAAAAAAAGAGAGCTCGAGCAAGGGCTCACAAAAAAAAACAAAAAAAATATAAAAGAAGCTCAAGCGGAAGGCTGCGAAATTGAGGTCAAGAGCCCGACGCCAACAAGAGACAAGGAAGCTACGAAAAGACCGTCAAAACGACTTGTCAAGGGAGCATTCAACCTCTCGGCCAAAGCACAAAGCCTCGGCAAAGGGGATTGCCGTCGGGACCCAGGCCTGCTTCGGCCGCAAATGCAACGAAAAGTCCAAAGATGGACGCCGACAAAGTGCACAATGTAAGCAAAGGCAAACAAGAGATCTTGCGTCTCGACAAAGCTTTAAAAAGTAAATCACAAATCACTAACGGTTACAACATTTCTTGATGAGTTCAAGCACGGTCTACTCTCAAGTTCACAACATGCTAAAAGACTGACTTAATACATTTAACTAATAATGTGTTTGCAATGCAATGAATGGATACTTAGGAGGTCATTCCGCGCCATCTGCGCTTGTCCTCGCCATTCTTCCCTTTCTTCCCTCGTCCCCGGCGAGTCTTCTTTCGCTCCACGTGAACCAACTCTGCGTCTCTCGGTCAGAGATGCGGGGTCCTCCCGTAGAGTCGGACAATCCGGTAGCTCTCGGGGCTTCATTCGCCCGTGCTTCGGCTCGGATCTCCTCCTGCCCGAGTCTGTAAAAGAGGACCTCTCCCTGTCGGTCGGTCAACTCTAGTCTCGTAGTCAAACAAAGTGTCTCCCGTCACATCCAGAAGGGTCGAGACCGGGCTTCGGCACTCCTAAGGCAATAGCTACTACGGCAACCGGGTCCCCGGAGATCGGCCACTTGCGCACCTGCTCTCCCAGGACCACTTGGGAGGCCTTGACATCTTTGCTCATACCGGGCCGGATGCGAGTCGTCAATACAATGCTCCCCTACGTCTAAGGAGTACCACGGGAGGGAAAGCGGAATACATCCATACCCTCGGACAATACGAGAAGGCACTGGAAGCGCCATACAAGAGGAACTACCTCCGCGGTAGCAAGGTCATCCCGGCCAACAAAGGCTCTGCTTCATCCCAAGCCGGGAAACAAGCGACGGAATATAGAAGGAGGACCAAGACAAACACGGAACTCGACAACGTAGGACCCTTCCTGCGAGATCCTCCTAGTCTCAATCCTCCGAGTGCGGAACCCACCGGCGGATCGATGCGTACCAGGGTGCCATCCATCTCTCCCGGGCGGGTGATCCATATCCAACACAAGAGGTCGGCGAGCAAATGACCACGGGCTAAACGACGTCGGAGCCTCGGGCATGGCTGAAGTCTCTCTCGCAGCCACAAGGTGAGCAAAGCGGGGCTTCCCCCTCTCATAAACCGATCCCCGGTCGCCGGACGGTCGATACCATGAAGAGTCTCCCCCGGCACCAACGGGACAATATCCTCTCCGGCTCTGCGAGTGCCCTACCACATCTAGCAAAGCGCCATCACAAATGCGAGGAGGCGACCGGAAAAGCGTCGCCATCACGCACAAGGCAAATACATCCCAAGAGACGTCCTCTCATCATCGACCATGAACCGCTCAGGCGGCGCGAAATGTCGATATGACCCGAATCAAGGATCATGCCACTGCACTTCTTCCAACGAAGTACGAAGAAAGTCTGCAAGCTTCACGCTCGCAGCGGCACCACCAATCGGAGGAAGCGAGATGGCTTCCACCTCAGGTCCTCCAATCAAAGCCCGAAAATCCTCAAAAGTGGGCACCATTTCATTGTAGGAGAAACGGTGCACGTGCCTCCTAACATCCCGAACTTCGCGGCGGCCCGCAACAAATCCCAATCGGGAACCAACTCCTTAAAAGACCAAAGCCGAGCAAAGACGAAACCTTACCTCGAAAGCCCGTCTACGATGCCTCATACGGCGCCGCATCCACGTTTTCAAGCGCTCGAGGAAGTGTGCTTGCCTCTCTGAAAGCCTCGGCAAAATTCTAGGGACGTACGAAGAATCCATGGCAAAAATGGAGGTTCCTAGAGAAAATGGGGAAGAAAGCTCGAAAATGGTACAAATGGGGAAATGAGGAAGAACCGAGCCTTTGGAAAGCATTTATGTCCTTCCCAAAAAGCAAGGTTGGTCCGTACGGACCTCTTTGCATGCTAAGTATGTCCGTACGGGACCTCCTTGCAAACGAGAACCCATTTCCCCAGAAAACGGTACAAAAACCACCGTCCTCGGCAAAACCTTGCTCCAAGCTGCCCAAACAACGGCCAAAGCCATTCCCGGCAAACAAACACTACCCACAAACACACTCTCAGCTCACGTGGCATGTACAAAAATAAAAAAAATAATAATAGCAACAATTTCTAGGACAAATCCAGGAATCACAAAAATGACATTACATCTTAAAATAAAAATCTTGTTTGCCATGCAAATACATGTGTTTTATTACAGTACCAAAATGTCTGTTGCTAAAAAAAAAAAAAAAAAAGAGAGGGATATGAAAGAGAGGAAAGCAAATGAATACTACTCGGAATCCTGCATCATCATCATCCTCGCCAAGATCCTCCAAAGAAAAGTCGGGCATCCCGGCGAACTCGCCTCGTCACATCCTCATCGTCGGAATACCGAGGCACCCGCGAGGCTCCCACGAGAAGTACTCGGAAAGGATCAAATCCGGCGAAAGGATCAAAGAAAGAAGGCTCGAGGAACCCTCACCACTGTGCGCCGTGCGGAGGCATGAGCTGATAAAAGGGCTGCTCCCTCGAAGGCCACTGCGGCTCCGAAGACGTCCGGCATCCATGCTATGCCGCCCCCTCAAAGGCCCCTCTGCTGCGGCTCCGGCTCGGCTCTAGGCGGAGGAACGTCCACAGAGAATGCCTCGAAGGCATAGGCTCGTACGCCGGCACACGACGCGAAGACCGACGGGACACCTTCGACGCCATCTTCTTAGCGAAGGAGCGCATCGCCACGTAACGAGCGAAGCCGCATATCGTAGGCTCTCCTCCCGGGACCTTGCACCAACAAGAAGCCAAGGAAACGCTCTCATCAAATACGGTTATAATCAACAACAAAAAGAGAAAATGCAAAAAAAGATGCCAAGATGGAAAAGAGTCGGCACACTCACCGAGTCTGTCAGGATCCACTCGGTATCAACGGCGGGAGCTCTGCTCGGAGCAGATGGAGACACCCTCCTCCTCGATCCGTCCCACGGACGTACGTGAAATCCGGCCCCGGCATCGGAACCTCTGCAGGGGAGCACCTGCGGGCCGGCCTCTCTCTCCTCGCCGGTGCACTGCGGCGTCCTCGGCTTCCCTCCTCACTTTGAAGGCCCCGTACTCCTCTCCTGGTACAAAATGAACTCCTCGGCGCCGACACCGCCGAGGTACTCTCAAAGTCAAGCACATCCATGTCCAGGAATCAAGCATCCCAGAAGGGAGGGTCCCTCGGAGCCACGGGAAGCACACAGGGAGCCGTGTTGCCGAGAAGACCACGCTCCACCTAGGTACGGCCCATGGCGTCACAAGTCAAGCCTCGCGGCATCTTCGCCGCGGCTGTCACCTCGGGAGCCCCCTCAAACTCATCCCCCTCATACCGAACCCACGGGAGCAGAACGAACCCCTCACGGCTATCCCGCTCCAACGCTCCTGCACATCCCAGTAGGCGATGGTGAGCTTCCCAGTGGTCCTCCTCTTCCTCGCCGTACGAGCCCGTCCCGGCATAGCGGGTGCGCGGCCAACGGCCCAGGATCTCTATCCCACGGGAAGCACTTTGGAAAACCTCATAAAACCACACACAGCTGACAAAAACAAGAGAAAGCTCGGTGCAAAAGACAACGGAGAAAAGACAAGTTGCTAAATCAAAAAACGGCAATAAACTCATACCTCCAAAGCAAAGTCAAAGCGAGGCAACGAGCGGCGGCCACCCCGACTAAACCGGTCCAAGGAGAAGTAGAGCTCGGCCAAGCACGCCTCGCCCCAAGCAATGTCGCAGACCCTATCCAGATCGGGTCAAGCTCTCCAGACGAGCAAAGGGGCTGCGGTCGCGTGGTTCGAAACAAAGTCTCGGACGGTGCATACCCCCTGAAGAAGGAGCGCGCCAAGCGCTCCGCATTGTCACTGGCCGGTACCCGGATGTAGGCCCCGATACTGGCCGTGATCCTCATCTCCACGTCATTGTCTGACGTCCCGGAGCCTACGAGGACGAGGCTCAAAGCCCGGCGGCTCGGTCAACACGTCATCGCCTATCATATCCCTCCAGCACCGGCTCTCCTTTGAAGGAAAGCCCGGTGATCGCAGAAAGTAAGTCGGTGGGCGTCACTTTGTCACCTCGCCCCGGCTCGGGTGGAAGGTGTGGGTGGTATCCCACCAATACTCGAAAGGCCCGGGAAGACACTCTTGTTCTTCCTCGTGTCGGCAGCTCAGGCCCGGGTTCTCAGCGAACACACCTAGGCCGAAGCATAAACCGGCCTCAGGGGACTCGGCCTACCGCCCACGGAAATATCGGGCATCCATTGCCGTAGCTCCACAAGCCTCGAGCGATCCCGAGTCTTCATCCTCTTGGCCTTCCCGGCCATAAGCCCCCAGATCCTGCCAATAAACACGGCAAAAGGTACGTCAATCGCAGCACTTAATATAAAGGCACATATAACCCAGTCACAAAACCACGCGCACATATTGCACATAATTTTCACATACATTATACATATAATTTTCCATGTAACCCGTCACAAAACACGGCACACACAATGCACATAATTTTCACATATATCATGCATATAATTTTCCCCATGCGGTCCGTCACAAAAACACGGCACCACTGCTGTACACATTTTCTCAAAAGAAAAAAAAAAGGGGGATTAAACCCTACACGACACATTTTCAAAAGAAAACCCGTCCCAACACGGCACATGCTCGCACATATTTTCCCCACAAAGTCCGTCACCCAAAAAACACGGCACACACTATATAGCACATTCTCAAAAGAAAATCCGTCCCAACACGGCACACACTTTCACATATAACCCGTCACTGAAAACACGGCACATGTCACTTTTTTTCACAAAAATTATCACTACACGATAATTTTCTCATAATGTACATACATAAATAGCATACGGTACAAAACACCAAAGCATGCAATTCACTAGATAGGCACTTTATTTTCACAAATAAGAGCTAATCTACACATTTACGCACAAAATACACATACCCACAATTTTACATGTCCATTTTCAACAATTCATCAAGAATTTCACAAAAAGGCATAAAATAATAACAAAAAATTCAAAAATGCGAAAAACTAAAACCTAGTTCTAGCATTCAAAAATTCGACGAGAAATCAAAACGGAGCAGATTTCTTACCTCCCAACGTTCATGGAGCGACGATTATGCACCTCCGGATTCGGATACAAAACATCCGGTTCTTCGAAGATGGAGCAGAGCGAAGTCCCGATTCCTTTGAAGCTCCGTCCATTTTGCTCAGCCACTTCACATTGCGTTGACGACGACTCCTTCGAGATCCTTCGGCCATGGCGGCAAGAAATTCAAGCAAAAATTTTTGATTTTGGTTAACAATGGAGGAATTTTCTCTCTTCTCTCTCTCGGTTCCCACAGGCTGGAAAATGAGGAAGAAGGAATGGGAAGGGCTCGGTCATTTAAAAGCTGGTCAAACACAGGAGGCTGTAAAAAACAAAGGTGGTCCGTACGGACCTCTTTGCAACCCGGAGTTGGTCCGTACGGACCTCTTTGCAAGGGTGACCAAATTACTTTCACCCTTATAATCTTTGCCCACCTGGCCGTCTAAGGCCTTTTTCCGGCCAAATCGAGTGCGAATGGTCCCTAACCGCTTCAATTCAATCCCCGGCCAGTCGGCGTAAGACCGGTCCTCGCCTCAACGGCAAATCAATCCCGGCCGTCAAACGTAAGACCGGACCTCGCCCACTTCAACGGCAATTCAACCACCGGCGTCGAGCGTAAAGACCGGTCCTCGCCAGCTCAGCGGCAATTCAACCACGGCCGTCGGCGTAAGACCGGTCCTCGCCACCTTCAGCGGCAATTCAACCACCGCCGTCGGCGTAAGACCGGTCCTCGCCCACCTCAGCGGCAATTCAACCACCGCCCGCTCAACGGCAATTCAAGAAGAACTGACACCTCCCGGCACGAATCCCGAGGCCTGAGACGCCTCCAAGACGCAACAACGACAACTCGGCCCGGCCTCAAAAGAGGTCCGTCATCTTCCCAACGAGAAAAGGGGCCCGCTTGAGGTCATGCATCTGACAATTCAAGCACCGGCGATCCGGATGTAAGCAGAACTTCGCCCAGCCCGACGGCGCAAGCACCGCCATCCCAGTAAGCCCGAGGCTCCTCCCGACAAGTCGAAAGGGAAGTCATACAGACTGCATATCCCGGCAAGCCATCATCCTTGCCCGCTCAACGGCAAAACAAGCACAAGAAGGGACTGACACCTCCAGAGTACAAGTCCCAGGCACGAAGCGCCTCCAAAATGCAAAATGGTGAAGCAATCACCGGCCGTCATCCTTGCCCAGCTTCAACGGCAACGCAAGCGCGGCGATCGTCGTAAGTCCGACCTTCTACTCAACATGCAAAAACACGAAAGGCATCTACGCCTCTCGAGGCACAAGGCAGCCCACGCCTCCTGGCTAACGGCTAGAAGACGATTGAAAGTCCTCGCGCATTACATCAAGCTGCGGCTAGAAGACGATTGAAAGTCTCGCGCATTACATCAAGCTGCGGCTAGAAGACGATTCAAAGTCCTCGCGCATTACATCAAGCTAACGGCTAGAAGACGATTCAAAGTCCTCGCACATTACATCAAGCTGCGGCTAGAAGACGATTCAAAGTCCTCGCGCATTACATCAAGCTGCGGCTAGAAGGCGATTGAAGTCCTCGCGCGTCACATCAACCGCGCCAGAGATGATGATTCAAAGTCCTCCGGCGTGGCACCAGCCGCAACGGATGACGATTCAAAGTCCTCCCGGCGTGGCACCGCCGCCCGAGATGGCGATTCAAAGTCCTCCGGCGTGGCACACCGCCGCGGATGACGATTCAAAGTCCTCCAGTGGCACTTAACCGCCGCCGGATGACGATTCAAAGTCCTCAGCGTGGCACCAACCACCGCCGGATGACGATTCAAAGTCCTCCGGCGTGGCACCAACCGCAATCGAAGACGATTCAAGTCCTCGCTCTATCTCCGGCGGAAGACCTTAAACCACCCGATTAGGAAAATCGTAAAATTTCCATCCCGGGACGCCGCCGTCCTCACAGTGCGACCTCGGCGGTCACCACATCTTAGGACACCACCCGTCCTTATCAACGACCTCGGCGGTCACCACGACACTTCGAGCGGCACCACCACGCCACATCGCATCTCACAAATTCACGACCTGCGAACTACGACCGAGAGCTTGATTCCCGCCGAGAATACGTAGGAATCCTATGCGAGGTCCGGCCATTCGACCATGCGGTCGCCAGGACACCACCACGTCCACACCTGAGTCTCGGTTAGAGGACAGCTCGCGTCCTCGTACACAACACTCACCCCACACACGAACTACGATCGGGCTTGATTCCGCCAGGGATACGTAGGAATCCTATCGCGGGGTCCGGCCAGTGACCTAAACGGTCACGCGACGGGACACCGCCGTGTCTAACGCGCGACTGCACCGGTCACCTTCTCTCTCGGCACGCGATCCGGATCAGGGACCCTTATCTTATCGACGACCCACTTCTTTCATAAGTGACGTCGCGAGGGCTTCTGTAAAGTACCCCCAATCTGGATCGCTCTCCATCCCGGCAATACGACAAAAACCGAGGCAAACTTCGGAAGTCATAACTCCTTAAATACGAACTCCGATTGAGGCGTGCCATATATGGTTGGAAAGCTCTCGGCGAGCTAGCTTGCCATCACATTCACAAGAGCATGGAAAGTCAGTACGGACCTCTTTGCATGCCAAAGGTCCGTACGGACCTCTTTGCACCAGACATAATCATTACGAAAAATCCCCATCCAGAGATTCCCTCAAATCAGGAAATCTATAATTACCTAAGAGGTCCGTACGGACCTCTTTGCAGTTTTCCTACACTATAAATAGAGGGCTCCCCCTCCCTCATTTTTCACACCTCCCACTTCTCTCTTCCTCCCTAAGCCTTCTGGCTCCCCTTCTAAGACCTTTCGAGGCATTCCCGGCCCCTTCGGATCCTTCCGAGGCCTTCCGAGCCCCCTCGAGGTGCTCGAAGCCTCCCCGAGCGCTCCCGAGACGCTCCGCGCTGCCCGAGGCACTCTCGAGGTACTACTGAGGCCCCTCGTGGTACTCAGAGGCCTTGCACAGTCTTTCCCACGGTGTCCGGCTCTTTCCAGGAGTCAAGCCGCGATCCCAAACCTTGCCGAACCTACTGCCCGATCAACCAACGATTCCAACGCACGCCGAACCTGCCCCGAGTGATCCCAGACGATCCCCACGCACGCCGAACCTGCCCGAACGCGCCTACAGTTTCAACTCACGCCGAATCTCTCGTCCGCGGACAGCATCCGAAGCAATCCCGGAACGCTACTCAGGCCTCAAACACTATTCCCCTGCGGAAGACAGACACGAACCAACATTGGTAAGGCTTCCTTCCTATTCTATTTCAATACATTTCAATACAATGTAGACATCCGATACAGCATGCATTTTTAAAAGCACACACACACACACAACATTTAAAGGATATTAGGGGTATCCGAAAGACTCGTTTTATGAGGCGACTCGGGTGAGCTCTAATATTCTAATATTCTCTTCCCGAGGAGTCATCTGACCTCCGAACTCAAAATCTCATCACACAAAAACAGTTTAAAATTTATCTTTAAACTGATGCCCTTTTTCAATGTTTTGGGCTTAATAAAAACGGCGTGGCGACTCTACAAAATGCGAAAGCAAAACGGCGAGACACCTCCAACGCGAAAGATGCCAGATGCCGGGGCCGCGAGGCCTTTCTCGGATCCGGGTAATTTCAGTAATCTGACCCCCGAACCCATATTCTCAATTTTAAAAGGTTTTCAATGTTTCCTTAAAAACGGCGTGGCGACTTCTAATTTTTTCTAAAAATTTCGGCGAGCGTACAAACAGTGGCGACTCTGCTGGGGACAATTTGAAACTTGTTTTTCAAAAAAGTGGGTCAAACTTTCGGTCGTGTTCAACATCATTCTCATTCATTTGTGTATGCATTTGTTGGCGACATTATATGTGAGCAAATGCATTTGATACTTTATCATTAAAAAAAAATAAAAAAAATGATATTTGGTATATAGGTGGAAACCATTAAGCTTTCTGTATCGCTTCCTAACCCGGGACTTGGGATAAATTATGATCTAACAAAGCCACGTACCGGTATCATTTCAAAAAAGAAAAAAAGAAAAAAGAAAAAAGAAAAAAAGAAAACAAAAAACAAAAATAAAAAAACAAACAAAAAAAAAACAAAAAACAAAAAACAAAAAACAAAAAACAAAAAACAAAAAACAAAAAACAAAAAACTAAAAAACAAAAAAACAAAAAAAGCAAAAAAGCAAAAAAGCAAAAAAAGCAAAAAAGCAAAAAGCAAAAAGCAAAAAAGCAAAAAAGCAAAAAAGCAAAAAAGCAAAAAAAGTAAAAAAAGTAAAAAAGTAAAAAACAAAAAAAGGAAGAAAAAGAAAAAGAAAAAGAAAAAGAAAAGAAAAAGAAAAAGAAAAGAGAAAGAAAAGGTAAAAAAAAAGAAAAAGAAAAAGAAAAAGAAAAAGAAAAAGAAAAAGAAAAAGAAAAAGAAAAAGAAAAAGAAAAAGAAAAAGAAAGAAAAGGTAAAAAGAGAAAAAAGAAAAGAAAAGGAAAAGAAAAAGAAAAAGAAAGAAAGAAAGAAAAGGTAAAAAGAGAAAAAAAAAAAAGAAAAGATAAGAAAAAAAAAGAAAAGAAAAAGAAAAAGAAAGAAAAGAAAAAAAGAAAAAAAAATCATTTTCAAAATCTTTTGCATGCATCATGCTTTTTAAGACACATGAAAATTTCTGTTTTTACTAAAAAAAAGGAAGATAGACTGCCGCACACTACGCGCACGTTGACCTTACACTGCAAACTACGTCCTTAACTCGGGAAAATCCCAGTAGCAGCCCGTTTGGCCTTATTACGCCTCTCGGTGCGAGCACGGGACTACCCAAACATCCCTTGGAGTATTGTGTCGACCATGCACTTGTCCGTGACACACTTTGTCCGAGACCCGATTGGTTTTTAGTTTGGTCCGTGTCATGCCCTGGCTGTGTATAAACCGTGCCAGTCAAACCTTAGTCGGTACGCCAAGTCAATAACCTTCGGAGACCCTAATCAGTCGAGGTCATGCCGGTTTTCCGTCATGAACTTTGACAGATCTTGACTGGCACCTTGACTTAGACTTTGACTTGCACGACTTATGCACCGACTCCCGGTATGACACTGAGTCATCAAGGATTAACGCCTAGTCCACGTCTAATTACGGCCTAACTGACGACGGGTCAAGATCAATTGTGGACATTTATCAGTCAAGGCCATGCCAACTTTTCGTCAAGCACCTCGACTCGATCTTGACTCTAGACGTCGGCTTTGCCCGTAATTTACATTGAATATGCGTTAAGACTCGATTACCCGCCAGACTTTAGGATCGTTTTTCTTTTCGATCGGTGGGACCCGCTTGCCCTACGGAACCCTTGTTCGAGGTTACAGGTTGATTGTCTATAGCGTAGTGATGGGACCCACTGATCCAGGACTTAGACTAGTCGGCGAAAAAGAAGAGCAATCTTTTCCAACCGCTTAGGTCTTAATAAGACATGTTTTAAGTAAACAAGAACAAATAATGGCATGTTGCATGAGCCCAAAGCCCAAACACATACCCTCCTTCATTCCCCAAATATCTGAACCCTCGTGTCTTTCCACCATTGTCCCTCACAAAGCTTGGTTTCGGGTACTGGGACATCGACTTGTCAGTTGGGAAGAATCAAGTGCATCGTCAGTACAGTCGTTTCCTTTAACACCAGTCTTCAGAATGTCTACATCAGCGGGTATTCCCCCCTCTCCCATACCATCTCAAAGTCTCTATCCTCCGCCTTATACTCGCTCTCTCCTCTCATAGTTACGGCAAGTTGGGTGTGCGCTCCGGCTCCCAGTGTTCGTTTAGCTCGCGTCTTGAGGCAGTTGCAGTGTCAGCAGAGTTTGCATCCATTTCAATTTCAGAGATGCCCAGTGCGGAAAAGAGTATGACTACTCAATTTGAGGGTTCATCTGCCATGGTTCAGCAAGGCATGCATGATATGTCGATGGAAAAGATGAGGGCTAATTTGGAAACTGCTCTAGTTAGAGGGCGTGAGGCCCAGTTACTCATTCAAGCCGCTAAAGCTAGAAAAGAGGCAGCACATTCCACGTTGGTGGAAACAATGAGAAGCCGTGGTATTGCCACGATCCGACGTGCTGATGGGACTTATGAGGAGGTTACCGATGCCAATGAGTTTGATGTCGAGACCAGGAATGTCTCCACTCCCGCCATGACTCCCATTTGGCAAAAGGTGCCAACACCCGAGTCGCCTCCAAAGAGGATCCAGAAGAAGAGAGATAAGCAGCGCTTTGATGATGTGGGGATGCCTATAGAGCAATTCTTTGAAATCTTAGCAAGCGGAGGACTTGTCCAGCCATTGGTGAATTATAGCCCTGTTCGTCGCAATCCCAAGTTGGACGCTAGCAAGTTTTGCCTCTACCATCAGTATCCCGGCCATGTCACCAACAACTGTATCGCTCTGAAGTCGCTCATTCAAGGGCTCATGGATGAAGGGAAGCTTGAGAAGGGTCCTTACCCCAGTGTCGCCACCAATCCTTTTTTATGATATCAGCAGAAGCCCGGAGTTTCACCATCTGAAGACAGAGAAGTCAGTCAGTCGGCGTCATAGGTTCTAGAGTGTCCTTTACGTTGTCATCAAGTCTGTCAAGTCCAATATGGACCAGTCTTTTCTTTCAATGATAAAAATCTTTGTTTCTCTTCTTGCTAGACTCGAGACATCACTAGCATACCCACGCTAACACTTAATTGAAATGGTCTTATCCTAGATGATCACTTGTGCTGCTCAACCACTAATGCTTTGAAATGGCTCATGTTTAAATTAATCGGAGTGAGAAAATCAATTGATATCCTTCTCAAATTGCGGCTTAACGACTCCCCATTTTGCATCTCATATGCTCACATCCCTTTCATCATCCTCATCATCTCGTTGCTCGATGAATTTGCATGGATCTTTTCTCATTTAAAGCTTAAGCAGGCAACGAAGACTTAATTTCGTTTAGGTCATCCGGTAGGGATTGCGGTTGAAGCCGTTCACCCGTAGGGAAAACCTTTACCTCAGCCTCACCAAACAATACTCTTTCATTTCAAGATCGACGTGTTTTGAAACCCGGTTTAGCCATCATTTTTGCTCCATGCTAAGAGAAGTCCAAGCAAGATCAAGAAGTTAGCTTCGAGAGTCGGTGATGCGCAAAATATCTCAAGCCATAAAGGAAGGACAAAGATAATCCTCAACTCCTCAGGAGGCCTTCCAAGCTATAAAAAAAAGCAAGAGTGCAAAAAGAGTAATGTCCAGCTAGGCTGAAAACCTTGAGAAAAGGACAGTCTAGGCAAAAAACAGGGCTGCACGTAAAAAAAAAAGAGGGATTTTAAATCCTCACAATTCAGAAAAAAATCCTCAATTTCTCAAGAGGCCCTCCAAAAAAAAAAAAAGTCCTCGACTTCTCAAAAGGCTCTCCAATATTCAAAAGGAGCCCGAATCCTCGCAAGTTCTCAAAAGTTCTGATTTGCTTGGACTTTCTCTCACCAATACCTTCTAACCAATTCCAGCCATCCTCTCGATTTTAGAGGATATTCCCTACCTAAGCCAATCCCAAGCCATCCTCTCGATTTTAGAGGATATTCCCATTACCATTACCCTTGCTCTCGGCCAAAGCCAAAATTTAGAGGCAATGAAGATACAATCACAGATTTCCTCACCTTAGAAATTCCAAACACATCCTCAAAAGCCAACCTCTCATTTTTAGAGGTTCAGTCAGTAAAAGGCCCAGCCGACCTCTCATCTTAAGAGGTCACGATTTTCCAAATCACCCGATGGACGATCGAAGCCTTGAAACCCAGCTACAGTTCCTACCGGATAGCAGTTTCATTCTAATATCTTCAGGATCAAAATCAAATTAATGCTTCAGTGCTTGCTTAAATCAGAGCCAAATCCATCTCGGCTCAAAAGATCATCAATCAAAGATTGTGCAAATTCAATCCATTCATTCGGCATTTTATGTGAGCATAGTTCATTTCTACTCCACAAACACTTGCCGTGGATGTCCCACCGGGGCTTCGTATCCATGTCTTTCATCGACAGTCTAGGAGGACATGTTTTTCCATTCTCCAAACCCTCAAAATCCTTAAAGGTCCAGATCCTCGAATTTCAACATTCGTTCTCTTTTCAATCGGGACTTGCCCGAACTACGGCGACCTGAGCTCTTCATAATGGAGGGAACGTAGGCAACCATAACTGGTCCGGTCGAAATCACAAACAAATCGCAGAAAATCCGGTCTCCTCAAGGGCCGTCCCTATACACAGATTCTTTGTTCCATCTTTCCGAGTTTGATTCTCATTATCAGTTGGTTTTTTCCTTGTGATTAATTAAAATATTTGTTCAGATCAGATTTAGTGTTTGAATAACCCGAACATCAATAAAGGGTTTTAAGCAGCTTTGTGATCATCACGAATAAGACAAGTTTTCAAGTGTCTCGACAAGTCTTCTCTTTCTACATCATAGGAAGATAGAGCCAAACACTGTTTCGGTCAGCATGGGCTTCTATACACCTTTCCACACCTTGCGATGCTTATACTCTCTCAAAAGAGTCAAACCTAAAGCGAGAGTGTCATACACGAATTCGGGATCCATTCCCACCTTCAAAAAATGTGCCCCTGCACATATACATTTTCGAGTCTTGTCCAGCGACTGATTGACTGTTGTTCGAAATGATGGATTGCCTCTTTGGCCACAAGATGACTCTGTCTACGATAAAGCTGCATGGAATTTCCTTAAGCTGAGGATTTGGTTAAGATATACCTCAGGTTCTCCTTACCAGATTCCCTCCGGGTTTGTTTTGCATTATCAACTGGGGCTTCGCCTGGCCACCTCATCAAGATCTGGGGCTTCACCTAGTCATCTCTTCAAAACCAGGGCATTCTCTGCACGTTCTCTGCTGCTTGCCGTCTCGGGTGCACGATACACCTTATTCTCCCCAGCAACAACTCAATCTGCTATAATCTGTACCCTAGGGAGCGTCCCCGACTTGCCCAGACTGCACCTTGTCGCTCATACATTTCCCCACCTCATGGGAGAGGGCTCACTTGGCCATGTATCATCCGTCACTCTTACATTTCCCCATCTCATGGGAAAGGGTTCACCCCATTCATCATTATATACACAGTCATTCCTTCAACAACCCTCTCACCACCATACATCCCCACAAATATCTCCCCAGGGCTCATGCAGCATGCTAAAAACATGAATCAGTACAACACACCTAAGAGATTGTGAATCATTTTGGTTCTATGCATGCATTCATAAAAGTCATATTTGCATTTGTCCCTCTACTAACAAATGTAGCAATTCAAGCATGAAAGACAAGCTTTCCGTCGCTACCCGAAGCCTCCCCGCAGCAAGGATGGTCTCCACTGAAGCGTATTTCCAATGACTTCAACGGAACTTCCCAAATGACTCGCAAGACCTTCGTCTCCAGACCATCTCGGTTCAGACACCTCAAGCCCACACCATCTTGTGACCAGACACCTCAAGTCAGCACCATCTTGGTTTCAGATGCCATCTTGGTTTGGACCCCTTAAGCCCACGTCAACATGTGCTCGGACACCTAAAGTCGACATCATCTTGGCCCCAGACCTATATCAGCTTCGTTTCAAATGCCCAAGTCTGTGAAGACATCCCCCAATGTCTACAGTTCAGCAAAGATAGCCCCCATGTCTACAGCCTGGCAAAAGACAAGCTTCGACGTCTGCATCTTGGTAAAGGCGACCTCCAACGTCCACAAATGGATGAATACAGCCTCCAGTGTCTACAGTCTGGTGAAAACGGCCGCCGAAGTCTTTACCATCACTTCTAGAACCATCGCCACCAGCAAAATGCTTCTCAATACATCACACTGTTATTATTGCCAACTCGACCGGAGTGCCTTTGAGTCCCTCTCTACCAAATTAACACCTTTCCTTTGGTTTCCCTCTTACCAAGTGTTAGATGCCTTTTTAATAAGGACCCTCTCATTTCAAACCTAGTTCTTGCATTCTTCGAACCCAAAGCCTTCGACGCGACCTTCATCAAAAGCCCGTTCTCATGGGAGAATCATCAAAGCATGTTCCACACAGCGAATTATCTCCAAGAGCCCATTCTCAAGGGCAAACCATCTCCAAGAGCCCATTCTCAAGGGCGCATCATCATCAAGAGCCCGTTCTCATGGGCAGATCTTCACAAAAAACCCGTTCTCATGGGCAGATAATTATCAAGAGCCCATTCTCCTGGGCAGATCTTCATAGGCAGACCTTCAAAGAGCCCGTTCTCATGTGCAGATCTTCGTTCAAAAGCCCGTTCCCATGGCTGCACCTTCATCAAGTCATGTATAAACCGGCACGTCTTCATCCGAGTCTCCATGAGTGGACGGAAGATCATCCACAAAAGACTGTCCCTTGCACGGTAAACCATCCCTCAAGTCCAAGGATCAGCGGGTCCAACCCTCAAGACAAAGAATTATTGGATCCATCCCTTTTACCAAAAATCCTCGGGTCCAGCCCTCAAGTCAAAGAACCATCGGGTCCACCCCTCTTATCAAAATCATCGGGTCCATCCCTCAAGTCAAAATTCCTCGGATCCACCCCTCGAGTCAAAGAACCATCGGGTCCACCCCTCTTATCAAAATCATCGGGTCCATCCCTCAAGTCAAAATTCCTCGGATCCACCCCTCGAGTCAAAGAACCATCGGGTCCACCCCTCTTGTTAAAAATCATCGGGTCCACCCCTTTCAACAAAAATCCTCGGGTTCACCCCTCAAGTCAAAGAACCATCGGGTCCACCCCTCAGAGTCAAAAATCATCGGGTCCATCCCTCAACTCAAGAATCCTCGGGTCCACCCCTCAGAGTAAAAAATTATCGGGTCCGTCCCTCTCAGAATCAAAAAGTCATCAACCCCGTCGCCAAATCATCAGCAAAATCCATCTTCCATGGCAATCTGACAGCAAAGTTCATGTCCTATCCGACAAATGCCTCCAAAGACAGCAAATCGCCAACAGAGACCGTCCCGCGAACGGCAATCCAACAGCTCTTCATCAACATCAGCCGTAGCCTCAGTCCTTCCGGCAGCTACAGGTAAGCACAACTCAGGTATTAAAGCATATCTTAGTCAATTACTAGCATTATCATCAAACATCGAGTGACTCTCAAAAACAGTCAAATCCTCGGGTGACTCCCAGATAACAGTCAAATCCTCGGGTGACTCCCAAATACAGTCAAACCTCGGGTGACTCCCAAATACAGTCAAACCTCGGGTGACTCCCAAAAACAGTCAAACCTCGGGTGACTCCCAGATAACAGTCAAACCTCCGGTGACTCCCAAATACGGTCAAACCTCGGGTGACTCCCTGATACCAGTCAAACCTCGGGTGACTCCCAAATACAGTCAATCCTCGGGTGACTCCTCAAAGAAACAGTCAAAACCTCGGGTGACTCCCAAATACCATCAAACCTCGGGTGACTCCCAAATACAGTCAAACTTCGGGTGACTCCCAAATATAGTCAAACCTCGGGTGACTCCCAAAAATAGTCAAACTTTGGGTGACTCCCAAATACAGTCAAACCTCGGGTGACTCCCAAAAATAGTCAATCCTCGGGTGACTCCCAAATACAGTCAAACCTCGGGTGACTCCCAAATACAGTCAAACCTCGGGTGACTCCCAAATGCAGTCAAACCTGGGGTGACTCCCCTAAGAACAGTCAATCTTGGGTACAAAGCCCGTGGCCTCTCGTTATCGCCACCTCTTTGACGAACTACGTACAGGCTTGATTCCCATTCGGGATACATGGGTAGCCTACCATAGGTCCAGCCACTTGACCAACACGGTCACCCTTTTCCCCGATAGTTATCGTAAGCTCGAATCTTCCCCAGCGAGAACACCTTCAAATAGTCTCCCTCAGGTACAAAACCTCAGCTTAGGTTCATACTCCTGAACCAGATCCCCACTTAGGTTCATACTCCTGAACTAAGTCCCCATTTAGGTTCATACTCCTGAATTAAAACTTAGGTTCATACTCCTGAACTAAGTCCCCATTTAGGTTCATACTCCTGAACTAAACCTCAACTTAGGTTCGTCCCCGACGGGAGCTAACGGAATGCCATTTCTTTCCTCGTTTCCATCCCTAGCAGCTTTCGAACTACGTATAGGCTTGATTCCCATTCGGGATACGTAGGCAGCCTACCATAGGTCCAGCCACTTGACCAACACGGTCATCCTTTTCCCCGACGGTAAAACGTAAGCCCGATTTCCTCGACGAAAGCTAACGAAATTTCATTTCTTTCCTCGTGTTCACCTCCGGCAACAAACGTAAGACCGATCCCTTCAAGTGAAGTCCACCAAAGTACCATCTATCCCCTCAGAGTCCGTCCCCAACGAAAGGATGCAAACCATCGAAGGAAATCATTTCACATCAAGGTCCGAGGCACCTAAAATGCCATCATCAAGGATTGAGGCACCTAAAACGCCATCTTTAAGGTTCGAGGCACCTAAAACGCCATCATCAAGGTTCGAGGTACCTAAAACGCCATCATCAAGGTTCGAGGCACCTAAAATGCCATCTTCAAGGTCCGAGGCACCTAAAACGCCATCTTTAAGGTCCGAGGCACCTAAAACGCCATCATCAAGGTCCGAGGCACCTAAAACGCCATCATCAAGGTCCGAGGCACCTAAAACTCCATCTTCAAGGTCCGAGGCACCTATAACGCCATCATTAAGGTTCGAGGCACCTAAAACGCCATCTTCAAGGTCCGAGGCACCTATAACGCCATCTTCAAGGTTTGAGGCACCTAAAACGCCATCTTTAAGGTTCGAGGCACCTAAAACGCCATCATCAAGGTCCAAGGCACCTATAATGCCATCTTTAAGGTTCGAGGCACCTAAAACGCCATCTTCAAGGTCCGAGGCACCTATAACGCCATCATTAAGGTCCAAGGCACCTAAAATGCCATCTTCAAGGTTTGAGGCACCTAAAACGCCATCATTAAGGTTCGAGGCACCTAAAACGCCATCATCAAGGTCTGAGGCACCTATAACGCCATCTTCAAGGTCCGAGGCACCTAACACGCCATCATTAAGGTTTGAGGCACCTAAAACGCCATCTTCAAGGTCCGAGGCACCTAAAACGCCATCTTCAAGGTTCGAGGCACCTAAAACGCCATCTTCAAGGTTCGAGGCACCTAAAACGCCATCTTCAAGGTTCGAGGCACCTATAACCCCATCATCAAGGTTCGAGGCACCTGAAACGCCATCATCAGGCTTGAGACACCTAAACGCTATCAACTTCAGTTTCGACACACCGAAATCATCACCAGGTTGACATCCTAAAACAGTCACTCTAGGGTCGACGACTGAAGATAGTCGAAAAACCCGAAATACGACCGGCTTGATTCCTCTTAAGGATACGTAGGTAGCCTACCATTAGGTACAGCCATCAGACCAAAATGGTCATTCCTTTTCTGAGCGGTTCGACCAAAATGGTCACCCTCTTCTCCTCAGCAGATTGGGACCTCACTTTTATCGACGACCCCACTTCCTCCGAAAGGGAAAATGCCAAAACTGCTTTTCTGCAAAAATCAGGCACGCCTTCATTTCTATCCGCGTGGATGAAAATGAGGACCTCAGTCCTATCCGCGCGGACATAAGTGTAATCCCAGTTCCACCTATAAATTGAGTATTTTCAGTTTCAAACAAAAACAACAACAACAAAAAACCCTTCCACAGAGAAGCAAACAACAGAGGGCACATTCTCTCTCTCACAAAAAGGCTCCAAGCTCTCTCTCTCTAGATGCAAATGGCGTCTTCACCTCTCTCAATTCGTCGACCTCCCCAATAAATTCCGGCCAAAGCTCACCGCCGTTCTCTCTCTCTACCCCAAACCGTCAATCGCCCATCTCCCTTGTTCTAAATCGGCATCCATGGCAGCTTCACCTCCATCCAATCCCACTCCCTAAATCGTCTTCTCCGGCCTCCCTAGCCGGAAACCTAATCCTCCCTCACCAAAAAACCATCAACCGGCTCACCAATCACTCTCTCTCTCTACACGCTCATTTTCTCTCTCTAAACGCAAACAGAGAGAGACCGCTCTCTCTCTCTCTCTCTAATCGGTATCAATGGCGACAATCGTCTTCCTCAAGCTCTCTCTCCCTCTAATATCATTTCTCACTCCATAATCGTCTTCTCCAATCACCCATCAACCTTGCTCCGCCCCTGTTTCCTTCAATCACCATTACCGTTCGCTGTTCTCCCCAAAATCAGTGTCACCTCCCTCGCCGTTCACCACCACTGCTTCTCCAACAAGTTCTGGTCCCGCACCTACTAGCTCCGGCCATTTCCAGTCCCTAGCATTTCTCCTTTGAAATCACGTCCTAAACCTTGTCTCTGTTCAACACACTCACGCAGACCCTTGCAATTTCAAGGCAGCTCTCAATCTGAGAGTCCGAAGCTGTTTCTCGAAGCTGATTCGAAGCTCTCTACACCGAACTGGGTGTAGGAATCGTGGACACTACGAGGGTAATCCCTAAATCTCACTTTTCATCTCCTTGCTGCTTATTAATCCCATGCGCTTTCCCAGTTCTTCATGTGTAGTTTGATAATATGGGTTTAGATGTGTTCTGTCTCGGTTTATATTTGAGATACTCATTCTGATTCATATGTCTTAGCTATACAATGGTTTGGATTGTGTGATTTAAACACAAAGATGAGTGTGAATCATCCATATTCACACTCATCTGAGTGTTGATTTTCCATGTAATCTCTGTTATATCATTGATGTGCAATCTGTTGTTCTGGCTGATCATAGTTTGATACCCATGTCCAATCCATGAGTCTGAATGGTACTGAGCTGTTTGATTTCGGACTTGGTTGAACTTGTCTGGCCTTGGTCTCTAAGTGTGATATCCATTCTCATAATGATGCATTTTGGCCGTTCATGTTTGCTTGCTTCATGTAGAGTGTGGATCCTCAATATCCACACTCATTTGAAGTGATTATGTTGATCTCTATTATCTCATGGCTGTGCAAGTTTGTTGTTGTTAATGGTTGATTACATTTTATCCATGCTCAATTTGTGAGTTCGAGTGATGTTGATATGTTTGGTTTAGTCATTTGAGATGAGTACGGATCAATCAATATCCATACTCTTCTTGAGTGTTAAACCCCGGCTCCTATGATTTATTAGCTCCATTTCTGATATAATTGGGTGTTGTTATTATCTCGTTGTCTCTGCAATCAGCTTTGTGAAACCTCTGCAAATTGGCTCGTTGTGTCACGCGACACGACCATCCGAGGTCCTGTGTCGAGCGACACATGTAGCCACCTTGCAGTTGGTTAATTTCAGTTGTAAATTGTTCTCATATTTTTTAATTGGGATGTGGCCCCCCGTACCAAGTGGTTCACAAGATGTAATTCTCTCATTCTGATCTATGAAACAAAGCATTAAAATGCATTTATACATATATTATGTCTCACATATTTGCACACACTTATGAATGAATTGGATGTTGAACAATAGAAAGACTCATATACGAGGCGTGTTGGGTGAACGCCAAATATTCTTCTCAACACGTAATCTGACCCCCGAACCCATTTTCTCAATTTTAAAAGGTTTTCAATGTTTCCTTAAAAACGGCGTGGCGACTCCTAATTTTTTCTAAAAATTTCGGCGAGCGTACAAACAGCCTGCGCCTTAATCGCCCGGCGGGATTCATATCTCAAATCAAACTCAGTCAATTGAATCGACCATTTCAGCAATCTTCCCGCGGCATCTGGCTGTTGCAAAATTTTCCTCAACGGGGCATCGCTTAGTACGATAATGGTATGCGCGAAAAAGTAAGCTCTTAGTTTCCGCGCGGCAACCACCAAAGCGTATGCCAGTTTCTCAGCATTAAAGTATCTTGCTTCAATGTCGCTCAATGCCTTTGACACATAGTATATGGGCCTCTGAACACCTCCTTCCTCTCTTACCAACACTGTGGCAACTGCAAAATCTGAAGCCACCAGATACACAAACAACTCTTCTCCTTCAACGGGGCTACACAACAGTGGCGGCTTTCCCAAATAAATTTTCATCTGCTCGAAAGAGGCATCGCACTCGTCATCCCAAACAAAACTCTTCGCATCTTTCAACACCTTGAAAAACGGCAAACACTTTTTCGCTAATATGGAAATGAATCTCCCCAAGGCAATGATTCTCCCATTCAACCTCTAAATCTCGCGAATCGTCTTGGGAGGCGACATATCCAACAACACCTGAATTTTCTCTGGGTTAGCCTCGATCCCGCGCCTGTTCACCAAAAAGCCCAAAAACTTACCCGCACTCACCCCAAACATGCATTTACTGGGGTTCAACTTCATCAAGTTTCTCCTCAAATTTTCAAACGTTTCGGCGAGATCTAACACATGATCATTTTCTTTTGTCTTTATCACCATATCATCAATATAAGCCTCAATGTTCCGCCCAATCTGCGACTTGAACACCTCGTTCACCATTCGATGATAAGTCGCTCCAGCATTTTTCAAGCCAAACGACATCATCTTATAGCAGAAATTACCCTTCAGCGTCCGAAAAGCCGTCTTCACCCTATCATCCTCGGCCATTTTAATCTGATGGTAACCAGAGTACGCATCAATGAAACTGAAAACTCGGTGGCCGGCAATCGAATCAACTAACTTATCTATCTTTGGGAGCGGGTAACAATCCTTGGGACAAGCCGTACTTAGATCTGTAAAGTCGATGCACATCCTCCACTTCTTGTTTCATTTCAACACCATAACTGGGCACGCCAACCAAACTGAATACTGTATTTTCTATATAATTCCCGCCTTCAACAGCTTGTCCACTACCTCCAAAACCGCCTTCTCTTTATCCGGCGACAAGTGTCTAACTTTTTGCTTAAATGGCTCAACATTAGGGTCGGCGTTTAAACAATGCATGGCGACATTCTCATCAATGCCCCTCATATTTTCTGGCCGCCAAGCAAATACATCTAAATTCTCCTTCAAAAATTCAACCAAATATTCTCGATCGCCCCGCGACAACTGCTTTCCAATCTTGACTTTTTGCTCCGGGAAATAACAATTGATTTCTACCTCTTCCAGCTCCTCGTCTGCCTGAATCTCAGGCTCATCTCGCGTCTGTAAGGTTTCAACCTCGATTCTTTTCCGCTTCTTATACTTTTGGCCCTTGGCGGGAATCACCCTTCTAGGGTCAGTGAACACATTTCTCGTAGATCGTCCTCCGGGATACTCCACTTCAATCGTTTTACAATCCTCATCAGAATCACTATCGACAATCTCTTAAACTACAATCTCCTCTATTCTCGGCTCAGTCATTCGAACAAATTGCACTGCTCTGGCATAACTCAAATTAGGGGTCACACCCACAATTTCCATTCCCAAATCAATCTTGCATGCGACTTCCTGCTCAGCACCTTCAGGCTCAGGTTCTCGCTCATCCATCATTTCCCTTTCCCGCATCCTCTCAGCTTCAACCACTCTGACTTCAGGCACTTCATCAATAACTTCAACAATCTCAACTTCTGCACTCACCGGGGCTAAATTTGCCTCCGTAACAATCATTGCCGTGCCATCCCTCATACTTTCAGTTACCACCCACTCAGTTTCCTGGCCTTTTCCAACTCGGCGGCTTTAGCCATCTCTGCGGCTTTCAAAGCCTCTGTGACCTTCTTCGCTTCAGCGACTTTCTCATCTTCGGCGGCTTTCTCTGCTTTTTCTCTTTCCTTATCTTTATCCCTCCTTTCAAGTCGCATGCGATCTCTATCGCGCAACGACCTTTCCTCCCGGCGAGCTCTATCAGACTGCCTCGACCGATGCGACCTTTCTTCCAAATAAGCACTATCATCAGAATACTTTGAGCGACTAGGTCTATAGTCCCTATCAGCAGTTGACCCCTCGTCACTTTCATACTCATAGTTCCTCACGCGAGTTTCCCGACATATGATAAATCTTCCTTCTCCTTCCACCATCATGATCTTGGTGCTTTCTCTTAACCGCTGCGCCCTCTGATCTCGCCTTAGTCGCATCTCGATGTCTACGATCCCGAACTTTATCCTTAGGCGGCGGCATGTCCCTCGCCCGCCTATCATCTCTCTTTGCCACACTTTGAATGACCGCCTGCTCATCTACTGGGGCCTTTCCCGCAATCCCCTCTGATACATCGGGTGGGATTATAGAAGGTGCCTGACCCATTTCTCTCGATTTCATATTATTTGCGAGAACCTTTAACATCAAATCATTATCCTCCCTCAACTGGTCAGCTTTTGCTCTTACATCATCCGTCTTCGAAGGAGCGGGACGCGACTCATCAACTCTCGTCTTTCCTTTCTCGACCCGCTCTGCTTCTTCCCGCCTTCTGGCACTCCTGATTGTTGAATCAGTAGCAGTAGTTTGTACATCACCATCCCACACAGAACCTGACTTGTTCTTACGGGTATCCTTCGGGTTAGGGGTCTCCAACACCGGATTCTGGACTACCTTCTCCTGAGAACCTTTATCCTGACCCATTTCGGCCACTTTCTGGGTTTGTAAACAAACACAACCTGAAGCAAACTAACCAACACTAGCATCAAAGCTATCCAACACCTGTAACACCTCTAACAGCAGTTCGACAGTAGGGTTTCTAAACTCCCTACCAAGGAAACAAACGCGCCACACAACTGGAAACAACCAGAACCACAACCACACTCGCCTGAACAAACACAAGGAGAAGATTCAGGTCCGGCAACGGAACCAACTGATGCTACCATCCAAATTTTATGGTTGCACAGGAACTGAAAGTAAGGACACTCCGGCTGCTCCTCCTTCGCAAGGTCACCTACACACATGCAAGCACATAAACTAGGCCGGGGGTGGCTCCGGAAAAACCCCTTCGGCATGAGAGTAAGGTTACTTGATCACAAATCTGATGAACAAAGGGAAGCTTTCTAGAGAGAGAGAGAGCTTGGAGAGTAGAGAGAGAACATACCATGCAAATAAAACTATTCCTCTTATTTATACTCCCAAGCCCCCATGTTTCTAGCACATGGGGGACACTTGTCAATCATCTACTTAGGATCCCCAACCAACTCCAAGTTAGTGGGATTATACTGTTCACCTTGTCAAATCATCCTACAGTGGACAGTCCCACCATAGCGCGAGATCACCTATCACATAAGCCGCCAGGCGACAATCACTGGATTAGCGACAATACTCATATTGCCGCTGACTCCAGCCATATCGACAACATGATTCTCGCCCTCGGCCATACCATCTTTGTACAACCATTTCTAGAAGATACACATCTCGACCTGCTTACTCTCACATGTCGCCCATACGAGGCCACCTTATTCCGCATGCCACTTCCCGCTTCTGAGCCTACCACGTGGCCCACTTTTAAACCTACTTGGCCCATTAAGGCATGTGGGGCCTACTTTCATGTTTAGGCCCAATCCCATTTTTTATTATCGCATCAGAAGCTATACTGATAACTTATATTAATTTTAATTTTTTGTAAAAGGTAGAATTGTAAAATTTATGACAAAGATTTATTTTTGGTGATCTATGAGTCTTATTTCCTAGACGCATTAATGTATTTATGCTTTCAATTTTCACTTGTCGTGAGTTTGTTATTGTTCATTAACAATTATTGCATTTATTGCTTTGTTGCAGATTCAATATTTATCAACTTGATTGAAAATTGACCTACAACTATAGGTGAATTTCGCTTCTTTTTCCATTTGGGTGTAAGTTAACTTTGCTTCCTTTTTATTTGGTTTATTTATAGTTAATTTTTATTTGTTTTCACAGTTTGAGTGATAGACAGTATATACTATCTATATTACAATAGGGAATGGGAAAAACTGCCAAGACAAAGAGGGGCTCAGATTCATTCTCACAAAATTGATCCGACGGTCCAAATTCGCCCTCCCTTTCCACTTCCCACACTTACAAAAAACTGCCATGAAAAAAAAAAAGTGCAAAGTAGAACTGCTAATAGAAAACTGCAAAGTAGAACTACTAAATTTGCTTAAAAGTGAACTTTCTTAATGTATGTGAATTTTTTTTTTAATAAAAAATCAGTACGATACAATAAGAACAACATCGGAATTTAATATTTAGTAATGTTTCTGATGCATCCTGTCAATTTTTTTTATGTGTTTTGCTTCGGGAGAAAGTACACAAATTTGTGTTTATTTTTGTTTCTTTTGCTTTTAGGTGAATCATCATCATCAAAGCAAGAAATGAAACGTTTTCCCAGAGGAAAAGTTAAGAAGAAGAAGAAGGTAAGTCAATTTCTTGATTAATTACTTATGTGAACCCTTTAACCCGTTTCATGTATGATGTTTCAGTTGTTCATATTCGGGAAAATGTAGTGATCGGCATATGGATTACAACTGATGTCAACCATTGAGGATTCTAATGTTGAGTGTCTTGCGGCATGGTCTGACAGGTCTAGGTAGAATATAATCATCTATATTACAATAGGGAATGGGAAAAACCGTCAAGACAAAGAGGGGCTCAGATTCATTCTCACAAAATTGATCCGACGGTCCAAATTCGCCCTCCCTTTCCACTTCCCACACTTACAAAAAACTGCCATGAAAAAAAAAAGTGCAAAGTAGAACTGCTAATAGAAAACTGCAAAGTAGAACTACTAAATTTGCTTAAAAGTGAACTTTCTTAATCTATGTGATTTTTTTTTTTTATAAAAAATCAGTACGATACAATAAGAACAACATCGGAATTTAATATTTAGTAAAGTTTCTGATGCATCCTGTCAATTTTTTATGTGTTTTGCTTCGGGAGAAAGTACACAAATTTGTATTTATTTTTGTTTCTATTGCTTTTAGGTGAATCATCATCATCAAAGCAAGAAATGAAACATCTTCCCAGAGGAAAAGTTAAGAAGAAGAAGAAGATAAGTCAATTTCTTGATTAATTACTTATGTGAACCCTTTAACCCGTTTCATGTATGATGTTTCAGTTGTTCATATCCGGGAAAATGTAGTGATCGGCATATGGATTACAACTGATGTCAACCATTGAGGAATCCAATGTTGAGTGTCTTGCGGCATGGTCTGACAGGTCTAGGTAGAATATAATCATTTAAGAAAAAAAATAAAAATACTCAGAAAGTGATTTTTGGAGGAATATAGGTGGTGGTTCTGATTGAAAGTTTGAAACTCGATCCTACGACTTCTAATCATTTACATAACCCACGTCTCCCCATAATCTCTCCTTCCGGTACGCCAAATCCGTTTCATTCTCATTCTCCCAGCAAAACCTCCGGCCCCTATCTCAGCAGTTAGCAGCCAGTCTCAGCAGTTAGCAGCCAAATCCATCTCCACACTGCATTGAGGGTTTAGAAAAAAAAAACTTCATCGATTCGAAGTTTGGAATCAATGTTGCTCAGGTAATTTCTCTATATTTCTTCCCTTTAATTGAATTTTATTTGTGTTTTGATTTCATTTCCTCTCCTGATTCCACTTTAATTTTCATAAAATTCACTTAACTAATTTCATCTGTCATTTAATTAATGTGTGCTCTGCTGCTTGCAGCTTTAGCCCAATATTTCTGGAATTGCCCCAACGCCTGCATCTCATTGATTCTGAAATTGATCCTCACTCCCGAAATTGCTAACCTTGGGCTTATAGGTAATCTTTCCTTCTGACTCCTCTTCTTTTGTAATGAATGATTTTTGTCTAAAAGCACAAGCCAATTTATGTGGCTGCTGACAATCTTAAGATACTGGAAACAAATGTCAAGTCTTAAGTTATGACTTATGAGAAAACCTAAGCGTGTAATATACATTAGTCAATTTACTTTAGTTGGGGTAGTACCCTTTCATATACAGCATAAGAGTATTCATGTATAAAATGTTTTACTGTAGAATATTTGCACTAATTTAATAACAATTGTTTTTTTTGATTTGGATGTCCAAGTTTCTTCTTCTGGCAGAGGCTTTAGTCATTATGGGAAAAAACTCTCTTGACTATTTTCATGAGTGGAGAGGCCCCAAAGACAACCTCAATCTCCACAAGCAGTTTTCAAGATCTGCCAAGAAAGTTACATGCTACCAGAATTAAGGGTCCTCCAAAGCCTACTGTTGTTGCACCCCGAGTAGCAGATTCTTCGTACCAAATCCAATCTGGCATTCAGCCAAAGTACAACTTACATATGAAGTGAGTCAAGTGCCTAGATAATTTCATACATTCTCAGGTGCTATTATAAGTACCCTCATGTTTCACATCAGATTCAAGTTAATTAGTCAAGTTATAGATTTCAATAGATTACTTATTAGTTTAAATTTATAAGTTTTTTTTCCTTTTCCTTATATTTTGTATTTTTTTAAAAAAAATATGTCATGGTTATAGACAAAGCGATATGGGGGTGGGGGTTGAAGTCAGTAGGCAAGGTTAGCATAGAGGTAAGGAGAGAGGGGGGATGATGAAGAGAGGTTGTCCTGGATAAGAGTATGGTTTAAAATAAGTCTTCATAATCGAACTCTTTCGTAATTGGATTTAGACAACTTAAAAATTGTATCATCGGAGATGAGTTACCGTTTATTTGTATGCACACATTGTTTTGATATATGATGTATAATAGTTTGTTATTTTCATTGGTCAATTCAATAGATGGAGAGACTTTTTTTTTTTTTGCAACTTTTTGATGAATTTCGAGACATTGAGGCAATTTTACTGTGTTCATTTTTATATTCATTTTTCGCTTGACCAAGAAATTTCTCGAAAAAAGTTAACAGTAATTGATGGTAAGTATGGTGTGGTTTGAAATTACGAGAAAGCGTATTGTGAGGGTGTGAGGGTGAGGTACAGGGGTACTAACCCGTGCGGACTGCACGGGGGTTTGTAATAGTATATTTATATATTAGATGAGAAGTTTAATGATAGATGTCTAAATAGAAAATGTATTTTCATTAACCAGACATTTCATGTAAAGAACAACGTGGATTTTAAATTTTCTAAAATTGTAAAGTAGGCGAAATCTGCCTAAGACAATTTATTTAATATTTCTTGAATGACGACATTTTTTGTCCAACCCACAAAATCCTCATCATTTTCTAGGCAAAGTATCTTTAGCCCGGCAGACGTTTTGACTCTAGAAATCGCTACATACAATTGGTCGTGATTAACACAGATTGCGGTAGATACAATCCAACATTTTCCAATGTTTGTCTCTGGCTTTTATTGATTGTCATTGCATAGCATACTCTGTCATTGCATAGCATACTCTAACTGGCAACTGTCTTCTTCTTAAAATGAATGGGAGTTTTCCTTCTGCTGCAGTCAGAGTAATTCTAGGAATTAAGACTTTGTTACCAATGTATGACCCAGATATTATGGTACCTTCAATCGCTCTTTTACCAAGTTGATTAACAATAAGCCTATTGCCATTGCACATGCCCTAACTTGGGTTAAAATTATGAAGCAACATAATAGGCACTCATATCTTAAGATGTAAGCAATGATTAGGGACACCGGTAAACTTTAAACTGTTAAGAAATTCATCAGGATATAACATCTCGTGATTTGCCGTGCTTTCAGCTGATTTATCAATTGTATCGTAGCTGAAATACTCTTTCATTTCAGAATTCACCCTTTGCATGATTAACGAATTAATCTCGTCAACGACCTCATTTATGGGTGTCAAAATTCTTCTATTTGTCAAATAACCAATGTTAATTTTTTTTTTTCACTAAAACTTGGATAAGTTGAGTGAAATATATCCTCTATTGGATTATCACTTAGCTTGAGAAGTACTTCTTCTGGTATTTTAACCCTCTTCTCCATCTCCTCTTGTTCGGGCAAATTATTCTCCATCCCCTATTCTAAGTGTCCATTTTGAGAAATCTTCCAAGCTTAAAGCTCTTCCATCAAGCTCTGTACCAGATCTTTGTAAATGCATATTCTGCGTCAGCACACAAATCTCACAATGACTCCACAAATATGAACTTTTTAATGAAATTAAAACGATCTCTCCTCTTGTTCCTCCTGGGATAACTGGAAGGATTTGCCTAAAATCTCCACCCAAAAGTATAACTTTACCTCCAAATGGCTTCTCCTTGCTAAATGTAGGAGTCTCCCTTAAAGTATCTTTCAACGTTTTATCTACGACCTCAAATGCATATTTAGAATCCATTGGAGCCTCATCCCATATTATTAATGCTATCTTTTGAGACAATTCTGCTAGTTGTGTTCCCTGCTTTATGGGGCAAGTAAAGTTTTCATCAACATTGAGGGGAATTCTGAATCGACTATGTGCAGTACGTCCTCCTGGAAGCAATAAAGAAGCTATACCTATTTGATTAAAGCAAGAGAAGTTATCACTCAGGATTAGTTTATGATTATTTTAAGATAGTGGTGGTGTTTATAGTTTAAATAAAGAACACAATTTTAGGAATTAAAAATAATATTCAACAGCATTATTAAAATGTAATTATATGGTTAAACAGTTGAAGGTAAAACACTATGTAAAATTGTTAGTTACCTTAGGAAGCAACAACGAGGACAATTTTACCTTCTGCCCTCAATTTTGTGATAATAGCTTTATATAGATAGGTTTTCCCAGTACCTCCATAACCATAAAGGAAAAAAGCCTTCAACTGTTGTTCCTCAACTGTATAAACAACCTTTCTATATACACTGCTCTGTTCTGATTTAAGAGAGGATTTTAAAATCCCATGCTCTTCTTGAAGTGATCGAACATCATAATTCTGCTCTTCCATAATGAGACGATTTTTCAATTGGTCAAGCAATCTTTTATCTGGCAAAGGCATTCCTTGTATATCTTCTAGCAATCTTCCATTTTTTAACAAAAGCTTTTGTAATTCAGCAAGAGTTAAATTTTTTATTTCATTCTCGCTTAATACCAAGGAAGGTAACCTCAGTTGTTTTCTTCTCATTCTCAATATATCGTCACTGATTTTATGCCAATTATATTCCCAAAAATGATTAGCATCTGAAATATCGCAAAAGAGCAAAATAGTCACAAATAAATCTCTCATTTGTGAAGCACTTGCCCAATGATTTGCTTCATCTATGGCTTCATGCCACTCACCATCATCTTCTAAAATACCACGGGCATAGCATGCCATTTTCATGGTGGGATATACGACTTCGCCTACTTTCCTTATATCAGCATAACCTTCACACCCTTTAAAAATATTCAAAAGCAACCTCAAGTAGTACCTTTCCCCAGATCTTGGATGGGCATATGTAAGTCGTCCAATGCTCTTTCCAGACTCTCGTCTTTTCCACAGTAATGTTCCCTTTTTCCAAACATATTTTGATGGAAACTCAGCATAAGTTAATAACTTTGCATCTGGGTCCAATTTATTAGTCTCCATCCATTCAGTAAACATGGTTTTTCTTGCTTTCTCTATATTAACAATTCTGGGCAATGGATCTTCATCATTAAAAATCAGCAGTTGCTCATTTTCCAAATGATAACATAATCTTTCAACTACTGGTTTCCTATATTGAATAGGAAATTCATATAGCCTCCATATAGCCTCACACGCTGATATATAGCGGCAGTCAAGAAACGTTTTAATCTCGTCATTTCCCTCAGCATTAGAACTTGAATTTTGTACTCCATGATCATAAGAACTTGAGATAACAACCGTGCTTCTATCTAGCCCCTTTGTGATATATTTTAAAAGATACTTGATTGCCTTTGACTTATTGCATGCTTCAACATTAATGTGGCTTTGATATTTCACCAATAAATATCTACTATATGCTGAAACACACCTATTATCAAGCTTCGTACCATTTTTTTCAACAGTGATCTTTGTATCTCGCCTTCTATAAACTGAGTACCCATTTTCATCAACAGTTGTTTGAGCCTGAAACACCCTTGGAATTTTTTTTTGAGCAAACTCCTATTAGGATGAAAATATTTAATTTCATTTACATTTACAGTTACATGGCTATTTAAAATTAAAATAAAAATTTCAACATTTACTAACCATCCGACATGCAAGGTGAATTTGAATTGGCACAACCACATGGACCATGCATCATAAATTGGGCAACTGCATCATAACAAACCGGATCAACCAACGGATCGGGTATTTCTGCTGAAATAACTCTATCCAATTGTTTAGGTGTGTTGAATTTTGCGGCATTATTTACCCAAAAAATAATATGTGCATGTGCATACCTTATTTTAGTGAGATTCCTTTTCCCATTGACATAGGGAGTTCTAACTGAAATGTCCTTAGAGCTTGGTAGAGTCTTCATAGTATTTTCCTGGAGAAATGGAAAATAAATATTTTAGCCACAAAATATTTATAATATATAAACACTTTTAACTTGATCAATAATCAGCCTTACGTTGTTAGTAGCCGGATCACGAATGTCACTTTCAAACAATATTCGCTTAACTGTGAAATTTTCATTATTAGTACCCCTGCCCAGATTATTCAATTCCAGCCGAAAAACATGGCATTTTCCAATTATCTGACGAAGATGGTGGGGCACTGGTTTCGCATAGCCCTCCTGCAAAACACATTAATATTAGAATTTTTCTCTAACCATATTCGACCAAAAGAAATGCGAATAAATAAACTAAGTAATAACCTCTTCAACAATTTGAATTAAATCCATTGCTTTGATATTAATCAATTTCCCAATCTCACGATCAAACATAACACAGTTTAAAGACTTTGTACCATCATGCAACTCTGCCTCCACGCGATACCTTTATTCAAGAGAAAAAAAATTAAAAAGTCTCTAAACTAAATGATCCCAAAATTATAGATATTTCAAATTAGACAACCTAAACATTACCTGATAAGGGGATACATTTCATATTCCTTACATTCATTGCAATATAACTTGCCATCTTGAGGATAAACCTTCTTCTTACATCCTGTGCAAGAGTTGTACTTCCAACCATTCACTTCTTCAATCTTTGACACACTCCCATATACATATAATGATTTTTTCTGCATTAATGGAAACGCGAATTATGTATGCAATATATCATATCTATATATTCAATTACGCAATCATGAAATTATACATAATATTTTGAAATTGAATCTAACCATAGTTTCACATCGTGCCAATATTTCATTCACTTCCCTTATCAACAGCTTGTTCTGGTCATACTCTTTTTTTTGTAATATAAGTAGCTTGCATTGGTATATTACCCATTTCAAGATTCCTTTCCTCTGGGTCAATCTTGTATTATTTAGGAAAGAAAAGAAGTTTAGACATCTAAGTGAATTAGGTAATTGAATAAGGAAATTCAAGCTGATAATATGAGAATGCATACTCATTGATGAAATCAGCAATCTCAGGAGTGTCAATGTCGTTATAAAGATACGTAGCACTACTTGAAGATACTCCAAGACTGCCTGAGAATTAAAAGAGAAAATGTTTCAATTAGACTAAAGACATGGCAATTGTGGATATAAAATTTTATTCATAGTGGAAATCAAGTGCACAAACCATTGGACTCAATTTTTGCAATAGTTGAAGCTATTAACCATACACGTTGATTGCTTTCTTTAATCATACGGGCCATACCAATAACTTCATCTCCCTAGAAAGTGATTCTAAGCTTATCTCCCCTTTGAAAAAACAAAATTTAGTTAAACAAAAATTAAGTAACTAAGTTAAATAATAACAAAGCAGCAAACAAACCTTGTATTCTGGATATCGATATATTGCATAACAACCTCTTGGAAATTACTCATTCGGTGACCTACTTCCGAAATACCTACGACATAACCAATGATATCTAGAATGGCAAAATAAAAAGAGTAAGTGTAAGTTATTTGGAACATAATTGAATTTTAAATAAGATATTATAACTACTAACCACATAAGTTTCTCGTATCAACGCTTGCTGTCAAAAGCATGTCGTAAGGGATAATTGTAAAAATATGTCTCGAAATCCGAGGCACATCTTTAACAATCTCCTCAACAAATGTTGACGCATCAAGCAAAATAAGGAGGTCCCTTGAAACGACACGAAACAATGGCTTTGTATTACCTATTGGGAAATTCATAATACTGTATACATTTCCTACTGTGAAGAGCCCTTCAAAATCAGGGATAAACTTGCTTCAGATGACACAATGAATACCTTGACCCTAGCATATAAATAAACCATTTAAATCATTAGGCTCCCTAATTAAGATATGCATATTTATTCAACTGTAATACATAAATATATCATAAATGGCAATTTACATTTGTATCACTACCAAGGAAATCCATGCTCATCAAATCACGAAATTTTCTGGTGTTGTAAGCCCTCCATATGCGTGATGCACGTAAGATGATACACTTGTCAGAGCGACCCTTTTGTAATTGTTCAACCAATAATGTTTGTGGAACCATGTGCAAATGTGTAGCCTGTGGGAAAAAAACAATTATAAGTAAGTTGTTTGTTTAAACTTGATATTGCAGTAAGTTTAAGGGTAATATTTGGATATGGTATGCTAAAAGAACCTGAGATAAGCAATGGGTTGAAGGTTTGTTTGTGTGAATGAAATTGCAGGTGAGTACAATGGCTTTGAATGCAAGTTTATATACTGGATACAAATGCATTTTGGGTATTCAGGAGAAATGGACAGACAGAGGTGGAAGACCCTTGAGTGGCCGAAAATTCAGTTACCATTTTTGGGGACATTATTATTCAACAGGTGAATTTGTATCATTTGTTTGTGGTAATAAGCTATTTTTTCTTAGCAATGAGAATTATTACCAAATAAGCTCAAGTTTATTATGTAGAAGTAATTTCATTTCTTAATAGCTCAGTCTATTAATATACACCAATAAAGTGTACAATCTTTGTCGAGAAAGATACATTAATTACATATTCACTCAATTTGTTTTGGAATGTATCTTTGTAATATTTTTAATCCCAATTACTATTGATGCATGTAACACCCATTTACTATTGATGCATGTAACAGTTATAGTTATGTACATTCCTAAAGTAATACGAAGTAGATGAAATGAATTAAATTGAGTATTCTCAGGTACATAATAGGTACAGTTTATACATACCAGTTAATGTATTCAATTATTAATGTTAACCATTCACATACCTTGAGTAATTAACATATATTATCAATATGGTACTGGGATTTCAAAAGGCAGCTCCTCATAAACCTAGTAATTGTAAGTACCCCAATCTGGATCACCCCCTTTCAAGCACCCGGGAAACACCGCAGACTCATCAACGCAGTCTCGGAGACCTCTGGCACTCAAAACCCTCTCAAAACCCTCTCAAACCCCCAACCAAACCAAGGGAGGAGCCTTCCTGGGATAAAAAGGGACAAAAGGACCTTTTGGGAATTTTCAAGAAATTGGGAAAGCAATATTGATCCGTACGGACCTCTTTGCTTTGTCATAATTCTTGAATCCCCTTAAAGTCCACAATATTCCCTCAAATCCGGAAGAAATGATTACCCAAATGCATGGTTGGTCCGTACGGACCTCTTTGCATGCTTTGAGTTGGTCCGTACGGACCTTACCTTCTTGCGTGGGGGACATCATCATTCCAGAATATTCACCATCAGTGCAGATTCCCTCAACTCGAGGAAATCCAAAATTCTGGATAACCAAGAAGGTCCGTACGGACCTCTTTGCTCCGAAATTTTTACTATAAATAGAGGGCTCCCCCTCCTCATTTTCACACCCCTCCCTCTTCTCTCTTCCTCCCTTAGCCTTCTGGCTCCCCTCTAAGTCCTCTTGAGGCACTCCCGGCCCCTTTCGGATCCTTCCGAGGCCTTCCGAGCTCCCTTGTGGTGCTCCGAAGCCTCCGAGCGCTCCCGAGACGCTCCCGCGCTGCCGAGGCACTCTCGAGGTACTCCGAGGCCCCTCGTGGTACTCAGAGGCCTTGCTGGTCTTTCCACGGTGTCCGGCTCTTTCCGAGTCAAACCGACGATCCCAAACCACGCCGAAACTCTGCCCGAGTGACTCCTGCCACCACAACGCACGCCGAACCTGCGCCCGAGTGATCCCGACGATCCCCACGCACGCCGTACCTGCGCCGGCGCGGCCGCAACCTCGACTCACGCAGAAACTCTGTCCGCGGACAACCGGCATCTCCCGAAGCAATCCCGATCCATACCGGAACGCTACTCAGGCCTCAAACACCATTCCCCGGCGGAAGACAGACACGAACCAACATTGGTAAGGCTTCCTTCCTATACTATTTCAATCCATTTCCATACATAGCATACAATGTAGACATCCGATACATGCATTTTTAAAAGCACACACACACACACACAACATTTAAAGGATATTAGGGGTATCCGAAAGACTCGTTTTACGAGGCTACTCGGGTGAGCTCTAATATTCTAATATTCTCTTCCTGGAGTCATCGACCTCCGAACTCAAAATCTCATCACACAAAAACGGTTTAAAATTATCTTTAAGCGATGCCCTTTTTAATGTTTTGGGCTTAATAAAAACGGCGTGGCGACTCTACAAATGCGAAAACAAACGGCGAGACACCTCCAACTGAAAACGCCGCAAGCGGGGAAAAATGCCGGATGCTGGGGCCGCGAGGCCTGCTCGGATCCGGGTAATTTCGGTTGGCGACTTCTGTGGGGAAATTTTGTTTTAAAAACTTTTAAACAAAACAAAAGATTTTTAAAACGATGATGAGGGTCAAACTTTCATTTTACCCCTTCCTTTAAGCTGTTGTGTGTGTGTGCACGTGCTTCGTTTTTATTTTACAAAAAAATAAAAATAAAAAATGCATCAATATACATACGTGCATACATTTAAAATTCTTCAAAAACTCTGTTTTACTCGGAAAAGAATTTTAGAGACCGCACACTACGCGCCTTCTTTGCCTCGGTTACACCGCACACTACGCGCATTGCCTCGGATACACCGCAGCCTCGGATACACTCTGACCCTCGGCCGGAGTGGTCTCGGTTGCGATCCGTTAGGTCTTCCTAGGCCTCTTGGACGCGCACGGGATCATTCCAAACATCCCATCCTAGCCAAGCGTCAACCACACGTTTGAGTCTTGAGTCACACTCTGTCCGGACTCGGTTGGTTTTACCCGGTCAGGTGTCATACGGCTGGATACATATACCATGCCGGCCATTTTTCGAGTCAAGGCTCGGAACTCAAGATCCCTTGCGCAAGCAAAGCGATGAAAGGTCATGCTAAAATCTTGACTGATCTTGATTTCCGAAGCTACACCTGCAGCGATGTTCCGTCCGGATATACATCCATGCTCACGTGACACCATGTCATCAAGCCTTTGATACGTCGGCCATGACAATATGACCCGGCCAACGCCTAACGTCACGGATCCCTTGCGCAAGCAAGGCAAGAGAAGGTCATGCCGAATTCTTGACACGATCTTGACTCGGTGGCGGCTCGGTTCACTATTCACATGGCTAACGCATCAAAACGAACATGACAGGCTCGGTCCTTAGGTTCGATTTTCTTTTAGGCCGGTGGAAACCGCTTGCACTATAGGACCCTCGCACAGGGTTTGTCCGCTGGGATGTCGAAATACGGGTGCAAAACGAGGGGCTTATAGCCGCACGGATGGTCTCCAGCGACCCGGGATCTAGCATAGTTGCGAAAAAGAAGAGCAATCTTTTCCAACCTACCTAGGACTACGAGAAAACATGTTTTAAGTAAATTAAAACAACAAAAAATCGAGAAAATAAAAGAAACGGAAACCGCATGCCACGTGAGCTTTCCCCTTTTATCCCGTTAGGCCATTCCCGTGTCTAAACCTTGCCCATCACCCCCTCCGGCGAACCGAGAGTGGTTGAGAATCCCTGGAAGCCGCCTTTTCGGTATCGAGGTCACAAGGTCCGATAGCCCTTCCAGATTCAACGGTCCGCACCGTCCGATACTCCCCACGTGACGGGATCAACGGATAACGGTGAGGGAAATGGAACCCCGCCACTAAGGAATCTCCAGGACAATGGAGGAGGTGCTGCGAGCCTTCGAAACCATCAAGAAGCGCCAAGAGGAACAAGCAAGCTGGATCGTAGACACCTGCGTCTTCGAGTAACGATCGCGGTTCCCCGACTGATGGAACCTTTGTTCTCATAGAGACGAAGACATACCGGCTCCCCGGTTTCTCAAAGCTATCGGCGGAGTCCCGCCTCCGCCAAGCTACGAGATCCCGGCAACGCAGCGGCTCTCGCTCAAAGCTCCCCCTTAGGCGTCGGTCAAGCGGCTCAGACATGCCCGCCTCGGCCACGGTCGGTTTCCGGCTCTGCACATCAAGCTCGGTACCAACGGCACACATACGTGCTGCTCCGCGGATCCCAATGCTTCTCGGTATCCCCCAGGATTCAATCCTTTGCCTCTATACGAGCCTCGCAACCACAATCAAAAGTCCCCATTCTTACCGGGGACGGGCATCCCGAGCGGATATCCCGACATCTCCGTTTGCCACACTAGTACGCGATTGGGGCTAACGAATCGTTTCCCAGTTCCCAAACACAACCCTTAGCGGACCTGGCAATCACGCCCTCAACTTCAACACCCGGGGTATGGGTTGGTATACACTCAACTACCTCCCAAGACTCCCGAATGGCAATCCCGTGACCCGATCCACCTCCATCTTCGGTTTCCGTCCCCAGAAAACGGTAACCCGCCTCGAACAGTGATCCCACATGGCTGGGTGATTGAACAAATGAAAGACATGCAAGGCAAGCTAGCTAGTTCTCGGAAGGACTCCCTCCGCCTGCTTGATCCGAACAAAGTGGTCCCTCTCCCTCAAAGTTCGGGATGCGGAAATGGAAAAGTTTGACGGAACGTAATGCCCAAAACCCACATCGACACCTACGTCACGGGTATGAGAGCGAAAGGGGCAACCCCTCAACAAATGGCGGATCATTTTCGGCATTCCCTCAAATCCACGGCACTAAGGTGGTTCCTCAATGTGAAGGCGGAAAACCGCTCCACGTGGGATCGGATCGGTGAAATCTTCTGGAGAAGTACCGCGCCAATCTTGAATGGGAAACAAACCGCCATGACACGAAGCCACCGAACAAAAGGATGACGAACCGGTGGGCGAGTTCTACAAAGATGGGCTGGAAGCTAAGCGAGATAATGGATCCACTTTCCAAAGAAGAGCGAGATGGACATCTTCCATTCACTGCCTCAAACCATCTTTGAGGACCTTGATCGGCCACCATTTCTATCCGGATCTCCGTGCCGTATGGTCAACGCCGGACAAAATTTGAAAAGACCACGAGTCTTGAAAAGGCAACGACCCCGCCTCATCTTACCGCTATCGAACAAACACAGCAACTTCAACTCCTGCCCCGACCAAAGGAAAGGAAGCGGCCAGGAACAGTCTTGCTACATTCGGAACGGAGCTCGGGTAAACCGCGATCAAGCGGCCCCGAAGAATAACAACCCCCTCGCTTCCCACGGTTCCGGCATTTAGATAACCTGGAAATGCCCTTGGGTCAAGTATTTGAAGCTTTGGTGAAGCGAAATCTTCTCAAACCACTCGAGAATTTCCAACCGAAGACCCTCAGGCCCAACATGGATATGAGCAAACACTGCGCCTTCCACAACTACCCCGGCCACACCACCGACAATTGCTTCGTACTCAGCGGGTGGTCCAGGGGGCTCATTGAGGAGGAAATTTGGAACGCCCTCGTGGTCCCAATACCATCGGAAATCCATTCCCCGAAACGACGGGGGTAAACTCAATAGCCTTTGACGAAACTCCAAGCGAGAGCGGACCCCTGCAATTTCCGAGACCGTCGGCATGTTGTCCCGCTACGCGGAGCGTGAAACCGTAGTCAAGAGATCTCGTGGCCGGGAATTCCGACAAGAACGCCCGAGGCAAGCTGTCTTCCTACGATCTTTGCCCCGGCCCAAGGCATACAAATGGATGGATCGAACGTTCCCGGAGAGACTGAGTCAAACGGTAGCACGGGAAGCGGTTTAGCCTTCACAGACGATGACTTGCCAATATGTGAGAATCGGCACAACGAAGCCCTCCTCATCCTCATAAAAATAGAGATGTTCTTCCTCCCGAACGTCTTGATTGATAACGGCTCCGTAGTCAACATCATCGCTTTAAGCACACTGAAACGACTCCGCATCGACCGTTCTCTGATAAGGCCTTCACCTCGGGTAATCCGAGCCTACGACTCCACCGCACGACCAATCGTAGGAGTCATCAATTTGAGGATCGATTCGACGTACAACTGGAGTCGGTAGAGTTCCAAGTCGTGGAAATCAAACCAACCTTCTCTGCTTTGTTGGGACGGCCTTGGATACATCAGATGAAAGCAGTATCATCTACTCTTCACCAATGCATGAAATTCATCAATGCCAATGGAGCGATCGAAGTGATCCGCGGAAGCAGTGCAATGGCAAGTGCTTGGCCGCAAGCTATGACCCGAAGAAGGTCCCGACATGACCGAATACTCTTCTCCGAGATGATTCTCCTACCTGTCCCGCTACGAAGTGGATCCTTACATCCACGCTCTAAGCCGCGACAGTGGAAATTGAAGAACTTCGTAGGTCGGGATGACAACTCGACATATGCGGCTGTGAAGAATGCTTGAGAGAGGATCGAAGATGGATGCCCTAATGGAGATTGATCGAGGAGTAGACCACTTACTTCACCGAAAACCCTCTTGCAACCGGCTCATCACCGATCCCCGTGCATAAGACAACCCTCTAGCCGACACTCTCGGATCTTACGGGGACAGCCATCACGGCTTAGTTCAATTCAACATTCCGGTGTCCGACACGGACGAGCAGTGGCGCAACCTCCTCCGAGGCTTAATCAGGGAAGGAGATATAGCATGCCCGCTCGAATCAGACATTGTAAACGTCGTCCAAGCAAAAATCCCGGATAAAGAAGCGGATTCTATGAAAGTGATCAACATCGGCAAGAATCCACTCCGAATCGGCGAATGCTTCGCCCTCCTAAGTAGCCCTCCGCGACTTCTATCATCAAAAACCCCAGGGTGGTGGCAACACTAATGGAGGGACATCATCGTGGAGCGGCCAAAAACCTCCGCGATACGGTTTGAAATCGAACCGCATGCAAGCTACTTTCCGGACTCGTACGAGGAAGATTGGCCACTGAACCCGGCACCGCTCCCTGCAGAGCTACAGCCATCCAAGAGTAATGAAGCCTGGTCCAATCCCTCGTCGCCTATAGTCTAGCTTCGAGTCTTGTTGTCTGTCTATTCACATCTTTTGAGTCTTTTGACGGCTTTACGCCCGACGATTGTGGATCTTTGATCAACAATGTATAGTCTTCACGCTTTCAATAAAAGGTCTGACCTTCCTAAAAAGTCATTTCATTGCATCTTTAACAAATGATGACATTAACTAATCAAAACAGTTAAAAAGACAAACACATTAATTAAATAAATGCATCAAGCAAACATTTAAGCATGTTGTCAAACGAGAGAAAAACCGGGCCCAAGCTGCCGAGAAGGTTTTAATCACAACGATTTGCAAGATTGCTGAAGAGCCAAAGAGACGCAAGTTCGACGCCATTTCCAGCATAAACCAGATTTTCCAATACCTCAAGAGCGGGGAAACCACCTTCATAAACAAGGAAGACCCACACACAGAAGGGGTCAAAACCAAGAGCATCATGGCCCTAAAACGCCTTGCCTCTCACTTCGTCATCCTCGGGGACATGCTATACAAGAAACGCTACCACGGGCCACTCCTACGCTGCGTCAGCCAAGAAGAAGCAGACAAGTTCATGAACGAAGTCCACAATGGGGCTTGCGGTCCCCACATGAACGCCGAGCCACGATGCAAATCATTCTCGAGGATGGGCTACTCTTGGATCTCCGTGGAGCGGATTGCATCCACTTTGTCAGAAAGGCTGCGACAAGTGCCAACGGTTCTCCAACCTCAATCATCTACCACCCCACGATCTCTACTGCATGACTACACCTTGGCCCTTTGCCACTTGGGAATTGACGTCATCGGGAAAATCGCTCCGCCCGACGGCAACGGTCGCGAGTTCATCTTAGTAGCCATCGACTACTTCACCAAATGGGTCGAAGCCAAGTCCTACAAGGTACTCACCTCCAAGAAGGTCGCGCATTTCCTTAAAGAAAACATCATCTGCCGATACGGCATCCCAAATGAGGTCATATCAGACAACGGCTCACACTTCGAAGGGGAATTCGACGGCTGCTGGCCGAATTCAAGATCACACGTCACAAATCTTCTCCCTACAGGCCACAAACAAACGGCGCCGTGGAAGCGGCAAACAAAACCCTCGAACGGATCATCCGAAAAATGACCACCCGAGGACGAGATTGGCCCGAGAAGCCGCACCTTGCACTTTGGGGCTACCGCACATCGGTCGGAAACGACCACGGGAGAAACCCCATTTGCCACGACTACGGGATGGAAGCAGTCCTTCCCATCGAGCTAGAAATTCCCTCACTCCGAGAGTCTTTCTTGGAAAATGACATCAACGAAGTCGAATGGCTCGGCCGACATGACGAATTGGCTCTGCTAGATGAGCGACGACTAAAGGCCATGGAACACGTCCGAGCCTATCAAAGCAGGATGGCTAGAGCTTTCGACAAGAAAGTCAAATCCCGAGACATCAGGGAAGGTGACCTTGTACTCAAAGAAAAGCCTCCCACTCGAACCAACCCACTGGCACTACAAGAAACAGTGGTATTAGGGTCGGCACTTTCCCGTCCCAAAAAAGCATTTTGCCGTCCTTAATACTATTTAGGTCGGCCTTTAGGTCGGGAATTGAGGGTCCTAAATAACATGCGACTCTAAAAATTTTAGGACCCCCGTCACCGTCCCAAATACCTTATTTAGGTCGGGATGTTTCCGACCCTAATAAATTTTTTTATTTATTTTTTTAGTTTTGCGAAAAAATTTTGGAGCCAAATAGTTTTTGGTACCGGTTATTAGGGACGAGGTTGCCGACCCTAATAATATTTGGCGCCAAACATTTTTTGGAGGGAAATTATTAAGGACCATGTCGCCCGACCCAAATATACTTTTGCGCCAAAATCACATTTTGTGTGAAAGAAATAAGGTCGGATATAGACGACCAAAATAAATTTTGGTGTCAAAATGTGAATATTTACCATTAATTATCAAACAATACTAATCTTCTACTAATTATAGATATACACCACCACACATGCATACATTATACTTGTAAATATATCAAATGGACCTGACAATAAGAAAGTAATGCATTAACTAAATTTAATCAACATCATCTAAATAAAAAGTAAACTGTTACCTAAGAATTAAGGTAGATGAAATAGAAAGGGTTCAATACTACTTTTAAAATAATTTGATCTAAACTATTCACTATGCAAGTCAAATCATCCGTATTGCATACTGCATACTGCATACGGCATACGTGGAACGTGCTCCCTCAAAACACTGTTGCTGATATCATTCCTCCATCACGCTCCCTCGATCTTCACAAAATCGTAACCGTGTGTCATAGTTAATCATTGAAACCTGCGAAAAAAAAAACTAAGATATAATAAACTGGAGTTCACTTCTAAACATTATTTCCAATCTACCATGATTAGATAGGTGAGGTATGAACCAGAAAGGTAGAAACAAAATGATAAACGAAGATAATTAAGTAAACATCACAAATTAAGAATCTGCATGAATGGACACTACATCAAATGAGACACCAAATTAATAAGCAGTGAACGGAACACAAATGAGACCAAAATATGCACTGCCTGTTTTTACTCTCAAAGCATTGAATCACTGATATGTAGCCGAGCAAAAGAATACCTTATTATTTATATAATTAAAATGTTTTCCTTATTTTGATCCATCCCAAAATAACACACCATATTCTCATGGGAGCTGTACAGTTTGAGGATATATATCAGCTCAGTGAGTGTATACAAGGATGCTTCAGTATTCCTTATGTAGTTACGTGTAAATTAACATGCATAATACACCATTATTACATATAAGTAAAATTCATCAACCACTTAAGCATATATAGAAGTCTCTACTTTAGGAGTAATTAATTAAACACAAGAGTAAGTAGAGTAATTATTCTCAATCACCATAGACGGAGAATAATTTTCTTCGGAGCAGAGCAGCATTAATCCTAGTTACAAATATCATCCCAAGTGCATAAGCATATGCTATATTACATATAAAAGAGTACCAAGTTCCATCTCATGGTAAACTTTATAAGTTCCAAGAAATGGGCACACACAGAGAGAAGACAAGAGAAAAGAAGACCGATCGACCTGAGTCCTAATGGGAACATCTTTATGTGACAGAGGGAGTATAAAAGAGTTGGAAACATTTGAGAAATTGAAAAAGGTCTTACCCAATCAACCAAGCATCCTTTGTCCTCACTAAACGGAGGTCTTCCACTGACTATTTCGAGTAGAAGAACACCAAAAGAATAGATGTTGCCTCGAAACTTGGGATTGCTCGAAACTTTGTCCTCATACAAATCAAACTTGGAGAAGGTTGGGCAGGTTCCTGCTGATATATCCACGGTTGGTCGGCCTTCATCATCAGCCAAAACAACCACCTGAATAGTTAAATCATAAACATAATTCATCAATCTCAAAATGTTATTAAGAAGATATGACTACTAGAAAGACAAGTATACGTACGTACCAGGAAACCAGTTGTGATTCTAACTGCAGTATTCAATGACAGAAGATGGTTGATTCATCACAAATACCACTAAATGAAAGTATAATCTTAAAGAATTTCCAAAACAGGAAGACAATAAACAGGTACAATAGCTTACCTGACAATCTTGTAAAGGTTGAAAGCATGCAATAACTTTAATTATGATGGTTGTTCTTCCAGCAAATTCCATTCTCACGTTTTAGTGCCCTGAATCTCATTTGGCTGGCTGCTTGGCACACCATAACTTACTTTGACCGCTGTATAAGCTCGAATAGAACTACTGACACTAACGAATAAATCACGTGGATTAACGAATCAAGACTACACTGTGTTTTAATTAAGAGCAAGAAATTTCAATTAAAATAGGAAATATGAGCTTGAAGTGATTTAAACCTACTTTATGTTTCAGCTAATAAGGATATAACGAGAAACGAAACAATGGTGAGTGGATTCCATAAAGAGCTACTGAACCAAGGGAGTAATTTACAAAATGACCCGACAATATAAATTCAAAGAGATAACTTTCCGGAACACATCAATTGATCGATTCAACCACCACATTCTTCTTTTCTTCAGCTGCAATTGATGCCAAACAAATAGAGCATCTGAGTTATTAATTAATGCAAGCACAAAAAAGTAAGTGAAACTTGAATCATCTGAAAACCTAGTAGTGTTGAGAAATTCAAGAATCCAGCTTTAGACAAATTACAAGAGGGTTAACCCACTATTACCATTGAATTGCATATGTATCTCAAATCTACCATTGATTCAGAATAGTAGCTTTATCAAGCCAAATCTTCATACAAAAATTAATACTTTTAACTAGCGACGGTGATAGAATACTAACACGAAATTAGACAGCAAAATCTACAATTGGAAGAAAAGAATCTATAAGAGAATACCTTAGTAAGAATTGCAGATTTTTTTTGATTATTCAAGAGATGATAAAATGAATTTTGAAAATCTACTGTAGATTTTTGAGCATCCACACGAGGAGAGAAGAGTGAAGAGTGAAGAGTGAAGAGTGAAGAGTGAAGAGTGAAGAGTGAAGAGAATGCAATATTTTGTGGCTAGCAGATGAACGAAAATTTAAGCGATCCTCCTTATCATTCTGTCACATTTAGAGCACAGTCCATAAAATAAGTAATTGCTGATTGGAAAGCCTTCTCCCACAATCTACTATATCCGAAACAATGCTACCGATAAACACATGTGCATGCATTATTGCAATTGAACTCTTTTTCATTTTTATATTAATAAAGCCAAGAGTATTTTTACCTATTCATCTAATGGTTCAGTCAAACAAAGTAATAGCGACTAGAAAATTTAAGTAATTAGGGTACCAAAACATTAAATGGACTGGTCACTGATAGCTTACACTACTTTCACAATCAAGAGGCATCCCTTGGGTCCAGGCACAGCTCGTATGGCCTGAAATTTGGATAGAGTAAGTTTGAGATCATCAGAACACAAAAAAGCAATGGGTGATAATAATCAGAGCATTAATGTAAGCATTACATAATCAATTTGCATAATTCAATCCGAGTTAATATGCAAACCCGGATCTGATATTAGAATCATCAAAATGTCAAATAATCAAAATCATACAAATCTCGTAAACCAAATCACTATCATCAAAACGAAACGAGAATCACATTCCCGATCCCTCAAATTAACCATCATCTCAAAAAAAAATTAACCATTCAAAACATCATTCGAAAGAAACAATAGAAAGAATTATTGAATACTGTACATATTAATTTCAATATAAATATAAATATACATCTAGAAAGAGGGGGATCTGGAGAATACCGTTCCTGGCCGACGGTGTCCCAACAGCCGCAAAGAGGAAGAAATCAATTCGCTAGGGTTTACAATATTAAAACCTACTGACCTGTTGATGGAGTCGGCGTGGTTACCTGCTCCGCTATAGAGAGAAAGATGGAGTCGGCGTGGTTACCTATTCCACTGTAGAGAGAAAAAGATGGAGTCCGCGTGGTTGATTAGAGTAAACGAGGGAGAGGGAGACGTGGGTTTTGGGGGATTTTTTCTTTTTTTTCATTATTTTGGTTTAATAATTTTTGGTAAAAATAAGGACTCTAATAGCCGTCCTTAAATTTAAAATCAATTAGCAGTCTCATTTAACTGATAATAGGGACTATTCGTTTCGTCCGACCCAAAAAGCCTAGTCCCTAAAAATATCTTTTTTTGTAGTGTGGGAAAATGGGAACCCACATGGATCGGCCCTTTCGTGGTTCAAAAGATCTTCTCCGGAGGTGCCATGAAGCTATCAGACCTAGACGGCAATCCCTTCATGAATCCAGTCAACGGAAGCAAACTTCGCAGATACTTCGCCTAAAGAAGAACAGCTGTACATCTCTTGGCACTCCATGTAGTGTCGAACTACGCAGACCTGAGCCCTCTAGTCCGGGGGAACGTAGGCAACCTTAATTGGTCCGGTCTAAAAATACACAAAAAGTCAAAAGTTTGAATGTCAATCAAGACCTCCATCAAGCTACGCACTTTTCAAGAACACGCCCGGCGGTCACCTTGACCAAGTCAAACGATGGCGGCAACATCAAAGGACATCCGAGGGTCACTCAGCATCAAACGACTGACTCATGTCTGCTTCCAAGCCAGGGGCTTGTCTTCGCCCTCACGCGCTTCAAAAAAAAAACAAAAACAAAAAAAAAAGAGCTCGAGCAAGGGCTCACAAAAAAAAAAAAAACAAAAAAGAGCTCGAGCAAGGGCTCACAAAAAAAACAAAGAAGCTCAAGCGAAGGCTGCGAAATTGAGGTCAAGAGCCCGACGCCAACAAGCGGCAAGGAAGCTACGAAAAGACCGTCGAACGATTTGTCGAGGAGCATTCAACCTCTCGGCCCAAGCACAAAGCCTCAAGAAAGGGGATTGCCGTCGGGGCCCGAGGCTTCCCCCGCAAATGCAAATGTAAAAGTTCAAGAACGGACGCCGACAAAGTGCACTGTAAGCAAAGGCAAAACAAAAAATCTTGCGTCTCGATAAAGCTTTAAAAGTAAATCACAAATCACTAACGGTTACAACATTTCTTGATGAGTTCGAAGCACGGTCTACTCTCAAGTTCACAACATGCTAAAAGACGACTTAATACATTTAACTAATAATGTGTTTGCAATGCAATGAATGGATACTTAAGAGGTCATTCCGCGCCATCTGCGCTTGTCCCCTCGCCATTCTTTCCTTTCTTCCCTCGTCCCGGCGAGTCTTCTTTCGCTTCACGTGAACCAACTCTGCGTCTCTCGGTCAGAGATGCGGGGTCCTCCCGTAGAGTCAAACAATCCAGTAGCTCTCGGGGCTTCATTCGCCCGTGCTTCGGCTCGGATCTCCTCCCTGCGAGTGCAGTAAAGAGGACCTCTCTCCTGTCGGTCGGTCAACTCTAGTCTCGTAGTCAAACAAAGTGTCTCCCGTCACATCGAAGGGTCGAGACCCGGGCTTCGAACTCCTAAGGCAATAGCTACTACGGCAGCCGGGTCCCAGAATCGCTACACGCCTGCTCTCCAAGACCACTTGGGGCCCTTGACACACGCCGCTCATACCGGGCCGGATGCGAGTCGTGTCTACAACGCTCCCAGACGTCTAAGGAGTACCACGGGAGGAAAAGCGGAATACTTCCATACCTCGAGAAAATACAAGAAGGAACTGGAAGCCGCCATACAAAGAGGAACTACCTCCGCAGTAGCAAGGTCATCCCGGCCCAACAAAGGCTCTGCTTCATCCCAAACCGCCGGAAAACAAGCGACGGAATATAGAAGGAGGACCAAGACAAACCTGGAACCACGACAACGTAGGACCCCTCTGCCGCAAGACCCTCCCGGTCTCAATCCTCCGAGTGCGGAACCCACCGGCGGATCGATGCGTACCAAGTGTGCCATCCATCTCTCCCGGGCGGGTGATCCATATCCAACACAAGAGGTCGGCTGAGCAAATGACCACGGGCTAAACGACGTCGGAGCCTCGGGCGTGGCTGAAGTCTCTCTCGCGGCCACAAGGTGAGCAAAGCGGGGCTTCCCCTCTCATAAAACGATCCCCGGTCGCCGGACGGTCGATACCATGAAGAGTCTCCCCCGGCACCAACGGGACAATATCCTCTCCCGGCTCTGCAGTGCCCTACCACATCTAGCAAAGCGCCATCACAAATGCCAAGGGAGCTGACCATGAAGAGCGTCGCTATCGTACACAAGGCAAATACATCCCAAGAGACGTCACTCTCGTCATCAACCATGAACCGCTCCGGCAGCTCAGAAATGTCGATATGACCCGAATCAAGGATCATGCCCTGCACTTCTCCCAACGAAGTACGAAGAAAGTCCTGCAAGCTTCACGCTCACGAACACCACCAATCAAAGGAAGCGAGATGGCCTCCACCTCCGGTCCTCCAATCAAAGCCCGAAAATCCTCAAAAGTGGGCACCATTTCATTGTAGGAGAAACGTACACGTGCCTCCTAACATCCCGAAACTTCGCGGCCCGCAACAAATCCCAATCGGGAACCAACTCCTTAAAAGACCAAAGCCGAGCAAAGACGAAACCTTACCTCGAAAGCCCGTCTCTGATGCCTCATACGGCGCCGCATCCACGTTTTCAACTGCTCAAGGAAGTGTGCTTGCCTCTCCTGCGAAAGCCTCGGCAAAATTCTAGGGACGTACGAAGAATCCATGGCAAAAATGGAGGTTCCTAGAGAAAATGGGGAAGAAAGCTCGAAAATGGCTGCAAATGGGGAAATGAGGAAGAACCAGGCACTGGAAAGCATTTATGTCCTTCCCAAAAGCAAGGTTGGTCCGTACGGACCTCTTTGCATGCTAAGTATGTTCGTACGGACCTCCTTGCAAACAGAACCCATTTCCCAGCAAACAGTACAAAAGCCACTGTCCTCAGCAAAACCTTGCTCCAAACTGCCCAAACACTGGCCAAAACCATTCCCGGCAAACATACACTACCCACAAATGCACTCTCAGCTCACGTGGCATGCACAAAATAAAAAAAAAATAATAATAATAGCAACAATTTCTAGGACAAATCCCGGGAATCACAAAAATGACATTACATCTTAAAATAAAATGCTGTTTGCCGTGCAAATACATGTGTTTTATTACAGGTACCCATAAATGTCTGTTGCTAAACAAAAAAAAAGAGGGATATGAAAAGAGGGAAAGCAAATGAATACTAATCAGACTCCTCAGCATCATCATCCTCGCCAAGGTCCTCCAGAGAGAAGTCGGGCATCCCAGCGAACTCGCCCGTCACATCCTCGTCGTCGGAATACCGAGCACCCGCCCGAGGCTCCCACGAAAAGTACTCGGAAGGATCAAATCCGGCGAAAGGATCAAAGAAAGAAGGCTCTGAGGAACCCTCACCTGTGCGCCATGTGGAGGCATGAGCGATAAAGAGTGCTCCCTCGAAGGCCCTGCAGGCTCCCGAAGACGTCCGGCATCCATGCTATGCCGCCCCTCAAAGGTCCCTCCTGCTGCGGCTCGGCTCGGCTCTAGGCGGAGGAACGTCCCAGAATGCCTCGAAGGCATAGGCTCGTACGGCCGGCACACGACGCGAAGGCCCGGCGGGATATCTTCGAAGCCATCTTCTTCGCAAACGACCTCGTCGCCACGTAACGACGAGTCGGCATATCATAGGCTCTCCCCGGGACTCCGCACCAACAAGCGACCAAGGAAACGCTCGGCAATACGGTTATACTCAACAACAAAAAGAGAAAAATACGAGAAAAGATGCCAAGATGGAAAAGAGTCGGCACACTCACCGATCTATCGGGGTCCACTCTGTATGCGGCGGGAGCTGCTCGGAGCAGTACGAACGCCTCCTCCTCGATCCGTCCCCACGGACATACGTGAAATCCGGTTCCGGCATCGGAACCTGCAGGGGAGCTCTGCGGGCCGGCCTCTCTCTCCGCGCCGGCACTGCGGCGTCCTCGGCTTCCTCCTCACGAAGGCCCCGTACTCCTCTCCATACAAGATGAACTCCTCGGCGCCGACACCGCGAGGTACCTCTCGAAATCGAGCACGTCCGTGTCTCGGGAATCAAGCATCCCGAGGGAGGGTCCCTCGAGCCACGGGAAGCACAGGGGCCATCTTTGCCCGAAGACCCGGTCCCCGTGTACATGACGTCACAAGTTAAGCCCCGCGGCATCTTCCGCGGCTGTCACCTCGGGAGCCCCCTCAAACTCATCCCCCTCATACAGGAGTCCACGGGAACAAGACAAACCCCTCACGGCTATCTCTCTCCGGCGGCTCCTGCACATCCCCATAGGCGATGGTGAGCTTCCCAGTGGTCCTCCTCTTCCTCGCCGTACGAGCCCGGCCTAGCATAGCGGGTGCGCGGCCAGCGGCCCGGATCTCTATCCCACGGGAAGCACTTGGAAAACCTCATAAAACCACACTGTGACAAAAACAGAGAAGGCTCGGTGCAAAAGACAACGGAGAAAAGACAAGTTGCTAAATCAAAAAAACAGCAATAAACTCATAGCTCCAAAGCGAAGTCAAAACAGGCCACCGAACTGGCCACCCCCCCGGCTAAACCGGTCCCGAGGAGAAATAGAGCTCGGCCCAAGCCACTGCCTCGCCCCAAGCAATGTCACGAGACCCTATCCCGGGTCAATCAAGCTCTCAGCAAAGCAAAGGGAGCCGCGGTCGCGTGGTTCGAGAACAAAGTCTCGGACGGTGCATACCACAAGAAGGAGCGCGCCAAGCGCTTGCTCCGTGTCACTGGCCGGTACCCGGATGTAGGCCCAAATGCGCGCGTGATCCTCGGCTCACGTCGCTATACGGCATCCCGGGCCTGCGAGGACGAGGCTCAAGCCCGGCGGCTCGGTCGGCGCCACATCGAAATCATATCCCTCCACCGTACCGGCCCTCCTTTGAAGGAAAGCCCGTGTCGCGGCAAAGTCGGTAGGCGTCACCGTCACCTCTCCCGGCTCGGATGGAAGGTGTGGGTGGTATCCCACCAATACTCAGATAAACCCAGGAAGACACTCTTGTTCTTTCTCGTGTCGACACTCCGGCCCGGGTTCTCAGCGAACACACCTAGGCCGAAGCATAAACCCGACCTCAGGGGACTCGGCCTGCCGTCCACGGAAATATCGGGCATCCGTGCCATAGCTCATGACGACCTCGAGCGATCCCGAGTCTTCATCCTCTTGGCCTTCCGGCCGTAAGCCCCGCATCCTGCAGGTAAACACAGCAAGGTACGTCAATCACGATTACTTAATATAAAGGCACATATAACCCGTCACAAAACACGGCACATATTGCACATAATTTTCACATACATTATACATATAATTTTTCCATGTAACCCGTCACAAAACACGGCACACAATGCACATATTTCTCACATATAATGCACACAATGCACATATTTCTCACATATAATGCACATACAATGCACATATTTCTCACATATAATGCACACAATGCACATATTTCTCACATATAATGCACATATAATGCACATAATTTTCACATATATCATGCATATAATTTTTCCCATGCAGTCCGTCACAAAAACACGGCACACACTGTACACATTTTCTCAAAAGAAAAAAAGGGGGGGGTTAAACCCTACACGACACATTTTCAAAAAAAAAAGATCCGTCCCTACACGGCACACACTTTCACATATAACCCGTCACAAAAACACGGCACATATTGCACATATTTTCCCCACAAAGTCCGTCACCCAAAAACATGGCACACACGGCACGACACATATGCATAACACATTTTCAAAAAAAAAAAAAATCCAATCCCCAGCCGTCAGCGTAAGACCGATCCTCGCCCACTCCAACGGCAATTCAACCACCGGCCGTCAAGCGTAAGACCGGTCCTCGCCCACTCCAACGGCAATTCAACCACCGGCCGTCAAGCGTAAGACCGGTCCTCGCCCACTCCAACGGCAATTCAACCACCGGCCGTCAGCGTAAGACCGGTCCTCGCCCACTTCAACGGCAATTCAATCCCCGGCCGTCAAGCGTAAGACCGGTCCTCGCCCACTTCAACGACAATTCAACCACCGGCCGTCAGCGTAAGACCGGTCCTCGCCCACTTCAACGGCAATTCAACCACCGGCCATCAAGCGTAAGACCGGTCCTCGCCCACTCCAACGGCAATCCAAGACGCCCGACGGCAATTCAAGAAGGAGCCAACACCTCCCAGCACGAATATCAAGGCACAAGACGCCTCCAAACGCTCAACGACAACTCAACCACTGGCCCTCAAAAGAGGTCCGAAGTCATCTTCCCAGCGAGAAAAGGGCCCTACAAGGTCATGCATCCCAACAATTCAAGCACCGGCCATCAAAGTAAGCCAGAGCTCCTCCCGACAAGTCGAAAGGGAAGTCATACAAAGATCGCATATCCCCGGACCGGCCATCATCCTTGCCCACTCAACGGCAAAACAAGCACACGAAGGGCCCAACACCTCCGAGTACAAGTCCCAAGGCACGAAGCGCCTACCAAAACGCCAAATGGTGAAGCAATCATCGGCCATCATCCTTGCCCACTTCAACGGCGGCTCAGCACGGCGGTCATCGTAAGTCCAACCTTCTATATCAACATGCAAAAACACAAAGGCATCTACGCCTCTCGAAGCACAAGGCGGCCGTGCCTCCACAATGGCTAACGGCTAGAAGACGATTGAAAGTCCTCGCGCATTACATCAAGCTGCGGCTAGAAGACGATTCAAAGTCCTCGCGCATAACACCAACAGCCGGCCGCTTGACGATTCAAAGTCCTCCGGCCGTGGCACCAGCCGCCGCGGAAGACGATTCAAAGTCCTCGATGGCACCAACCGCCGCGTAAGACGATTCAAAGTCCTCCGGCGTGGCATCAACCGCCGCCGAGATGACGATTCAAAGTCCTCCAGCGTGGCACCCAGCCGCCGCGGATGGCGATTCAAAGTCCTCCGATGGCACCAAGCGCCGCCGAAGACGATTCAAAGTCCTCCGCGTGGCACCAGCCGCGCCGCGGATGACGATTCAAAGTCCTCCAGCGTGGCACCAACCCTTGTCGGAAGACGATTCGGGTCCTCGCTCATCTCCGGCCGAAGGCCTTAAACCACCCGATTAGGAAAATCGTAAAATTTCCATCCTAGGACACCACCACGTCCTCACAATTGACCTCGGCGGTCACCACATCTTAGGACACCACCACGTCCTTACCACGACCTCGGCGGTCACACAACACTTCAGGCACCCCCACGCCCGCACTCGCAAATTCACGACCTCTCGAACTACGACCCGGGCTTGATTCCCGCCGGGGATACGTAGGAATCCTATCACGGGGTCCGGCCATCGACCTATGCGGTCGCGAGGACACCACCACGTCCTTACCGCTGGCCTCGGCGGTCACACAACACTCAGGGCACCACCACGCCCGCATTCACAAAACACTCACCCCACACCCGAACTACGACTGTGCTTGATTCCCGTCGGGGATACGTAGGGAATCCTATCACGGGGTCCAAATTGACCTAAACGGCCACACAAAAGGACACCACCACGTCCTCACATTGACCCTCACGGTCACTTCCTCTCCCAAAGACGCGATCCAGTTAGGACCACTTATCTTATCGGCGACCCCACTTCTTTCATAAGTGACGTCGTCGAGGGGCTTCGTAAGTACCCCATCTGGATCACCCACTGAGCACCGGGAAACACCGCGAGACTCATCAACGCAGTCTCGGAGACCTCTGGCACTCAAAACCCACTCAAAACCCCCTCAAACCCAACCAAACCAAGGGAGGAGCCTTCTGGGATAAAAAGGGACAAAAGGACCTTTTGAGAATTTTCAAGAAATTGGGAAAGCAATATTGATCCGTACGGACCTCTTTCTTTGTCATAATTACCGAATCCCCTTAAAGTCCACAATATTCCCTCAAATCCGGAAGAAATGATTACCCAATGCATGGTTGGTCCGTACGGACCTCTTTGCATCTTTGAGTTGGTCCGTACGGACCTTCTTGCATGGGGGACATCATCATTCAGAATATTCACCATCATTGCGGATTCCCTCAAATCGAGGAAATCCAAAATTACGGATAACCAAGAAGGTCCGTACGGACCTCTTTGCTCCGAAATTTTTACTATAAATAGAGGGCTCCCCCTCCTCATTTTCACACACCTCCCTCTTCTCTCTTCCTCCCTTAGCCTTCGGCTCCCCTCTAAGTCCTCTTGAGGCACTCCGGCCCCTTTCGGATCCTTCCGAGGCCTTCCGAGCTCCCTTGTGGTGCTCCGAAGCCTCCCCGAGCGCTCCCGAGACGCTCCGCGCTGCCCCGAGGCACTCTCGAGGTACTCTGAGGCCCTCGTGGTACTCCGAGGCCTTGCACTGGTCTTTCCACGGTGTCCGGCTCTTTCCGAGTCAAACCGAGCGATCCCAGGCCACGCCGAAACTCTGCCCGAGTGACTCCTGCCACCACAACGCACGCCGAACCTCTGCCCGAGTGATCCCGACGATCCCACGCACGCCGTACCTCGCCCGAACGCAGCCCCGCAACCTCAACTCACGCCGAAACTACGTCCGCGGACAACCGGCATCTCCGAAGCAATCCCGATCCATACGGAACGCTACTCCGACCTCAAACACCATTCCCAGGCGGAAGACAGGACACGAACCAACATTGGTAAGGCTTCCTTCCTATACTATTTCAATACATTTCCATACATAGCATACAATGTAGACATCCGATACTGACATGCATTTTTAAAAGCACACACACACACACACAACATTTAAAGGATATTAGGGGTATCCGAAAGACTCGTTTACGAGGCTACTCGGAGTGAGCTCTAATATTCTAATATTCTCTTCCTGGGAGTCATCGACCTCCGAACTCAAAATCTCATCACACAAAAAACAGTTTAAAATTATCTTTAAACTGATGCCCTTTTTCAATGTTTTGGGCTTAATAAAAACGGCGTGGCGACTCTACAAATGCGAAAACAAACGGCGAGACACCTCCAACCTGAAAACGCTGCAAAGCGGGGAAAAAATGCCAGATGCCGGGGCCGCGAGGCCTGCTCGGATCCGGGTAATTTCAGTAATGACGTAGATGATTTGGAGTGCAGAATTCGACTAATTAATCTGACGTGTCACATCCTAATGCTAATGCTGTTTCGTCAACTTTCATATACTATATGTATAGATTTGAATCGTTGATGCATTTTCGGACAAAACATGCTTATGTTACTATAATCAAAATCACTTGGTAAAAAACAAAGCAAAACCAAAAAGAATAAGGGGGCGTTTGGTTGGGGGTAAAGTGGGGGAATGGAATGATCAATTTCATTCCCTCAAATTCTTTGGCATGTTTGGTTGAAGGTTTTTTAAAATCTTCATTCCGTTGGAATGGCCAATTCCATCAATGGAAGGAATTTGCCATTCCCTCCATATATGGAAGGAATGGCCAATTCCTTTGGCAATGGAATTCAAATTTTATTTTTTGACCTAAATATCCCCAAACCCAAACCACCACTACCCCCTACCCACCCCCACCCAGCTCCTGCCCTACCCCACCCCACCCCCTCCCCCCACCCCCACGAATTTTTTTTTAAAGACCCCTACCTACCCGCCCATCCAGCCCCTGTCCTACCCCCCATCCCCCACCCCCACAAATTTTTTTTTAAAAAGACCCCTGCCTAACCCCCCCATCCAAATTTGTCCTATCCCCCACCCCCACGAATTTTTTTTTTTTTAAAGACCCCTGCCTACCCATCCCCCATCCAAATTTCCGCCTTACCCTCCACCCTCCACCCCCACAATTTTTTTTTTTAAAGACCCCCGCCTACCCCCCACCCCCACTCCCCCACCTCACACGAAAAAATAATATTTTTTACTCATTTTGCATACCCCTACCTACCCCACCCCACCCCCCAAAAAAAAATATTTTTTTTCAAAAAAAAGGTAAATTGGACATTTTATATGCTTTTATTCCATTCCTATAATTTGTATTTTCAAATCAAACATGATTTGCCAAGAAATTGAATGACAATTTCATTTCATTTCGTGTCAATCAATCGGAGGGGTTTGACCAGTTTTTTTTCATTCCAATTCCTTCAGGAATTTAATTCCATTGACCATTTCATTCTTTCATTTTTTTTCCATCGAACCAAACAGTCCCTACTAATAGTAAAAGTAGTTTGCTGGGAAAGGGAGACATCAAACTCAATACATAAACCTAACCAAACAAGTCTTGACAAGCATCCAAATCACCAAACCCTTTTTAATTTTCTGATACTTGAAACTGTTTATAGTGTTGTATTGTGGCATACAACACTTGGCTAGGATGAGGCTGCATTTCCTTTCTCTTTATTTTTTTCTTGTATTGAGCGTTTGTGATTTATTAGGTGCAACAAAGTAAGTCTCAACCCCCATATATTTCAAAAAAATCTTAACCGCTCAGTACATGCAATATTATAGGTGATTTTATTCGACAAACTAATCATTACAATCCAAGTTACACTATCAGCATTTCAATTTCCCTTTTCTCTACCTCCACAATAAAAACATAACATTTGTACCATCATCCCCTCACCCATCACTCTCCCTGCAAGAATTCTCACCCTCCCCCCCACCCCACCCCACACTGATGAAGGCCAAACGGGTTATCCGGCCCGGCCCGGCCCGTCAAGCCACGGGTAAACGGACAAACGGGCTTAACCCGTCCCGTCCGTGTGTGTAAACGGGCTTAAGCCCGGCCCGGCCCGTGATTGAATCCAAGAGAAGGCCCGCCCGTTTTGCCCGGATCCAAGGATCCACGGGCTAAACGGATTTTCACCTTTTTTTTTTTTTTACAAAATCAGAAATGGGGATGGGGGGATTCGAACTCGGGTGAAAGGGAGTTATTGGGTGCCACATTACCACTTTGACACAATGATATTTGTGTTTATTACTCAAATGTTAAATATAAATTATAAAAATAAAAAAACGGGCCAAACGGAAATTGGGCAAACGGGCTTTGGAAGCCCGCGGGCTTGGCCCGCCCGTCGACCCAATATTAAAGCCGGGCCTGTACCGTGATGAAGGCGGGCCGGACACGGGCTTGGTCCACGGACGGAGGGCTACGGGCCTAACGGGCTGCGGGCGGCGGGCCTCTTTTTTGGTCCACGGGCTAAGGCCCAAAATGGCCTTCATCACCCCACACCCGGAGAAGGCCATTTTGGGCCGTGGCCCGTGAGCGGCCTGCCCGGTCCGTGGCCCGCCCGCTCGCTTGGGCCGAGCCCGTTAAGCTCAGGACCCTTTATCCGCTTGGCCCGCTTCGTATACGGGACGGTCCTGAATCAAAGATGTCCGCACGGACCAGTCTTTGGCCCGCGGATCAGAAGATCTGTTTGGTCCGTGGATCAATGAGGTCCGTACGGATCTGTTTGTGTAAATGTCTAAAAATGTCCTAAAATATATCCGTCTCTCTTTTCTTTTATATACTTTAAATTGTTTAGTTTTTTTTTCAATCTTTTTATATAACTATTTGTAAAAAATATCAGTAATAAAAAAAGTCTAAAATATTATTTTTAGTCAATAAAAAATAAAAATAAATAAAGGGTAGTCCGTCCCTCTTTTATTTTATATACTTTCATCTATTTAGTTTTTGTTTTTTTTAAATCTTTTTTTATATACCTATTTGTAAAAAATATCAGTAATAAAAAAAATCTAAAATATTATTTCCTAGTCAATAAAAAATTAAAATAAGTAAAGGATTGTCCGTCCCTCTTTTCTTTTATATACCTTAAATTGTTTAGTTTTTTTCTATCTTTTTTTATATACCTTCTTGTAAAAAATATCTGTAATAAAAAAGTCTAAAATATTATTAATAAAAAATAAAAATAAATAAAAGGGTAATCCGTCCCTCTTTTATTTTATATACTTTCATTTGTTTAGTATTTGTAAAAAATATCAGTAATAAAAAAGTCTAAAATATTATTTCCTAGTCAATAAAATATTAATAAAAATAAAAATAAATAAAGGATAGTTCGTCCCTCTTTTCTTTTATACTCCCTCTGTCCAAGTACATACTTCACGGTTACTGTTCACGCGTGAATTAAGGAAAAAAATAATGATATAATGTTGTGAGTGTAAAAGTAAAATAGGAGAGAGAATGAGTAGAGGGAATAATAAATTATAATGGTGTTGTGAGTATTAAAATAATGTAGGAGACAAAGTGTGAAATATGTAATTGGACACCCAAAATAGAAAGTGTGAAGTATGTAACTGGACGGAGGGAGTATACTTTAAATTATTTAGTTTTTTCTATCTTTTTTTATATACATTTTTGTAAAAAATATCAGTAATAAAAAAAGTCTAAAATATTATTTTCTAGTCAATAAAATTAATAAAAAATAAAAATAAATAAAGGGTAGTCCGCCCCTCTTTTATTTTATATACTTTCATTTGTTTAGTTTATTTTTTATCTTTTTTTATATACCTATTTGTAAAAAATATCAGTAATAAAAAAGTCTAAAATATTATTTCCTAGTCAATAAAAAATTTAAAAAATAAAATAAAAATAATGGGTAGTCCGTCCCTCTTTTCTTTTATATACTTTCATTTGTTTAGTTTTTTTCTATCTTTTTTAGATATAAAACAACTAATTTTCTTATGTCTAAGTGATTTTATATTTAAAAATTAGTTTATTAAATACTGAATTACTTTTTTATTTTTTTCATATTTTTTCTGATTTAAAAAAATAAAAATAAAAATAATAGAAAAACCCGTTTGGCCCGTGGATCTTCGGATCAGGGCCAACCGGACGGGCTTGGACAGGTAAAATGTGCCGAGCCGAGCTGAGTTTAGGCCTGTTTCATCATACGGGCTCACGGGCTTCAACCCGTCCCGCCCGCGGATTGATCCGTACCAACTGGGCGGGGACAGGCTAGCCCGTTTGGCCATCACCACGCCTACCCTACCCACACACCACCCTACCTTCACCTTCTCTATAAAACTATTTTTCAGATTGAGCAACCACTGAAGTAGAGAAGCTTATGAGGTGGCGAAATTGCATTAATAATTTGAACAAGGTCAGTGTTAGTCATTTTCAACTATATATTCGTAGCAGTTGAACCACAAAACTGAACAAGTCTTATATAGTTTCCTTTTCTTTCTCCATATATCTATCCCTCATTCTCAATTAGTGTTCTCTACATGCAAATTTTTTAATTCCCCAAACCCATTTGACAAACACCAGGCGCCGCTTCATCATCCATTTTCTCTCTTTCTTTTTTTCCCACTCCATTTGAATGTTCTTCACACTTGGTTGGTAAGCTTCGTTTTTCTCGTCAACTGTTTCATTGGTTTTTTTTTAATGAAATTCTTTTCATTTTGGCAAAAGGGTATGGATTATTCTAGAAATTAGAGTTCATCGATCATCGCAGGCGAAATCTTAGATTGAGCGCCGGAAAAGTTTCATTCTCCGATCAAATAAACAGCTTCCGATACATAAACATGAATCCCGATAGCTTCACCGTTGACATGGAAAGATTCAATCATCTTAGCAATAAAGACGCCACCATCAATTCGAGTATCAACGTAAGTTTTTACTCCGTTCTTTACTAATTTTAATTTATTTATTTATTTATTTATTAAATTTTATATTTGTTTCTCTCTGCCTACGCTCTGCTTTTGTTCATTTTTTTACAGAAAAAATATTTAAGGAATTTTAATAGCCCATTTATCTCCCGTATTTAGGGAGGTGTCCGTTAATTTGACTGTTTCTGGTCTAATTTGATTTATAATAATGATCTTTTAATTGTTCAAAAGTTGTGGTTCTAATTACAAGACACAATGCTTCTCCCTTCCTATGACTTAGAGCATCTACAATCTACAATGTAAATCTACAATGGTAAGAACTTTTTTCATAGTTTTTTTGTAATTTCAATATGCCACATTATTTACAACTCAATAATAAAAACCTCCAAACTTTTTTCACAATGGTAGGACTTTTTTATCAATTTTTTTGTTTCCCCAAATCCAACAACATTAAACTTTTTTTCTAGCATTTTTCTATAATATTTAATGATCAATAGGGAAAGTGGTCAAAATTAATGAAAAGAGCTCCTTGAGAGAGCTCTTTGTAGAAGGAGTTGCTCCTTAGTAAGGAGCTTTTCAACTTGCTCCACAATGACAAAAAGCTCTAGAGAGCTTTTTCATAAAAATAAAGAGCTCCCAAAAATCTCCCATTGTGGATGCTCTTAATAAAATTTGCAGCAACTTTTTAATAAGAAATGTTTTTTTTTTTTTTCAAATGCAACATTTAATATAAGACCGAAAGAGTATTATCATTTTAACTTTGCAGCTATTAGAGCATCTTTATCCATGAAACTTCATTCTCATTCCTCTCTCCTTCACCTCAGCTCCACATCATCAGTCATCAAAAACACAACTCCAAACAATTTTATCTCCATTCATGACAAAAGTCATCAATTTCTCTCTCCTACTTTTTATTATACCCCACCATATTTTCTCTTTCCTGCTCATTTATATTACATTTATTACTACTATACTCCCTCCGTCCCGGCCGACTTAGGACTTTTTGCCATTTTGGGCGTCCCACCCGACTTAGGACGGCCCAAAATGGAAACCTTAAATCACTATTCTCTCCACTCATTCTCTCTCCTACATTATTTTAATACTCACAACACCATTATAATTTACTATTCCCTCCACTCATTCTCTCTCCTATTTTTAAATTACACTCACAACATTTACCTTTTCCTTAATCCCCGTGCCATTTCAAAAAATCCTAAGTCGGTCGGGACGGAGGGAGTATATAATTATTTCAATATTCTTGTATTTTTATTGTTTTTATATTTTAATTGCAATTTTTGTAAAAAAAATTAATTTCAAAAATATGACATGTGTCACCCTCTAATTGGTCAAAGCCTTATTTTTTTTTTCCCATGCCATGAAGCTCGGAAATGAAAAGTCATGACATGACTTTTTAAAAGTCATGGTTGGCTTTGTGACCCACGACTTCTTATGCTAACTAAGCAAATGTCATGACTTAAAGTCATGACTGTAGACGGTCATACACTCGAAAATGCTTTTTCTGAATTCACAAGAGTTAGCTTTCAGAAAATTACCATCATTATCCACCCTCGGTACTTTCATCGAGTAGCGATGTTATACACACCCATATTACTGAGCACATTCCCCTTTATATTTTAATTTGATGTACTCGGTAATTTCGGGTGTGTATAACATTGCTCATCAATGAACTCAATAATTTTGCTGAAACATGTACTTCCTCCATCTCGCAAAAGAATTATGCATTAGCCCCTTCACCCAAAAAAAAAAAAAAAAAACCAAAAACCGAGTTGTACAATGATACATTTAACCTTAATTAGTTGCGTGTACATTCATAAAATTGCATTAAAATTACTCCATTTCTTATTGATATACATTTTCTTCCTTTTTTAATGAATAGAAATGGTAACCAATTCTTTTTCTTTTTTTCTTTTTCGGTATTGAATAAGTATTTTACAAGATATTTTTCAAGAATGCCTATTTAATATCATGAAATTTTTGGATATTTAGTTGCAGAGGAGCCTGTCAAGAAAAGGGTCCCAAAGATGGGGAAATAAGAAGATGAATGTTCCAAGTGCTGGCAACGAGAGCGACAGTAGCCTTGTTCTTTCTTCCTCCCCACGAGGTGACGACCCATCTTCTTCTCCATACTCATATAAATACATAGAATTTAAGCTCCCATTTTTGTCTTTGTTTTTTTCTTATATATTCCAAAGAAGAAAGAATCCATTTGCAATCAAATTTGTTTCTTTGTGTTAATTCCAAAAATAGAAAGCATCCATCTGCATTTAAGCCCGTTTGTCCATTTTCAATTCATTCGTCGTATGTATGATGTTATGTACCTGAATTTATTGACTAGTATTACAATACTTGTGGATATTACGAGTACACGTAGCGTGTTTAAATCTTTGAAATAACAAGTGAAATACATTTCCGGAGTTTTTATTTACATTGATGCATATTAATCATGCCACGAATACTTAATCTTTGCGATGAATGTGTTAAACGATGCTAATACTCTCACTAATCACTATTACCTTCACATCAAGGTGGCCGGGTGATCTCTTTGCGGATTTATAACTCAGCAATCATTAGTTTAATACTCCGTATTAGTTAATTTGGTTCCTTATTGATGACATTGATCAAGAGTTTACTTATCTTTACTTCACCATCTTAACGACAATATGTTATATTAAAACGCTCCGCCCATCTTGTAATTATTGAATATATCTAATAATTTACAAAAAATTTGTCTGAATTGTTAGGTTGGCTATGTCGGTATGTTTGTGCGATTAGATATGATGAGTTCATTGTTTATACAATAATTACATTCTGTTATCGCTGTATATAGATTAATTAATTAAAATTGATAATTAATTGATTATGGACAAATTAATTTTCTGGGTAGGTAAGTGTGTGACAGTTTTTTTATTAGTACCTAAACTCGTATTTTATAATCCATTTGCTATGGAAATGCAGCTGCTTTAGTAGGGGCTGCAGCCACGCCTGAAAAGCCCATGGTAGTGACTGTGGGGACCGCAGACCAGTCTGTGGCAGCACAAGTTCACCATCAGATAACTATTGTCACCGGCCATGTTCCGGTTGCCTCTGCTGGCACCACCACTGCTTCCGCCGCCACAACCGAAAGAAGACTCAGTGGGAAAAGATTTAGTTTCAGGCGAACTTCTTCTTCTTGGACTATTGATCCTAGGAGAATCCTTTTCTTCTTCGCCACCCTGTAAGTTCAACTCTCTTAGACGAGCTCTATGATTTTTCTTATCAGATGTACTTCACAATTGTGTACAGTGGCGGATCTACGTCCACCTATATGGGTGCAAGTGCACCCATTTATCATACAGTTTGTCTACATCAGTGGCAGTGTTGGGCTTTTTACCTTGATGTTTGTCGGTTTGAGTCTCACAATAAGCACTCCCTCCGTTCCAAAATGAATGTACAAAAAATATTCAAATTTGCTTTTAATTAAGAGCAAATTTGATTTTTTTTTTTGAACATTCTATTTAAGACAGAGGGGGTATTTTCTTTTTCTTCACAATTTACACAATAAATTGAGAAAAAAAAATCTGGATACGCCACTGACTGTTTTATAACGTGCTGAAAAGAGACCGGCCCGATTGGTAGTTTTGTCTAATCTTTCTAATTTGTGACAGGTCAAGCATGGGAACAATACTGTTAATTTATTTCACACTCTCGATGAACAAGATCAGTACTGCAGATGACAGTATGCTGAATTGATACTACTTTGGAAGCTATTAAGGATGTTCAAGATCGGCAGTTTTTTCAGTTTTTTTGGGGCTTCTTTTGTTTATATTCCATCCGTTCAAAATGAATGTCCTTTTTTTTTCTTAATCGTTTTGGGACACGAGTAGTAGTAGAGAGCACTATGACAATGATGGGGAATATTGAGTTACTAAGGACAACAAACGATGAAAACAAAATAGACATGGTGTTTACATACCTTTTTTGTGTGTCTTTCTCATTGCAGAAGGTTAGTTAGTTAATGGAAGGCCAGAAAAGCGACTTTTTCGCACGCTTTTGTTTTTTCCTTTTATGCTATTTTGCTCCTTACATTCCATTCGCTTTGTTCGTTTCCTTTTTGTTGTTTATGGCTTTTCGTGCGAATAGAAAGTGAAGTGCGACAACGTCTACATCTGCTTGAAATAAAGTTTATGCACATGTGTGTGAATGCAACCGACAGAGCTTTTTTCTTAGTTTCCCGAATTTTGTGTAGTACCAACTGGTTGAAATTCTTTTATCAGCAGAGTTTATGTAGCCATTATATCTGCACTTGCCTACTAGTGTGTAGCTACACAGTATGTTTCTGAAGTGCCCATAAAAATGCTAGTCCCTCCGTTTCAAAATGAATGTTCTTTTTATTCTATATCATGAACAAAAAAGAACATGTATTTTGGGATGGAGGTAGCACTAGATTTTATGTGTCTCGGGAATTCATGTCTGAAATACAAAAACTATTACCGCAAAATGACTAAATATGTACTATTAATGTAAACCCGACGAAACTGAGGCCAACAGAAGAAGTCAAAATTTGGTTCATTTTATTTGCATATTGAATTAATATTAGCTCTATAGAGAATTGAACTTGTTCGGTCAATCCAAATGTAGAGAGAATGTCAAAGAACCCAATGAACTGTCTTCGGACTAAACGAAGCCAAGTGCTGTCATAAAGCGAAACCATTCAATAGAACTGAGATTGCCCGCATAAATAGACCTTTTTTTTTTTCTTTCTAATAAGAAACCAACAACGAATTCCTAAACTTAACTCAGAAATTCAAAGAGACATATAATGACCATTCTAGAAAATACTTCTATTCACCAATTATTGGCCAGACAGGATTTTGAAGCGAGATAAAAAATATAAAGGGCATGTGTTTTTTTTTTGTCTACTCACTAATTAGTGGCCAGACAGGATTTCTTGCGAGGATCTTGCTAGCATGTTCCAACTCTTTCCTCACACGGTCCGTCTCTGAATAATTAGTTATCGTTTCTCCGATCTAAGCCTAAGCTCTATGCTCTAGCTTTTCTAGTAGTTTGCAGGACGACAGGATTTATAGTGAAACAGAGTGTTTGGCAACTCAACGCCCATGAAAATACACATTAATTTGTCACTTTGAATCCTTTATGTGCAAGGTAAACTGAAGTGGTGTTTTTCCAGTGCGGGAAACACCAGCAAGAATATTGTCAGATATTAGTTTTGCAGAATGCCAAGGAATATCGACACATTCCTTAGTATTTCTGTAGCTTTACAGAATCTTACTTCTGACAATACAAATCATTTAGCAATCTCTTATTTTAATTGGAAGAATCCACGATAGCGAATTTGATTGTCAACTAGATTGATCAAGACTCTACTAAAAGAAGTTTCATCATCAATATCTACAATGAAAAGATTAAATGATATGCAATATGACAAGAAGGTTGTAGCCTAGTGGTAGACACTCCTCACTTGAGATCATGGGTCCCGAGTTTGAATCACCTCAGGGGTAATATGTGTTAGCAAAATTGGCAACTATATAAAGGAAAGAAAAGCAACAACACGAGACACTCTGATTTCCAGAATCTCTCAACATTCCACTTCGTTGCATATTGTTCAAACTTCCTTTGGCCTCCTTGCATATTGCATTTGGTGATACTGTCTAGGCACACTGCCAATTCGCCGGGAACTTGAGGTGCAAAGTGCCCCCGGTCCGCACGTTCTATCCTGGGAGACTCGCGTCCAAGGCAGCCTCAAGCACTATTGGTGAGGGGACGAATAAGTCTTAAGGAGACTGATTCATCAGGGCTCGTGCACAACCGTCTTGCTGCTATCTTATTTATTCATTTCCAGTTTATAGTTTACATTACGCTTATTTATTTCGTTACGTAATTTTATTTGTAATTTCTTTTCTTCTTATTCCTACGAAGGGAAGGAGTTACCGAAAACCATTCGTACTAATAATGCATACATTTCGAAATGGCAACCGAGACAAACAAAGCCGGAACCGAAACTGTGAATGGAACCCAAACCTGAACCGGAAATGGCTCTGGTTCTCAAGGCACTTCTATTGTGACTAATCCTCATACAAAGTGCATATCTCAACCCCCATGCCGAAAAGCTCGAAAAATTTGTTGGCCACGACTTTAAGAGGTGGCAACGAAAATGTTTTTCTACTTAACCACTCAATTTGGCTAAGTATCTGAAAGAAGATACGCCAGTTGTGGCTGAGAATGAAACGGATGTGACAACCGTGGCTGCGGTTGATGCTTGGAAACATGGGGAATTCCTTTGCAAGAACTATGTTCTTAATGGCTTGTCTGATTCTCTCTATAATGTGTATAGGGGGAAGAAGAATGCTAAAGAACTATGGGAGTCCTTGGAACACAAGTATAAAATTGAGGATGCGGGAACAAAGAAGTTTATTGTTGCCCGTTTCCTTGATTTTAAGATGGTGGACTCTAAGACCGTGAAAACTTCAAGTGGATGAGTTGCAAACAATTTATCATGAGATTGATGCCGAGGGCATGGTTCTTAGTGAGAGTTTTCAAGTGGCTGCAATGATTGAAAAGTTGCCTCCAGCTTGGAATGACTTTAAGAACTACTTGAAGCATAAGCGAAAGGAGATGAATCTTGAAGGGCTCATTCTTCGGCTTAGCATTGAGGAAGACAATAGAGTTGCCGAGAAAAAGTTTAACCCAAGTGTGGCCAAAGCTAATGTGGTGGAGCATGGCCAAAGCTCCAAAGGCAAAGGCAAAGGCAAGGGTAAAGCTAAGGTTGAAACAACTAGAAGGTCGTTCAACTTGAAGCCTCAAGGTGGGGTTTCCAAGAAGAGGTTCACAGGAACTTGTTACAATTGTGGTGGTGAAGGCCACAAGGCGTCAACATGTAGGGCTCCTAAGAAGGCTCGTGAAGTGAACATGGTGGATGACACTGCTAGAGATGTGTCCGATATGCACCTTGCGGCGGTAGTTTCCGAGGTGAATATGGTGGGTTCGAATCCAAATCAGTGGTGGATTGACACCGGTGCTACTAAACATGTGTGCTCCAACAAAAACATGTTTAGTACTTTTGAAGCTATGGAAAATGGCGAAAAGTTGTTTATGGGGAATTCGGCCACTTCCGACATCAAAGGTCAAGGGAAGGTGGTTTTGAAGATGACATCCGGCAAGGAATTGACTCTCAACAATGTACTTTATGTGCCCGATATCCGGAAGAACTTGGTGTCCGGCTCGCTTTTAATTAAGCATGGTTTTCGTATTGTGTTCGAGTCCGATGTTGTCACTTTGTCCAAGAATGGAATGTTTGTAGGAAAAGGTTATGTGAATGATGGGATGTTTAAGCTTAGTGTTATGGTAGTGAAACCGAATGTAATGGCTACTAAGCTCAAAGTTAATGAAATGAATAATTCTTCCGTTTACTTGCTTGAGTCTTCCCATTTGTGGCATGGTAGATTAGTACATGTTAATTATGATGCTATTCGTAGAATAATTAACTTGAACTATATACCAAAATTTAAAGTTGATTGCAAACACAAATGTGAACCTTGTGTTGAAGCAAAATTTACAAAACCTTCATTCCATTCAATAACAAGAAATAGTGAACCACTCGAGTTAGTTCACACGGACTTATGTGACTTTAAATCAACACAATCACGTGGTGGCAATAAGTACTTCTTAACTTTTGTTGATGATAGCACAAAATATTGCTATGTGTATCTTATCAAAAGTAAAGATGAAGCTATAGAGAAGTTTATTCTCTATAAAAATGATGTTGAGAATCAATTAAACCGGAAAATTAAGGTGCTAAGAAGTGATCGTGGTGGGGAATATGAGTCTCCATTTGAGACAATTTGTGCTCAAAACGGAATTAAACATGTAACCACAGCACCTTATACACCCCAACAAAACGGTGTTGCCGAACGAAAAAATCGAACATTGGAAGAAGCAATGAATGCCATGTTGATAAGTTCGGGATTACCTTCTAACATGTGGGGAGAAGCCGTGTTGTCGGCAAATTATGTATTAAATAAGGTACCTCGAAAGAAACTAAACAAAAGCCCATATGAATTATGGCATGGAAGAGCACCATGTTATAAATACTTGCGAGTGTGGGGGTGTCTTGCGAAGGTAGCTGTACCTCCACCTAAAAGGGTGAAAGTTGGTCCTAAGACTGTTGATTGCATATTTATTGGATATGCACAAAACAGTTGTGCTTATAGATTTCTTGTTCATGAATCGAAAATTCAAGATATACACAAGAATACTATAATGGAATCAAGAAATGCTTCTTTCTTTGAGAATGTGTTTCCGTGTAAAAGAGATGAGGCAAGCTCATCTAAACGGACGTTTGATTCAATAGAAGAAGAAGTAGGAGAAGAAAATCATCATGAAAATGATGAAGCGGAGGTAGAACCTCGACGTAGCAAACGAGGTAGGATAGAAAAATCCTATGGATCGGATTTTATAACCTACATGCTTGAAAGTGAACCACAAAGTTATAAAGAGGCCGTGAGCTCTTCGGAAGGACCTTTGTGGAAAGAGGCCATCAAAAGTGAGATTGATTCCATTTTACAAAATCACACTTGGGAACTAGTGGATCTTCCTCCGGGAAGTAAAACACTAGGATATAGGTGGATTTTTAAAAGGAAAATGAAGGCTGATGGAACCATTGATAAGTATAAGGCCAGACTTGTAATAAAAGGTTACGCATACAAAAGGAAGGTCTTAATTACTTTGACACGTATTCTCCTGTTACGAGAATTACGTCTATTAGGATTGTACTTGCAATTGCCGCTTTGCGAAATCTTGAAGTACATCAAATGGATGTAAAACTGCCTTTCTAAATGGAGATTTAGAAGAGGAGATTTACATGGAACAACCAGAGGGATTCTCTGCTCCAGGGCAAGAAAATAAAGTGTGCAAGTTAGTGAACTCATTGTATGGCCTCAAACAAGCACCAAAACAGTGGCATCAAAAGTTTGATCAAGTCATGATTGAAAGTGGATTCAAAATCAATGAATGTGACAAATGTGTCTATGTTAAAAGCACGAAAATGGCTATGTTATTTTGTGTCTTTACGTAGATGACATGCTTATCATAGGAAGTCGTGATAAAATGATTAAATCCACAAAGAATATGTTGAACTCGAAGTTTGACATGAAGGATATGGGTGTAGCGGATGTGATCCTTGGTGTGAAAATTTCTAGAATATCCGATGGACTTGTACTAAGTCAATCTCATTATGTGGATAAAATTCTTGAGAAATTTAACAAGGATGACGATAGAACGGCAAATACTCCAATTGACACAAGCCTACATTTAACGAAAAATCGAGGCGAACCTGTGTCTCAATTAGAGTATTCGAGGGTCATTGGAAGTCTAATGTACTTAATGAGTTGTACAAGACCGCATATTGCATATGTTGTAAGCAAACTGAGTCGGTATACAAGTAATCCTGGGAAGGACCATTGGAAGGGTATAGTGAGAGTACTAAGGTACTTAAGATATACTCGTAATTATGGATTATACTATACTAGACATCCAGCTGTAATTGAAGGATATAGCGATGCTAATTGGATATCAGATATCAAAGACTCTAAGTCTACTAGCGGATATATATTCACATTAGCCGGTCTTTGCTATATCATGGAAGTCTTCTAAGCGGATCATTATAGCCAGATCCACTATGGAATCTGAGTTTATAGCATTAGACAAGTGTGGTGAAGAAGCCGAATGGCTACGCCAATTTTTAGAAGATATTCCAAAGTGGACAAAGCCTGTGCCAGCAATTTGTATACATTGCGATAGCCAATCTGCAATTGGTAGGGCACAAAGTCATATGTATAATGGTAAGTCTAGACATATACGTCGTAGACATAATACCATAAGACAACTACTCTCAACTGGTACCATATCTATTGACTATGTGAAGTCAAAGGATAATTTAGCGGATCCGTTAACGAAAGGGTTAACAAAAGAGGTAGTTGAATGTTTGACATTTGGAATGGGCCTAAAGCCTCTTTAGAAGTTAAACACAGCGGAAAACCCCACCTAGTTGACTGGAGATCCCAAGATCTAGGTTTTCAAAGGGACAACCTAACTGTTAAAAGACTTGTAGTGTCACTGTGGGGGAATCATTCCCAAACCCATTCCTTAAGTGACATCCCGAAAGGAAAAGGTTAAGCTTCTAGCTTTTAATGATTCTTACGCTTCGAAAAGTCGAGCGGGATAATACGGGTTAATTATAAGAATCACCTATGTGAGAGAGAAGTGTGGCCGCTTCGAGGAGAATTGCGTGAGGCTCAATTCTTAGACCCTCTCACAGAACCAGGCATTATGTTCAGGGCCGTGAATGAACATAGTCATGAGAATTGAAGTGTGTTAGGGAGATACCTGTGTAAAGTATATGATCGGCTACACAAAAAGCTGAACAGTTCAAGGACATCGTGTCTACTGATTAGCGAGTAGAGTAAATATATTTTACAAGGGAAGGTTCAAAGGGCAAACCCCTACCTATCCTATGCAGGTTTCAACTGTCGGACTTTATCACCATTTCCTCATTATTTCCTTCATGTGGGGGATTGTTGGAAAATTAGGAGTGTTTGAAGGGAATAATGAATTATTTCCTAAATAGGTTTAAAGGGAATAATGAATTATTTCCTAAATGGGTTATTTGTTAAATGACCAAATTGATTGTTGGGTTGTGTTCTACTCCATGAATACATTGAAATTATATATTCATTTGTCCAAAATGGTTGAGGGATGAATGAGATATTAATGCTCAAAGTTAGTGGGTTGTAAATGGGAAAATGAAGTTATCCCACATTGGAAAAAGATGGAAAAGTGGCTTAGTTTATATACTCCTACACTTGAGTAGGGAGTAAGATTGTGGTACATAGAGGCTCTCTCTCGCGCACAGGTGCGCAGGGGGGGGTGCAAATCATGGACCAAAATAGGCTTCGGGCTACCGAACTCATGTGCATGCGCGTCCTGCGGACACTAATGTAGCTCCAAAATTGCCTGTCCGCGCAAGCCCACTTTTTGCAATATTTTTAACTTGACCCACTGTAACTGGCGCTTAGGATATGGTTGAATCAGCAGCGTCTGAGCAATCAGCAGCTTCTGAGCATCAGAAGCATCCGAGCATCAGCAGCTTCTGAGAATCAGCAGCATCTGGGCACCAGCAGAGCGTGGGCATCAGCAGCTTCTGAGCATCAGCAGCATCTGGGCATCAGCAGATGCGTGCCTCTTATGATTTCAAACGTATATGTAACTGCCGCCATAACTGCAGTAATTAAGAAAATTAAAAGAGCTTTTAATTTTCAAGCAGTTTTGATTTCCTTGGCAACTATATAAAGGAAAGAACAGCAACAACACAAGACACTCTGATTTCCAGAATCTCTCAACATTCCACTTCGTTGCATATTGTTCAAACTTCCTTTGGCCTCCTTGCATATTGCATTTGGTGATACTGTCTAGAGCACCTTTGCCAATTCGCCGGGAACTTGAGGTGCAAAGTGCCCCCGGTCCGCACGTTCTATCCTGGGAGACTCGCGTCCAAGGCAGCCTCAAGCACTATTGGTGAGGGGACGAATAAGTCTTAAGGAGACTGATTCATCAGGGCTCGTGCACAACCGTCTTGCTGCTATCTTATTTATTCATTTCCAGTTTATAGTTTCTGTTACAGTTTATTTATTTATTTCTGTTCTGTAATGTTATTTGTAATTTCTTTTCTTCTGTAATTGCCAATTTTGCTAACAATATGAGAACATAAGTCGATTCTCTTTAAAAAGAAAAAAGTATGTAATATTCAATGGACACATGCCAATATCAAAGCTCTGATGACTAATGCTGCCGCTTTTGATTTCTTCTTAAGCATGTAACCTTAGGTTAATTTCTTCTACATTGTAACTTTTGTCAGGTTGTATGAGAATGGCCCAGGAAGAATTTCGTCCCTACGATTTTGCTACTATATATCTCACAAGAAATTATAATTGGGTAATCGTCATACTGCTTACACTCAATGTTTATTCAACTATCACAACTAGTGCGTGATTGTGTGCGAAATTATATTTGCAGAACCAAACTATTTATTGGAGCAATAGTTGAATATATAATGACGTTACATTCCTTTCATGGGCGGGTTCTTGAACAACAAATACAAAACTGTGATTTTCAGTCATCTGGGATAGTAAACAGATCTGGTGGTGATGGCTAGCTAATACTCCGTAAATATAAGGAGAAGAAATTTCTAAGTAATATTCACCATTCATTAGTAAGGCTCCGTTTGTTTTGGGGAAAATGTTTTTCGGAAAACATTTTCCTCATTTTCCGGTGTTTGTTTTGCACCAGAAAATGGGGAAAACTTCATTTTTATCTTATTTTTCGGAAAACATTTTCATTTTCCGGAAAACATTTTGCCGGAAAATATTTTACGCTAAACAAACGGAGCCTAAGAGGGAAAAAAACAAACAAAAAAAAAGACATTTCCTAAGCTAAACAAACTATTTTCCCCCTCTTTACAATAACCTAATTATGTTTTTAGCAAAAAATAAGGTCAGCTGCATTCATATTAGGAACTTAGGAAGCCCTATTTTGTGACCAAATTTCTTGACATCATCTTGAACTTGTTGTCTGAATTCTCCAAAGCTAAAACTTCTATAGTTTGAAGGTTGTACGCAACTCTGTACAACGGTCTCGTAAGATGGACATAAGAAATACGCCGTAGAAAACCTGTCTACCATCCTATTAGTAACCACCCGATGTTCAACACTCTTATATACATCATTACTCCAAGCCTGCATAAAATTTTCAAACAAAGAAAAAATTAGTATGTTCTATTAAAAAATAAAAAAAAAAAGCCCGTTGAACTGGATTTTTGCCCAGATTTTGTCACTCATATAAATGGGAATATTTGTAAAAAAAAAAAATGCAAGTAAAAAGTATTAATAAACGTACTTGGAATAGATCTCCGATATTGATAATCAAAGCTTCTTGGTTAGGTTTAACTGCGATCCATTTGCCCTCTTTGACTAACTGCAATCCTCCAACATCATCTTGATGGAGTAGGGTAAGGAAACTGCTATCAGTGTGTGGCATTAAACCGGACAAGTTGGGAAAAATTGGGCACGGAGGATATCTGTTCATACGGAGATAGCAAGTGCTAGGCAAACAATTTTCTTCGAAGAAATTTGACTTGTGACCCAAATTCTCTGCCAATATTTCTGCTAACATTTGGCCTAAGTCTGAAATAGATGTAGCAAATTGTTCCATAGTTGAGCTGAAAATTTGAAACAAGAGAGAAATGTGGTGAAAAACAACATGGCAATAACAAAAGGAACATAGAAATGTATGGGTATATAAATTAAGTTCATAAGTAAATCAATAGAGGGTAACAAGGATAGGAAACTGCCGTAGAGGCACATTTGCTTCAATACTATAGCGGTCAATCAATATTTTGTCACATCAGCCTTTTCTAATATTATTGGACGTTAGAGTTTTAATGGATAAATTGTGGAGCTTAGCGGCAGACTTTTGATCTAGACCGCACATCTTTAGTATCAACCATAACCATAACCAAATAAGACAAGTTGTATTCCTTTAGTAGTGTATTAATAACTTAAGGGAGCTCACAATTTAAATGCATAATAGTCCGCGTAAAGCAATGACCCAGATATTTTTTCACAAATCTATGGTCCACTGATCGTCAAGATTTAAATCAAAGGTCGAGAAAAAGGGTGCAGTGAATTGCCGACTTAATTGGGCAAAAGCCGCCTTGGCAGTCTTGCTAAATATCGGAGGCTATTTTGAGGCACTTGTGTTGAAGAACTCAACCAAGCAACTATGAGCTGTTAACTGAAAGGTAAGAGTACTATGAAAGGTCAAAAGTCTGGCAGGCTCACTTTGAATTGTTAGGCAGTGAACCCTTATTCCTAACGCCAACATGTGAAGGAAAATCAGACTCACATTCATGTAAAAGACAAGGTTGTCGTTCGACAAAATCAATTAAAATAAAAATCGACATTCATTGGAGTAAATCAGAAAATTAATATGGATTTTAGTATATAAAATAACTAGTACATGCCCGTGTCCAAAGACACGTGTTTTTTTTTAATTAAAAAAAAAAATTTAAGGACAAAATAGGAAAAGGACAAATGTATGAGGGCAAAATGGAAAATTCGGCAGATAAAACTGTTCATAGTACTGTAAATAGTGGAGGTGTGATTTATACTATAGATATTAATGGTTAAATTTTCTTAGGAAATATCATAGTCTTAGTTTCACTTTTGTTATTCCTTGTTGCGCACTTTTGATATTGAGTTTGAGCATAATTAGATTTAGACAGCTGATAATTAGGTATTAGTGGGTAAATCCCTTAGTGCTCAACGCTCCATTAATCTTTCAAATCAAATTATCCTTTAATTTGATAATTACATAAGGAGTGTGTATTCCAATTTGGGTCATTTCATTTATCTCAAAATGCTGAAACCATCAAATCACTCTCTACCTATGTGGTAAGTACGTGTAGGGATGGCCAAAATCGATTCCAGACTCGGTTTCGATTCGAAATCGCCGGTTTCGATTCGGAATCACCGGTTCCGATTTGGCAAAAGGGCTTAACCGGCCCTTGCTTATCCCGGATCCGGTTTTGGTCTCGATCCGATTTTGATCAATAATGAATAAAAAAGCTAAAAATTATTTAAAAACAAGGAATTTTCGGTCCGGTTCCGGTTCACCATTTATATTAACCTTAACCGGCCCTTATCCAAAACGGTTCCAGTTACCCCAATTTCGATTTTCGTGGAGATTCATGGCAGTTCTGGTCTTTTCCGATCCGATTCCGATTTGATTTTTCGATTCCGATTCGATTCCAGTCCATTTTGGCCTTCCCTACCCTATGTACGTGGGTCTAGTTACACACAGTCGGGATTGTGTGGCATTCCCATATTATTTTTATTTTTTTTTTGATACCCAGGTTCTCAGCTTCGCCGGACTAATCCTGGACCACCAGGTACCGGCCCCACAACATAATGGCGGAGGTAAATCGCGGAATGTGCCCTATGCAGCCAGGGTGGCAGCACCCCTTATATTCCAGAGCCCCAAGGGAGCCCTCCTACAATGCATTTACATTACTCTTACATCACCAAATTTGCCCACTCATGCTCGCCAAAGAGGCATTTACATCACTCTTACAACACCAAATGGTCGCTCCAAACTTTCAGACCTGCCAAGATTTGAACTCCCCACACTGAGGATACAAGCCCAGCAATGTCGCTTCCTTAACTGCACGGATGTGCCCCGGGAAACTCCTAAGGACCCTGAAACCAAGGTAGAAAATTAAGCCTCAAAAATCCCCTTGAAGGAATTCGAACCGGCGACCTCTCCTTCAAAAAATCACCTTGATACCACTGGGCCAAGGCCCGTTAAGTGGCATTCCCATATTATTAGAGATATTCATGGTGGATGATATTTTATTGTATTAACCAAAGGATATGATGTTCTTTTAACCTTTCTATTCCCACCAGCAACATCCAATTTGTTTGAGCTTAATTTGTGTCTTTTTTAATGCAGTTGAACTGCTAAAACGTCCAACTGCACCTCTCCTATACTCCCTACTCCCTTCGTTCCACGATAATATGCAAATAGATCTCTTTTGAACACGTCTCACAATAATCTGCACTTTCCTTAAATGAAAATGGGACCCACTTCTTTTTACTCACAATACTTTTCAAATTTACTATTCTCTCTACTCATTCTCTCTCCTATTTTACTTTTACACTCACAACACTTCACCTTTATCACTTTTTACCTTAATTCCCGCACTGGCACAAAAATTTTTTAAAAGTGGATACATTTATGGGACGGAAGGAGTATATTTTCAAATCAGAAAGTCGTTAATTTAGGTGAGATTTAATCTAGGTCTACGGAGTTCTATGCAAGAAAACTATAGACCCTCCTAATTCTTACTCCCTCCGTCCTTCCCTCCGTTCTTAAAAGATTGTTTTGTTGTACATTTTACAATTATTAATGAAGAGCTTCACCTTCTTGTATCTTAGTAGATTTGCACTAACATTCATGCCTTAGTTTAGAAATGGGACATACTTTTTGGGACAAGTCAAAATGACAAATGAGACAATCTATTAGGGACGGAGGGAGTATATAGTACTCCTCCCGTCCCATGTAATTGGAAATTTATTTTCTTTTTCGTTCGTTTCACGTGATTGAATGAAAACGGTTCAAAATGACAAAGTTTTTACACTGTTTCTTCCCCTCATTCTCTCTTTTGTTTTACTTTTATAATTACAACACCACTCAATTTACTACTCCCTCCGTTTCGACCCAAATGTCCCAAAATAGGTTCGGCACGAGAATTAAGGAATAAATATATATAATGTAAAAAGTGTATAGTGAAATAAATATTGTGAGTATGAAAGTGATGTAGGAAAGAGAAAGCGGGGTAGAAAATAGTTAGTGAATATTTATTGTGAATATGACAAGTGGGTCCCACAAATAAAAAAGTAATAAAAACTTTCTTTTTTTGAATTGAGACATTTTAAATGGACACCAAAAAAGAAAAGTTGAGACATTTTGGACTGAAACGGAGGGAGTATCTCCCACTCATTATCAATTACAAATAACTTCTCTCACTAATTCTCTCTCTTACTTTTCTTTGTGCCCATTTTTTTTATCTTTCACTCCACTCCACTCCACTCCACTCCACTCACTTGGTACAGAGGAATTATATTTTAGCTTGGGAAGCGTAAGAAAATTTAAATGGCATGTACTAAGAGAACTTCATACCTATCCTATTCATTAATTAGTTAGTACCATTCCATCTTTCACATTTGCTACTTGCTCATATTGTTCTTGTGAGCCATGTGTTCTTATTAAGTGTCAGAATTTCATGTCTCTTGCTTTAAAGAATAGTTATATCGGTCGACGTCGAAAAGGTCGGCAAGAGACCTTTAACGTTAAAGGATTCGAGTCAAATTTAGTTAAAGCCAAAACTTGGTCCAATTATATTTAGATGTTGAAAACACAATAATGGTCATAAGCCAATGATGTTCACATTTTATAAGGGTAAAATTGCAATTTTAAATTGTTTAATTTATTTGAAGTGTATATAATGGCTTTAATAGAACTTATAGAGAAATTTTCAGATATTTTCAAATTGTAAAATGGATGTATAGATCAGAAAATTACACAAAACAAATTTACTTATTTGTCCCGAGTCGGTGTGTCACCTAGATCTAAGTCACGCGGTTGGAGTGTAAGACGTGCATCCACTAGGTAAGAAAATGTATTCGAGAAGTAGGACAAACAGTAAATAATGAGTTGGTTAGGTAATTTTATAAATAGAAGACTTCCTAGAAACTTTAATCAAATGAGCGATTATAATATACAAATTGAGAATGATAATAATCAAAAGAAAAAAATATATTATCAAAAGAAAAAAATATATATATATACTCCTTCCGTCCCAATAGAAGCTTCCCATTTTGCCATTTTGGGTGTCCCGTTAAAAGCTTCCACTTTTCTTTTTTGGCAAAGAAATCTTTACTATTTCCTCCACTCATTCTCTCTCCTGCATTATTTTAATACTCACAACACTATTATAATTTACTATTCCCTTCACTCATTCTCTCTCCTATTTTCAAATTACACTCACAACATTTTTACTTCCCCTTCATTTTCTTAATTTGCGTGCAACCCAAAAATTGGGCAGCTACTATTGGGACGGAGGGAGTATATGTATATATATACATGCGCCTCTATTTATATACATGCACGAAGAAAGATGGGAATATGAAAGCAAAGTAGTACTAGTTGTAAGTAAATACCTGAGAGTGGTCATGGTAGCCTTGCTTGAAATATTATTCAAAGGGACATGAAAAGCTTCCGACCAAGACACATGCCTCAAGGAAGTGGCCGCAGGTGTCCCCCACCGATAACTACCTGCCGGAAAATTCAAGTTCTTATCTCTAACCTTCTCATAAAAAGGCTTTTTAAACAACTTCACTTGTTCCCTTCTCATACTCTCCAAAATCTCGAGAGATATTCCATGATTCACAACTTGAAAGAATCCCCACTCTTGTGAAGCCATTGCTATTTCTCTTTTACAATCTTCCATTTCCCATCCTCCAAGGCTCAAACGGCTAAGATCAATCAATGGAAGCTCGAGCTCGTTCACGGTGAAGAGGTCCGTGTAGTCCAATGCGACGTCGTTTAATGAATTCTCGATGAGAGTCTTGTATTTCTCCTCGAATGGCGGGTCGGGAGACTCCATGCTTGAAAGCTATCAAGACAAATTATAAATGGATTAGAAAGCTTAGTTCATGAGCTTTTTGCCTTGTTTTTACGGGGTTTTCGAGGAAAAAATGCATAAACCCTAGAGGAACAAGATTTGGCATAGACCAATATGGATAAAATCTAAGAACTACAAAAAGAATATAAATGGGACGTGAAAACCGTGGGAAAATAAGCAATAAAATACAAGTTTTGGATTGGAAATGGACAAAGAGGTTGGAGAAGAATTTAGGAACCTTGTCCGATAATGGTTCTTGAGAATTCGTCTTAGTCGATGAAAACGTTATGGTTTGTTCTTCTGAAAGGTTTGAATGACATTGGAGACAAAGTTGATGCATGTCTTTTGTGTATAGCTAGAGAAAGAGATGATACTGAGAGTGTTTTTGCCAACTAATATATATAGTTGAATTCATCTTTTACACACACACACACACACACACACACATATATATATATATATATATATATATATATATATATATATATATATATATATATATATATATATATATATATATATATATATATATATATATATATATATATATATATATTGGATTTGAATTTTTGATACCTTTCTTGATACATTTAATTTAAAATATGATAATAACAAGTTCTTCTCTGATAAGATTGATCTATTACAATTCTAGTGGGATTGTGAAATTGTGACCAAGTCAATTATATAAGCTTTTACCCTTATAAAATAGGACGTGCAAAATATATCTCTCCCTCATATATTATATGAGACAGATTGCTTTCTCTAATCTACCATCGAAAGCTTTGAATATAAGAGTGGAATAAATAATCAATATTCATCTAATGATATTGATTGAACAGGAAGAGCGTGATCGAGTACAAGATCAATCGAGACAAAACAATGGTTCGTATGACAAACTTAATTCTTCCGTATAACGAGTTTCAGATTTAATCATACAAGGTAATTCTATAACTCGTTATATGTATATGTCCATCAACACGTACACACACATACTCTCTCTGTCCCAACTCAAATCGTACTAGCTTTTTGGGCACGTTAATTAAGAAAAAGTGAGGTAAGTGAGAGGTTTTGTGATTATAAAAATTAAAGTATAATAGAGAATGAATGTGAGGTATAATAAGTTGACTGTTGTTGTAAATATAAGATCTATCGACATTTTGAATACTCGTACTTTGCTTAATCTTCGATTTTAACCGTCGTTGTTATCTTTTAGCAGTTTAACCTTTATACTTCAGATACACACTCATTTTCTTTAAAATGTTGTGAAATGAAAATCAAGGCATTTTTTTAGCAATTTTAATCATCGTATTTCATATTTCGTATTTCATATTTCAGAAATTTTTTTTAGACAAAAGTAGTCTGCATGTTTGATCTCCTCTACTGATGTAACGTCGGCCAAATATGTCCAAATAATTTATTGGACACCACTAACGTATCTTTATTTTATTTTTTGAGAGAACATATTTTCTTTATAATTAATTAGGAGAATGTTATGAGCATTACTTTCAATAATGATTGAAGTTGAAGGAAGGAGCGACATCTTCATCAATTCTTCGAGCCTGTCATTCGACCACTGTCCCCTCTATTGTGGGACATTATTTTACAACATTTCTAGATTTTGTTTGACCGACGGAGTATTAATTATAGCGTAACTATTCTGAAAAATGCGTTTTTCTATTAATTAAAAAAAAATGTTTTTGATGTGTTAGACATTTTTATAAATAACTGAAACTTTTTTAAAAATGAAACTTTTTTAAAAATGTACGATAGTATATTTGTAAATAATCGAAACTTCGCAACAGATCTAGTACTTTTCAACATACGAACTATACATTTATAACACAACATTTGATTATCTTAAACACAACCGCTGACCATCTTTTAACACTTCTTTCATTTACAAAAATGTCACCGTAAATTAAAAAACACATTTTTCCTAATCAATAGGAAAAACACGTTTTTCCTTAAATTTTCACTTAATTATATAACAAATACTCCATGATCAAAATTATTAACGGACATTATTTTTTATTAAATACGTTAAATTTTGTGAACAGTTAAAGGTTTTAGTTAACTTGAATATCATTAAAACAAAACGAAAGAAATTAGATTATATTCTTAATAATTAATGAAAAAATCTAAGAAAATATCATTGTACTATATAAGATGTCACCAAAAAGTCATGGAATTTATTTTGAAAAATTGAATGTGCATTAATCCATTAACAAGCCAAACTCACTTATAATATTAAAAAAGAAAATTGAAAGAGTTTTATTAGAAAAAAAATCAGAGAAAAACCTAACCGTGGCTAAAAGAAAAAAAATCCATTAACCATCTATAGTATAAATCACAACCACTCCGTAAACAGTACAATGAACAGTACCACATGCCAAATTTCCCATTTTGCCCTCACTAAGTTGTCCTTTTCCCATTTTGCCCTTAAATTTTTTTTTTTAAATTAAAAAAAAAAAAAAAGTGTCCTCGGACACGGGCTTTTACTAGTTGTTAACAAAACTAACATCTATGAACAATTTATATATTTTTTGACGATGTTCCAAGCTAGAAGACAAAGAGAGGGTTCGAATTATAGTACGAGACTTGATTTTACCATTATAGTTGACTCTATAATTTATTAGTTTATTCTAGTATGTAAAAATATTCCATGCGTGGCCATATATAAATATCCTAAAAAGAATATACCTGGTTCAAAGGCATCACCATTGTTATCTTCAGTTAACGTTCAGTATATAGCTCCTTAGCTTTCCAATACGCTTCTACATCGTTCAAGAGTAAGATAAAATCAGTTAAAACTAAGGAAATCAATAATAACTCCCGGCTTCTTTCTTCAATTTAAATAAATATATAATAATAATTTGTGTTATTTTCTTAAAATTCAATCAGGTAATTAATTTTTTTAGCTTACAAAAAAATGCGATTTTTGTAAAATTTTGACATTAATTAACGTTTTTTTTATAAAGCATGTCATGTAAATATGAATTTTCTTTTTAAGAATGAGGGTGCGGTAACAATATACCATAACTACGTATATGTTGTCATCTACTATGGGTTCTAACTACTACTCCCTCCGTTCAAAAATGAATAACCAAAATATTTATCACCAAAATTAAAAGAATTGTTGTTGTGCATTATTCCAATATCTTTGAAAAAGTAAAAATAAAAAATGTGACCCAAAAATAAAATAAATATAATTATTTTCAATTTTAGAAATGACACTATATTTTTGGAAAAAAAACTTTGTATATTCCAAAAAAAATAGTATCATTTCTAAAATTGAAAATAATTATATTTATTTTATTTTCTGCGAAAAGAAGGAATTATGTACAACCCTTAAATTTATAATAAACAAAATAATGTGTTATGTCCCGTGATATATATTTTTTTTTCGCTCGGGTGGTTATGGCTTGATATACCAAGATGAAAAAGAAATATGAAGGTGACAGATTGACTAACCGTTCCGTGATACAATAATTGATAATAGACCAACATCTTAGTGATAACGATATTGGAAGTGGATGGTAAGATGCTTGCAGAATTTATTAAAATGTGGTAAGAAAAATGAATATACATATATATATATATATATATATATATATATATATATATATATATATATATATATATATATATATATATATATGAGATCGAAAGATGAACACGTAATAAGAAGAAATTGATAAAATGTAAATGGAAATGCATGAAAGAAAAAGAAATAAAATATCTAAGCTGCCATAGAAATGCAAATTAGGACTTACAAGATGATAGAGAAGCTTGAGTCCATGAAGAGTGGAAAGGAAAGGAGATTCTTATATATTGAGTCATGACATCAATCATTTAAATAATTGAACTAATTATGAATGAATAGATGTCATGGATTGAGAGTCTATGTTTTATATTTATACACGTTTCTCCCAATCTTATCATACAAATTATTTCCACTTCTAGAATTCTAGTTTTTACTCCTTTTAGCATATCTAAAATCTTTTCATTGACATTGATATTGATATTGATTGTTTTGGACAAATTTCAACAAGTAAATTTGTCTTACCAAGAATGTTTTGGCATAAATGGAATATAACTCACAAAACAAGATGAACGCAAGGATGTAATGAGAAAATCCTTAGAACAATCGTTCGAGGGAAAAACCTCGGGAGGCTTTTGGAAAGCCTACCTAAACCAAAGAAATATTATTGAGTATTGTCGTTTTCGAGTACAAGTGCAGAGTGAGAGTAAGCAAAAATATGTAACGTGTATACAGGTGCGCTCTAGAAATAATATATAGGCACGAATGTAACTGAAAAAACAACAACTTGAATGACATGCTGATATTCCGCCTAGAATCTCGCCATTTGTTGATGAAGATCAGCCGTTATTCCTTGGTTGATGGATGAGACCGTTGTGTTGTTGCTTGACCAAGTCCATGCAGTCGTTCAAATGGGTTATTTTTATTTATAGTTTTGTTCCTGAAAAATAGGAAAATACAACAAATAGTATCAAGGCGTTAGTCCAAGATGTAAGTCAAGACGTTATCTCAAGATGGATGTCCAAGACGTAGAACATGTTGAGTGGATTTTTTAGGGTGAAACAATTGCCCCCAAAATATTAAAGTTTTTTCCATGCAGAAATACGGAAAGTCTTAATGTTTTGACAAGTGTATCTCCACGTGACGGTTGAAAGGAAGTTATAGAGTCATGAAAGGAATCAGTAACCGTCATTCTCAGATGGCTCTATTATCACCAGATCTTTTCAAATCCCTTCCATACCGGTGTCTCTTCCTATATTACGGCAAGATCAGCCTAGACGGTGCAATTTTCATCCTTATTTGCTAAGTTCAAAGCTGCAATATTTCTTCAAAAAGTAGGTTTGATTCTTCGTACCACCAGATCGGTTTTCTTGATAGATCCATACTAACATATATTGTTATTTGCAGTGACTCGATCCGGCTTTACGACGAATGATATTGTGGCTAAGTATAAAGGCTCAAGAAGAAAATAGAAGAGAATATACCTAAGGTGGACGATAAGGCTACTTTGAAGAGAAAAAGAGAGGACCAAGATACCAATGTGGAGAAGCAGACTCGGAGTGAGGAGGTGCTAGAGAGTCAGGTAATTGGTTTATGCGAACTTTTGTATAGATACTCCTTCATTCTGGTCAATATCACTTGTTTTGTTGGTAACAGGCTGTTTCGATTGCCAAGTTGATGTCTAAAGAAATCAGGATGTGGAAGGTAAAGTGCGACACCTTAGACATGGATAAAGCCGAATATGAGAAGAATCTGAAGGACGATGCCAAGATACTGAGAGAGAAGCATTTAGAAGTCAGGGCTAAGGGTGAAGAAATTTTAAAATGGAGGTCCAGACTTGCCGGTGTTGACGTGAGACATGAGAGGGAGATGAGAATACTACGTGATGATATGGTGAATGAAACTGCGAAGGCAATTTTTGAAGCAAGAATCCAAATGATCAAGGAATATCAAGAAGGAGAGCACTTGAACTGGGATTTGAACGATGAGAATGCAGCTTTGCAGAGGATTATTGATGAAAAAGCGGGTGAGGTTACCTCCAGGAAGGTTGAGCAGGTTGATGATGCTCAAGAGAGTAACACTGAATGACTATAGGATGTTTTATCTCTTTTTCTTAAAAACAATTTGATGAGGGTTTATCCTCAAGGAGATTTTTTAATTTGTAAGGACTCATAAGAGTCAATACATTAGCTTTTTTTGGAGATGTTGGGTTGGTTCAACATCTTAGTCTTACGGGGCATTTTGCCCTTTTTCTTGGATTTTTACATTGGGACTGCTTTGTTGATTATGGACTCTTTATTGTTCATTGGTAACATGTAAATGTTACAACCACTTGACGAGGATAACATGTCAATGTTATTACCAAGTTGAGAAGACAACATGTAACAATGTTGTAATCAAGTTGAAAAGACAACATGTAACAATGTTGTAACCATTGGTTCCCAAATAGTGGAAAAACGTGCGCTCAGGCAAGGTTATGATAACCAATAGACTTAGAAAATACGTAAAATCTTTTAAACCGTAGAAGGTAAATACCTTAACATGCGCCAAGGCGAAGTTATTGCAACCAACAAACCTTAGAAAAAATGTATAATGTTTTAAGCCGTAGCGGGTGTTACCTTATAACTTAGAAATGTTGACGGGATGCATCACTGCACACGTTGACCTTTCAGGTGGATGCTTTGGACTGCCTCATTATTTAATGACATCTTGCAAAACAGCTATACGTTAGAGCTGGGTGTTAGCTCTAGCTAACACCCCTCCGATGCTTAAGTCAGTAAGGGTTTGATTTAAGTAAAATGGAAAGAAAATTAAAAGAGACTAGTTTGAGATAAAGCTCGTACCTGGGTGTGGAAATTGCAATAAATTTCAACTTACATGTAATAATGCTTCAGGTGTAGGGTGTTCCAGCTTCTAGGTATTCGGATGCCGTCAGGGGTAGACAACCAGTATGCACCTTTTCCTGCTTCAGCGTCAATAAGGTAGGGACCATCCCACTTCGGAGCTAATTTTCCTGCATGCAATTTTCGGGTATTTTGGAATACTTTTCTTAGCACCATGTCTCCAGCCTGAAAGCGTCTTATTCTTATGTTCTTGTTGTATGACCTGGCAATTCTTTGTTGGTAGGCGGCCCTCCTTATCTTGGCTATATCCTTGAGTTCATCCACGATATCTAAATCCTGAGCCAGAAGGTAGTTATTGTCTTCAGGAGTCAGCAGTCCATATCTTGCGGTTGGAATTGTTGCTTCTATGGGGAGTACAGCTTTAGTGCTGAATACTAAAGAGTATGGTATCTGTCCTATAGCGTTCTTAGATGTTGTCCTGTCATCCCATAGTACAAGTGGTAATTCGTCGGCCTATCTTCCCCTTTTCTGATCCAAACGTTTTTTCAGATTTCTAATGATCAACTTGTTGCTTGACTCAGCCTGTCCGTTGGCTTGAGGATGTACAGGGGTTGACGTTATCAATTTGATTCCCAACCTTGAACAGAAATCCCTTGTCTTTTTGCTGATAAACTGAGAACCATTGTCACAAATGATTTCTGAAGGAACGCCAAATCTGCTCAAGATGTTCTTCTTTAAAAAGGATATGACCTTCCTGTCTCATATTTGAACATATGCTTCTGCTTCAATCCATTTGGAGAAGTAATCTGTCATGGCTAACATGAATACTCTTCTCCCCGAAGCTTTTGGTAACTTGCCGACTATATCCATGCCCCATTGCATGAAAGGCCAAGATAAAAGTACGGGGTGAAGAGGTTTGGCGGGTTGATGCAAGATGTTGCTATGCCGTTGACAAGCATCGCACTTTAAAGAAAAATCCATTGCGTCTTGTCTCATAGTGGGCCAGTAGTATCCCATTTTAAGGGCTTTGGAAGATAACGACTTACCCCCAGAGTGATTCCCACATTCACCCACATATAGATCATTTAGGACCTCCTCAACTTCTCCGGGCTCTAAACACCTCATGTAAAGACCTGTCGCAGACCTTCGGAACAACTTGTTTTTAATTAGGGTGAACCGGGACATCTTCATCCTGAATGACCTTTGATTCCTGACGTCCAATGGAATAGTTCCGTCTTGCAACCGCACAATAGGTTGGATCCATGTTGACACCGCACTGTGGCCTAGAGAAGATACCTTCGAATGATCTAGAGCTACGCATTCTTCAGTTTGATCAATGGCCGGATACTGGACGTAGATGATTGGGATGTTGGTATTTATCATTGCCCCACATGTTGACCCCAGGTTGGCCAAGGTGTCGGCTTCAGCATTTTCTTCGCGAGGTACCTGTTCCAAGGAAAAACTAACAAAACGCGCGGCTAACGCTTTAGCATGTTGGAGGTAAAGGGTCATTCTGGCGCTCTTAGCTGCATAAGATCCGTTAAAATGATTAACTAGTAACAAAGAATCAATATAGATGTTAAGATGAGTAACATCTAAACTAAGGGCAGTAGATAAACCCATGAACAAAGCTTCATATTCAGCTTCGTTATTGGTTGCCTGGAATTCACAAGAAACCGCCTGGGGGATTAACTTGCCTTGGGGTGACTTTAACAAGATGCCCAGTCCTGCGCCCCTTGAGTTGGATGCTCCATCTGTGAACAATGTCCAATACCTGGGAGTATTATTACCTTCGAGGTGTTGGACTTCTATCTCCACCTCAGGTTGCAAGGTAGCATTGAAATCGGCTACAAAATCCGCAAGGGCTTGTGACTTAATGGCACTTCTGGGTTCGTAAGAAATTTCGTACGTGATGAGCTTGATTGACCACTTGGCCATTCTTCCTGACATCTCAGGAGTTCTCATAACAGTCCTGATAGGATAGTTAGTTTTCACAATAATAGGATGTGTTTCAAAGTAATGACGTAATTTAGTAGATGCAGTGATTAAAGCGAGAATAAGTTTTTCTAGATGGGAGTACCTGGTTTCCGCATCTAGAAGAGATTTACTTACATAGTAAATGGGATGTTAACTGCCTTGATCTTCCTTTACCAGGACAACACTTATGCCGCTCTCAGATACGGCTAAATATATATAGAGGGGTTCTCCAGGTTCTGGCTTAGCGAGGAGAGGTGAAGACGTGAGATACTTTTGAGGTTCAAGAAGGCTTCTTCGTGTTGCTCGGTCCACTGAAACAGCTTGTTCTTCCTCAAGACATCATAAAACAACTTGCACTTTTCGGAGGATTTGGAGATAAACCGATTTAAGGCCGCTACTCGCCCTGTCAATCTTTGTACATCTTTGATGTTTCTAGGGGACTGTAGGTTAAGGATAGCTTTGATCTGTTCTGTGCTGGCCTCAATTCCCCTCTTAGTCACCATGTACCCCAAAAACTTCCTAGCTCTAATCCCAAAGTTGCATTTGGAATGGTTCAGCTTCATATTGAAGGCTTCTAAGATGTTAAAGGCCTCTGCCAAGTGTTGCACGTGATCTTCCATATTCTTGGACTTTACCACCATGTCATCTATGTATACTTCTATTGTTTTGCTGAGATGGTCCTTGAACATCTTGTTTACCAGTCTTTGATAGGTTGCCCCTGCATTTTTTAACCCAAATGGCATGGCAATATAACAATATATACCTTCAGGAGTTATGAAGGCGGTATCTTCTTGATCAGAAGGCTCCATTTGGATTTGCTGATAACCTGAAGAAGCGTCCATGAAAGTCAGCACGTCGTGGCCAGTTGTTTCGTCTACCAGGGAATCAATATGGGGTAACGGGAATGGATCCTTGGGACATGCTCTGTTCAAGTCCGTAAAGTCTACGCATACGCGCCATTTCCCGTTTTTCTTCTCGACAACCACTACATTGGTGAGCCACCTAGGATACTGCACCTCTCTGATCATCTTTGATTTGAGCAGTCTCTCTACTTCCTCCTTAATGATTTGATTCCGTTCTTGGGAAAATTTCCTCCTCTTCTGATGGACCGGCTTGATGGTAGGGTCGATATTCAACTTGTGAGTTATGATGCTTTTATCTATCCCAGTCATATCTTCATGTTTCCAAGTGAAACACAACCTTCTACTCTTTAGAAAGTCGATAAACTCTTTCTCTATTTCGGGGGGTAAGTCAGCTCCAACTAGCACATGGGAATCAAGGTTAGAGGCGTCTACGGGCACTTTTCTCACGTCATACTCAGCAGCCTCAGAGATGTCCTTGACGCCTTTCTGTAATTGCTATGCTGGACGGGAAGTAGAACATGCTTTCATATCTGTTTTATAACATTCCTTAGCGGCTTGTTGGTCTCCTTTTACCTTGATTACCCCCAAGGTGTTGGCATCTTGAGGCACTAGTGGTATTTGGATGGAACTGCTTTCATACTATGGATCCATGGTCTTCCCACAATGAAATTATAGGCTGATGGACAATCAATCAATCACACAAAACCTTTCCATGGAGTTCAATCCTTCAACATAGACTGGCAATTTGATTTCTCCAATTGTTTGCTTGGTCTCTCCACTAAACCCGACTAGAACGGAGGAATTCTTCACAACTTCAGTTAAGGGAATTGACAATTCTTCTAATGTGCTCTTCATGACCAAGTTTACTGAACTCCCGTTATCGACCAAGATACGCTTGACCTTACAATTGGCAATTTGCAAGGTGATGACTAACCCGCCATGATGAGGATCCAAAATATTTTCCTTATCATCTTGATCAAAAATGATATGCTGGCCCAGGGAAGCATCAGGACGTCATGCTGGTAACTCCATCTTGTCTTCCTTGGAATCTTTAGCATGACGTTTTGCTACAGAGTACGTGGTGCCACAAATGTATAACCCTCCTGTAATAAAGTTGATCACCTAAGTTGCAGGAGGAGGTGAAGACGGAGTATCAGTGACGGCTTCTTTTGCTTCAGCCCATCCTTTCCTTTTTCCGAGTAGATCTTTGAGGAGGCCTTTAGAGAGTAAGTGGCTGATTTCCTTCCTCAAGGCAATGCAATTTTCCGAAGTATGGCCAAAATCTTCATGGTAAGCGCACCATTTAGATTTGTCCTTCCAGGGTGCTGTTCTGTCAGCTGCCTTTGGCCATCTCGCCTTGCTTCCTAAGTTGTTCATCGCATGTAGGAGCCCTGAAACGTCGACAGAAAAACAATAATCACTAATCTTAGGATAAGCGGTTTCATCCTCAACACTGTCATCTTCTACAACATTAATTTTAAGAGAGTCGGTTTTAGAGTAGGGTTTTCCCCTGTTAGATCGATACTGAGAGGATTCTGCTTTTATGTCAGGATTTTCGTATGTTGACGTCCTCTTTGACATCTTGCCATGAATCATTCGTCTTCTTCTAGCCTGATGAAATGAACGGACCTCGTCCTGACTTCTTCTAGGCTCCTAGATGGGAACATGACAAGATCTTGGTAGAAGGGTGATTCCCTCTTCAGGACCATCCTGAAAGCTTCTGTCGCAGTGGACACGTCAATGTGAGGAATGCTTACGGCCTCCTTGTTGAACTTGAACACGTAATCTTTTAAGGTCTCGTCATGTTGTTTCACAATCCTGTAAAGGTCACTTGTTAACTTTTCAAAGATATGATTGCAAGAAAATTGGTTAAGAAACATGGTAATTAATTGAGAGTAAGATGAGATGGAATTCATAGGTTGATTGGTCAGCCACATCAAGTCGGGACCCGATAAGGTGGACTCAAAACCCCTGCATAAACAAACTTCTTTAAGATGCGGAGGAATGCTGATGATGTCCATCTTTTCTTGGTACAAGGCTATATGTTCTGCAGGATCTATCGTGCCATCATATTGTTTCATGGGAGGTACTTGGAATCTCTTAGGGATCTCCACCCCAGCCATAGCAGGAACAAAACGTGAATCATGATGGCTAGTTGGAGATGCTTGGTTGAAGGGCAAGGTGACTCCGAGAACTTTCATGAGGATTTCCTTGAGTTGTTGTACTTCTCTTGCAAGGGTAGTATCTGCAACAGGGTTAGTGGAAACTACAGGATTGAAAGGAGTATTGAACAAGTTAAAACTCCATGTTTGCCCCATAGGAGGTGGGGTCGCAAAAGTGAAACATGATGACAGCGGCATCGGGTTGGATGTGACGGTGATGTTTCAGTTTGAATAGTACTGAACATGGACGTGCTGCCTTGTCCACCTTGCGCACTCGTACCGGCACCTGGAAAAAGATTCCTAGGATGCAAAAGGGAAATCTCAGGCGTGCTGACAACTGGAATGCTGTGCCCTGAAGCCAAAAAATCACGTCGCAATTTGTCAAGGTGAGTGAAGATCGTTGGATTGGTCTGCTGCTGTCCATAGAGCTGGTCTTTCAGCTGCTGTATCATACTCGTCATAGCGGTTATAACTTCTAACGAGATTCCAGGTAGCGTCATGGATGAAGATCTACCCAGGCTAAGCCCTTGGCTTTGAGACGTGATAGCGCCAGAACCCATTGGTGGATGCAGACAAGATGTTACAGGCAAGCTTGACGCGCTGGTTCCTGCCCCAGTTGTGATGATGGGGGTTGACATAGCCGAAGTCGGATTGCTTATCTTGATTGGATTCTAAAAAACCAAAGTTCCCACGGACGGCGCCAAATTGTTTTGGACAAATTTCAACAAGCAAATTTGTCTTATCAAGGATGTTTGGGTACAAATGGAATATAACTCACAAAACAAGATGAACGCAAGGATGTAATGAGGAAACCCTTAGAACAATCATTCGAGGGAAAAACCTCGGGAGGCTTTTGGAAAGCCTACCTAAACCAAAGAAATATTATTGAGTATTGTCGTTTTCGAGTACAAGTGCAGAGTGAGAGTAAGCAAAAATGTGTAACGTGTATACATGTGCGCTCTAGGAATAATATATAGGAATGAATGTAACTGAAAAAATAACAACTTGAATGACATGCTGATATTCCGCCTAGAATCTCGCCATTTGTTGATGAAGATCAGTCGTTATCCCTTGGTTGATTGATAAGACCGTTGTGTTGTTGCTTGACCAAGTCCATGCAGTCGTTCAAATGGGTTATTTTTATTTATAGTTTTGTTCCTGAAAAATAGGAAAATACAATAAATAGTTTCAAGGCGTTAGTCCAAGATGTAAGTCAAGACGTTACCTCAAGATGGATGTCTAAGACGTAGAACATGTTGAGTGGATTTTTTAGGGTGAAACATTGATGATGCCACAACTTTCGCCATTCCACGAAATATGAATATCTGGCTTCTATGAGATGGTTGTACCTAAAACACAATAAAGACAAATAGCACCGTTAGATACCAGTCGTAGTTTAATCCATCTCAGACCCTCGGGTGTGAGAGTAATATCTCTGAGGTTTTATAACTGAGAATAATACTTTGAATGCTTTATTGTGTTGTGTGTAAGGGTTTAGACAATGTGGCTTATAATGGTGATTTTACACTTACCTTGTCCTTGGGGATAAGGGATAGTATATATAGTAAAAGGGAGCAGTTGATAACGTCAGCCCTGCAGGAGAGGTTTATTTTTGACCTATGACACGTATTCGTGCCTGTTTGACTCGTACAATAAAGTAAGATTTACTACAGAGGGATATATTTGATTGGACAAGTATAGGGGAAACAAGTGACATTTGGTGCGGCACCTGATAGGCGCCTGAGCAAGTATTTAATGCGATAAGTCTGTCTTTGATGTCAGAGTAGGTACGACCCCTTGCCTAACTAGCCTTGACTTTAACCGGGAGTCTAATGAGAAAAGCGGGAGTCTGGTATGAGATCGCGGTCAACATGGTCAACGTGGTCTTGCATAATCACGGTCATGGGGGACGCGGTCATCTTGCTGACGATCTTTGTGATCGCGGTCTTGGTGCCCGCGGTTTTTGGATATACCAATTAATACTTGGCATTTGAACCAGATCGAGCTTAGGCCCAGTTTTAAAGGTCTGGGCTCATCAGTGGCCCTAGCTTTGAGCTAGGAATCATTCATGGTATGAGCGAGCAGCTATATATGTGAAGCTCGGTCTGCGGTCAGATCACCTTCACGGTCACCAGTGTTGTGCATTTTTATTGGTCTTGCTTAGACTCTCTTATTGTGGTGCACGTGAGGGGAGTTTGGTAGAAGTTGGTGGAAGCTTTGAGTTGCTTCCTAGATAAGTTTTACGTGGGCCCCTTTGATTGTTGAAGCGCCACAAGTACGGAGGTGACGTTTCTCGAATTCCAAAGGGCGCTATAAATGTCAACCTCCAGCAATTTTAATTTTTTTAAAGTTTCTGCCAGTTCATGATTCGAGAGAATATGGGTTGTGGTCTCATTAATACGGGTCGACCCATAATGGTTGGCTTATAAATATCAACCCCCTCTTCCCTCTCGCTTTTTTATCACCTTTAGAGTTTAAACTGCATCTTAGATAGAGAAAAGTTGCTCAGCTTCCTTAAGCGTTTCTTTTGCGTATTTCTTCCTTCATAAGTGATTTATTTCTTCCTTCCTTCTCCTTTCTTTATCTCTTGTCTTAGAATGACTTATAGGATGGAGTGTTTGTTAGAGTTAGGAAATGGCATCACTCCTGATACCTTCGCCGTTGACAAGAAGTCTGGTGGAATTTATAGGAAGGTTGCTACCTCTTGATGCCACTGTTGTGCCCGCAGTTGATTTGAACTTGCCCTTGGTGGTAGAACCTTTGACCGTAGTTGAACCTGTTACCCAAATAGATGCCCAACCTAGAAGGGTGGTGAACTTGGGGAGTAGAGATGATGAGCCCGCTGACATGGACGTGGTGGAAGTTGGAGGAGCGGTGGAGTCATTATCGGAATCAACTTCCGATCTCTTTGGCTCTTTCTATAGCTCAGAGACATAGGTTGATGACCGCAAGCCTTTAGACCGTGTGGCGGTAAACACAGCATAGCGGGCAGTTGAGATAGTCAATGCTTTGCTGAAGGACCTGAGGAGACTTCTGCTGCCCGCAGTAAGAGCCAGGTTGGTACCTCTACCACTGGCCGCGGTCAGAAGAAAAGGAAAGGAGGGTCTTGCCCGGACGTGGCGATGGAGTTATACACCTCTTTTGGCGTTGATCTGAACTCTTTCCAAGTTCGTGAGCTTCAGGAGGTAGAATACAAGGGGAAGTTGCGGCCGGAGATCATGGCCGATGTCTGCGGGGACAATAAAGTCTATATTTTCTATAGAGTCCGGTTTGAGAACGGACTGAGGCTTCCTCTAGACCCTTTCATTATCCAATTCTTTGACTTCAACAGATGCCTCCCTATACACCTAATCCCAAACACTGTTCGAGCCCTAGTCTCTTTCATAGTAGTGTGTAGGGTTCTTGGATTTGAACCTTCCCTTTTTGGGCTTTATGTCTATTACTCCAATCAAATAACCAATGGTAACCTTTGCCTAAAAACCAAAAATAATTCTGCCCGCACCTCCTCTCCACCTTTCAACAAATTTGATAAGTGGAACCAAAAGAACATTTTGGTGATTGAGAGCAGATTTGGATGGAGTTTCTCAAAACCAGAGGGTGCTGCTCCTATAGCCCTGTTTTCGATGTGAGTGCAATCATAGATAGCGAACCATTGCTTATTTTTGCAGGGGTGGCACCTCTAAGGGAAGGTAGCTAATATGCCCCTAGGGTTGCTATTGAGCCCCTACTCCGCAATCCGAACTGGAGAGTCCATGAGCTATTCGATTTTGAGTCCAGGTGTTGGACCTACATGATGGGCGCGGTTTGTGAGCCTCTAGCTTGGATTGGTCTCTTACTTTTGCCTTTATGAACTGATTTTGAACTTGATTTTTCTGTGTTTGATTTTATCTTCGAACTGCAATCTAACCACCTCTTTTTTTTTCTGATGCAGATCCTACAATGGCCCCAAGACTATCTTAGGCTGAACTTAAGGTGGCCAGAGCGCGCCAGCTAGCCAAAGAAATTAAGGCTAGGGAAGATGCCTTAAAGAAGACCGTTGCCCCCGGGGTGGCACGGCCCGTGGTTAACAAGTCATCGGGGAGCCTTCTGGCCGCTGCCCGCGGCGTCCCTAAGTCAAACGATCTTCCTCCTCACTCTCATCCAAGTCGTGACCAAGCTTCTGCTGATATCCGAGCTCCTTCGCCTGAACAAGTAGACCGGGGAAGAAAAAGGAGCCAGCCCGAGGCAGGGGGTGCTCGCAAGGAAAATCAACTAAGGGATCAACACCCTGAGGTTGTTACCTTTACTACCACAAGCCCATCGGTTAGAACGGGGTCAATCTGTGCCAATGATTACATCATTTCCAATGTAGACACCCGTGAGGCCGCGTGGAGCCTCAACAACAAGTTGGGGGAGGGCCCCCAGTCCAAGAAGTGGACCTATACTCTCGTAGGGGTCATAACTCAGTAGTGAGGCTTGCTCCTTTGAACAGACTCTACTCTACTAACTTCTACGAGAATTTAGGGTCAAAACACAACTCCTATGCTCTGGCGGGAAATATAGGCTTAACGGACACAGAGGTAATCCCTCATTTTCATTCCTTTCTTTTTATTTTTTCTATCTTTCATGATCGCCTGATCGCTGACCGCACTTTATTTCTCTTCAGATGGCCAATGATGCTATGAGGCTCAGTGAAATAACGGATGAGTAGGCTGCCTCCATTATTGATAAGAGAAAGGCCTTGGGGAAGGCTCTGGAGGAGAAAAATGCCCTGGCTACGTCTCTAAAGGAGAAGGAGACAAACACTTCTGTGAAAAATATGATGAGGCGCTCAAATCCTTGTAGGGGGCTAAGGGCACGCAGGATGAATACCGTAGGCATAAAGAGGTGTTGGAGAAGAGAGTAGAAGATTTTGTGGGCAGGATGGAGGCCTCCAAGAAACAAGTCTTGAATTTGGAGGCCCAGGTTGATAAACTTTCTAAAGAGCTAGTTCCTCTTAAGTAATTTCAGCTGGAGAAGGATGCTCAGATTGCAGCTTTTCACAATAAAGTTGTATAAGATTTCAAGAACTCCCAAGAATATAAAGATGAAATATTGGCGGAGTGCTCTTCACATTTTAATGCTACCAATAAGACTCAGCTATGGAATTTCGCGGTCACGGGCAAATTTACTGTGAAACAATTGGTCATCATTGTCTCTTTGATCGCCCCTGATCTTGAATACCTGCCCGGGCACGCCTTGGTCCCTCTGGCTCAAGAGGATACTAATAACTTGGATATAGCAGCAGCATCAACTCTGCCTCTAGTTGTCGCGGTCACTGCCCCTAGCCTTATCGACGAGCTTGATACACTATGGTGGGGTGAAGAAAAGTTATCACTAGAAGCCGTTGCTGCTCGCGTATTTCCCAATGGGCCTGATGTAAGTGCTCCAATTTGAGTTGGTAGCATTTTCGTTAGAAAATTAACGAAAGTTCTAACATCCCTAACATTTCTAACAATCCCTAACTTTTCTAACAAAGCAAGGGTAAATTGGGGATTGCCATTTAAAGATAAATCAAGAAAAGAATTTCAAAAAGCAAAAGAATTGTAAAAAACCCGAATTGGCAAGCTGAAAAACAGCAACCAGATTGAATTTTTGAATAATATTCTTCCTATCCAAAGCCTGGAGCAGCATTTAATGCACCAGGGCACGCGTCAATCGGATCCGCGCGGATGAGAATGTAATTCTCAGTGGCCTATAAATTGAACCCTCCTCTCTCAGTTTACACAACACAATTCACTCACAAAGAATAAAGACTGCGAAAAATAGAGAGAAAACAGTGGGAATCCTTAGATTGCCACCATTTTCTCTTGAATCTTTCCCAAATCCCACTCACTCCAAATACTCTCAAATCACTCCCATTCATACTCAAGCCCAATCTTCAATCACCTCTTAAGAGGAGGATTAGAGAGAAAACATAGAGGACTTAATTGTTATCTACTTGTTTTCTCTTTGACCAACTCTAATCACAAGCCCTAAACACATTCAAACCCTAAACACATTCAAACCCTAAACACATTCAAGCCTTGAATCCATTCAAACACAAACACAAAAGAAGATAGGTATAACCTCCCTCTTCCTACCCTAAACCTCTTTCATCCATGCATGTATTTTCAAACTCCAAAATGTAGTTTGTTCATCTTCTTGCCCTAGATCCAAGAGGATCACCATGGAAGTTCATCTCCATGGATGATCCTCTACAAGGATCAACATTCTTTTCAAAGTATCTTTACTTACTTGCAAACACATTTTCAAAACCCTAAAAATCATTTTCATACATCAAATCTTGATTTCAAAGGATAAAATTCCCCTTCCCAAGCAAATGAAATGCTTAAGTCCTAATGTACCCCAAGGATAGCTTGATATAGTAGATCACCACTAAAATGTTTAGTGATCACTAATCAAAGCTTAGGGAAATGGGGACAAGCATGGATGCCAAACCCCCTTTAAATCATGTTTTTCTTCAAGAGAAAATTGCTGTCCAGTAGCCTTTCTCTAAGACCTCTGTCCATGGTCTAATTTTTTGGACATACAGAAACTTGGAATTTGGTGTTGACTGAAAAATATATTTTGTATACAACATCCAGATATTTTCATACATATTTTTACTTTATTTTTTTCGTGAGTAAAACTCCCTTTTTCAAATTTTCTTTTAAAGGTCAGTTCCTCAGTCTCTGGAAATCCAGATTTCATATCTGATATTTACAGAAGGTTTTGGTCCACCAAATCATCTACAAATGGGAAAGTTCTTTTACATAAACCTTATTTAAGGTATTTTGAACAACTTTCATTCTCGGACTTTCCCCATATTTTGAAGTTTTAAAGCCCTTAAACCCATTTTAAAATCAAGTGTCCACTGCCTTTTTTATTCTGGCAGAATTGGTTTTCAACTTCAAAAAATCTTTTGAGTACCAAAACTCAACCCAAAAATCATACCAAAAATCATGGGACTTGTTTAAAGTCTAATAAAGAGTTCCCAATTTTTAGTTTTCTCAGTTTCAACTTATTTTGGCCAAAGGAATACACACACACACATAAATAGTTTTTAAGCTTGGAAGACTCGTTTTACGAGGCATTCCGGGTGAACACTAACGTTCTTCCCGGCGTGTAACGTGACCTCCGAACCCAAATCTCTAATCTCGGGCATTTTTCAAAGTTTTGGCCCTTAAAATAAAAATGGCGTGGCGACTCCGTTTGATTTCAAAAAAAATCGGGTACATCACAGTGGCGACTCCGCTGGGGACAAGAAGTTTTATCTTTTCAAAAAAAAAAGAAAAACTTTTGAGGGTCAAGCTTCCGTCCCGGCATTTGAAACCATTTTTTGTGTGTGTGTGTTGGTTTTTCACATTTTCGTGTTGTTTTGGCCGTCTCGGAAAAAGTCAAAATTTTGACCATCGGACCCGTTGCCTTGAATTTTGAATTATGTGCTTATGTGTTATTTGCTTTCAAAAAAAATTTTCAAAAAAAAAAAAGATCTTCCAAAAAAAAAAGATCTTCCAAAAAAAAATTTTCAAAAAAAAAATCATTTTCAAATAAAAAATCATTTTGTGCATGCATCATACTTTTTAAGACACATGCGAAAATTTCTATTTTACTCAGAAAAAGAAGATAGACTGCTTGCACACTACGCGCACTTGGCCTTACACTGCACACTACGTCCCTAACCCGGGGAAATCCCTGTAGCGGCCCGTTTGGTCTTATTACGCCTCTCGGTGCAAGCACGGGACTACCCAAACATCCCATGGAGCCTCGTGTCGACCATGCACTTGTCCGTGACACACTTTTTCCGAGACCCGGTCGGTTTTTAGTCTGGTCCGTGTCATGCCCTGTCCGTGTATAGACCTTTCCTTTCAAAGCCTTTGTCGGCACACCAAGTCAATATCTTTCGGGACCCTAATCAGTCGAAGCCCTGCCAGTTTTCCGTCACGGACTTTAACCAGATATTGACTGGCGCCTTGACTTTGACTATGACTGGCACAAATTATACACTGACTCCCAGCATGACACTGAGTCATCAAGGATTAATGATTATTCCATGCCTAATTACGGCCTAACTGACGACGAGTCAAGATCAATTGTGGACGCTTATCAGTCCGAACCATGCCGACTTTTTGTCGAGCCCTCGGACATGATCTTGACTTTCGACGTCAGCTTTGTCCGTAATTTACATCGAATGCTCGTTAAGACTCGATTACCCGCCAGACTTTTAGGATCGTTTTTCTTTTCGGTCGGTGGGACCCGCTTGCCCTATAGGACCCTCGCCCGGGGCTGTCCGCCCTGGGAAGTCGAAATACAGGTGGAATACGAGGGGCTTATAGACGTAGTGATGGGGTCCACTGATCCAGATCCGTAATAATTTGCGAAAAAGAAGAGCAATCTTTTCCAACCGATTAGGTTAATAAAGCATGTTTTAAGTAAACAAGAACAAATAATTGCATGTTGCATGAGCCCAAAGCCCAAACACCTACCCTCCTTCATTCCCAAACATCTGAACCCCCGTGTCTTTCCCCCGCAGCTCCGCACAAAGCTTGGTTTCGGGCGCCGGGTCACCGTTTGATCAGTTGGGAAGAGTCAAGCGCATCGTCAGCTTCACCGTTCGTTCCGACTCCGGATTTCAGAATGTCTGCATCAGCTGGTAACGATGGGGATAACACCACTCCGCCTCCTGGGACTCCTCAAACAGAACAGCAGTGGAATCAGTTAGCCGAACAGATGAGAGTGCGACAAGAAGCACAGCTGAATAGCCTTATGGAGGCTATTAAGAGCCACGGTCTGGCCGCCAGCCTCAACCCCGATGGCACCTTCACCGTGGAAGAAGACGAGGATGCCCAATCCCGATCTTGGTCGCCCGACTACTCCAAGATGCCACCACCAACCTCCTACGGTACTACCAGAACCCATGCTCCTCGATCTCTGGGTCAGACCACTGGATCCATGCACTCGACGGGACGAATCAGTTCGCGGCTCCTCAGTGGGGGCAAAGTCAGTACGGAATGTCTTCTCATGGTTGGGGTTACCTCGGAATGCCCCAGCAAATTGGAATCCCACCTCAGTTTGGAACCGATCAATCCGGACCTTCACAGCAACAGTTTGGAATGCCGCCACAGCCTGGTTCTGGGCCACAGCCAGAGCCCTCCTCATAATGATGCTAGCTCACCGCTCCTCACATAGCTTTCACAAAATCATTTATCACTCAGGGTTCGATGGGTTACCAAACCTCCATCCCGGTCTCATCAGAATCACCAAGACCGCAGTACCCCCTTGGTTACACACCCTCGCCACAGGCAACCATGCAATTCAATAACCATGGGTAGCAGCCCGCACTTAATCCTACTTATGGGCCTCACCCCGGAAATCCGAGCTATCTAGCTACATCAGGACTGCCTTCACCCTCTTTGCCAGTTGAAAATCAACAAAGAAGCCGCAAGGTTCTATCCCTTCGCCTGTGCTCCTACTCACACTCCCTGTGGTAATTTGGGCCAAGGACAAGTTTTTACCTATGCCCCGGAATATGGTATCCCTTCCACCAAGGTGCCGCCAGCTGGTAACTCCTCTCTTCCAACTCGCCACCGGTTTGAACGCTATGGCTCCACCACAGACCCTCACCTGGCCTCGGTTCATGGAACAACACAAGGAGATGAAAGCACAAATTGCCGAATTGATCGCTAAGAAAGCCGCTTCCGCCTACGGACCCGAACTCCATTGTGCCCGCCTCACAAGTTTGTGATGCCTAATCTAGACCTCGTTTGATGGGACCGCATGCCTGAAAACTCACCTGGATACATACACTTTGGCAATGAAAGCTAAGGGATGCACAAACCAGCAGCTTGGCCGACTACTTCGCCTCTCTTTGAAGTCGTGGGCTTTGAAATGGTTCTTTCGATTGAAGCCTGAAGCTAGGGCTACTTGGGAACAGACACGGTACTTTCACGTATAAGTATAAAGCCAACTTGGAATGGGAGACAAACAGAGTTGACTCGCAGACAACAATGCAAATACTGATGAAAATATTGGGGATTTTTATAAAAGGTGGAACTTGAAGCTCGCAAATGGCCATTCCTCCTCTCGACGAGGAGCAACTAGACATCTTCCAAATATGCTTGAAACCTCATTTGAGAACTTCCCTCAGTCACTTCCCCTACGCGGACTTACGTGCAATGGTTAATTCCGGGGCTAAATTTGAGAGGGCTCACAATCAACAGCAAATTGTTGCACCTACCTACAGATACCGGGTTTCTTCTACCTCCAACACGACTCCTGCCCGGCCCTACTCGGGACAGGACTGTAACAATGCCACTCCCTTTGTTCCCAAGAAACCTGATGCGTCCAGATCTCGGCTCCAAGACTTGAGAAACTTTGGGATGCCTTTGTGTGATATCTTCAGAGGTTTGGTAAAGAAGGTTTGCTCCGGCCTTTAGATAATTATCAGCCAAGAAACCCCAATGCTCCTTTAGATACCTCCAAGCATTGTGCCTTTCATCGCACTACGGGCACTGACAGATGATTGCGTCCCCTTGAAAAAGGCCATCCAAGGGTTGATTGAGCATGGGAAGTTAGAGGTGCCTGAAGGGCCTAATATTATCAATAACCCGTTCCCTAGAAATAACAACATGAGCGTCAACATGGTCGAGTTTGGTGATTCAAGACTTGTGGGCATAATGGAATTTGACTCACTCTTTTGTGAGATCGATGAACCAATCATCGCAGGCAATGAAAATGGCTAGATTAAGCAAGGGATTGCCAAAGAAATCCTGGTGGAAAGATCTGCAATAGCTCCCATCTCCAGCGTCGAAGAGTAGATGCATGGTCCAACGGCAAAGAGCGGCTAGACAAGGGGCTACCTATCTCCAAAATAGTCTTTTAGTCAACCTTCGTAGGTTCTAGTACTTCTCTTTCACCTAAGTCCTTCCTGGACATTTGTCGTTGTAGTCCATTTTGGACATAATAGTTAAATGTCTAACTTTTATATATATGTCTTCTTTCTTTTCTTGCTAGACTCGAGACATCACTTGCGCACCCACGTTACACTTAATTGAAATGGTTTTATCCAAAATGATCACTTGTGCTGCTCAACCACTAATTCTTTGAAATAATTAATATTTAAATTAATCGAAGTGAGAAAATCAATTGATATCCTTCTCAAATTGGGACTTACCAACTCCCCATCTTGCATCTCATATGCTCACATCCCTTTCATCATCATCATCTCGTTGCTCAATGAATTTGCATGGATCTTTTCTCATTTAAAGCTTAAGCAAGCAATGAAGACTTAATCTCGTTTAGGTCATCCGGTAGGGATTGCGGTTGAAGCCTTTCACCCATAGGAAAACCATTACCTCACCCCGCTAAACAATACCCTTTCATTTCAAGATCGGCGTGTTTTGAAACCCCATTTAGCCATCACCTTTACTCCTTGCCAAGAGAAGTCCAAGCAACGCCAAAGAAGTTAGCTTCGAGAGTCGGCGATGCAAGGAAAGATAATTCCCAATTCCTCAAAGAGGCCTTCCAAATTATCAAAAGAAGGATTTTAAATCCTCACAATTCAGCAAAAAACCTCAACGTCTCAGGAGGCTCTTCAAAAAAAAAAGAAAGAAAATAGAAAAGCTCAAGCAAGAACTTAAAAAAAAAAAGGGGACCGTCGATCCTCACAATTCAGCAAAAGTCTCCGACTTCTCAAGAAGCTCTCCGATGATCAAAAAGGAGCCCGAATCCTCGCAAGTTCGCAAAAGTTCTCGACGGCTTGGACTTCCTCTCACCATTACCTTAAATCAATCCCAAGCCATCCTCTCGCTTTTAGAGGATATTCCCATTACCATTACCCTCGCCTTTGGCCAAAGTCAAAATCTGACCTCTCATTCTTAGAGGCAATCAATCTTCCCCGCCATAGATTTCCCAAACACATCCCTGCAAGCCAACCTCTCATCTTTAGAGGCTCAACAAGAAAGGCCCAAATTTGACCTCTCATCTTAAGAGGTCAAAATTTCCCAAATCACCCGATGGCCGATCGAAGCCCAGAAACCCAGCTGCAATTCCTATCGGATAGCAATTTCATCATAATATCTTTAAGATCTAAATCAAATTAATGCTTCATTGCTTGCTTAAATTGGAATCTAATCCATCTTGGTTCAAAATTACCAATCAAAGATTGTGCAAATTCAAATCTGACTCATGTGAGCATAATTCATTTCTACTCCACAAACACTTTCCGTGGATGTCCCACTGGGGCTTCGCATCCGTGTCTTTCATGGACACTCTAAGGGGATGTTTTATTCGAATCTCCAATCCTCAAATTCCCCAAAGGGCTTCAAAGTCTTGAATTTTCACATTCATTCTCTCTTCATTCGGGATAAGCCCGAACTACGGCGACCTGAGCTCTTCATAATGGAGGGAACGTAGGCAACCATAATTGGTCCTACGAAATCACAAACAAATCTCATAAAACTCCGGTCTCATCAAGGACCATTCCGATACACTTTCCATCCTTCCAAGCTTGATCCTCGATATCAGCTGGCTTTCTCCTCGTGATTAATCAAAATATTTGTTCATATCGTATTTAGGGTTTAATAACCCGAACATTAACAAAGGGTTTTAAGCAGCTTTGTGATCATCACGAATAAGACAAGTTTTCAAGTGTCTCGACAAGTCTTTTCTTTCTACATTATAGGAAGATAGAGCCAAACACTGTTTTTCTATAAGCAGGGGCTTCCATACACTTTTCCACACCTTGTTATGCTTATACTCTCTCAAAAGAGTCAAACCCAAAAGCGAGAGTGTCATACACAAATTCGGGAGACATTCCCACCTTTCAAAAGGTATGCCCCTGCACGTAAACATTTCCGAGTCTTGTCCAATGACTGGTTGACTAAAGTCCGAAAAGATGGGTGCCTCCTCAGCCACATAATGACTCTATCTGCAATAAGACTGCTCTGAATTTCTTCACGCTGGGCTTTGCTAAGCGGTTCTCCCAGGTTCTCCTGTATCAGCTCTTCAAGCTGGGGCTTCTATAGTCATCTTTGGGTCCACATTGGGTTCTTCACCACGAGATAGATTCGATCTTTATCAGATTATTTTTCAGGATCGCTTTGCATTACCAATCAGATTAGGACTCTGCTAATTATGTCGGAATCACAACGAGGTTATAAGATTGGGGCTTTGCCAAGTCACTTCTTCAAAATCTGGACCTTGCCTACTCAGTTCTTCAAACCGGGGCTTTGCTAAAGAAGGGATCTTTCCTCGCTTTAATGGGATCCGGGGGCTTTGTCAAGATGGTATTTTGAACATGAATTTTATCAAGTCACAAGAAAGGTCTAGGCACATAAACAACTAGATTTTCAGCTTCAAAACTTGGTACATCGCAGCTTCCCGTAGCATCGGAATTTAAGATCTGGGGTTTCTCCCGGCAGTAGCAATTTCATCAAATCATTCTCCGAACAAGGTTTCGGCCAAGTCACAGCTCACCCAAATGAAAGAAGTTTCACTCATACCGACGTACTTTAGAGCCTGTCGGCATCAGCTTCAAATGACCAAGATTGAGAGGGAAAATTTCAACCAAGACCCGGGATCCGAATCCAATCTCATCAAAATTGAGGTCCATGCGATACTGTTAACAAAACCTCATTAACAACCGCTGTTTAAATCGCGATCGAGGGCTTTCACCCCTCTCCCACTTGCTCAAAATCTGTTCCAAACAGTTTCCAGACACATACATTCCAATACATCCCCTCTCATCACCATGCATCCCCACAAAAATCTCCCCAGGGCTCATGTAGCATGCGCAAAACTTGAATCAATAGGAAAAATCCTAAGTGATTGAAGATCATAAATCATAATTTCCTTGTCAAAAGCTTAGGCTAAGCGCATCTCCAAAAGCAAGTAAATGCATCATCTCGCGAACATATGCAGTGATACTCTCATAATCATTTTGGTTATATGCATGCATCTGTCATCGTGAATGTCATATATGCATATTCATCTCTACTAACAAATGCAGCAAATCGCTAACAAAGACCGCCCCGCGAACGGCAATCCAACAACTCTTCATCACCATCAGCCGTAGCCTCAGTCCTTCCGGCAGCTACAGGTAAGCACAGCACAGGTATGAAAGCATATCTTAGTCAACTACTTTTCTAAAAGAACATTATCATCAAATCTTAGGGCGACTTCCCAAAAATAGACAAATCTTAGGGCGACTTCCCAAAAATAGTCAAATCTTAGGGTGACTTCCCAAAAATAGTCAAATCTTAGGGCGACTTCCCAAAAATAGTCAAATCTTAGGGCGACTTCCCAAAAATAGTCAAATCTTAGGGTGACTTCCCAAAATAGTCAAATCTTAGGGTGACTTCCCAAAAATAGTCAAGTCTTAGGGTGACTTCCCAAAAATAGTCAAATCTTAGGGCGACTTCCCAAAAATAGTCAAGTCTTAGGGTGACTTCCCAAAAATAGTCAAATCTTAGGGCGACTTCCCAAAAATAGTCAAGTCTTAGGGCGACTTCCCAAAAATAGTCAAATCTTAGGGCGACTTCCCAAAAATAGTCAAACCTCGGGTGACTCCCAAATACCGTCAAACCATCAAAGACCATCCCCAGCAGTTTTCGAACTACGTCCAGGCTTGATTCCCACTCGGGATACGTAGGTAGCCTACCTTAGGTCCAGCCACTTGACCAACACGGTCACCCTTTTCCCCGGTAATCCTCGTAAGCTCGAATCTTCCCCAGCGAGAACGCCCTCAAACAGTCTCCCTCAGGTACAAAACCTCGACTTAGGATCATACTCCTGAACTGAGTCCCCATTTAGGTTCATACTCCCGAACCGAAACCCCGACTTAGGATCATACTCCTGAACTAGGTCCCCATTTAGGTTCATACTCCTGAACTGAGTCCCCACTTAGGTTCATACTCCTGAACTAGGTCCCCATTTAGGTTCATACTCCTGAACTGAGTCCTCATTTAGGTTCATACTCCTGAACTGAATTCTCATTTAGGTTCATACTCCTGAACTGAGTCCTCATTTAGGTTCATACTCCTGAACTGAATTCTCATTTAGGTTCATACTTCTGAACTAAACCTCAGCTTAGGCTCATCCCCGACGAAAGTTAACGGAATTCCGGTCCCTTCAAATGAAGTCCACCAAAAGACTGTCTATCCCCTCGGAGTCTGTCCCCAATGAAAGGATACGAACATCGAAGGAAATCGTTTCAAAACAAATTGATACCTCCAGATCACTCTTTGTCAAGGTTCGAGGCACCTAAGACGCCATCATCAAGGTTCGAGGCACCTAAGACGTCATCATCAAGGTTCGAGGCACCTAAGACGCCATCATCAAGGTTCGAGGAACCTAAGACGCCATCATTAAGGTTTGAGGCACCTAAAATGCTATCACACACAACACGAGTAAAGCGATAAATCGCAATCATCCCCTAATTCGACAAACTGAAATCATTACCAAGGCAACTTCTCAAAAATAGTCAAATCATAGGGTGACTTCCCAAAAATAGTCAAATCATAGGGTGACTTCCCAAAAATAGTCAAATCATAGGGCGACTTCCCAAAAATAGTCAAATCATAGGGTGACTTCCCAAAAACAGTCAAATCATAGGGCGACTTCCCAAAAATAGTCAAATCATAGGGCGACTTCCCGAAAATAGTCAAATCATAGGGTGACTTCCCAAAAATAGTCAAATCATAGGGTGACTTCCCAAAAATAGTCAAATCATAGGGCGACTTTCCAAAAATAGTCACATTTTAGGGCGACTTCCCTAAAATAGTCACTCCAGGGTCAAAGACCCGAATTACGACTGGCTTGATTCCCCAATCGGGATACGTAGGTAGCCTATCATTAGGTTCAGCCATCAGACCGAAATGGTCATTTTCTATCCCCAACAGAGCGGATATACAACCCTAGCCATCAGACCAAAGATGGTCATTTCTTATCCCCAGCAAAGTTTCTTTCCAGCAACCGACTGCAGAACTCGCTCGCCAGGTTAACATCCTAAAATAGTCACTCCAGGGTCAAAGATCCGAACTACGGCCGGCTTGATTCCCATTAAGGATACGTAGGTAGCCTATCGCTAGGTTCAGCCACTCGATCACTTGATCATCCTGTCAAATATGGAGCCTTACTCTTATCAACGACCCCGCTTCCTTCGAAAGCGCCGTCGCTGAGGGGCTACTGTAAGTGCTCCAATTTGAGTTGGTAGCATTTTCGTTAGAAAATTAACGAAAGTTCTAACATTCCTAACATTTCTAACAATCCCTAACTTTTCTAACAAAGCAAGGGTAAATTGGGGATTGCCATTTAAAGATAAACCAAGAAAAGAATTTCAAAAAGCAAAAGAATTGTAAAAAACCCGAATTGGCAAGCTGAAAAACAGCAACCAGTTTGAATTTTTGAATAATATTCTTCCTGTCCAAAGCCTGAAGCAGCATTTAATGCACCAGGGCACGCGTCAATTGGATCCGCGCGGATGAGAATGTAATTCTCAGTGGCCTATAAATTGAACCCTCCTCTCTCAGTTTACACAACACAATTCACTCACAGCAACAGCACCCTGGCGAAAAATAGAGAGAAAATAGTGGGAATCCATAGATTGCCACCATTTTCTCTTGAATCTTTCCCAAATCCCACTCACTCCAAATACTCTCAAATCACTCCCATTCATACACAATCCCAAGCTTCAATCACCCCTTAAGAGGAGGATTAGAGAGAAAACATAGAGGACTTAATTGTTATCTACTTGTTTTCTCTTTGACCAACTCTAATCACAAGCCCTAAACACATTCAAACCCTAAACACATTCAAACCCTAAACACATTCAAGCCTTGAATCCATTCAAACACAAACACAAAAGAAGATAGGTATAACCTCCCTCTTCCTACCCTAAACCTCTTTCATCCATGCATGTATTTTCAAACTCCAAAATGTAGTTTGTTCATCTTCTTGCCCTAGATCCAAGAGGATCACCATGGAAGTTCATCTCCATGGATGATCCTCTACAAGGATCAAAATTCTTTTCAAAGTATCTTTACTTACTTGCAAACACATTTTCAAAACCCTAAAAATCATTTTCATACATCAAATCTTGATTTCAAAGGATAAAATTCCCCTTCCCAAGCAAATGAAATGCTTAAGTCCTAATGTACCCCAAGGATAGCTTGATATAGTAGATCACCACTAAAATGTTTAGTGATCACTAATCAAAGCTTAGGGAAATGGGGACAAGCATGGATGCCAAACCCCCTTTAAATCATGTTTTTCTTCAAGAGAAAATTGCTGTCCAGTAGCCTTTCTCTAAGACCTCTGTCCATGGTCTAATTTTTTTCACATACAGAAACTTGGAATTTGGTGTTGACTGCAAAATACATTTCTTAGCCAACATCCATATATTTCCATAAATATTTTTACTTTAATTTTTTCGTTAGTAAAACTACCTTTTTCAAATTTTCTTTTAAAGGTCAGTTCCTCAGTCTCTGGAAATCCAGATTTCATATCTGAGATTTCCAGAAGGTTTTGGTCCACCAAATCATCTCCAAATGGGAAAGTTCTTTTATAAAAACCTTATTTAAGGTGTTTTGAACAACTTTCATTCTCGGACTTTCTCCATATTTTGAAGTTTTAAAGCCCTTAAACCCATTTTAAAATCAAGTGTCCACTGCCTTTTTCATTCTGGCAGAATTGGTTTTCAACTTCAAAAAATCTTTTGAGTACCAAAACTCAACCCAAAAATCATACCAAAAATCATGGGACTTTTTTAAAGTCTAATAAATAGTTCCCAAGTTTTAGTTTTCTCAGTTTCAACTTATTTTGTCCAAAGGAATACACACACACACACAAATAGTTTTTAAGCTTGGAAGACTCGTTTTACGAGGCATTCCGGGTGAACACTAACGTTCTTCCCGGCGTGTAACGCGACCTCCGAACCCAAATCTCTAATCTCGGGCATTTTTCAAAGTTTTGGCCCTTAAAATAAAAATGGCGTGGCGACTCCGTTTGATTTAAAAAAAAATCGGGTACATCACACCTGCGGTCAGCGAGCTATTTTTACCGCGGTCAATGCCTACTCCAGCTTCAGACTCTATCATAACTGAGTCTGCTCCAACTCCTTTCGATCATATCCCCGAGGCCCCAAAAACTCAGGAGCCTGCTCAGCCAACGACCTAGATATAGGATTTTCTTCTTTTTTGAACTTTTCTTTTAAGTAATAGATTTTAGGACTTTGTACTTCCCTTTTCTCTCTTATGAAAAATTTTTGTTCACTCCATTCATGTCTATGTATTTTGAGTTTTTGCAATTGTGAATACTTTATTTATGAAGAAACTTAATTGATTGTATTCATGCTTTTCCTCTTTGAGCTTTTATGACTTTATGAATGTTTACTTTACTCAATGTTTGGCCGTGGGCATTGCTGTGCCTTTATTAGCTCGTATGCCGCGTTATGAGTTAGTAACTCCTTAAAAAACCTTTTAAGTCTTGTATGGGAGTTTAACCTTTTTCACTGTGATCACAATTAATTGTGGCCTCTTTACACTTTGAGGTTTTACCCCGGTCTGTTTAGTGGGCTCCAATTTCACATCACTCTCGTTCATTCACCTTATTGATTTACGCGGTCTGTCCTCTTGAGTCCATGGCATATTTCGAAAGAGCCAAGGTAAGCTGCTTTTATATGGGCATGCAGAGTATGGCAGGCTAGTCCGCGAATCAGCAGGTGTAACCGGTGCTGGCTTCCGTATCCGCATTTGGCGGTTGTGCATTTTGGACTTTTTTTAGTCTAGTAGCACTGATGAGGGCTCAATTTTGGCCTTTTTACATACGGGCATGCAGCTAACGATCAATGAGGACACCGCGCATCAGTAGGGCGTGTCCGTTTGCTGGCATCCATGGGGGCATGCGGTATGCGATCAATGAGATCACCACGCATCAGCAGGTTGTAACCGTGATGGTGTACGTGTTTTTTTACGGGCATTCAATCTGTCGCTTCAGTAGTGAGTATGTTATTTTCGTGCTTTTTCTGAGTTTACAAAAGTATGCCAAACGCGTCACTTTTTGATACATTGCTGAACTCTATCACCATTTTTACAATACTTTTAGCATAAACAATATCAAAAACAATACCTTCTAATGTGATCGCTGTTACAAGCATTTTTTAGGTTCTTTCCTTCTCCTATTTGCAATTTGTAGGTTCTCTATTTGATGATTTGGTTAGCTTAATACGGACTTTCCCATTTTGGGGAGTGCTTGTAGAAATCGGGTTGGCTCCCTTGAATTTCTACATTTCGTAATACCCAATCTTCAACTGAAAATCTTCTTTTGCTAACTCTTTTGTCATAATGTTTTTTGCTTTTTGTTTGTAGTTAACCATTTTTACCCTCGCCCACATCCTTTTTTCTTCGAGATCATTTAGGTCGCACCTTCTGGTGTCCTCATTTTGTGTCATATCGAAGTAAGTGACTCTGTAGGAAGGGAGGGCTACTTCTAATGGGGCTACGACATCTGACCATAAGTGAGTGAGAATGGAGTTTCCCCTGTTGAGTTTCTTATAGTGGTGCGGATTACCTATAGTGCAGTCTGGAGCTCGTATAACTAGCGTCCTACTCGTCCTTCTAAATTTTTCTTTAGGGCAGTGAGGACTAATTTGTTCTCAACCTCAGCTTGACCATTTCCTTGAGGGTAGAATACTGCGGACTGGGGGTGTTGGATTTTCATTCGCTCACATTCAGCTGTAAATTTTGATGCGAACTGAGTGTCGTTGTCCGAGACTATTAATCTTGGTATCCCAAATCGACACCAGATGTAATCATAAACGAAGTTGATGACATTTTCCACGGAGATAGTGGCCAAGGCTTTGGCCTCTGTCCATTTTGTGAAATAATCAACGACCACTACCACGTATTTGATGCCTCCTCTAGAGGTTGGGAACGACCCTATTAAATCAATGCCCCACGTATCAAACGGCTACGATGGTACAACCAAAGTTTGCTCTGTTAATGGGAGTATAGGGATGTCCACAAACCGCTGGCATTTGTCACATTTCCTTACGTATTCCTCTGCATCTTTTCTCATGGTTGGCCAGTAGAATCTATGAAATTTTATATTATTTGAGAGTGTGCGAGCTCCCGGATGACCGCCACATACTCTTTCATGGACTTCATAGAGTAGGTAGGTGACCACGTGGGTTTTCACACATCAGAGTAGAGGTTTAGTGAATGATCACCGATATAGCACTCTGTCTATGACTGTATACTTTGCCAGGTCAGTCGCCGCTAAAAATAGAAAAAGCTCTTCCCCGGGCACAGGGCTGCTAAGGAGAGGGGGTTGCTCAAGGTATTTTTTGACTTTTTCAAAAGCTAGATCGCATTCCTCATTCCATGCGAACTAATTAGCCTTCTTTCCCCCTTGAGAGTTTTGAAGAAAGGGAGGCATTTCTCTGCAGACCGCGATATGAAGCGGCCAAGTGCGGTGATTCGTCCATTTAACTTTTGCACATCCTTCACGCATGCAAGAGGTTTCATGTCTAAGAGCACTTGAATTTTTTCTGGGTTTGCCTCTATTACGCGTTGATTGACCAAGAACCCAAGAAACTTGCCTGCTTTCAACCCAAAAGCACATTTGAGGGGGTTAAGCTTCATGTTGTTGCGTCGCAAGTTGGAGAAAGTTTCTGCCATGTCGAGCTCGTGGGAATTCTCTTTTGTCTTTATGACCATATCATCTATGTAGGCCTTAAGATTCTTGCCTAGATGGTATTTGAATACAATGTTGACCATTCTTTGGAAGGTGGCTCCTGAGTTTTTCAGCTTAAAAGGCATCATAGTGTAGCAGTACGTTTTGCCCGCGACGATGAAAGCTACAGAGGCAAAATCTTTCAGAGCCATTTTGATCTGATGGTAACCAGAATACGTATCAATGAAACTCAAAACCCTGTGCCCGGCTATAGAGTCCACTAAGAGGTCAATTCGGGAAAGAGGGAAGCAATCTTTGGGACAAATCTTGTTGAGGTCTGTGAGTCAACACATATCCTCCATTTCCAATTAGGATTTTCACCATAACAATCTTTGCTAGCCACTTAGGATATGATATTTCTTTGATTATCCTCGCTTTAGGCAGCTTTTCTATCTCTTCCTTGATCGCGGTCTCCTTTTTCGGAGAAAAGTATCTTGATTTTTGGTGAATGCGTTTGAAGGAGGAGTTATCATTAAGTTTATGAAGGATCACGTCCTCGCTGATACCTTACATATCCTCCACCCTCCAATTGAACACATCGCTGTTTTTTCTGAGGAACTCAATCAAGATCCTTCTTTACTTGGGGTGAATTTCCATACCGACCTTAACTTTTTGCTCGGGATAGTGGATATTGATTACCACTTCCTCGAGCTCGTCGTTAGGCCGGAGATCGTTGATTTCACGATTGTGGAGGGAGTCAACGATGATAGTTGACGGGGTGGAGCTTTCTCCGGGGACAACAGACATGGAATAAATGATTTTTCGGTTTATGTCTCCCAAGATTCCCCTATCAACATAGCCTCCATCAACCGGAGCCTTTTTTTTTTGCCTTCCTACTCTTTTTGTGCTCTATTTTGGTGGAATGGAAGGAGAGCATACCTACGAACTCGGGTTGCGGGCACTTGCCTTTGATTTTGCTGTGCTTTGCTTCCTCATCCAACTACGACCAGGTGGCTTGACTTTTCTGCTTTCTCTTTTCCTCCAACGTTCTGAGGAATCTCTCGGGCTGGTTTTTGATGACCGTAATTCCACCCGGAGTATCGTATTTTATCCTTTGATGGGGAACAGATGATACAATTCCCAATGCGACCTAGGCAGTGATGCCTAGTATGATGTTATACTGGGATTGTAGATCTATGACCATGAAGGTGACCTAAGCAGTTTTCTGTTGGGGCTTTTCCCCTATTGTCACTTCAAAGTCTATTGTCCCTTCCCGCGGACAGTGTGGTTAGTGAATCCTTCGAGCAGACCGGCGTAAGGAGTGAGATGGGCTTCAGACATTTTCATTTCTACCAATTTATGGAAGTAGAGAATGTCTCTGGCCGTGCCGATGTCGATGAGGACTCTACTAATGTTTGCCCGTGAAATCCTCATATTGATGGTTAGAGGTTGTGTGGAATGGAAGAGAGTGGAGGCTAGATCGCTCCGTGTGAATCTTATCTCTTCCTCTTCTTCTGGAGCCAAGGGAGGAATAAAGAATACCTTTTCAAAAGTCTTAATCTGATGGGAGAGTTGAGTGTTGGAGGGAGCCTCTACTCCAATGAAGTTTATATCGTAGGTCCCTTGCTCGTCCTCATCAGTATTATCCCTCTCTCTTCTCTCTGGGCCACGTTGAGGTCGTGCCCTATTGGTGTTAGCATTGTTGTTGCTATTATCACCTTTCACCCATTTGGCTAGATCGCCGCTGTTGATTTTCTGCTGAATAATCTTTTTCAACTGGAAGCAATCCTCAGTATTGTGATCGTGATCATTGTGGAAGTTACAAAACTTAGCCTTGTTTCTCTCATTTGGCCTTCGGCCCATCGGGGGAGGAGTAGGAACTTCTATAGCTTTTAAGATTGCTGCCCGCGAGGCGGTTAAGGGAGTATACACTGTTTCATCTGCCAACCTTTTGAATTTGTCAGTGTTGCGGTTTCTGTTTTCCCCTTGGTCGTGACCGCGGCTGGATCCTTGGTCGGCCACTCGCACATGCTAAATCCTGTCTTTGGCTGGTCTGCGGGCAGCAAATTCATTGGGCTCTTCCACGGAGGCGATAGCAGAGGCTGTCTCATACAGTTCTTCCACATTCTTGGGCCTGTTCGAGGCAAAGTTCATTTTTAAGAAGCTGGAAGACAGACCGCCCTCAAAGCAGAGCTGAATGTCGCTCTTGCACAGGTCTACAATCTTCTTGGACATTTTTCTGAACCGAGTGATGTAAGATTTTGTGGCTTCAGTGGTGCCCTACTTGACCCTTATTAAGTCAGTTTTTGGCCTCTCGGGTTCACCTGCCCCAGCAAAAGAGTTTAAAAAGCTATTCCAGAATTGATTATTGCTTGTGATGGACTTCGGCTTAAGGGCCAACATCCAAGATAAGGCCTTGCCCGTGAAGGAGGCAGCTAAAGCTTTACATATCACAGCCTCATTCGAGGAGAATAGGGTCATCGGTCCTTCAAACCTCCCCATATGGCATTTGCGTTGGTGGAGTCATCATAAAATCAGGGTTCGTGCTATCCATTTTTGGCTTTTTGGAAGGGGAAATCATGGCCTTCCCCTTGGCTTTAGCCGTGGGTTGTGCTTTGGTTTTCTCGGGGAGAGGAGTAGATTCTGCTCCCTCTCCTATCTCCTTATCCTCCTCCTCCTCATGACCGCGGTCAGCAAGGGTTGGTTACAGCCTTTTTGTCCCCTTAGCTTGACTATCTAGAGATTTTGTACGGACTTCTTGGGTGAACATTTGGGAGCCTTCCTCTAGGGGGATACCACTGTTGGCCTCTAGCTCTATCAATTCTAGCTGGGCATCATTTATGGCCATGGTCTCAGCCACGAGCCTAGCCCTCTCAGCCAGAGTTTGGTTTCTCTTGAGTATTAACTCAGGAGTGATAGGGGAGGTGGGGTTTTTAGGACTGGGATTTTGGGGGAATTTTTCTTTACGGGCAGCCTCAAGCTTCTCCCTAAGGTCTTTTTGAGATGTAGAAAGAGATCCTTGACTGACATAACGGCCACCCAACCTATTGAAAGCTGAGGTGCTTGGTCTCACAAGGTTTATTTGGGAATGAGAAGTTTGATTATTACATGGAGGAGTAAGATAACCAGCATTTTGAAGAGCAGTGCCAGTCATTTTCAAAGGATAAAAGCTAAAAAGTTATTTTTTGGATGTAAGTGTTTGGAAAAGTGTTTGTTTTGAACAAACACAAGATTAAACGAGAAAAACTAAAGCGTTCCCGGCAATGGAACCACTGATGACGCCACAACTTTTGGGGTCTCACGGAATATGGATATCTAGCTTGTATGAGATGGTTGTACCTAGAACACAACAAAAAGCCGGAGTTTAATCCAGCTCAAGCCCTCGGGTGTGAGACTAAGATCTCTGAGGGTTTATAACTGAGATAAGACTTGAAATGTATTAGTGTGTTGTGTGTAGGGTTTAGACAATGTGGCTTAAAATGGTGATTTTACACTTACCTTGTCTTTGGGGACAAGGGATGGTATATATTGTAAGAGGGAGCCGTTGATAACGTCAGCCCTGTACGAGAGGTTTGTCTTTTGAGCTAGGACACGTATACGCGCTTGGTTGACTCGTACAATAAAGTAATATTTACTGAAGAGGGATGTTTGTAATTGGACAATGATAGGGGAAACAGGCGACAGTTGGTGCGACGCCTTACGCGCACGATAGGCGTCTGAGCCACCATTTAATGCGATGGCGATAAGTCTGTCTTTGATGTCAGAGTAGGTACGGCCCCTTATCTGACTAGCCTTGACTTTAACTGGGAGTCTAATGAGAAAACCGGGAGTATGGTATGAGACCGCGGTAAACTTGGTTAACGCGGTCTTGCATAATCACGGTCATGGCCGACGCAGTTATCTTACTGACGATCTTTGTGATCGCGATTTTGCTGCCCGCGGTATTTGGATATAGCACGTTATAATTGGCATTTGTAACAAATCGAGTTTAGGCCCTATTTGAAAGGTACGGGCTCATCAGAAATAAATGTATATGAATCGAGTGATTTGTGGCTAATGCAGTTTTACTGGTCAATAAGTCATCTTAATGCGTGGAAGGCGAAGCCACACATTATAGGGTCCGTTTGATTTAGCTTATTGATATGTGATGATGAATAAGTGTTGAATAAAATTATAAAGACTAAAATAATAATAATAATAATAATAATAATAATAATAATAATAATAATAATAATAATAATAATAATAATAATAATAATAATAATAATAATAATAATAATAATAATAATAATAATAATAATAATAATTATTATTATTATTTTATTATAATAATAATAATTATTATTATTATTATATTATTTTTATTATTATTATTATTTTATTATATTATAATAACCCTTGTTGATAGGAGGGAGAAATATCAAGTTGGTTTTCTCCTTAAAACTTGATATGTGGCGCAATTTATTACATGCGTACTGAATAGATAACCGTAACTATATCATACTCCTAGTTTGTGTTGTTAGAACATGAATTGCAAAATGTGTATACTTAATAAATATACGTAAACATGTAGACGTACATGTATAAGTCATAAATATAATGTTGTATAAAGTATAGAAATATAATCAATGTGTAGAATTCCCGAGCTAAGGATTACCTATTTATGATGGACAAAAGGTTACATATTTGCTACTTCATCTTGAGGTAACATCTTAACTTACGTCTTGGAGTAACGCCTTGAAAATGTTTGTTGTATTTTCCTATTTTTCAGGAATACGGAGATAAATAAAAATAAATCATTTAAATGACTGCATGGACTTGGTCAAGCAACAACACAACGGTCCCATCCTTCAATCAAGGGATAACGGCTGATCTCCATCAACAAATGGCGAGATTTCAGCATGACATTCAAGATGTTTTTTTTTTCATTTACATTCACACCTATATATTATACCTAGAACACACCTGTATACACGTTACACAATTTTGTTTACTTTCACTCTGCACTTGTACTCAAAAACGCTAAATACTCAATAATATTTTTTGGTTTAGGTAGGCTTTCCAAAGGCCTCCCGAGGTTTTTCCCTCGAACGATTGTTCTAAGGGTTTCCTCGTTACATCCTTGCGTTCATCTTGCTTTGAGAATTATTTTCCATTTGTGCCCAAACCTCCTTGAGTAGACAAATTTACTTGTCGAAATTTGTCCAAAACAATTTGGCGCCGTCTGTGGAAACTTTGTTTTTTTAGATTTCAATCAAGATGAGCAATCCGACTTCGCCCATGTCAACCCCCATCATCACGACTAGGGCAGGAACCAGCGCGTCAAGCTTGCCTGTAACATCCAGTCTGCATCCACCTATGGGTTCTGGCACCATCACGTCCCAGAGCCAAGGGATCAGCCTGGGTGGATCTCCATCCATGACGTTACCTGGAATCTCGTTAGAAATTATAACTGCTATGACGAGTATGATGCAACAGCTAAAAGATCAGCTCGATGGACAGCAGCAGACCAATCAACCGATCTTTACTCACCTCGATAAATTGCAACATGATTTTTCGGCTTCAGGGCGCAGCATCCCCGTTATTAGCACGCACGAGATTTCTCCTTTGCAGCCCAGGACTCTTTTTCCAGGTGCCGGGACGAGTGCGCAAGGTGAACGAGGTAGCACGTCCATGTTCAGTACCGTTCAGACTGAAAGCACTACCGTCACATCCAACCCGATGCCGTTGTCATCATGTTTCACTTTTACGACTCCACCTCCTGAGGGGCAAACAGGGAGTTTTAACCTGTTCAATACTCCTTTCAATCCTATAGCTGCCACTAACCCTGTTGCAGATACTGCCCTTGCAAGAGAAGTACAGTAACTCAAGGAAATCCTTATGAAGGTTCCCGGAGTCACCTTGCCCTACAACCAGGCGTCTCCAACCAGCCATCATGATTCATGCTTTGTTTCCGCTATAGCTGGGGTGGAGATCCCTAAGAGATTCCCAGTACCTCCCATGAAGCAATATGATGGCACGACAGATCCTGCAGAGCATATAGCCCTGTACCAAGAAAAGATGGATATCATCAGCATTCCTCCCCATCTTAAAGAAGTTTGTTTATGCAGGGGTTTTGGGTCCACCTTATCTGGTCCCGCCTTGATGTGGCTGACCAATCAACTTATGAATTCCATCTCATCTTACTCTCAATTAATTAACATGTTTCTTAACCAATTTTCTTGCAATCGCGTCTTTGAAAAATTAACAAGCGACCTTTACAGGATTGTGCAACAACCTGACGAGACTTTAAAGGATTACGTGTTTAGGTTCAACAAGGAGGCCGTAAGCATTCCTCACATTGACGTGTCAACTGCTACAGAAGCTTTCAGGATGGGCCTGAAAAGGGAATCGCCCTTCTACCAAGATCTTGTCATGTTCCCATCTAGGAGCCTAGAAGAGGTCAGGACGAGGTCTGTTCGTTTTATCACGCTAGAAGAAGACGAAATGATCCATGGCAAGACGACCAAGAAGGCGTCAACATACGAAAATCCTGACAGAAAAGCAGAATCCTCTCACTATCGATCTAACAGGGGAAAACCCTATTCTAAAACCGACTCTCCTAAAATTAATGTTGTAGAAGATGACAATGTTGAAGATGAGACCTCTTATCCTAAGATTAGTGATTATTGTTTTTCTGTTGACGTTTCAGGGCTCCTACATGCGATTGACAACATAGGGAGCAAGGCGAGATGGCCAAAGGCAGCTGACGGAATAGCACCTTGGAAGGAAAAATCTAAGTGGTGCGCTTACCATGAAGATTTTGGCCATACTACAAAAAATTGCATTGCCTTGAGGAAGGAAATCAGCCACTTAGTCTCTAAAGTCCTCCTCAAAGATTTATTCGGAAAAAGGAAAGGACGGGCTGAAGCAAAGGAAGCTGTCGATGGTGCTCCGTCTTCACCTCCTCCTACAACTAAGGTGATAAACTTTATTACAGGAGGGTCAGACATTTATGGCACCACGTACTCTGCAGCAAAACGTCATGCTAAAGAATCTAAAGAGGACAAGATGGAAGTACCCGCATGACGTCCTGATATTCCTATGGGCCAGTAGATCATCTTTGATCAAGATGATAAGGAAAATATTTTGGATCCCCATCATGACGGGTTAGTCATCACCTTGCAAATTGCCAATTGTAAGGTCAAGCGTATCTTGGTCGACAACGGGAGTTCAGTAAACTTGGTCATGAAGAGTATGTTAGAAGAAATGTCAATTCCCTTAACCGAAATTGTGAAGAATTCTTCCGTCCTAGTCGGGTCCGGTGGAGATACCAAGCAAACAATTGGAGAAATCAAATTGCCAGTCTATGTTGAAGGATTGAATTCCATGGAAAGGTTTTGCGTGATTGATTGTCCATCAGCTTATAATTTCATCTTGGGAAGACCATGGATCCATAGTATGAAAGTTGTGTTCCATCCACGTACCACCAGTGCCTCAAAATGCCAACGCCTTGGGGGGTAATCAAGGTAAAAGGGGACCAACAAGCCGCTAAAGAATGTTATAAAACAGACATGAAAGCATGCTTTGCTTCCCGTCCAGCATAGCAATTACAAAAAGGCGTCAAGGACATCTTGGAGGCTGCTGGGTATGACGTAAGAAAAGTGCCCGTGGATGCCTCTAACCTTGATGCCCATGTGCTAGTTGGAGCTGACTTACCCCCTGAAATCGAGAAAGAGTTGTTCGACTTTCTAAAGAGTAGAAAGACGTGTTTCGCTTGGAAACATGAAGATATGACTGGGATAGATAAAAGCATCATAACTCACAAGTTGAATATCGACCCTACCATCAAGCCGGTCCATCAGAAGAGAAGGAAGTTTGCCCAAGAACGGAATCAGATCATTAAGGAAGAAGTAGAGAGACTACTCAAGTCGAAGATGATCAGAGAGGTGCAGTATCCTAGGTGGCTCGCCAATGTGGCGGTTGTCAAGAAGAAAAACGGGAAATGGCGTGTATGGTTGGACTTTACGGACTTGAATAGAGCATGTCCCAAGGATCCATTCCCGTTACCCCATATTGATTCTCTGGTAGATGAAACGGCTGTCCACGACGTACTGACCTTCATGGACGCTTCTTCAGGTTATCATCAAATCCAAATGGAGCCTTCTGATCAAGAAGATACCGCCTTCATAACTCCTTAAGGTATATATTGCTATATTGCCATACCATTTGGGTTTAAAAATGTAGGGACAACCTATCAAAGACTGGTAAACAAGATGTTCAAGGACCATCTCGGAAAAACAATGGAAGTATACATAGATGGCATGGTGGTAAAATCCAAGAATATGGAAGATCATGTGCAACACTTGGCAGAGGCCTTTGACACCCTAGAAGCCTTCAATATGAAGCTGAACCCTTCCAAATGCAATTTTGGGGTTAGAGCCGGGAAGTTTTTGGGGTACATGGTGACTAAAAGGGGAATCGAGGCCAGCCCAGAACAGATCAAAGCTATCCTCAACCTGCAGTCCCCCAGAAACATCAAAGATGTACAAAGATTGACAAGGCGAGTAGCAGCCTTAAATCGGTTCATTTCCAAATCTTTCAAAAAGTGCAAGTTGTTTTATGACGTCTTGAGGAAGAACAAGCTGTTTCAGTGGACCGAGCAACACGAAGAAGCCTTCTTGAACCTCAAAAGCATCTCACGTCTTCACCTCTCCTCACTAAGCCAGAACCTGGAGAACCCCTCTATATATATTTAGCCGTATCTAAGAGCGCCGTAAGTGCTGTCCTGGTAAAGGAAGATCAAGGCAGTCAACGTCCCATTTACTATGTAAGTAAATCTCTCCTAGATGCGGAAACCAGGTGCTCCCATCTCGAAAAACTTATCCTCGCATTAATCACAGCATCTGCTAAATTACGTCATTACTTTGAAACGCATCCTATTATTGTGAAAACTAACTATCCTATCAGGACTGTTATGAGAACACCTGAGATGTCAGGAAGAATGGCCAAGTGGTCAGTCAAGCTTAGCACGTACGAAATTTCTTACGAACCCAGAAGCGCCATTAAGTCCCAAGCCCTTGCGGATTTTGTAGCCGATTTCAGTGCTACCTTGCAACCTGAGGTGGAGCTAGAAGTTTAACACCTCGAAGGTGATAATACTCCCAGGTATTGGACATTGTTCACAGATGGAGCATCCAACTCAAGAGGCGCAGGACTGGGCATCTTATTAAAATTGCCACAAGGAGAGTTAATCCCCCAGGCGGTTTCTTGTGAATTCCAGGCAACCAATAACGAAGCCGAATATGAAGCTTTGATCATGGGTTTATCTACTGCTCTTAGTTTAGAAGTTACTCATCTTAACGTATTTATTGATTCCTTATTACTAGTTAATCATTTTAATGGATCTTATGACGCGCCCCGAACCGGTGACCTACTTGGCCCCACGTCGGGACACGCTCTGAAGACGCCTTTCTTTTAGAAAAACTTTCGAAATGTCCTTTCCAAAATATGTCAATTTCAAAACCTGCTTAACGTTAAGAAAACTTTCCTAACTTACTATTAAAGGTAAATCATTCAACTTCAAAACTAACTCACACCACGTTCAAAACATTTACAAACCACCCACGCTTATTTACAAACCACGGAACGTAGTTCCAAATTGAAAAATATTTACAATCCTTTAAAAGTTTCAAAATAAGGATAACATATTATAGTCTCGGAATACTACCCAAGGTTATACATTTACGTAATGTAACCTTACAAAATACCTTCCTCAAAACAATCCCCACTAGGCGCCCTCTCGGTGCTCAACGTAGCTTAGCCCCTGGCTCGGCTCTATCTAATAAAGCAATAAAAGGACGGGGTGAGAAAAATCTCAGCAAGTTATTATATAAATGCAACAATATGATATGCAATCACATTATGAAGCATATACCAACCAATCATCATATATGTATCACATTTTCATCATCACAAAGAAAGATATAAATATATATCACATAAGTGCATTAATGTAACACTTAGAAGGATACTGAGCCAAGGTTTAATCCCAAATGAATATAACAATCACAAGTGGATATCCCAAATCTGAGCAGCATCAACAGCTGAAGAAGCAGTTCCAGAACCAAATCATAATAACAACAAACGGGGCTATGACACAAAGTCATACCCAATAGTGCAACTAGACTACCCTCGAGCTAGTTCACTATCCCCAAACCATGGCCGATGGCTGGGCAAACAGGGAACCAGTGTATGAACTATAACGAACTCGGCTCAGGTGCCATTATAGTTCCATAACACTGCCCAAAATTCAAGCACCATCTGGACTTGAAATAGAAGCACAGTACTACATACTTGCTTACAACAACCGATGATTCCAAAGTAGGGAACCATACCAATATAACATATCAACATGATATCAAATGATAACAAGTATCCATGAACAATAGCACTAAGGCTAAACCATCCTTGAACCAATTAAACTTAGGATTCCAAAGTAGGGAACCCTAATCAAGCATATCACAAAGAGGTTAAACCAAGGCAAAAGGTGTAACACATAAGGTCTACACACTTATAATAGCCATTCAAGGATGTATCAACAATGGCATAATAATATTAAACAAGTTAGGTTCAATGATGCCAACCTACTTTACCCAATCATTTAAACATCTTCCAATTATCACAATTGGTATGTTAATACATCCTTTTGTTGTTCATACATTGTACTTTGATGGTAGTGTTCAATATATAACAATAAGTAACCTCTATAAAGGTTCAAGATCAAATTACTAAGTTTTGACTAACTTTGGTTAAGCTAAAAGAAAGTCTTTCAACCCTATTCCACACTATATTTAAACCTCTTCCTCATATCCATTTTGACCAATTAAGATATCATGGTAAAGCTAAAGAGTTGTACTTTAATTATAGTCAAAGAGGGTTCCACTATATACTAGGTAGATTAGGTTTCTAAGGCTTGAAAAATGGCGCAGAGTCAACAGGGCAGTGCACGACTCGTGCCTGTAAGTACCCCAATCTGGGTCGTTAATGTTCCGTCAGCCCAAATTAATGATTTATAATCATTTAGGGGCATTTTGGACATTATTTTGACAATTTGAATGAGGAAGGACCTCTTAGGAATAAAAAAATGGACAATTACCTTGCGGGAAGTCTGCCATTTCCAAGAAAAGGGAATATTGACCATTTAAATAAGCCAAAACTGCCAGAAACAACTTTCTGCAAAAAACAGGCACGCCTGCTGGGGTCATCCGCGCGGATGAGATTGTACCTACAATCTTGTCCACGCGGATAAGATCAGCACCCAGGCAACCTATAAATATCCCCCTTCTCCCTCAGTTTGATATAAGGAAAAAAGCCCCCAAAAATATGAAAACCTACTGTCACTCTGCCCAAATCAACCCTCAAACAATCATTTACATCTTCAAAACTCAAATTCCACACCATATTCATCCTCAAATTCACTCCAAAACCACTTTTGACCCTTGAAATTCTTCAAACCCTAAACATAAACCCAAGAAAAATTGGTAAATATCTCTCTCATTCATACATACTCATACCATGTAGTTTAGCTTTCTTCTTTTGTTCATCCCTTTCCCTCTTGTCCCAAAGATCCAAGAGGATATCCATGGAACCCATTTCCATGGATGATCCTCCAAAATGATCCACATCCCCTTTTATTTTATGTCATTCCCCCACTCTCTCTTTTTATATTTCTTGGTACTTGCTTGTTTGATCAAGAAGATGGTCATCTTGGAGTTCATCTCCATGGATGACCACTCTAAATGGTCCATATTTCATGCTCCTTTACATGTTTAGTTTTACTTGCTTCCTTGACCTCAATATGGTCATCTTGGAGTCAATCTCCATAGATGAGCATTTCAAATGGTCCACATTATTTAAATTCCTTGCAAATTCCCCTCCCCATGTCTAAGATGCTCACCTTGGAACATTTTCCTTGGATGAACATCATCTAGACACCAAAATAGGTCACACAAGATGTAGGAGATACACTTGAGCATAGATCTCAAGGATGGTCATCTTATGACCACCTTAGAGATCTTCCTCTAAAGTTGATACATCTTGACCTAACTCTCTCGTCAATTTACTTTCATGTCAAATTTCCCTTTTCCCTAGCAAATGAAATGCTCACAAAGTCCCAACGTACCCCCGGGATGACTTAATTAAGTGGATTCATCACTTATGGCCACTAATCAAAGTCTAGGGAAAGAGAGGACAAGCATGGATGCCAAAATCCAAATCTCCATTTGCTTTTGGACTATCAGTTACAATTCTAGTTAAGTTCTGTAAATCCACTTAACTTTCTGGAAATTACAGTGACTAAACTGGAAACTGTAAAATATGGAGACTGCAGCCCTATCCGCGCGGATAAGATTGCACTGCAATCTTGTCCACGCGGATGACACTGTCATCTGCAAATAGTCCCTTAAATTTTCTGTTATTTTCAGTTTAACCACAGTTTTCAAACTGTTTTTCAGTTCAGTCCTTATAATTTCAGTTATTTTCAGAAGAGTCCCTTTAAATACACACACACACACAAAAAAAAAGGTTTTAAGTGAGGAAGACTCGTCGTACGAGGCATTCCGGGTGAACACCAATGTTCTTCCCGGAGTGTAACATGACCTCCGAACCCATTTTCTCTAATTTAGGGTATTTTTCAAAGTTTTGACCCTTAAACAAAAAACGGCGTGGCGACTCCGAAAACGATTTTCTTTAAAAGGTCCGATAAAGATTTTCCAAAACTTTTTCCAAAGAAACAAGCAAGAGTCTTGTCGGGCGGCTGAAAAAGAAAAATCGTGCTCGCGGATACACATCATCACAGTGCCCTAGGGCACGACTCGTGCCCCTTATTTCTTCAGTCTGATACAGTCGTCCCTTAGAGCACGACTAGTCCCCTACGCATGGTACGACTCGTGCCACATGGCACTACTCGTGCCCCTTCACCAGAATTCAGTTTTGAGCTGAAAAACATCAGCAACAAATTCCCATTTTGTGATATACTCTTTTTCCCCTGTTTATTAGACCACAAAATGAGTACCAACCCTCAAGACCATTCATGTCAAACCAATTCAACACACGCTAAAACCTTTTTCCATTTAACCCCAAAGCTAACTCACTAGTTCAACACACCCAAAACCTTTCCACTTGCCCAAAGCCATTTTACCATTTCCAACACACACCAAAACCTTTCCAATTTAACCAAAACCATTGTTTCACCATTTTAACACCAAATTCATTTCCAACCTCAAGAAAATCATTTCAAAATCCCATGCAATCCTTAACAACACAACAACACCCATTATAATCCTAAATGAGCATATAATTCAAGAAAATTATAATAACTTACCGAAATAATGCGAAAATGAATAATTCTTTTTCCGGCTAGATGCGCTCCCCTCGGCGCCACAAACAATAATACGTGAACGGATTTAAAAACAGAAAGAAAATGAAGTGGATAGAATTTTTGGAAGACAAGGCTACCATGGAAGTTTTAAGAAGGAAAAGAACTTGCTGAAGGTTTTCTTGACAAACTCATGCTTTCCATGGAAAATTAAAAGATAAACATTACATATTTACACTCTAGATCCTCCATAACCTTGTTTACCACAACTAACAACCCTAGGTTTAAGTCTCCACACATAATCACCTCAACACTTTCCAACTTAATATTTAAATTTCAAATATTATCATTTCACTACAACATTTTATTTTTATTTCATTTAGACCTTAAATCATTAACTATACACTCCTAATATTTCTAATAAGGCATTGAATAAATATATTTACTTTATTAATATATATAATATATCATATAAGTTATTTTAAAATGCTAACTAGCACATAATTGATCACAACCAAATGCAAAACATATTATAATATGAAATGCACACCAAATTACCAATTCAAGCATATCAAATAATTTATTAAATATTAACACTAACATATAATACTCATAAATATAATGCCTAGGTTTAGGGTCGTGACATCTTGAGCAGATTTGGCGTTCCTTCGGAAATCATTTGTGACAATGGTTCTCAGTTTATCAGCAAAAAGACAAGGGATTTCTGTTCAAGGTGGGGAATCAAATTGATAACGTCAACCCCTGTACATCCTCAAGCCAACGGACAAGTTGAGTCGAGCAACAAGTTGATCATCAGCAATCTGAAAAACATCTAGATCGGAAAAGGGGAAGATGGGCCGATGAATTATCGCTTGTACTATGGGCTGACAGGACAACATCTAAGAATGCTACAGGACAGACACCGTATTCTTTAGTATTTGGCGCTGAAGCTGTACTCCCCATAGAAGCAACAATTCCAACCGCAAGATATGGATTGCTAACTCCTGAAGACAATAACTACCTTCTGGCTCAGGATCTGGATACTGTGGATGAACTTAGGGACATAGCCAAGATAAGGATGGCCGTCTACCAGCAAAGAATCGCCAGGTCGTACAACAAGAATATAAGAATAAGGCGCTTTCAGGTTGGAGACATGGTGCTAAGGAAAGTATTCCAAAATACCCAGGAATTGCACGCAGGAAAATTAGCTCCGAAGTGGGAAGGTCCCTACCTTGTTGATGCTGAAGCAGGAAAGGGTGCATACTGGTTGTCTACCCCAGACGACATCTGAATACCTAGAAGCTGGAATGTCCTACACCTGAAGCATTAATACATATATATAAGTTGAAAGTTATTGCAATTTCCACATCCACGAATAAGCTTCCCCTCAAACTAGTCTATTTCAATTTTCTTTCCTTTTTACTTAAATCAAACCTCTACTGACTTAAGCATCGGAGGGGTGTTAGCTAAAGCTAACACCCAACTCTAACGTATTGTTGTTTTGTAAGATGCCATTAAACAGTAAGACAGTCCAAAGCATCCACCTGAACGGTCAACGCGTGCAATGATGCATCTCGTCAACATTTCTAAGTTGTAAGGTAACACCCTCTACGGCTTAAAATATTGTACATTTTTCTAAAATCTATTAGTCGCAATAAACAACGCCTTAGCGCATGTTAAGGTATTTACCTTCTACGGTTTAAATTTTTTTTACATCTTTTCTAAGTCTATTGGTTATCATAACCTCGCCTGAGCGCACGTTTCCTCACTTGGGAACCAATGGTTACAACATTGTTACATGTTGTCTTTTCAACTTGGTTACAACATTGTTACATGTTGTCTTTTCAAATTGGTAATAACATTGACATGTTATCCCCGTCAAGTGATTGTAACATTTACATGTTACCAAAGAACAACAAAGATTCTATAACTAAAAAAGCAGTTTCAATGTAAAAATTCAAGAAAAAGGGCAAAACATCCCACCAGGTTAAGATGTTGTACCAACCCAACATCTCCAAAAAGTTTAAAAGTCTTGACTCTTATGAGTCCTTACAAATTAAAAACTTGTTCCTGAGGACAAACCCTCATCAAATTGTTTTTAAGAAAAAGAGATAAACATCCTATAATCATTCAGTGTTGCTATCTTGAGCATCATCAGCTTGCTCAACCTTCCTGGAGGTAACCTCACCCACTTTCTCATCAATAATCCTCTGCAAAGCCGCATTCTCCTCATCCAAATCCCAGTTCACATGCTCTCCTTCTTGAAATTCCTTAATCATTTGGATTCTTGTTTCAAAAACTGCCTTCGCAGTTTCATTCACCATGTCATCACATAGTATTCTCATCTCCCTCTCATGTCTCACGTCAACACTAGCAAGCCTGGACCTCCATTTTAAAATTTCTTCACCCTTAGCCCTGACTTTTAAATTCTTCTCATTTATTATCTTGGCAGCATCCTTCAGATCCTTCTCATATTCGGCCCTATCCATGTCTAAGGTGTCGCATTTTACCTTCCACATTCTGATCTCTTTAAACATCAACTTAGCAATCGAAACAGCTTGTTATCAACAAAACAAGTGATATTGATCTAAATGAAGGAGCATCTATACCAAAATTCAGATAACCAACTTACCTGACACTCTAGGACCTCCTCACTCCGAGTCTGCTTCTTCGCATTGGTATCTTGATCCTCCCTTTTTCTCTTCAAAATAGCCTTATCTTCCACCTTAGGCATATTCTCTTCTATTTTCTTCTTGCCTTTATACTTGGCCACAATGTCATTCGTCGCGAAACCGGATCGAGTCACTGCAAATAACAATAGATGATAGTTTGGATCTATCAAGAAAATCGATCTGATAGTGCGATGAAACGAACTTACTTTTTGAAGAAATATTGCAGCTTTGAACTTAGCGGATATGAATGAAGATTGCACCGGTTAGGGTTACTTTGCCATGATATAGGGAGAGAAACCGGTATGGAAGGGATTTGAAAAGATTTGAGCCATCCGAGAATGACGGTTGCTGATTCCTTTCATGACTCTATAACTTCCTTGCAACCGTCGTATGAAGATACACTTGTCAAAACATTAAGACCTTCCGTATTTAGCTTGGAAAGCCTTAATATTTTGGGGGCAATTGTTTCACCCCAAAAAAATCCACTTAACATGTTCTACATCTTGGACATCCATCTTGAGGTAACATCTTAACTTACATCTTGGACTAACGCCTTGAAAATGTTTGTTGTATTTTCCTATTTTTCAGGAATACAGAGAGAAATAAAAATAAATCATTTAAATGACTGCATGGACTTGGTCAAGCAACAACACAACGGTCCCATCCTTCAACCAAGGGATAACGGCTGATCTCCATCAACAAATGGCGAGATTCTAGGCGAGATTTCAGCATTACATTCAAGAGTTTTTTCATTTACATTCACACCTATATATTATACCCAGAACGCACCTGTATACACGTTACACAATTTTGTTTACTTTCACTCTGCACTTGTACTCAAAAATGCTAAATACTCAATAATATTTATTTGGTTTAGGCAGGCTTTCCAAAGGCCTCCCGAGGTTTTTCCCTCGAACGATTGTTCTAAGGGTTTTCTCGTTACATCCTTGCGCTCATCTTGCTTTGAGAACTATATTTCATTTGTGCCCAAACCTCCTTGAGTAGACAAATTTACTTGTCGAAATTTGTCCAAAACAACAAGGCTTTCCATCAGCCTAAGAACACACACAAAATTCATTAATTCTCTCTCCATAATCTGAGAATAAAAGTGAAGGCATTTATCATTTAGAAGACTTCATCTCCTACTCATTTCTTCTTCTTCTTCTTTTTCCCGCCTTCAAGAACATCAAGGCATAAAGATGGATCCATCAGGTATGCGCTTCCACTTCCTTTCTCTTTTATCATTCTTATTCAAAGAACTGAGTATGCATAGGGATTAACGGAATAGAAGTGTTCCAACAATTGGTATCAGAGCCTACTCATGTTCTTGATTAAGAATGAATTTATTATATCATATTTTGGTTCATTTTATGTTGAATTCATTATGTTTTGATGTTATTTAACATTTATCAAGTCTAAAACTCAATAAGAAAGACAATATATCAAGCAAGATTATCCCAATACACTACCAAGCGATGTTTGTCGCACTACAGTGTGGATCTACTTGCATGATTTTTGCCTTACTTTGATTCTAGATAATGATCAATCCATTATGTTTTGGTGTTAATTAATCACTCTAATTCATTTATAGAGTGTTAATAACTATAACCAAGTTTAAAATCTGGAAAAGGATTGAAGTTTTGGCTCAAAAGACATAAAATTCGTAAAAGGGTTCAATGGTTCTTGCAAGTCTGTTCATTTTGCACAGCCGTGCGTTATGAATTTCACGGCCGTGCACCATTATACCAAGTGATGAAATTTTCTGGACAAATCTGCTCGGTCGTGTCGTTTATTATGCTCGCCCGTGCATACTCCTTGCACGGCCGTGCATCATTCCTTGACTCGGTCGTGCAACATTGAACTGAAAATTATGATGTTTCTGGAAAGGAATGCTCGGTCGTGTCATTCCATTCGCTCGGCCGTGCACTACCTGAATAATAAAATTTGGTTTCTGGAATAGGACTTGTACGGCCGTGCAAACCTGCTGATTCAATATTTAATTTTGAGCAAAAACATACATCTTTTCAAATTTTTCCTTTCATTGTGATTAATTATATACTTAATAAATTTCATTAATTTTTAAATAATATTGTCACCAAAGTGATTTACGTTATTTAGATCTGAAGTTATTAAGTGATGAATGTATACTTTAATATGTGAATAAATTGAATTTTCCAAAGAAGATCTTTTATTTGACTAAAATTATACATTCATTGGGTAACAAAGCTATAGAACATCAGTTGTTTGATCAAATACTTAAGTCGGCCCAAAGGAAGATTAAGTGTTTGATTAAAACATAGTTCGATTTCTTGGTTACCCAAAGATAATTATATTTGAGTCAACTCGCAATCCAAAGATTAGTTTTGATGTCATATTAATTGTCTTATAGATGGATTCATTTTATATAATTAATCACTTCTTATATGTAGTTACTTATACATATTTTGTTTTCATTCTTGTTCTTACCCATTCAGATTTAATTAATGTTTCTTCTATTACTGTTGCGATGAATAACGTTTCGATGCTAAATGGGACGAACTTTAAAACTTGGAAAAAACAAAATTACTATGATATTGGGCTGTATGGACATTGATCTCGCTTTGAAAGAACCAAGTCCCACTCCTCTTACTGATAAAAGCACTCAAGAAGATCGCTTGAGTATAGAGAAGTGGAACCGTTCAAACCGCGTAAGCCTAATGATCATGAAAAATGCCATCCCGGAAACATTCTTGAACAGTGTTCCCGAGGACGTTGATGCTAAGGGTTTTCTGGATACCCTTGAACAACGCTTTGCAAAAAGCGATAAGTCGAAAACAAGTGCTTCCTTGAGGAAACTTGTTTCCATGCGGTACAAGGGTAACGGAAACTTAAGGGAGTACATCCTTGAAATGTTTCATCTTTCAACAAAACTAAGGGCACTTAAGTTAGAGATTTCGGAAGATTTACTCGTGCACTTGGTTTTGATCTCTCTTCCTCCTCAGTTTGGTCATTTTGAAGTGACCTATAATTGTCAAAAGGACAAATGGAACATGAATGAATTAATTTCACATATGACACAAGAGGAAGAGAGGATGAAATAACTAAAGCCTAAAAGTGCTCACTTAGCATCTACCTCTTCTCGTGGGATTAAGAGAAAAGGGAAAGAAATTGCGGTTGCAAACAAGAAGCATAAGGGATCGTCCAATGATCAAAAGGTTAAGAAGTGCTTTTTTTTGCAAGGACCCTACTCACATGAAGAACGACTGCCCTAATTATCATGCTTGGCGTGTTAAGAGAGGTACGTCATTTGGCCTTGTTTGTACTGAGGCAAATTTGGTTTCAATTCCTACATATACATGGTGGTTGGATTCTGGTGCAACAACTCACATTAGTGTATCTATTCAAGGTTGCCTGAATTATCGAAGCCCTAGCGAAGATGAGAAATACATCTATATGGGAGCTGGGAAGCCGGTTGAAGTTGTAGGCATCGGGACTTTTAGATTATTTTTAAGTACCGGATATTATTTTGTATTAAATAATAAATTTATTGTACCATCCTTTAGGCGGAATTTGATTTCAATCACAGTATTGGACAGGGAAGGTTATTCATGTTCATTTGGTAATAATAAATGTGATATTTATTTCAATTCCAAAGTTCTTGGTACTAGTACTTTATCATATATCGATAATCTATATTTACTTGACACAGTCAAGTCATTTAACGAGTCCAATGTTAATGAAACCAAAACTAAAGGCATTAAACAAAAGTTGTCAAGTGAAAAAATCTTATAACTTGTGGCATAGGCGTTTGGGTCATATCTCCAAAAGGAGAATTGATAAGCTTGTATCAGAAGGAATCTTAAACAAACTTCACATTCCGGATAAAAACTTTTGTATTGAATGCATTAAAGGAAAGTTTACAAACACTAAAGGGAAAGAATCCTTGAGAGCATCAAACGTCTTAGAACTAATTCATACGGATATTAGTGGACCATTCACCACTCCTTCATGGAATGGTCAACAATATTTCATTACGTTCATAGATGATTACTCTCGTTACGGATACATTTATTTGTTTCATGAAAAGTCTCAATCTTTGGACGTTTTCAAGTCCTTTAAGGCCGAAGTTGAAAATCAACTTGGAAAGACTATTAAGAACATTAGATCCGATCATGGTGGTGAATACTACGGACGGAATGACGATTCGGGAGAACAATGTCTGGGTCCTTTTGCTCGCTATTTAGAAGAGTGTGGGATTGTCCTTCACTATACCATGCCGGGAAAACCTAGAATGAATGGTGTAGCAGAGAGACGTAATAGAACCCATAAGGATATGGTAAGAAGTATGATTTCTTGTACTTCTTTACCTCACACATTATGGGGCGATGCATTAAAAACCGCAGCTTACATTCTCAATAGGGCTCCTTCAAAGGCTACCGACAAAACCCCTAATGAATTATGGACAAGTAAGAAACTGTCCCTAAATCATTTTCATGCATGGGGTTGTCCAGCAGAAGCTAGGTCTTATAAGCCTAATGAGGGCAAACTGGACGCTAAGACTGTTAGTAGTTACTTTGTAGGGTATGCCGAGAGATCTAGGAGATATAAATTTTATGATCCGAAAACTAGAACATTTTTTAGACGGGAAATGCTAGGTTCTTTGAGGATGTTGAATTTGGAGGGAAAATTAGGAATAGTTTTGAATTTGAGGAGGAAGAGGAATTCATTTATATACCTCTTCCCATAGTTCCCATTGAAAATCAAGTACTTATACCTGACATTCAACAAGAACATATAATTCAAAACGATATAGAACCTCCTATTGAACAACATGAAAATATTGTTAATGAAGATCAAATTCAACAACCTCAAAATCAAGTAGAACCGGTGCCCTTAAGAAGATCTAATAGAGTAAGAAGAAGTGTGATTCCGGCAGATTATGTTGTGTATCTTGCCGAGAATGAGGAACTCTTGGACTTAGTGGGAGATGAACCGCTCACCTTCCATGAAGCCATTAATACTCCAAATTCTCGTAAATGGATCGATGCCATAAATGAAGAGTTGAAATCTATGAAAGACAATGACGTTTGAGATCTTGTCCATTACCTAAAAACGTGAAACCCATCGGATGTAAATGGATCTTTAAGACCAAAAGGGATTCACATGGTAATGTGGAAAGATATAAAACTTGTCTTGTTGCTAGGGGATATAAATTTTATGATCCGAAAACTAGAACATTTTTTGAGATGAAAAATGCTAGGTTCTTTGAGGATGTTGAATTTGGAGGGAAAATTAGGAATAGTTTTGAATTTGAGGAGGAAGAGGAATTCATTTCTTTACCTCTTCCTATAGTTCCCATTGAAAATCAAGTACGTATACCTGACATTCAACAAGAACATATAATTCAAAATGATATAGAACCTCCTATTGAACAACATGAAAATGTTGTTAATGAAGATCAAATTCAACAACCTCAAAATCAAGTAGAATCGGTGCCCTTAAGAAGATCTAATAAAGTAAGAAGAAGTGCGATTTCGGCAGATTATGATGTGTATCTTGCCGAGAATGAGGAACTCTTGGAATTAGTGGGAGATGAACCGCTCACCTTCCATGAAGCCATTAATAGTCCAAATTCTCATAAATGGATCGATGCCATAAATGAAGAGTTGAAATCTATGAAAGACAATGACGTTTGAGATCTTATTCCATTACCTAAAAACGTGAAACCCATCGGATGTAAATGGATCTTTAAGACCAAAAGGGATTCACGTGGTAATTTGGAAAGATATAAAGCTCGTCTTGTTACTAGGGGATATAAATTTTATGATCCGAAAACTAGAACATTTTTTGAGACGAAAAATGCTAGGTTCTTTGAGGATGTTGAATTTGGAGGGAAAATTAGGAATAGTTTTGAATTTGAGGAGGAAGAGGAATTCATTTCTATACCTCTTCCCATAGTTCCCATTGAAAATTAAGTACTTATACCTGACATTCAACAAGAACATATAATTCAAAATGATATAGAACCTCCTATTGAACAACATGAAAATGTTGTTAATGAAGATCAAATTCAACAACCTCAAAATCAAGTAGAACCGGTGCCCTTAAGAAGATCTAATAAAGTAAGAAGAAATGCGATTCCGGCAGATTATGATGTGTATCTTGCCGAGAATGAGGAACTCTTGGAATTAGTGGGAGATGAACCGCTCACCTTCCATGAATCCATTAATAGTCCAAATTCTCGTAAATGGATCGATGCCATAAATAAAGAGTGAAATCTATGAAAGACAATGACGTTTGAGATCTTGTTCCATTACCTAAAAACGTGAAACCCATCGGATGTAAATGGATCTTTAAGACCAAAAGAGATTCACGTGGTAATGTGGAAAGATATAAATCTCGTCTTGTTGCTAAGGGATTTACTCAAAAGGAGGGCATTGATTATAAAGAAACATTTTCATCGGTATCTTCTAAAACCTCTTTTAGGATCATTATGGCACTTGTAGCACATTTTGATCTTGAACTTCATCACATGGATGTAAAGACAGCTTTTCTCAATTGAGGCATTGAGGAAACTATCTATATGAAAAAACCATAAATGGTGACTGATTTAGATCAAACTAATCAATTAGTTTGCAAACTTAAGAAATCTATTTATGGGCTCAAGCAAGCATCTCGTCAATGGTACTTAAAATTCAATCAAGTAATTCTTTCATTTGGTTTTGAAACGAATCTTGCTGAAGATTGTGTGTACCATAAGTTCAGTGGGAGTAAATTTATAATTTTGATCTTATATGTGGATGACATATTACTTGCCAGTAATGATAAAGACCTTCTTAAGGAAACCAAGAAATTTCTTTCAAACAAATTTGAAATGAAAGATCTCGGTGAGGCATCTTTTGTATTAGGAATCCAAATTCATCGTGATCGTTCACGAGGTATTTTAGGATTATCACAAAAGGGCTATATAGAGAAGATATTACAAAGGTTTGGCATGGAAAATTGTAAACCACATGACACCCCTGTCTCTAAAGGAGATAAATTCAGTTTAAAGCAATGTCCTAAAAATGATTTTGAATCCAAGTATATGAAAAATATCCCTTATGCATCAGCAGTAGAAAGCTTAATGTATGCACAAGTCTGCACTCGTCCAGACCTTGCATTTATTGTTGGAATGCTTGATCGATACCAAAGAAATTTGGGGAGAGAACATTGGGTTGCAGCCAAAAGAGTGATGAGATATCTACAAAACACTAAGGACTATATGCTTACATATTCAAAGTCGGATCATCTTGAGATCGTTGGGTATTTCGATTTTGACTTTGTTGGATGTCAAGATAGTCGAAAGTCGACGTCTGGTTATGTCTTCACGTTAGCTGGTGGAGCAATATCTTGAAGAAGTGCCAAGAAAACACTTGTGACTTTCTCTACCATGAAAGCCGAGTTTGTTGCTTGTTACGAAGCATCCAAACAAGCTATATGGCTGCGTAAATTTATTGAAGGACTGCCAATTGTCAATGGTATTGAAAGACCACTCAAGTTATATCGTGACAATCGGGCTGCAGTGTTGTATTCTAACAACAACAAAAGTTCATCTAGATCTAAGCATATAGATATCAAGTTTCTTGTTGTTAGGAAAGAGTACAAAATAGACAATTAGAAATACAACTTATAGGAACTAACTCCATGTTAGCGGATCCGTTTACTAAAGCGTTATCACCTTTAGCGTTTCACGAACATACCGCTCATATAGTGTAACAACTTTTGATAACATTTAATATAGTGGGAGTTTATGTTGTACTTCCTATTTTTATCTATTCTTGATTGATCTCATTTGATTAAGTAGGACTAGTTGGAAGAATATATGTACATATTCCAATATATTCATCAATTTTTCATGCTACACATCTATACTTAATCTATGTCATTTAGTTGGATATATATATGTGATTAATGCGAGTTTAGTTGCGAATCAATTACAACGACATATAAAACTAGTGGACGGGATTGTTCAAATGACAATATTGTATACATAAGGATTGTCATTTAAACATTGTAAATATGATTTTATAAAGGTTTATTAAGTATAAACACATGTTTGGGCAATCCAAGTGGGAGATTATTAGAACATGGATTGAAAAATGTGTATACTTAATAAATATACGTAAACATGTAGACGTACATGTATAAGTCATAAATATAATGTTGTATAAAGTATAGAAATATAATGAATGTGTAAAATTCCCGAGCTAAGGATTATCTATTTATGATGAACAAAATGTAACCTATTTGCTACTTCATATGAAAGGGTGTAGTCCCTAAATGAAGTGCATTCTATGTTCCTATATATACAAGGCTTTCCATCAGCCTAAGAACACACACAAAATTCATTAATTTTCTCTCCATAATCTGAAAATAAAAGTGAAGGCATTCATCATTTAAAAGACTTCGTCTCCTAATCATTTCTTCTTCTTCTTCCCACCTTCAAGAACATCAAGGCATAAAGATGGATCCATCAGGTATACGCTTCCGCTTCCTTTCTCTTTTATCATTCTTATTCAAAGAACTGAGTATGCATAGGAATTAACGGAATAGAAGTGTTCCAACATGTGTCTTTAAAGTGTAAGTGCAACATATTAAATTGTAAGTGCAAAATAGAACTTATTGTTATGTTTAGTGATGAATGATTTAGCAATTTTTTAAAATTGAACATTCATTTCATTTTATGATAAAATTTAAGAAAAACAGACATGAAATTCAATTTACAACTATTGGAGTAATTGAGAAAATACATATCCATGGAATTGGTGAATCATACTATCTATCTCTGTCCTAGATGAATGATTTTCTTTTTCTTTTTCAAAATGAATGATGTTTTTTATTTCAAAATGTGTTACTAAATATTTTTTTACTTTTTTTCATATTTCATTTTATATTTGCAGAACCAAAAGTTAAAAAATGAAAATCAAGAACATTTATGAAGTTTTACTATTATTAAAATTAACATTTTCTGTTTTTCATAATTTCTGTAAAGGTAATCAAAGGAGTGGCTCAGTGATAAAGTTAGGTTTTACATTCAGAGTAAGTGTCAAGGTTCGACCTCTATTCTCGTATGTATCCTAATATATAACATTGTAAAAAACAGTTTTTCTTAAAAGAAAGAAAAAATTCAATTCACTTTTGAACGGAGAGAGATACGAATGAAATCGGTGAATAATATTAAACCAAGTGTACAACCGAGTATCAGTTGAATTACACTCATTTCATTTGGTCCTTGTTCCTCCAAGTCTTTCTTCTTCGGTAAACAAGGCACATGATAAATTGTTCGGACCCAAACCGTATAACCGTCCATGTCATGTCGGCACGTTCAAACGTGGCACTGGCACTGCTTCAACGGAATCCAACTCTCACATGCTCAGTTTTAATTTCCACGTCACCCCTATAAATAAGACAATTATTAGACGACTAGATTTGAGGAAATAAATAATTAAAAACTATGCATGTGGTTTGTTTACTTCAATTTCGACATCTTTGCGTCACCCACTCTTCTATTTAATTATGCTCTAATTATCAATTCTGATTTTATATGAGTCAATTTTGTTTTTTACTATTTTAAGATCCAGCTTTTTAAAATAATTTATTTAATTTAAAATTATTACTCAAATTTCATTTAAAATTGATAGTTATTTGTGCATTTACTATACTGTGAATCTGTGATAGATAGAAAATATTTTCTATTAGTATTTTTCAGTATATTAAATAATCATTATCACTATAATCACGTTTGAATAATTACTTTTTGAAAAACAGATATATATTTCATGGGTTTTTATATTGTACTCCCTCCGTTTCAAAATGTTTGTCTCATTTGACTTTTTTGTTAAATTTTGACCACAAATATATGACAATTTAATTATGTTCATGAAATTCTAAAAATTTCTATTGATTCACCATTAATAATATTATCAACAATAACTTTTAGAATTTTATGAACATGATTAATCTCTCATAAATTTGTGGTCAAAGTTTAACAAAAAGATCAAATGGGACAAACATTTTGGGACGGAGAGAGTATTCGAAAAGAAATTTAGAATAGAATATTGATCAATTTTTCAATTAAAAAATGAAAGATATTTCATGTTGTTATGGGAATTGAATAGGGAGAGAGAGGCATGATCTATCATTTTCTGCCAGAAATATAATGTGGGCCAACTGACAACCTAACTGTTGCCACCGGCCGTTGAAGCAACTTTCAGATGCCACCCCCTTAAAAATAAAAAATACTCCCTCCGTCCCACCTCAATTGGTTCACTTTTCTTTTTGGGACGTCCCACCTCAATTGGTCCATTCCTTAAATGGAAAGTTTTTCCTATATTAATACCCTTATCATCTCCATATATTTACAAAAAAAACCATTCATTATACCCACTTTAACTTACTATTCCTCCCACTCATTCTCTCTCCTATTAAATATTTTTAATTTTTACATTTTCTCTCTTATTCCCTACCACACATTTAACTTTTACATTCTCTCTCCTCTAATTTCTATCCACTTTAATAATTTTTCTTAAAAACCGTGTCCCACCTCAATGGACCAATTGAGGTGGGACGGAGGGAGTAAAATATACAAAATTTGTCCCAATTATTTACCACCATCACGCGTTTACATTTTGTACATTTGCACTTGTTTGGAGTCATTGTATTATTTACAAAAAAAAATTAGAAAAATTACACTGATAGTGTATAATAAAAGAAAGATAAATCTAGAAAATAGGTATTAAGTGTGATAATTAAAAAATTACAAAATAGAAAATGAACTACACATATTAAGAATTTATAATCGCTTTATTGACACTTTTTGTTATTGTGATATTTTCAGTGACATTTATACTCCACTGGATTTTTCATTAAGGGAGTAAATATAGTAAATTCGAAAATTGCAAATGATCAATTTTTAAAAATTACAAAATTCAGAACAGAATCCTTTTTAACAAACCTAGTTCCGCTTCCGCCCCTGGTCGTCACCAATATATTTTCACATATCTCTTACTATGGATATTGGAATTTCTGTAACTATAACCAGCTTCTTTGCTCTTCAATTTGTTGGAGGGTGTCACATTTTTCTCTCTTTATGGTCGAAATCAATATATTTTTTGTTGGTCCAAAGACAAGAGAGTTATAAAAAAAAAATTGAGATCGCACATTGCAGTGGAACAGCAAGTACCGCTCAAGGTGCTTGTTAATAAGGTCCACAGTGTGTGACATAAATCTTGACCACCTTAAAATAAAAAGAAAGAAAATTTTACCCCATAAGTTACTTTTATAACAATCACTTCCCTTCAATTTTCTTATTAATTTAAATTTTTCATAAGTTTTATACAATATTATATTCTACTACATTCTATATGCAATATTTAAAATTATGATACAGAATCCTCAATACAGCATCCTGCCACCACCACCGCCGCCCGCAGCTGCCGCCCGCCATCATCGAAATCCGGTCACTAGTCGCCGAAAACTTGTCGTAATTCGTTCACGGTCGTCGGCGCCACCTGTAATCATCAATGTTGTATTATATGAGTATACAGTATTATTTATTATCTTTTTTGCAGTATTATTAAAGAATAATACAACATGACAATACAATATGCAAAAAAAATTATAAGGCATTATGAAACTTTATGAGAATTTATGGGGCATTCTCCCTAAAAGAAAAAGATTACTCACTCCATTTCACACTTAATGTTAATTTTAGATATTATTCTTGTTTGTCCTAAAATATTTGTCACAATCTAAATTAAAGAATTAAAACTAAGAATTTTAAAAAATTACTCCAGATTTTAAACAATTAATTATTGTTAATACTGTTAAGTATTAGAAGCCTTAGCTTTTTGTATTCACAATAGAACAATATTTATAGGTACAAAAGAGTCCTAACTATGCTAGGATATGCTAAGATCCTTTCTATTCAAGGAATATATTGTTTTCCTAATCTATGTATGGAACAATATTTACCAATTACAAGAAGTAAATGTAGATTAGGAAACTATTGTAATTTAGGAACAACAATCCAAGTTTGCAAAGGATTTGCTGCGGAAGCTTCTGAGGTGTGAGGCGGGCGCCTTGTGCAAGCTGAAGCGTGCGCCTGGTGACCAGAGATTTGGGCCGAGGATTGAAGCACGTGAGGCGGCTGCTTGGGCCGAGATGATGCGGGCGCCTCAAGGGCCGAGGGTGTGGCCTTGGTGAGTTCTATTTGAGGCGGACACCTGGAGGAATATGGGGCGGGCGCCTCACACTCAGTAACACCTTCCATTGTTTTGTTCTCTTTAGGAGCTTCAACCTTAACACGCCCCCGCAAGATGGACGATCCTTGGAGAAGACCAATCTTGGAGATAAGTTGTTGGAAGCGTATACGGGATAGTGGTTTTGTTAGAACATCTGCTAGTTGATCCGTACCAGAAATGTGTTGCACACGGAGAGAACCGGACTGAATTTGTTCACGAACAAAGTGAAAGGAAAGAGCCACATGTTTCATTCGAGAGTGAAAGATCGGGTTCGCAGAATATGTGGTGGCACCAAGGTTGTCACAGTAAATCACGGGTGTAGTGGGTGGTGGAAATCCAAGCTCGGTGAGTAAGTTCCCAACCCAAGTAAGTTCAGCTGCGGTGTCGGCGATAGCCCGGAATTCAGCTTCAGTAGTGGACCTATCAAGGGCACGTTGTTTCCGGGAGGACCAAGTAACCGGGTTTTGTCCCAAATAGACAAGCAAGCCAGTGGTGGATACAAAATCATCTTTGTCTCCGGCCCAATCCGCATCACAGAAGGCATGAAGAGAGGGAGGAGACGTTGCAAAAATCTGAAGACCAAGGTGCATAGTGCCATGAAGGTAGCGTAGAAGACGCTTCAGTGCAACCCAATGAGAAGATTGAGGGTTTTGCATGAATTGCGCAAGTGTGTTTACCGAGTAGGCAATGTCTGGACGTGTGAGTGATAAGTACTGAAGTCCACCAACAATAGCACGATAGGAAGTAGGGTCAACAGCTGGAGTGGCGGCGGATCGTGTGAGGGGAGGTGATGTTACCATGGGAGTGGGGAGTGGCTTGCAATCAATCATGTTGTGACGGGTGAGAAGGTCATGGATGTATTTGGTTTGATAGAGTAGGAGCCCATTGTGGTTAGGAGTGACTTCAACAACCAAGAAGTAGGACAAGGGGCCAAGGTCCTTGAGGGAGAACCGGTTGGATAGGTTGGAGATGAAGGACTGAATGTGAGAGGGAGAAGGGCCGGTGACAATGATATCATCAACATAGACAAGTAGGTAAATTGGATGTGGGGATTTGTTGAAAATAAACAAGGAGGGATCGGCAAGGGAGGGTTGGAAGCCATATGTGGTGAGGTAGGTTTTGAGTTCTTGAAACCATGCCCGGGGAGCTTGTTTGAGACCATAGATGGCTTTTGACAAGCGACAAACAAAGGATGGGTTGGTGGAGTCCTCAAATCCGGGGGGTTGTGTCATAAAAACAGTTTCAGAGAGGGTGCCTTGAAGAAAGGCATTGTTTACATCAAGTTGGCGAAAGGGCCAATGGGTGGTTGTGGCAAGGATAGAAGGAGCCGGACGGTGGCTGGTTTGACAACGGGGCTAAAGGTTTCGGTGTAATCGACAGGTTGTTGGTGAAAGCCTTTGGCGACAGGTCGGGCCTTGTATTTCTGAATGGTGTTGTCGGGGTTGTATTTGACGCGAAAGACCCACTTGCAACCAACAATGTTATGGGCTGATGTGGATGGTACCAAGGACCAAGTGTTGTTGCGGGTTAGGGCTTGGAATTCTTCAATCATGGCATTGCGCCAATGAGGAATGGATAGGGCTTGTTTGGTGGTGGTGGGAAGGCTAGTGGGAGATGTGAGTAGGGATAGGTTGGCATACTTGGGATTGGGTTTGGTGATGCCATGGGAAAGTCTAGTGGTGATGGTACGGGTGGGAGGTGGAGGGGATGGTGGGTTGGGAGTGGGTGGTGTGGTGTCAAGTTGAGTTGGGGTAGGGGGTTCATTAGGGGTGGGGTTGGGAGAGGGATGAGTTGGGGAGGGGGGTGGGGGTGGCGGAGGGGGTTGGGGTTGGGGTTGGGATTGGGGGTTGGGATGGAGGGGGTAGTGTTTAAGATGGGGAGAAAAAGTGTGTGACATTCAGAGGAAGGGGGAGAGGAGGAAGTGGGGGATGAGGTGGTGAGGGAGTTATAGGGGAAAGTGTTTTCAACAAAGCGGACATGGCGGGAGGTGTAGACACGATGGGAGGTAGGGTCAAGGCAGTAGTACGCGCTTTGCGTGGGTGAGTAACCGACAAAGATGCAAGGGGTGGATTTTGGGTCAAGTTTGTGGGTGGTGTATGGGCGAAGCCATGGATAGCAAAGGCAACCAAAACTACGTAGCTTGGTGTAGTTGGAGGGGAGCGGAAAAGGCGGAAGTAGGGGGAATCATTGTTTAGGGTGGGGGTGGGTAGTCTGTTTATGAGGTATGTGGCAGTGGTGAGAGCATAGGGCCAAAGGGTGAGGAGTAGGTTGGCATGGGAGAGAAGGGTGAGGCCGGTTTCAACAATGTGGCGGTGACGACGTTCGGCGTACCCGTTGTGTTCAGGAGTGTGAGGGGGTGTGGTGAGGTGGGTGATACCGTTTTGACCAAGAGTGGGTGTGAGTTTAAGGTATTCACCCCCGTTGTCGGAGTAGACTTGTATGATGGGACGTTTGAAGTATTTTTCGACTAAAGCTTTGAAGCGGAGGAAGGTATTGTAGGTGTCGGATTTGTTTTTGAGAGGGTAAAACCAAATATATTTGGTGAAGTGATCGACAAAGATGACATAATATTTGAAGTTGTCAAGCGAGTGAATTGGAGACGTCCATACATCCGAAAATATAAGATCAAGGGGAGCATGTGAGACAATAGTGGAAGATGCAAAAGGCAGCTTGTGACTTTTATTAATAAAGCAGGAATTACAAGGAGGTAAGCTAGAGGGAGTAGATAAACTGAATTTGCTACGTAAAAGACTAAGAACGGGGACGAGGGATGTCCTAATCTATGATGCCACAGCTGCGAGGAGAGAGAGCTTGAATGAGCTTGAATGGGCGGAGGGTGCCAAATGTAGACGCCATCCTCAAGGTTTCCATGGATAAGAGTTTGACTCGTGGCTTTGTCCTTGATAAGAAAAGAAGAGAGTGAGAATTCAATGATGGCATTGTTGTCACGACAAAATTGAGACACAGATAGAATATTGCGAGTAATGAGAGGGACATGTAAGATATTATTAAATTTAAGAAGAGAGGATGATGTGGGGAGAGAGAAGGAACCTATATGAGAGATTGGAAGAGTAGAACCATCGCCGATGATGACGTCGTCACTGCCATTGTAGGGTGTGTGAAGGGCAAGATTGGAGAGGTCATTGGTGATGTGGTTGGTTGCGCCACTATCGACAAGCCAAGATGGAGGGGGAGGTGGGTTGGGATGGGATGCGGTGTGGACTTGGGGGTTGGGATTTGGATTTCTGTTTTGGCGATGAAGGGGGGGGGGGAAGTTGACGGCGGGGTAGTCACGTTTGAATTGGCGACATTGGGAGATAACATGTCCAATGTTGCGACAGTATTGACACTTGCCGTTAAAAGGGCGAGGGGAGGAGGACGAGTTGTGGGATGGAGAGGAATTGGTGTTTCGGTAGGAATTACGGTTAGGCGAAGGGTGGGTGTGGGCGGTGAAGGCGGTGGTGGGAAGAGGAGAGGTGGCCTTGGATTGTTTGAGGGTGAGTTCATGTTGGATGAGTTTTTCGTGTAGGGCTTCAAAGGAGATAGGGTTGTCTCGGGCTCGGGTGGAGTCAATGACAGGTTTGAAGGTTTCATAGTCCAAGCCTTTGAGGATAGTGTAGATTATGTCCTCGGAATCCATGGATTTTCCTAGAATGGCAAGTTTGTCGGTGTAGGTTTTAACGGCATTCATGTAGTCGGAGATGGATAGTTGATTTTTTGTGAGGTTTGCAAGGTTGTCTTTGATTTGAAGTATGTGGCCACGATAGGGGTTGGCATAGGTGGTTTTGAGGATGGTCCAAGCTTCATGAGAGGTTTTGGCTTGATGAACAAGGGGAGCAATGGCGGGGTCTAGGGTTCCTATGAGGGCTCCTAGGATGAGGCGATCTTGGCGAGACCAAGTAATGGCTGCCGGATTAGGAATGGTGGTGGTGGTGGCTGGTTTGGCCGGTTCATCATCCGTTTCAACGGTGGCGGGAGTGGTGATGATGGTGTTATCATCGGGTTTTGGGTGGGTGCCATCGACGAATTTCAAGAGGTCGAGGCCAAATAGGATGGAGGTAATTTGAGATGCCCATGTGAGATAGGTTAAAGGGGTGAGGGTGCGACAGTAAGAGAGGTTGACCAAGAAAAGTGGTTGGTCGGGTTGGGCAGCGTTTGGAATGGTGGAAGGAGTTCCGGCCATTGCTAAGGTGGGGTGGGGCTGCCGAGTTTTGACAGGGATTTTGGGGGTTGTGAGGCTTTGAATCTTACAGCTCTGATACCATGTTAAGTATTAGAAGCCTTAGCTTTTTGTATTCACAATAGAACAATATTTATAGGTACAAAAGAGTCCTAACTATGCTAGGATTTGTAAGATCCTTTCTATACAAGGAATATATTGTTTTCCTAATCTATGTATGGAACAATATTTACCAATTACAAGAAGTAAATGTAGATTAGGAAACTATTGTAATTTAGGAACAACAATCCAAGTTTGCAAAGGATTTTGAAATTGTCACGGCTTGAATCACAAGTGATATCCAAGGTGATAACAGCACCAACGATAGAACTTGGGATGGCACACACACACACTTCGAAAATAAAACAATTTTGTAAAAGAGTTTGCAGCGGAATAAAACACCAAAATTGTTTTTCTCAAGTTATATAAATATAACTTGAGAGTGTCTCTTAGGCAAGACTTTATAATCACTATGAATGAATTTACAAAGCCGAAAGTTCCCTATAGCTATATCTATTTTGAGCTCTATGGAACAAGAGATAAAGAACGGAATCCTATCCTAGCCTTCACACACCTTGATACCAAAGTAATCATGTGCGAAATTACAAGGGAGAAAGGATTAAAAAGAACCAAACAAAGAACTCTATCTCTAAGCTTTTCGAAGGTGTGAATGTGATGAAATAATTGGCATATCTTCAAATAAACCTTCCAAGCTTATTTATAGTCTTCAATTACTTGAAGGCTACTTCAATAACAGCCTTGGGGCTGGTCTTGCACGTGGAGGAAGTATAGGGAGAGTGAGTGAATTTGTTTCCACAATTCTAGCTCCCACTTTCTATTTTGTAGCAACCGAGTTGTTGAATCCTCAAGCCATGCTTCCACGCCTTGTACTCCCTTGCTTTATCATCCTTGTACTTTTTCTATAACTCAGCAACAACCTTTGACAAAGTCCACACACGTGTTGTTGTTGTTTGCCAAAATTACGAATTAATACATAAAATGTATTAATTATTTTCTTCCAATTTCCACACGTGTCTAGCTCCTTCTTTGATGCTATTGCACCCTGAAATACAACCATAAACCATAGACTATACAGACCATATTAGCACGTTAGTCCATTAAATAACAAACAAGAAATATACAACTATATAATTTTCAGTCCAGGAAATCATCTGTGATATCACCTGGACTTTTGGGAAATCATCTGCGATATCACCTGCAGATTACACTAACAATCTCCCCCTTAGTTGGATATTTCTTTCCAAACTCAATGTGCTGCTGTCCTGTAGGATTAGTCTATATACAAATGTACAGAGCATAGAACACAGAATAATATCTCCACAAAAAATTAACTCCCCCTTAATCAAGGAGCTAATCCTAAACAATGATTTATCAAAATAAACTAATTTATTTCAAACTTTAAAAAGTTTTCGAAATAAACTAAGTAACCATTAAAAACCATAACCATTGTAGCAAATATCATCCAAAATTAGCAAAAAAAAACATCCTAGCAGATTAAGTTATTTAACAAACCACTAAAGTGTTTTAGCAAATATAAACAAAATAAAAGTAAATTGTTTAAGGAACCACCACATCACCAAAATAAAAACATTGTTTGTAGGACCACCACAAAAATAGTCACCCATATGATAGCGGCAACATAAACCTTCAGGTTTATCAACCTTAAGGTTCAGCTTTCTTCTTCTTCAAACTCCTCTTCTTCCTCCTGATCTCCTTCCCTATCACTTCCACCATCACTTGGGCCAGCACTGGTGGTAGCACCTGCAGTAGCACCAGCTCCAGAAGTTCCAGCAGCAGCAGATTCTCCCCCTGTTTGGGAAGAAATTTCATCAATAAAAGCATCTGTTACCTGCTTAAGCTTAGCCCATCCCTCAGCAAGTGCTCCTATTGCACTTGACTGTTTGTGCAGGAAGTTGAGAACTGTAGTCTTTGGGATTGATGGTCCAGAGTTGCCCAAAAGATTTATCATGTTATTCAGAATACTTGCAAGCATCGGTTCTGCAAAAGTATGAGGGGCAACACCTGGGAAGCACTTGGGGTATCACGTGGGATAGCACCGGGAGGAGCAGGGGTTGTTTCATCAGATTTGTTCCAAGGAAGATCTTTAGTATACCTTTTACCCTTTTTCAGTTGTTGATCAACGGTATAGTACTCAGGTTCAGTGGTAAAAACATCAGAGGCTTCAATGGGCAAGGATTGAAATACCAAAACTTTGAAGATTAGAGAAGGATAGGGGAAAAAGCTAATGTTCACTTCCTTTTTTTCTACCCCATGAAGCTAAGTGTTTAAACACTAATCTTCCAAAGTTAATCCTTAAATTTTTACCCAATCTATACAACACATTCGTATGCTCCAAAGTCACAATAGGTTCATTAGTTGTAGGAAGCCAATTGAAGATGCACAGTTTGTGTAGTACAGAATAGAGAGAAGATAATCTAGAAGCATGAAGTTTCTCTTTCAAAGGCCAAGACTGCAGTTTGTTGTGAGTGAGCAATTTTACCATTTCATCTCTATTGACCCTAATGCTCTCATCATCTACATTAGGGAGGCCTAAAACTTTGTTAATCGTAGTGAGTAATAGAATAGACTCTTCCCCTAACAAACACTTTTCCATATTTAGCAGACCCTTCATCATCCAAATGAGCATGCAAATTGGCAAAGAAATTGCGAATAACACTCTCAACAAAAACTGATGCATGATTATTAGCATTAATAAAATTCCTGTCCTTTAAAAACTGAACCACTCCTTCCTTTTCCAACTGACCCTCATCAATGTGCTTCTCTTTTAAAATTCTCTTACTTAGACTATTCAACCAAAGTTCCATATTTTCCTTTTTATAATACTCCAAAGTAAGAAAAGGTTTTGGAAAAGCTTTATCCTCTTCAGTTTGAGTAACCTCATCACCAGAATTATCACTAGAGGAATGTTTAGGAACAGAAGAGGGGGCAAGTGTTACCTCAGATGATATCCTCTTCTTGCTAGCACTTCGGTAGCACTCACGCTTGCCCTTGGCCTTCTTTTTCGATAATCGAGAGAGTCTCCTCTTCATCACCATCTACCCAAGCATCAAATGAGTCCACAGAAGGCTCCTTTTCCTTGTTTGCTTCAAAGTTCTCGTCACTCACATGGGGTGAGGACACATCAATAGAGCTTTCTGAGACTTCAACCGGATCAGAGGTGGTATTTGAAGTTGCCTTGGACCTGATTGATCTAATGCGGTTGGAAGACCTCCTTTTTGCAATTTGGGGAGACAGCTTGGCAGTTGGGGCTTTCCTCTTCCTTTTTGGCTCGGCAGGGATGAGAGTCACTTTAGGAATGCCTTGATCAAACGAGGCATTGGGGCCAGAGGTAGGAACAATTGCCATTGTTGGTGGAGAAGAGCTTGGAGTGATCATTGGGGAAGTTTCCATGGCCACGCGAGATGCCACGGAAGGAGCAATGCTAGGTGAGATGTCCATTTGGTCCGTGTGGGAAGGTTCGGTACTAGCTTTGGATGGAGATGCCATGGAGATATGAGGGAATTTTGGAACGAATTTTTTGACCTAGGTTGAGAAGGGAAGAAGACGCTGGAATGGGGGTTTAAAGAGGTAGAGGGAGTAACGGTTAGAGAGAGATAATAGGAGAGTTAGAGAAAATTTAGGAAATTAAGAGAGAGAGACGGTGAGGGAACATAAAATTAAATTGATTAGACAACCCTATCCCATCTAAACTCCTAAAAACCCTCACCTTTAACCCTATCCACTCATTAACAATAAACCCTCACCACACAAAGTTTTTAAAACCCTAACCAACTTAAGGATAATAAACACGGTTGCAAAATTTAAAAAATAAAGAAAATATATTTTTTTTTTAAGTATAAACGTAAAACAATAAAAAAAATAAGTAAACTAAATAATTTGTAACTCAGCCCAAAATATTATAAGCAAAAAAAATAAATATGGGTTAGTTACTTAATTAAGTTTACCAAAAAATAAAGGAAACTTGTTGAAGACGTTTTCAAAATCGTAAACTCTTTAATTAAAAAGACTTTCAGATTTTGAGAAATTAATCAACAATATTTCGAAAATAAAAAACTAATATAGCACACACTAATGTGTTAAGGCAATGATGGCAACACGTAGGATAACACATATGATATAAAACCCCTTGATAAATATTTTTTCAGTTTCAAACACTTGAGGCATAACAAGCTGAGCATTTTTCATGCACTTTAGGCATTATATGCCTATATATAATTTTTTAAGTACATTGCTTGTTAAACACGTCTCAATACACTTTTTTAAACAAGAAAGCAACGTAGTAACGAGCTCCGTGCTTCAAGTTATATTTCAAGTGTAGAGACCAAGTGATCTATGCCTTTCAAGTAGGGTACACTGTAGTAGCGAACTCCATGTCCCTAATACTTAGCATAAATCACCTCATACCTTCTCATTGGCAAGAGTACATCGTTGCAGCGAACACCGTGCCCCGAGCTCGAGAGAAAAGTATGAAAAAATGCCTTTGCCTTTTATTTATCAAAAAGAAAAGATTAGTGACTTTGTCACTTTAAGCATATGAAGAGGAATGATATCAGACGTGCTAACCTAAATAATAACCTACCATAACAAAAAGGTCAGCATGTGCCACAGTTAGAACTAAGCTAGCTAGAATAAACAAATAATAAAGTATTTATTTTTTTTTAAGTAAATAACCAAATAAAAAATACACTAATATACAAGTGTTACCCTAAGTGATAACATCACCCTGGGTAGCACAAAGCAACAGACTCAGAGATTACAAAGACCAAGAGATCTTTTCAAACTAGAAAATCTCTCGTGGTCTAAGGCCTTGGTAAAGATGTCAGCCAGTTGATACTTAGTATCAATATGATCAATATTAATTAGGCCTTTATCTACCATATCTCTAAGAAAATGATGACGTATGTCAATGTGTTTGGTACGGGAATGTTGAACTGGGTTTTTTGAAATGTTGATAGCACTCAGGTTATCACAGTACATAGTCAAAGAATTACTCTCTAGGCCATAGTCATCTAACATATGTTTTAGCCAAATAAGTTGTGAACAACAACTACCAGCCGCCACATACTCGCACTCACATGGAGAGAGAAACACAATTTTGTTTACGACTATACCATGAAACTAAATTGTTGCCCAAGTAAAAACACCCCCACTAGTACTCTTCCTATCATCCATATCCCCGCCCAATCCGAGTCACTAAAGCCAACCAAATTGGTATTAGTATCCTTACTAAACCAAATCCCTAATTCACTTGTTCCTGAAACATATTTAATTATCTTTTTGACAGAATTAAGGTGAGAGACTTTAGGATTGGCTTGATAACGTGCACAAACACACAAGTGGAACATGATATCAGGACGACTAGAAGTGAGATAGAGAAGGCTACCTATCATTGAACGATAAAGAGTAGGATCAACATCCTCACCTACTTGATCTCTACCAAGTTTGAGAGAAGAACACATGGGGATTTTGAACTTTTTGCTCCTTCCAACCCAAACCGTTTTACTAGGCTCTTTGCATACTTGCTTTGTGAAATGAATATTCCTTCATTTGATTGTTTCACCTGCAAGCCTAGAAAGAATGTTAACTCTCCAATCATGCTCATTTCAAATGTTGATGTCATAGCCTCTACAAAATCTTTTAAACACGTTTGAGAAGTAGAGCCATAGACTATGTCATCAACATAGATTTGAACAATGACTATTTCTTTGCCATGCCTTAGGATAAATAAGGTCCTATCTCGCTTCACCTCTTGTGAATCCATATTCAAGTAAGAAAGAGGTTAAGCGACCATACCATGCACGTGGAGCTTGTTTCAAGCCATATAAAGCTTTATCAAGTCTATATACATGGTTTGGTAGATTAGGATCTTCAAATCCTTTTGGTTGTTCAACAAAAACTTCTTCTTTTAAATAACCATTTAAAAAGGCGGCTTTAACATCCATTTGAAACAAAGTAATTTTTAGAAAACAAGCTATAGCCAAGAGGAGTCTTATGGATTCTATTCTAGCAACGGGAGCAAAGGTCTCATCAAAGTCAACACCTTCAATTTGGGTGTAACCTTGTGCTACGAGACGAGCTTTGTTCCTAACAATATTTCCTTGCTCATCCGATTTGTTTTTGAAAATCCATTTAGTACCAATAACATTTGTATTACTAGGACGTGGTACTAAACACCAAACTTCATTACGAGCAAATTGGTCAAGTTCCTCTTGCATGGCTTGTATCCAAAAATTATCTTTTAAAGCTTCGTAAATATTTTTGGGTTCTAAAGAAGAGACAAAACAGAATATTTTACCTTGTGGTATGTGGTGGACATACACACATACCTTGCCATTTCACGGTCACTAAAATGTCCTTTGTTCCTTGTTTGTACCCCCTCACTAGCTTCTCCAATAATTTGAGAGGAAGGATGGTCTCTTCTGATCCTAGCTGGTGGATCCCTTCTCAAGTCTTCATGCACATGATCATCATCTGACTGTTCATCCTTTTCGCTTGCCGGATTGGTCTTGGGTGATACCGGAGATGCTATCCCATCAGCGGCAACACTTGGGCCACACCTGGGTATCTTTTACCTGATTTTGATCCTCCAGCTTCTTCCAAAGAACAAAGAATGGTGATTCCTGTACTCCCTCACCTTTAACACTTGCTAAATCATCAAAAACAACGTTAATTGATTCCTGAATGGTTTTTAACCTAAGGTTATAGACCCTATATGCTCGACTGTCCTGAGCATACCCAAGAAATATAGCCTTATCACTTTTAGAGTCAAATTTAGCTAAGTAATCCCGATCATTTAGAACATAACACACACACCCAAATGTATGAAAATAATGAACCTTTGGTATCCTACCATTCAAAATTTCATAAGGACTCATTCTAGTACCAGGTCTTAGAAAAACCCTATTGGCCGTGTGGCACGCTGTGTTTAAGGCCTCGGCCCAAAATCTCTTTGAAATTCTTTTTGAAAACAACATCACACGTGCCATCTCAAGTAAGGTCCTATTTTTCCTTTCAGCCACCCCATTTTGTTGAGGTGTTTTAGGAGCAGAAAACTCATGTTTAATTCCTTTTAATTTACAAAAAGTAAAGAACAATGAATTATCAAACTCCGTTCCATGATCAGACCTTATTCGCATGATAAGAGCAGAAAACATGTTTTTGATTTTAGCATGTAAGACTTTAAACTTTTCAAAAGTTTCTGATTTTTCTTTTAAAAAATATACCCAAGTAAATCTAGAAAAATCATCAACTATTACAAACGTATATTTCTTACCTCCTAAACTGTCTACCTCAACTGGACCCATTAAATCCATATGTATTAATTGAAAACAAGGCGTTGTCCCGTAATACTCCTCATTATGTTGGGTAGCACTATGGGTAGCACGTGTTTGTTTACCTTTTAAACAATCTTCACATATGATTTTTGTACTAATGTCCAGACTAGGTATACCTCTTATAGCTTCAAAGCATTAATGAGTTTCACAATGTTACGAAAATGGACATGACCCAACTTTTGATGCCATAAGGTAGCATCATCAACCCTCACGTAATGACACACTTGTTTATCCTCAACAAGATAACAGCTTATTACTTGACCTAGTACCACCATAACACGCTTATTGGTACAATCAAAAACTTCACAAGTGTTTTTATTGAATTTTACTACAAGGTTGTCATCACAAAGTTGGCTAATACTAATTAAATTAGTTACCACCCATCAACATGCAAAACATTTTTCAAAGCAGAAATCCAGGTACATTTAATACGCCTTTTCCTACTATATTACTCTTGCCACCACCACCATATGTTACACTACCACCTTGAATAGGTTCATATTCCTTTAAAAATATTTTTGTTCCAAATATATGACGAGAACTACCACTATCAAAATACCATGAACCTTCAACATTAGTTTTTAAGGCAAAGTGCATACAACATCACATATCGATTAGACTTAGGTTTCCACACTTTCCTACTTTGATAATTTTTCTTCGATCGACAAAGTGATATCTCGACATGCTAGGTAGCACTTCGTATCACACAGAACTGGACTGCTTTCTTTAAGAGAGTTTTGCAATCATTTTTCAAATGTCCAAGAGAGTAACAAGAGTTACATATTTTTACCTTGTCGAAGACTTATCGAAGATATTGGTTCAACATGATCTCTTTCTTTAACAAAAATTAACTTATCTTCTCGTATTAGACAAAGTAGATGTAATAGCATTTAAAGACTCTTGAAAATCCATACCGCCTTGAGTGGTTTGGACAACCCAAGAATTGCATCTAACTTGGTAGAACTCGTATTGAGTTTCTTGAATGTTGTCTCGGCAAGAGTAAGTTTGCTCTTGACTTTGTCCACCTCCACATCCTTCTTTGTGAGTTGAACTTCCAATCTAGTCAAGCCATCAGCTAGGTCTTGAACCTCTTTGGACAGAGAGATCACCTTCTTGTTCTCTTTCTTCCATTCATCCACCAATTCTTTGCAAAGGTTCTTAAGACCACAAATGAGTTCATCCTTGCCGAACTCCTTCTCATCTTGTGAACAACCTCGCATCCATGTTAACGTAACCCACAAAACAAACAAAGATTTATCAAATTTAAATCAGTATACCTGTTGGATGATATCTCGTGTGCTATCCCATTTTGGATATCACCTGGGTATCACCGATGTAATCCGAGTCACGCTTGTGACCACCATTGCCGTTTGATCCGAATCTTCGCATTGATTGGTCTCCTCATCCTCATTGTCACCGAGAGAAACCCATAGGTTCTTTCCCATCTTCCTTAGAGTGTTAGCACACTCATTTGAGTAATGACCCCATCCAGAGCAAGCATGACATTGGATTGATTCAAGGTATTTTGGATCAGATCTGGATTGATCCGATGATGCTCTCCTTATGGGACCACCTTTCTGAGTAGATGGAAATGTCTTCTTGGGCATTGAATTGTACACCTTGGCTTGTTGCTCTTTAGCCTTTACCGCACATTTTCTTTGTTAAATTTTCTCACCATTGAGTTATATTTCCCGGTAAGTAAGGCAACACCGGCATCTTCACCTAATTCCTCAAAAATTTCGTCATCCTCATTAGTTGAACCACTAGAGGATTGAACTTTTAAAGCAACACTCTTGCCCTTAGAAGCTTCACTTTGCTCAAAGAAGGTTTGACTCAAAATTTTTTAAAATGCTCATTAAGGAATTGATGTTCATAGTAAAAAGATTGTGAGCCTCTTCTATAGATGAAACCTTAATATTAAAACGCTCGTGGAGAGTTCTAATAGCCTTTGAAACCAATTGTTTGTTTGTAAAAGGTTCACCTAAAAGTTGACACTCATTAGCAATGTCAAACAATTTTTCAAAATAAGAGGAAATGGTATCACTTTCACCCATTCTCAACCTTTCAAATTTGCCAAGAAGACCTCTAAGTTTGTTTTCACGCACACTAGAATCACCTTCACAAAACCTTTGTAAAATATCCCAAGCTTCTTGAAATGTGGAACTATTTTGAATAAGTTTAAAAATATGCATGTCAACCCACTCAAAGATAGCATTAAGAGCTTTCTCATTATAGTTAGCTAGAGTGATCTCTTCATTCGTCCACTCACCTTCGTGTTTAACCTGAACATCACCATCCTCATCAGAGGTAAGAGTGGAAGAGAGTACCCATGAACTATAGATCGCCATGCTCGAAGATCAATTGATTTGATATGCGAGCGAAGGCGAATTTTCCAATATGCATAATTCGAACCATCTAAAACAGGAAGACGTTTTTGGTTTGGATTTGCAGGATCAAAAGCCATGATAAAGAGGACCAAACACTTAGTATCGTCAAGTGAGAGGCTCGATACCAATTGAAATTGTCACGGCTTGAATCACAAGTGATATCCAAGGTGATAACAAAGACCAACGATAGCACTTGGGATGGCACACACACACACTTCGAAAATAAAACAATTTTGTAAAAGAGTTTGCAGCGGAATAAAACACCAAAATTGTTTTTCTCAAGTTATATAAATATAACTTGAGAGTGCCTCTTAGGCAAGACTTTATAATCACTATGAATGAATTTACAAAGCCGAAAGTTCCCTATAGCTATATCTATTTTGAGCTCTATGGAACAAGAGATAAAGAACGGAATCCTATCCTAGCCTTCACACACCTTGATACCAAAGTAATCAAGTGCGAAATTACAAGTGGAGAAAGGATTAAAAGAACCAAACAAAGAACTCTATCTCTAAGCTTTTCGAAGGTGTGAATGTGATGAAATAATTGGCATATCTTCAAATAAACCTTCCAAGCTTATTTATAGTCTTCAATTACTTGAAGGCTACTTCAATAACAGCCTTGGGGCTGGTCTTGCACGTGGAGGAAGTATAGGGAGAGTGAGTGAATTTGTTTCCACAATTCTAGCTCCCACTTCCTATTTTGTAGCAACCGAGTTGTTGAATCCTCAAGCCATGCTTCCACGCCTTGTACTCCCTTGCTTTATCATCCTTGTACTTTTTCTATAACTCAGCAACAACCTTTGACAAAGTCCACACACGTGTTGTTGTTGTTTGCCAAAATTACGAATTAATACATAAAATGTATTAATTATTTTCTTCCAATTTCCACACGTGTCTAGCTCCTTCTTTGATGCTATTGCACCCTGAAATACAACCATAAACCATAGACTATACAGACCATATTAGCACGTTAGTCCATTAAATAACAAACAAGAAATATACAACTATATAATTTTCAGTCCAGGAAATCATCTGTGATATCACCTGGACTTTTGGGAAATCATCTGCGATATCACCTGCAGATTACACTAACAGATTTGCTGCGGAAGCTTCTGAGGTGTGAGGCGGGCGCCTTGTGCAAGCTGAAGCGTGCACCTGGTGACCAGAGATTTGGGCCGAGGATTGAAGCACGTGAGGCGGCCGCTTGGGTCGAGATGATGCGGGCGCCTCAAGGGCCGAGGGTGTGGCCTTGGTGAGTTCTATTTGAGGCGGACGCCTGGAGGAATATGGGGCGGGCGCCTCACACTTAGTAACACCTTCCATTGTTTTGTTCTCTTTAGGAGCTTCACACCTCAGAAGCTTCCGCAACAAATCCTTTGCAAACTTGGATTGTTGTTCCTAAATTACAATAGTTTCCTAATCTACATTTACTTCTTGTAATTGGTAAATATTGTTCCATACATAGGTTAGGAAAACAATATATTCCTTGTATAGAAAGGATCTTACAAATCCTAGCATTGTTAGGACTCTTTTGTACCTATAAATATTGTTCTATTGTGAATACAAAAAGCTAAGGCTTCTAATACTTAACAAATACTCTATCAATAGATTTAGAGTATTTTATCAACATCAAAGCATAATAATTTCAATAATATTATAAATTAAAGTAAAGTATTTCCTGATATCTTAAAACTCAAACTTAATCCAAAACAATATGAGGCTCTGATACCAATTGTTGGAACATTCGTATTCCATTAATGTCAAAATACTCAAGTAAGTAAGAAGTTTGATAATAGATGGAGGCGAAAGCGTAACTATTGAATCCATCTAGTTTTGATGTTGTAGAAGGAGAAGATAAGAAATTAGGGAGATGAATTTCTTATAAATGATATTGCACTCTCTTGATATTTGATTACTTTATAAAGAGTATGTATAAGAGAATATGAATATTGTATACTCCCTCCGTCCCACTCAATGGATACCAAAAAAAAGGGCACACATATTAAGGAAAGGTAAGAAAGAGAAAAAGTGGAGAGAGAATGTTGTGAGTGTAAAAGTAAAATAGGAGAGAGAATGAGTGTGAGGAATAGTTAGGAGAGAGAATGTTGTGAGTGAAAAAGTAAAATAGGAGAGAGAATGAGTGGGGTAAATAGTGAAGATTCCTTTTCATTTTGGGTAAGTATCAATTGATGTGGGACAGACCAAAAAGAAAATAAGTATCAATTGAAGTGGGACGGAGGGAGTATGTATAAAGGCGGATGTAAGGTCATATATACTCCCTCCGTCCCAGCCCACTGTAAACTAAAAAAAATGGCACACCAATTAAGAAATATTATTAAGATAATGAAAATGTGTGGTAGAAAATGAAGAGAGAGAATGAGTGGAGTAAATAGTAGGTTGATCGAATAAATTGTGTGGTGGAGAATGAGTGGAGTTAATAAGTGGGTGGGGTAGGGAGAATATAAAATATTAAAGGACATTCCATTTATGGCAGTTTACACTGGGCTGGGACGGACCAAAAGGAAAATAAGTTTACACTGAACTGGAACGGAGGGAGTATATAATACTAAAAGACATTTCATTTAGGGACTACACTCATTCACATGAAGTGTTACCATTCTATCCATCATTAAATGACAACTCACCCATAAGAAATTCTACAAACTAATTAATCTTCTACACTTATAATATAACATTATATTTATAATTTATGCATATACATATACATCTACATATTTATTTATATTTATTAAATATATATATTTTGCAATCCATTTTCTAACATCATTATTTTCTTTACAAAAAATTTGAAAAATTACACTGATAGTGTAAAATTAAAGAAAGATAAATCGAGAAAATAGGTATTAAATGTGACAATTAAAAAATTACAAAATAGAAAATGAACTACACATATTAAGGATTTACAATCGCTTTAATGGCACTTTTTGTTATTGTGCTATAGTGCAGTGAAAACAGATCTAGGTCCCCCTGGATTTCTCTTTTCAGGGGGTGAGGGGGTGAAAGTACAACACAAACTCCCGATATATTAAATGTTATCAAAAGTTGTTACATTCATATAAGCAGTTTGCTCGTGAAACACTAAATTAGATAACGCTTTATTAAACGGTCCGCAATCATGAAATTTGTTCCTCTAACTTGTATTTTTATTTGTTCATTTCGTACTATTTCTGACGCGCCCCGAACTGAGGTCCTACTTGGCCCCCACGTCGGGACACGCTCTGAAGACGCCTTTTAAAAAAAAACTTTCGAAATCCTTTCTAAAAAGTGTCAATTTCAAAAAACCTGTTTAATGTAAAGAACTTTTATAAACATTTCAACTAAATGTAAAACCTTTTACTTCTACTTCAAAAACTAACTCACACAGCTTTCAAACCATTTACACCCTTTACAAACCACACACAAACTTATTTACAAACCAAGGAACATAGTTCCAAAATGAAAAATATTTACAATCCTTATAAAGTTGCAAAATAGGGACAACATCAAGTCTAGGAATACTACCAAAGGTTATACATTTACATTGTTACGTCCTAAAAAAATCCCTTCAACATGTTATGTATCTTGGACATCCATCTTTTGAGGTAACATCCTGACTTACATCTTGGACTAATGCCTTGAAATTATTTGTCTTTATCCTATTTTTCAGGAACGTAATTATTAATAAATAATTCGCCCATATGACCATTTGGACCTAGTCAAAGAGCACAACAACGGATTCAAACTATCAACCAAAAGGATAACGGTTGGACTCCATCAACATGGGGCGAGATTCTAGGCACAAAATCAGCACAACATTCAAGTTGTTACATTCAGTTACAATAACGCCTATATATTACTCTTAGGACGCACTCTTGTTCACGTGACACAGCTCTTGCTTACTCCTACTTTGCACTTGTACTAAAAAACTCTCATATACTTAATAAAACTTGTTTGATTTAGGCAGGCTTGCCAAAAGCCTCCCGAGGTTTTTCTCTTGGACTATTGCTCTAAGGGTTTCCTCGTTACATCCTTGTGTTCATCTTGCATTGAGGATCATATTCCATTTGTGCCCAAACCTCCTTGAGAAGACAAATTTACGTGTCGAAATTTGTCCAAAACAATTTGGCGCCGTCTGTGTGAACTTTGGTTTTTTAGATTCCATTCAAGATGAGCAATCCGACCTCAGCTATGTCTACCCCTATCATCATAACCGAGGCAAGAACCATCATGTCAAGCTTGCCTATGACATCTAGCGCACATCCACCTGTGGGCCCCGGTGATACCACGCCCCAAAATCAGGGGCTCAACCCAGGAGGAACTTCTAACATGTCGCTGCCAGACATCTCGCTAGGAGTAATAACTGCCATGACGTCTATGATGCAACAGTTGAAAGACTAGATAGATGGGCAGCAACACACCAATCAAATGATCTTTAATCACATCAATAGGCTACATCGTGACTTCTCCGCTTTCGGGTTCACCCTTCCCCTAACCAGCACGTCAGGGGTCTCACCTTTGTAGCCTAGGACTCTTTTTCCAGGTGCTGGGACGAGCGTGCAGGGCAGTCAAGGCGCTGCACCCATATACAGCACTGTTCAAACTGAAAGCACCACCGTTACGTCCAACCCGATGCCGCTGACGTCATGCTTCACCTTTGCAATGCCACCCCCTGTGGGGCAAACAGGGAGTTTTAATTTGTTCAATTCAGTCTTATAGTTGCCACTAACCCAGTTGCAGATACTGCCCTTGCAAAAGAGGTGCAACAACTTAAAGAAATCCTCATGAAGGTTCCCGGAGTCACCTTACCCTTCAGCCAAGCATCTCCAACCGGCCATCATGATTCACGCTTTGTCCCTGCAATAGCTAGAGTGGAGATCCTTAAGAGATTTCAAATACCCCCCATGAAGCAATACGATGGCACGACCGATCCTGCCGAACATATCGCTTTATATCAAGAGAAGATGGATATCATCAGCATCCCTTCGCATCTTAAAGAAGTTTACTTATGCAGGGGCTTTGGCTCCACCTTATCTGGTCCCGCCTTGATAAGGCTGACTAATCAGCCTACGAACTCTATCTCATCCTACTCTCAATTAGTTAACATGTTTCTTAACCAATTTTCTTGCAATCGTGCGTTTGAAAAACTGACAAGTGACCTTTACAGGATCGTACTACAACCCGATGAAACCTTGAAAGACTACGTCTTTCGGTTCAACAAGGAAGCTGTAAGCATTCCAAACATTGACGCATCGACTGCGATCGAAGCTTTCAAGATGGGACTGAAGAGAGAATCACAATTCTACCAAGTCCTTGTCATGTTTCCATCCCGAAGCCTAGAGGAAGTCAGGACGAGGTCTGTCCGTTTCATCAGGTTGGAAGAAGATGAAATGATCCATGGCAAGACGTCAAAGAAGACGCCTACATATGAGAACCCCGACAGAAAGGCGGATTTGTCCCACTATCGATCTAATAGGGGGAAACCCTATTCTAAAACTGTCTCTTCTAAAATTAACATCGTAGACGAAGATGACGAGGAAGATGATACAGTTTATCCTAAGATTAGTGACTACTGCTTTTCTGTTGACGTTTCAAGACTTCTACATGCTATGGATAATCTAGGTGGAAAGGCAAGGTGGCCAAAGGCAGCCGATAAGTCAGCGTCATGGAAGGATAAATCAAAGTGGTATGCCTACCATGAAGATTTCGGGCATACTACGGATAATTGCATCGCCTTGAGGAAAGAGATTAGCTACTTACTATCGAAAGGACTCCTCAAAGATTTGTTAGGGAAAAGGAAAGGACGGACTGAAACAAAGGAAAACGTCGCTAAAGCTCCATTTTCACCCCCTCCTGCCACTAAGGTGATCAACTTCATTACGGGAGGGTCAGACATTTGTGGTACCACATATTCTGCAGCCAAACGTCACGCTAAGGACTCTAAGGAAGACAAGACGGAATTGCCGACTAGACGTCCGGATCATTCCCTTGAAGAGCATATCATTTTTGATGACGACGACAAAGAAGGCATTTTCGACCCACACCATGACGGTCTGGTCATCACCTTGCAAATTGCCAATTGCAAGGTGAAACGCATCCTGATCGACAATGGCAGCTCTGTCAATCTGATCATGAAGAGCACCTTGGAAGAAATGATGATTTCCCTATCAGAATTCGTAAGGAATTCCTCCGTCTTGGTAGGCTTCAACGGGGAAACCAAGTAAACCATTGGGGAAATTAAGTTACCCATCTATGTAGAAGGAATAAACTCTATGGAAAGGGTATGCGTGATTGATTGTCCATCCTCCTATAACCTCATCTTAGGCCGTCCATGGATCCATAATATGCGGGCGGTTCCTTCTACGTACCATCAATGTGTTAAGATGTCAACGCCTTGGGGAGTCATCACAGTGAAAGGTGACCAACAAGCCGCAAAGGAGTGTTACAAAACAGATATGAAGGCGTTCTCTACACATTAAACTCGACCAGTAAGTCTAAATATGCTTCGAGGTCCATGACGACAAAAATGGTGAACTATGACAAATTAGTTAGCCGGACGCGACTGGGGCAAGCTGTCACCTTCCAATATGATGCCATGAGCTACGCCTTGAGTGGTATTACGTGTAAGTTAAAATTCATTGCAATTTTAACACCAAGGTACGAACTTTTTCTTGAAATTTAATTTTTACTGCCTTTCAAACCATTTATCTTTTCATTAAAACCCCTACTGACTTAAGCATCGAAGGGGTGTTAGCTTAGCTAACACCCAATTCCTAATGTATTCTTGTGATGTAAGATTAGACACTCCTGGACCGCAGAAAGAAATCTTTACAAAATCATATGGTGAACTGCTCAAAAGAACCAACGTTTCGTGGTAAATCTAAGGTACATGATTTTCCATAGTTCTAAGTATCCTCGCAACATGTTCATAAGATAATAACCATTTCCGCCTAGGCGCACGATTTTCACCCTCGACTTAGAATAACAAATGCAATTTGCCTTAGCAAGGGAATATCATTTGATATCCTAAAATTCGAAGATGTGAACTAAGGATTGTAACATCAACATGTTACCTAAGGACTCCGACAAGTGACATTTCTACATGTCACCTATCACTTGGTTATAACATCGTTGCATGTTATCTTTATAACTTGGTTATAACATCATTGCATGTTATCTTTACAACTCGGTTATAACATCATTGCATGTTATCTTCGCCAATTGGTTACAACCCTCATATGTGTTGTCTTCTGTGCCTAGAACAAAAAAGGTCTCAAAGGTGTAAAGCATCCAAAAGCATCATCGCAGGTGAAAATTACCAAAAGACCCAAGGTGTTGGACCAACCCAACACCATCAAAAACTAAGCTGTTTAGACATATGAGCCGCTTACAAAAATTTTAAAATTTGTTTGAGGGGTTGACCCTCCAAAAAATCCAATTTAACGTGCCAAACAAGGGCACGATCCAACAAAACATAGTTATTGTTCCAAAAAAACTTGAAAACGAAATTGTTTTTATATTGCAGGTACCGTTTCCTTGCTTCCATCCCAGGAATTCATTCAGCATGGCCACTTCTTCACCAATCTTCCATTTTACATGTTGACCACTTTCAAACTCCTTCATCATATTGATACGGCTCTCCATGACCGACTTGCTTGCGCTCATTATATACCCTTCTCTCACTTCACTCAACTCCTTAGTGTGTTCTTCCTACACCTACAACATCCTGGCCGTCAATTGGGCCAACTCATTGTTATGCTTCTCCACTTGTTCCTCCGCCCTCGCCGCTTTGGATGCTTCAAATTTGAATTTTTGAGTAAGGACCCTGATCTTGTCCTCCTTCACTTCAAGCTCCTTCGTAAAAAAGTCCATCACTTCCATTACCTGCGGATGAAAAAGCATACCACTATGTTAAATTTAATCCTATAAAATCTAATTTATATTTCTCAAGAAAGAAACCTACCTTGGCTCTAGCATCCTCAACCTTCCTTCCATCCATTGCCACGACCTCTGTCTCTTCCAGCTTTCTCTTCCTGTCTCCTTCTGTACCCTTTAAGCCTTCTCCCTTTGGAAGAGGAGGTCTCCCTTCCTTTTTGACACCAACCTTTGCTCAAATACCAGAAAGGACATCCTCCACACCAAAGCAGGCCTTGGACCGAGTCGCTACAAAAGACAGGATATCAAAGAGCAGCAGTAAAATAGAAAAGAGAAAGTATAGAAAGAAACATACCAGATGACATTCTACCAGCACTGGAGGCCCCCTTCTCCTCAACAGAATCAGCATCATGTGACTTAAACTTACGTAGCTCCTCGGGAAACAAACTCAAAATCTGATCGATGTTAGCAGGCGTATCTGAGAGAGGTGGGAAAAGCTCCTCCAACTTGGCAACTGAAAGTAGATGCCATCAACGCGTTAGAGACAAGCAAATAAAGTACGACGCGATAACCAGTCATATAAACTAAAAAGGCTACCTGAAGGGTTCCATGTCGATACCAAATCTCCTCCTCCCTCCAGGCTACTTTTCTTTACATAAAAGAATCTATGTTTCCATCCCCTATCAGCCGCATCAAGACCTAGAATCAGAGGATCCCTATTTGACCTAACCCTAAAGTTGTACCTACCCTTACCAAAAGCCCTAATTTCTGAAGCATACACCAATTCCTCCAAACATGCCACCATACCATGCTCGGCCGCAATTCTATCTAAAGTGAACAAAGTACGCCACCCAACGGGCATCAGTTGACAATAAGACAGTCGAGTCACCTCAAAAAAGTGGGAAATCAAAGCAGAAAAAGGAAATTTGAAACCTACACTAAAAGGGTACTCGCAAAACCCTACCCACTCGTCAGAAACACAGTCAGCACTAAAGACATCAGTTGGAATCTGGAATTCAGCAGTGGAAGGAAAGACGTTGTTCCTTTTCAAAGCATCGACATGAGACGCATCAAAGCTACACTTTTCACCCTCTCTGTCATGAATGAACCCTAAGCATCTAAAACCATTCGGTAAAGACGTATCGACATATATGACTTTTCCCTTACTTTTACCCATAATGCCAGAGAAAATATTCAAAGAAACGATAAAAGAAAGAGAGAATAAGAACTCACCGGAGAAACTGGCAGAGATTTAGCACCGGTCGGACGGAGGATTTGAAAAGAAAAAGTGATTTCTCTCAATTAAATCATGTATAAAAGGGCGATCTCAAGCGCCTATGAAAAGCCCATAATGAGCCCTAATTTCTCGATCATCGTGCGGGCCAACCACCTCATCGCCTTCCTTTCAAGCCTAAACGACACATGGAAAAATATTAAATCCCTCCGTATTCGACATGGAACGCTTCAATATTTTGGGGGCAATTGTTACGTCCTAAAAAAATCCCTTCAACATGTTATGTATCTTGGACATCCATCTTGAGGTAACATCCTGACTTACATCTTGGACTAACGCCTTGAAATTATTTGTCTTTATCCTATTTTTCAGGAACGGAATTATTAATAAATAATTCGCCCATATGACCATTTGGACCTAGTCAAAGAGCACCACAGAGAATTCAAACTATCAGCCAAAAGAATAACGGTTGGACTCCATCAACGTGGGGCGAAATTCTAGGCACAAAATCAGCACAACATTCAAGTTGTTACATTCAGTTGAAATAACGCCTATATATTTCTCTTAGGACGCACACTTGTTCACGTGACACAGTTCTTGCTTACTCCTACTTTTCACTTGTACTCAAAAACTCTCATATACTTAATAAAACTTGTTTGGTTTAGGCAGGCTTGCCAAAAGCCTCCCGAGGTTTTCTCTTGGACGATTGCTCTAAGGGTTTTCTCGTTACATCCTTGTGTTTATCTTGCATTGAGGATCATATTCCATTTGTGCCCAAACCTCCTTGAGAAGACAAATTTACGTGTCGAAATTTACAATCCTTATAAAGTTGCAAAATAGGGACAACATCAAGTCTAGGAATACTACCCAAGGTTATACATTTACATAATGTAACCTTACAAAATACCTTTCTCAAAAAAATCCCCACAAGGCGCCCTCTCGGTTCTCAACGTGTTCTAGCCCCTGGCTCGGCTCTATCTAAGAAGGCAATAAAAGGACGGGGTGAAAAAAATCTCAGCAAGTTATTATATATGTAACAATATGATATGCAATCACATTAGGAAGCATATAACAACAAATCAACATATATATATATATACATATAACACATAAGTGCAATAATGTAACACTTAGAAGGATACTGAGCCAAGGTTTCATCCCCAAAAGGATATCACGATCCGAGCAGCATCAGCAGCTGAAGAAGCAGTTCCGAAACCCAATCACAATATCAACAAACAGGGACTATGACACAAAGTCATACTCAAATGTGCAACTAGACTACCCTTGAGCTAGCCCACTACTCAAATCATGGCCAATGGCTGGGAAAAAAAAAGGGAACCAGTGTATGGATTATAATGAACTCGGCTCGGGTGCCATGATAATCCCATAACACTGCCCAACAAACAAGTACCAGCTGGACTTTCAAATATAAGCACAGTAATCACTACTTGCTTAAACAACCAATGGATGATTCCAAAGTAGGGAACCATACCAATATAGCATATCAAAATGATAGAAATATGATAAAAAGTATCAATCACAAGTAGCACTAAGGCTAAACCATCCTTGAACCAATCCAATTCAACTTAGGATTTCAAAGTAGGGAACCCCAATCAAGCACATCATAAAGATGTCAAACAAATGTAAAAGGTGCAACACATAAGGTCTACACACTTATAATAACCATTCAAGGATGTATCAACAATCATATGATGATAATGAACAAGTTAGGTTCAATGGTTCCAACCTACTTTAACCAAACATTTAAACATCTTCCAATTATCACAATTGGTATGTTAAGACATCATGTTGTTGTTCATACTTTGTACTTTGATCATAGTGTTCAATTGGTTGAAATATATGTTATCTAATTGAACCTACATGGCTTTGAAACAATTCAGCAAAACTGGCCAGGGCACGACTCGTGCCTCAGGGCACGACTCGGGCCCCTGGGCACGACTCGTGACCCTTAAACACCCTACCTGATACAGTCATCCAACACAAGGCACGACTGATTGGCATGACTCGTGCCATATGGCACGACTCGTGCCCTCAGCAGAATTCAGCACATCAGCTGAACTTCAGCAACTCCAATTGACCCATTTCCAAGTTTATTGTTCCAGCACAAACAACAACCAAAACACCAACTTCAGTTTATACCAACCCCAAAATGACCTCAAACTAGTTCCAACCTAGCCAAAGCCATTTTACCATTTCAACACACACCAAAACATTTCTAACTTAGCCAAAAACCAATTTCACCATTTCAACACACCCCAAAAACATTTCCAACTTAACCAAAAACCATTTTTCCATTTCCAATCTCAAAAAAATAATATCAATATCCCATGCAACCATTAAATAACAACAACAACAATTATAACACTAAATGAGCATGAAATTCAAGGAAAATATAATAACTTACTTGAAAAATAATGTGAAAACTTGAAAACTTTGATCGGATGAAATTGTTCCCCTTCTTCTCCGGAACACAACAGAACGATCGGATCGTCGAACGAATTTTTCTAGAATTCTTTGGAGATTTTTAAGATGAAGAACAAGGGTTTGGTTTTTGGTCCAAGGGTTTTGAGCTGAGGAAAGGATTTTGCTAAATTGATGAAGCTTCTCAATATTTTTTTCCAAGGATAAACATAATAAATTACCCTAAGGCTCCTCCAACTATTAAACAACTTTAACAACTAAATCCTTTAAGTTATACTTCTTTACACCCAAGCACCTCAAGAATTATAATAATTTAATAATAATTTTCAAAAGTTACCATTTTAACTACACACTCCAAATATTTTCATTTATAACATTAAATAATTATTTTTAATTTATTAACATTTTAAATATATCATATACGTGATAAAAATTTCTAACTAACACATAATTATTATCAATCAAATGCAACACATATAATTGAATGAAATGCACTCCAAATATGTACTTAAGCATGACTCAAAATAGAATCTAGGATTAGGGTCGTGACATTCACTCCCCCTAAAAATAATTCGACCCGAATTTTAACTTACTTACCTAGAAGGTCAAATAATCAAGGGTATTTCCGCTCCATTTTTTCCCGGAGCTCCCAAGTAGATTCTTCCACGTCATGGTTCCTCCTAACAACTCTCACGAGAGGAATACTCTTATTTCTCAGTTCTTGCACCTTGGTATTAATAACTTGAACCGACTGTTCCACGTAAGACATATCCGGCTCTATATCCTCGGGAATCCTCGGCAACACATGAGAAGGATCATATACATACTTCTGAAGCATTGAAACATGGAACACACTATGCATTTTCTCAAGAGATGAAGGCAAATCAAGACGATACGCAAGATTCCTAACCCTTTCCACAATCTCAAAAGGACCTACGAACCTCGGAGCTAACTTACCCTTCTTACCATACCTCTTAATCCCCACTTTCGGTGACATTCTCAAAAACACAAGGTCTCCCTTCTGAAACTCAAGGTCTCATCGCCTCTGATCCGCATAGCTTTTCTGTCTACTCTGGGCCATAATCAATCGATTCCGAATAATCTTGACTTTCTCAACTGAATCCCGAACCATATCAATACCCCAAATCTTAGCTTCCCCAACTTCATCCCAACAAATCGGAGATCTACACTTCCTCCCATACAAGGCTTCATAAGGGGCCATCTCAATACTCGACTGATAGCTATTGTTGTAAGAAAACTCAACAAGAGGCAAATGAACGTCCCAAGAATTCGAGAAGTCAACTGAACAAGCTCGCAACATATCTTCAAAAATCTGAATGGTTCTTTCAGATTGGCTATCAGTCTGGGGATGAAATGTTGTGCTAAACCTCAATTCTGAACCCAAAGCCTTTTGCAACGCTTGCCAAAACCTAGAGGTAAATCTAGGATCCCGATCTGATACAATGCTAATCGGAACCCCATGCAATCTTATTATCTCATGAATATATAACTTCGCAAGCCTCTCCATCGAATAACTAATGTCAATAGGTAGGAAATGATCGGACTTCGTCAATCTATCCATAATCATCCAAACGGCATCATGCTTCCTACTCGTACGAGGCAATCCCGTAATAAAATCCATCGTAATATGCTCCCACTTCCATTCTGGAATCTCTAACGGCTGAAGCAACCCGACAGGTCTTTGATGCTCTGCTTTAACTTGTTGACACGTTAAACACTTTGACACATAATCCTCTATTTCTCTCTTCATATTATTCCAGAAAAAATGTTGCTTCAAATTATGGTACATTTTGGTACTCCCGGAGTGAATGATGTACTTGAACTTATGGCCTTCATCTAGAACTTGGCGCTTCACCTCATCAAGGTTTGGCACACACAATCGGCCTCTAAATGTCAATACTCCATCGGGACAAAGAGAGAACTCCTTGAATTTTCCATCCACGATCTTATCTAAAATTTTCTTCAACTCTAAATCACCTTTTTGACCCTCCTTTATTAGTTGAATCAAGCGTGGTAAGGCACTAATGTTCGCAAATATAGCGCCATGCCTCAACTCTCGGGGACACCAATCTCGAGCATCCTCCAACATCTTCCATTCCCGAACCATCAATGAAGCAACATACGATTTTCTACTAATAGCATCCGCCACCACATTTGCTTTGCCCAGATGATAGGAAATTGTACAATCGTAATCCTTCAAAAGTTCCATCCATCTCCGTTGCCTATTGTTCAGCTCCTTTTGCGAGAAAAGATACTTCAAGCTTTTATGATCCGTAAAGATCTCAAACTTCGCTCTGTAAAGGTAATTCTTCCATTTGTACAAGGCGAAGACGATAGCTGCAAGCTCCATATCATGAGTCGGGTAGTTCTGCTCACAAGAAGTCAACTTCCTCGAGGCATACGCGATAACCTTCCCATTTTGCATCAATACACACCCTAAACCTTCCTTCGAAGCATCACAATAAATTACCAACCCATCATTCCCATTTGGCAAAACAAGGACAGGTATCAAAGTCAATCTCTTCTTCAATTCCTCAAAACTAGCTTGACACTTCTCATTCCACACAAAAGGTATATTCTTCCGAGTCAACTGAGTCAACGGAGTAGCAATCTTTGAAAACCCTTTTATGAATCTTCTATAATACCCGGCTAACCCCAGAAAGCTCTGAATCTCGGTGACTATTTCCGGCCTCTTCCAATTAACCGCAGCTTCAGTCTTGGAAGGATCAACTGAAATTCCATTCTTTGACACAACATGGCCTAGGAAAGAAACCTCCTCAAGCCAAAATGCACACTTACTTAACTTGGCAAATAACTTCTTATCTCATAGCACCTCCAAAACCATTCACAAATGTTGTTCATGCTCCTCCCGAGATTTAGAATAGACCAAAATATCATCAATAAATACGACAACGAAAGTATCAAGATAGGATTTGAAAACCTGATTCATCAAATCCATGAAAACAGCTGGAGCATTCGTTAAACCAAAAGGCATGACAAGGAATTCGAAATGACCATACCGAGTATGAAAAGCAGTCTTGGAAACATCCTCTGGACGAACCTTCAACTGATGATACCTGCTTCTCAAATCAAGCTTCGAAAAGACTGTCGCACCTTGAAGTTGATCGAATAAATCATCAATATGAGGCAAAGGGTATTTGTTCTTCACTGTCACTTGGTTCAACTGCCGGTAGTCAATACACAATCTCAATGACCCATCTTTCTTCCTAACAAATAATACCGGAGCTCCCAACGGCGAGACACTAGGTCCGATGAACCCCCGATCAAGCAACTCTTGCAACTGAGCCTTCAACTCTTTCAATTCAGCTGGGGCCATTCTATAAGGTGCCTTGGATATTGGAGTTGTACTCGAAAGCAAATCAATCCCAAACTCTATCTCCCTATCCGGAGGCATCACATATTCAGAAGAAAACACATCCGAAAACTCCTTAACTATCGGTACATCCCCAAATTCAGGTAACACTTTAGTAGTATCAAGGACACTAGCCAAGAATCCGGTACAACCACGAAGCAATAACTTCCTAGCTTTCACATAAGAAATGACGCGAATAGTCCCAACCGAAGGAATAACCTCAAAAATAAACTTAGGCATATTCGGGACTGAAAAGGTAACAAACTTCTTATGACAATCAACTAAAGCATGATATTTGCTTAGCCAATCCATACCCAAAATAACATCAAAATCATGCATAGGCAACACTACCAAATCAGCAGGTAACACATGATCACATATATGCACATCACAGGTACGTAACACCTCATCTGTTACCAAACACTCTCCCATAGGAGTTGACACTTCTAGCACATAAGGCATAGACTCCACAGAAACAGGCAATTGTGGTGCAAAATGCATGGACACATAAGAATGAGATGAGCCAGGGTCTATAAGTGCACATGCTCTCATACTTGCTATAAAAATATTACCTCTGATGACGTTGGAGGAATTTGCCGCTTGTTGTTGATTTACCGCAAAGACCCGACCCTGAACCTTAGGCCTCCCCGAAGAATCCCTCTTCTGTCCTTGAGAAGTCCCGGTGCCACTCGCGGATGCTTGCTTCTTTGTCTTGGTACAATCTTTCTGAAAATGCCCCAACTGCCCACAACTCAAACATTTCCCTTGTTTCTTCCAACAATGCTCCTCTACGTGCCCCTCCTTCTGACAATAATTACAAACTTTCTTTGGTGCATTCCCCGAAATAAAACCCTGCCTTCGAACACTTGACTGACCTTGCAGCTGCCCTCTAAACTGTGATGTCGATCCTTGCCCTCCTCGATTATCTCGACCTTGTGGTTGTGTCTACTTTGTCCTCCTTACCTTCCCGTACTAACCCCTTCCATTTTCCTCTTATGTTCTTCAATGTCGTTCTCAACATGGTATGCACGATCCACGGCATCTTGAAAATTCTGAAACTTGTGAGCCACTAACGGCGTTTGGATCACTGTCTTCAAACCCCGAACAAACCTCATGGACTTCCTTTCCTCGGTTGCCACCAAATGAGTGTAATATCTTGATAACTCCGTGAACTTAGCCACATACTGAGCCACGGTCATCATATTCTGCTCCAGGTTAAGAAAATCCATCTCCTTCTTGTCTTGATCTACTGATAGAATAAAATGCTCCTTAAACTTCCTTATAAAATTCTCCCATGTGTACGGAACATGAGCCTCATCCCAACTTTCTTTTAAAGTTCTCCACCAATGTTCCGCCGCATCCGAAAACTTGTAAGCCGCGAACCTGACTCGTTCATCCTCGATACATCTCAACACCTCAAAGATCTTTTCCATGAATTCAATCCACCTCTCTGCCTTTGCCACATCTGGCTCGCCATCATACCCAATAGGTTTCAACTTCATAAACTGATCCAATCTAACCCTTGGCACTGCCTACTCTCCTTGCTGTCTTTAGTCATTCATGGCCTTCATAGCTGCCTCTAACATTCTTTGGAACATATCCCGAGTCTCCTCCCGCACATTTCCACGGCCTAAAGGTCTGGTCAGATCACCTTCTACTCCTGCCAAAATAATTGAATATCTACATAAAACATTTAACGTCACTCACTCAATCCATACTACCCTCCTAGGTTATGTAGTCACTCTAGACTATCTAAACCTAAGGATCTACCAACTGACGTGCCCCGAATTGAGGTCCTACTTGGCCCCACGTCGGGACACGCTCTGAAAACGCCTTTTTAAAAAAAACTTTCGAAATGTCCTTTCTAAAAAGTGTCAATTTCAAAAACCTGTTTAATGAAAGAACTTTTAGAAACATTTCAACTAAATGTAAAACCATTTACTTCTACTTCAAAAACCAACTCACACCACTTTCAAGCCATTTACACCCTTTACAAACCACACACAAACTTATTTACAAACCAAGGAACATAGTTCCAAAATGAAAAATATTTACAATCCTTATAAAGTTGTATAAAGTTGCAAAATAGGGACAACATCAAGTCTAGGAATACTACCCAAGGTTATACATTTACATAATGTAACCTTACAAAATACCTTTCTCAAAATAATCCCCACTAGGCGCCCTCTCGGTGCTCAACGTGTTCTAGCCCCTGGCTCGGCTCTATTTAAGAAAGAAATAAAAGGACGGGGTGAGAAAAATCTCAGCAAGTTATTATATATGCAACAATATGATATGCAATCACATTAGGAAGTATATAACAACAAATGATCATATATATATATATATACATATAACACATAAGTGCAATAATGTAACACTTAGAAGAATACTGAGCCAAGGTTTCATCCTCAAAAGGATATCAGGATCCGAGCAGTATCAGCAGCTGAATAAGCGGTTCCGAAACCCAATCACAATATCAACAAACAGGGACTATGACATAAAGTCATACCGAAATGTGCAACTAGACTACCTTTGAGCTAGCCCACTACCCAAACCATGGCCAATGGCTGGGAAAAAAAAGGGAACCAGTGCATGGATTATAATGAACTCGACTCGGGTGCCATGATAATCCCATAACACTGCCCAACAAACAAGTACCAGCTGGAATTTCAAATATAAGCACAGTAATCACAACTTGCTTAAACAACCAATGGATGATTCCAAAGTAGGGAACCATACCAATATAGCATATCAAAATGATAGCAATATGATAACAAGTATCAATCACAAGTAGCACTAAGGCTAAACCATCCTTGAACCAATTTAATTCAACTTAGGATTTCAAAGTAGGGAACCCCAATCAAGCACATCATAAAGATGTCAAACAAATGTAAAAAGTGTAAAACATAAGGTCTACACACTTATAATAACCATTCAAGGATGTATCAACAAGCATATGATGATAATAAACAAGTTAGGTTCAATGGTTCCAACCTACTTTAACCAAACATTTAAACATCTTCCAATTATCACAATTGGTATGTTAAGACATCATGTTATTGTTCATACTTTGTACTTTGATCATAGTGTTCAATTGGTTGAAATATATGATATCTAATTGAACCTACATGGCTTTGAAACAATTCAACAAAACTGGCCAGGGCACGACACGTGCCCCAAGGCACGACTCGTGACCCAAGGCACGACACGTGACCCTTAAACACCCTACCTGATACAGTCGTCCAACACAAGGCACGACTGGGTACGAATGATTGGCACGACTCGTGCCATAGGGCACGACTCGTGCCCTCAGCAGAATTCAGCACATCAGCTAAACTTCAGCAACTCCAATTGACCCATTTCCAAGTTTATTTTTCCAGCACAAACAACAACCAAAACACCAACTTCAGTTTATACCAACCCCAAAATGACCTCAAACTAGTTCCATCCTAGCCAAAACCATTTTACCATTTCAACACACACCAAAACATTTCTAACTTATCCAAAAACCAATTTTTCATTTCAACACACCCAAAAAACATTTCCTACTTAACCAAAAACCATTTTTTCCATTTCCAACCTCAAAAAAATAATCTCAAAATCCCATGCAACCATTAAATAACAACAACAACAATTATACCACTAAATGAGCATGAAATTCAAGGAAAATATAATAACTTACTTGAAAAATAATATGAAAACTTGAAAAATTTGATTGGATGAAATTGTTCCCCTTCTTCTCTGGAACACAACAGAACGATCGGATCGTCGAACGGATTTTTCTAGAATTCTTTGGAGAGTTTTAAGATGAAGAACAAGGGTTTGGTTTTTTGTCCAAGGATTTTGAGCTGAGAAAAGGATTTTGCTAAATTGATGAAGCTTCTCAATATTTTTTTCCAAGGATAAACATAATAAATTACCCTAAGGCTCCTCCAACTATTAAACAACTCCAACAACTAAATCCTTTAAGTTATACTTCTTTACACCCAAGCATCTCATGGATTATAATAAGTTAATAATAATTTTCAAAAGTTACCATTTTAACTACACACTCCTAATATTTTCATTTATAACATTAAATAATTATTTTTAATTTATTAACATTTTAAATATATCACATAAGTGATAAAAATTTCTAACTAACACATAATTGTTACCAATCAAATGCAACACATATAATTGAATGAAATGCACTCCAAATATATACTTAAGCATAACTCAAAATAGAACCTAGGATTAGGGTCGTGACAATTTCCCTTACAACAAGAAACTTAATATCTATATGCTTGGATTTATATGAACTCTTATTGTTGTTAGAGTACAAGACTGATGCTCAATTGTCACAATTTATCTTGAGTGGTCTCTTGATATTATTAATAATTCGCAGTCCTTCAATAAAATTGTGCAACCATTTAGCTGGATTGGATGCTTCGTAACAAGCAACAAACTCGGCTTCCATGGTAGAGGAAGTTACGAGTGTTTGCTTGGCACTCCTCCAAGATATTGCTCCACCGGCTAATGTGAATACATAACCAGATGTCGACTTTCGACTATCTTGCCATCCAGTAAAATCAGAATCGAAATACCCAACGATCTCAAGATGATCCGATTTTGAATATGTAAGCATTTAGTCATTAGTGTTTTGTAGAAATATTATCACTCTTTTGGCTGCAACTCAATGTTCTCTTTCCGGATTGCTTTGGTATCGACCAAGCATTCCAACAATAAATGCAAGGTCTGCATGAGTACAGACTTGTGTATGCATTAAGCTTCCTACTGCTGATGCATAAGGACATTTTACATATACTTGGATTCTATATTATTTTTAAGACAATGTTCGACACTAAACTTGTCTCCCTTAGAAACAAGGGTGTCATGTGGCTTACAATTTTGCATGCTAAACCTTTGTAATACCTTCTTTATATAGCCCTTTTGCGACAATCCTAAAATACCTCATGAACGATCACGGTAAATTTGGATGCCTAATACAAAGGATGCCTCAAGAAGATCTTTCATTTCAAATTTGTTTGAAAGATATTTCTTTGTTTCTTTAAAAAGGTCCATATTATTACTAGCAAGCAAAATATCATCCACATATAAGACTAAAAATATAAATCTACTTCCACTGAACTTATGATACACACAATCTTCAGCAAGATTCGTTTCAAACCAAATGAAATAATAACTTGATTGAATTTTAAGTAACATTAAAGAGAAGCTTGCTTGATACCATAAATGGATTTCTTAAGTTTACAAACTAATTGATTAGTTTGATCTAAATCAGTCACCATTCCTGGTTTCTTCATGTAGATAGTTTTCTCAATGTCTCAATTGAGAAAAGATGTCTTTACATCCATTTGATGAAGCTCAAGGTCATAATGTGCTACAATTGCCATAATGATCCTAAGAGTTTTTAGATGATACCGGAGAAAATATTTCTTTGTAATCAATACCTTCCTTTCGAGTAAATCCCTTAGCAACAAAACGAGTCTTATATCTTTCCACATTACCCAATGAATCCCTTTTGGTCTTAAACACCCATTTACACCAAATAGATTTCACATTCTTAGCTAATGGAATAAGATCCCAAACGTTATGGTCTTTCTTGAATTTTAACTCTTCATTTATTCAATTGATCAATTTATGAGAATTAGGACTATTAATGGCTTCATGTAAGGTGAGCGGTTTATCTCCCACTAAGTCTAAATGTTCCTCATCCTCGATAAGATATACATCATAATCATCCAGAATTGCACTTTTCTTACTTTATTAGATCTCCTTAAGGGCAATGGTTTTTTTTTTTTGGATTTGTTGAATTTGATTCTCATTATCAACATTTTCATGTTGTTCAATATTTATATGAGATTTTTCATTGTTTTGAATTGTATGTTCCCGTTGAATTTCAGGTATAAGTACTTGATTTTCAACGGGAACTCTGGAAAGAGGTATAGAAATGGATTCCTAATTCAAAAATATTCCCAATTTCCCTTCTAAATTCAACATCCTCAAAGAACCTAGCATTTTCCGTTTCAAAAATGTTCCAGTTTTCGGGTCATATAATTTATATCACCTATATCTCTCAACATGTCCTACAAAATATCTACTAACGGTATTAGCGTCCAGTTTGCCATCATTTGTCTTATAAGGCCTTGCTTCTACTGGATAACCCCATACATGAAGATGATTTAGAGACGGTTTCTTGTTCGTCCATAATTTATAAGGGGTTTTGTCGGTAGCCTTTAAAATAGCTCTATTGAGAATATAAGCAGTGAATTTTAATGAATTGCCCCATAATGAGTGTGGTAAGGAAATAAAAGAGATCATACTTATTACCATAACTTTAAGGGTTCTATTACGTCTCTCAGCTACACCATTCATGCTAGGTTTGCCTATCATGGTGTAGTGAGCTAGGGACAATCACACACTCTTCAAGGTAGCAAGCAAAAGAACCTGGATGTTGTTCACCCGAACCGTCATTCCGTCCGTAGTATTCACCACCACGATCAGATCTGATGTTCTTATTAGTATTTCCAAGTTGGTTTTCAACTTCATCTTTATAAGATTTGAAAACGTCCAATGATTGAGACTTTTCATGAAGCAAATAAATGTATCAATAACGAGAGTAATCGTATATGAACGTGATGAAATATTGTTGACCATTGCATGAAGGTGTAGTGAATGGTCCATAAATATCCTTATGAATTAGTTTCAAGAAATTTGATGCTTTTAAGGATTCTTTCCCTTTAGTGTTTGTAAATTTTCCTTTAAGGCACTCAATTCAAAGTTTTTATCCGTAGTATCAAGTTTGTTTAGAATTCCCTCTGACACTAGCTTATCAATTCTCCTTTTGAAGATATTATCCAAACGCATATGCCATAGGGTATAAGAATTTTTACTTGATAACTTTCACGCAGTCCCTCTAGTTTCATTAATATGAGACTCATTTATTGTTTTAATTGTGTCAAGTAAATAAAGATTTTCATTGCTTGACAAATTACTAGTACCAACAATTTTGGAATTAAAATAAAGATCACATTTATTATTGCCAAATGAACAGGAATATCTTTCCCGTTCTAAAATTGTTATAGAAATTAAATTCCATCTAAAGGACGATACAATAAATGTATTATTTTATACAAAATAATTACCAGTACTTAACAACAATCTGAAAGTCGCTATGCCTATTATTTCAACCAAATTCCCAGCTCCCATATAGATGTATCTTTTATATTCATTGGGTATTAGTTATTCAAGCAACCCTTCATATACATATTTATGTGAGTTGTTGAACCAGAATCCAACCATCATGTATATAAAGCAATTGAAACCAAATTAGCCTCAGTACAAATAAGACCATATGACATACCTTTCTTAGCACACCAATCCTGATTTCTTCATGTAGATAGTTTTCTCAATGTCTCAATTGAGAAAAGATGTCTTTACATCCATTTGATGAAGCTCAAGGTCATAATGTGCTACAATTGCCATAATGATCCTAAGAGTTTTTAGATGATACCGGAGAAAATATTTCTTTGTAATCAATACCTTCCTTTTGAGTAAATCCCTTAGCAACAAAACGAGTCTTATATCTTTCCACATTACCCAATGAATCCCTTTTGGTCTTAAACACCCATTTACACCAAATAGATTTCACATTCTTAGCTAATGGAATAAGATCCCAAACGTTATGGTCTTTCTTAGATTTTAACTCTTCATTTATTTAATTGATCAATTTATGAGAATTATGACTATTAATAGCTTCATAGAAGGTGAGCGGTTCATCTTCCACTAAGTCTAAATGTTTCTCATTCTCGGCAAGATATACATAATAATTATCCGAAATTGCACTCCTTCTTACTCTATTAGATCTCCTTAAGGGCAATGGTTTTTCTTGAATTTGTTGAATTTGATTCTCATTATCAACATTTTCATGTTGTTCAAGATTTATAAGAGATTTTTCATTGTTTTGAGTTGTATATTACCTTTGAATTTCAGGTATAAGTACTTGATTTTCAACGGGAACTATGGGAATAGGTATAGAAATGGATTCCTAATTCAAAACCATTCCCAATTTTCCCTCTAAAATCAACATTCTCAAAGAACCTAGCATTTCCCATTTCAAAAAGGTTTCAGTTTTTGGGTTATAGAATTTATATCCCCTAGATCTCTCATCATATCCTACAAAATAGCTACTAACGGTCTTAACGTACAGTTTGCCTTCATTTGGCCTATAAGGCCTTACTTCTGCTGGACAACCTCATAAATGAAGATGATTTAGAGACAGTTTCTTTTTCGTCCATAATTTATCAGGGGTTTTGTCGGTAGCATTTGAAGGAGCTCTATTGAGAATATAAGTAGTGATTTTTAATTAATCGCCTCATAATGCGTGTGGTAAGGAAATACAAGAGATCATATTTCTTACCATATATTTTAGGGTTCTTTACGTCTCTCAGCTACACCATTTATGTTAGGTTTGCCTAGCATGGTGTAGTGAGGGACAATCCCACACTGTTCAAGGTAGCGAGCAAAAGGACATGTAGGTTGTTCACCCGAACCGTCATTCCGTCCGTAGTATTCACCAACACGATCATATCTGACTTTTTAGTAGTCTTTCCAAGTTGTTTTTCAACTTCATCTTTATAAGACTTGAAAACGTACAATGATTGAGACTTTTCATGAATCAAATAAATATATAAATAACGAGAGTAATCGTCTATTAACATGATTAAATATTGTTGACCATTCCGTGAAGGTATAGTGAATGGTCCATAAATATCTTTTATGAATTAGTTTCAAAATGTTTGATGCTATCAAGGATTATTTCCCCTTAGTGTTTGTAAATTTTTCTTTAAGGCACTCAATTAAAAAGTTTGTATCAGTATTATCAAGTTTGTTTAGGATTCCCTCTTACACTAGCTTATCAATTCTCCTTTTGGAGATATGACCCAAACTCGTATGCCATATGTTATAAAAATTTTCAGTTGATAACTTTCGCGTAGTCCCTTTGGTTTCATTAATATGAGACTCATTTGTTGCTTTAATTGTGTTAAGTAAATAAATATTTTCATTGCTTGACAAATTACTATTACCAATAATTTTGGAATCAAAATAAAGATAACATTTATTATTGCCAAATGAACAGTAATATCCTTCCCCGTCTAAAATTGTGATAGAAATTAATTTCATCTAAAAGACGGTACAATAAATGTATTATTTTATACAAAATAATAACTAGTAATTAACAACAATCTGAAAGTCTATATGCCTAATACGTCAACCGGATTCTCAGCTCCCATATAGATGTATCTTTTATCTTCACTGGGTCTTCGGTATTCAGGCAAACCTTTATAGACATAATTATGTGAGTTGTTGCACCAGAATCCAACCATTATGTATATGAAAGAATTGAAACCAAATTAGCCTCATTACAAAAAATACCATATGACATACCTTTTTTAACACGCCAAGCATGATATTTAGGTCAGTCATTATTCATGTGGGTAAGGTCATTACAAAAGAAGCACTTCTTAACTTTTCATGGTCATTAGACTTATACGGTTGGAACGGTTCCACTTCTCAATATTTATGCGATCTTCTTGAATGTTTTTTATCGGTGACAGCAGCGGGACATAGTTTCCTTAATGTAAGATCAATGTACATACAACCCAATATTATAGTTATCTTATTTTTTCAAGTTTTAAAATTTGTTATATTAATCATCGATACGTTATTTATATCAGTAGTAACTGAATAAGCACTTAACATATATGTTGGGGATGAGAACGAAGAATGAAAAATTACAAAATATGTATCAATAACTACACAAATAATGAATTAAGTGATTAATTATATCAAATGAATCTCATCTATAAGATAATAAACATGGCATCAAAACTAATTTTTTGATTGCGAGTTGACTCATAAGCAATTATCTTGAGGCAAACAAGAAATTAAACGATATGTTAATCAAATACTTAATCTTCCTTTGGGTCGATTTAAGTATCTGAAAGACTAACTAATGTTCTTTTACCTATTACCAAATGAATATATAAATTTTGTCAAATAACACGATATTCTTCGAAAAATTCATGTTATCCACGTATTAATTTATACATTCAACACTTAACAATTTTGGATTTAAATAACGTAAATCACTTTGTTGACAATATTATTTAAAAAATTATAAAATTGTTAAGCATATAATTAATCACAAAAGGGCTTGAAAATGTATATTTTTACTCAAAATGAAGTAAACCACTATGAAACCTTGATACAGTGGTTGCTCGGCCGAGTATAGAGTAGTGCTCGGTCGAGCACTTAGATACGCACGGCCATGCTTCAAACAACGCGCGGCTGTGCTAATGGGATTTTTCTTAATTGTCATTCGGCACAATGACGCTCGGCCAAGCAAGTAGATCCGCATGACAATGTTTAAAACAATGCGTGTACATGCCAATGGGACAGTATTGCATGAACTATTGTGCCTTTTGACAAATTTTATGCCTTTTGAGCAAAAAAAACTTCAATGCTTTCCAGATTTTAGACCAATTAATTACTACTAATATTCTATGAATGAATTTAGAGAATAGATGGAGTCGAAAGCGTACATGTTGAATCATTCTAGTGTTGATATTGTAGAAGGAGAAAAGAAGAATTAGGGAGATGAAGTTGTTTTAAATGATAGATAATCTTGATATTCGATTAATTTACGAAGAGAATGTATAACAGAATATGAATATTGTATATCTTTAAAGTCTAATGTAAGGCCATATATATGAGACTAATAGGCAATTCATTTAGGGAATACACCCTTTTACATTAAGTGGTGTGAAATTACAATTATGTCCATTATTAAATGGCAACTTAAATCTCAGAAATTCTACACATTAATTAATCTTCTACACTTATATTATAACATTATATTTATGATTTATATATGTACTTTTACATGTATATGTATATTTATTGATACACACATTTTGCAATTCATGTTCTAACATCATTATTTTCTTTACAAAAAAATTGAAAAATTACACTAATAGTGTAAAATTAAAGAAAGATAAATCGAACCTAACGGGCCTTGGCCCAGTGGTACAAAGGTGACTTCCCGAAGGGGAGATCGCCGGTTCGAGTCCCCCCAAGGGGATTCTTGGGGCTTAATTTCCTACCTTGGTTTCAGGGTCCTTAGGAGCTCCCCGGAACACATCCGTGCAGTTAAGGAAGCGGCATTGCTGGGCTTGTATCCTCAGTGTGGGGAGTTCAAATCTTGGCAGGTGCAAAGCTGGAGCAGCCATTTGGTGTTGTAAGAGTGATGTAAATGTCTTTGGCAGGAGCAGCTGGAGCAGTCATTTGGTGATGTAAGAGTGATGTAAATGCCTTGTAGGAGGGCTCCCTTGGGGCTCTGGAGTATAAGAATGCTGCCAGGCATAGACATCCCGCGATTTACCTCTCTGTAAAGATCTTGTGGGTGCGCAGTGGTCGAGGATTAGTCCTAAGGCTTAACCCGTATCAAAAAAAAAAAAAATAAGATAAATCGAGAAAATAGGTATTAAATGTGACAATTAAAAAAGTACAAAATAGAAAATGAACTACACATATTAAGGATTTACAATCGCTTTAATGGCACTTTTTGTTGTTGTGCTATAGTGTAGTGACAACAGATCTAGATCCCCAGGATTTCTCTTTTCGGGGGTGAACATAGTAAATTCAAAATTGTAAAGTATCAATTTGTAAAAATTATAAAATTCAGAGCAGAATCTTTTTTAATAGGCCTAGATCTGCCCTTGGTGGTCACCCATATATTTTCACATATCTCTTACTATGGATATTGGATTTTTTGTAACTAAACCAGCTTCTTTGCTCTTCAATTGTTGGAGGGTATCACGTTTCTATCTCTTTATGGCCGATATCAATATATTTTTTGTTGGTCCCAAATTTGTCAAGATAAGAGAGGTATAAAAAAAATTGAGATCGCACAATTGCAGTGGAACAACAAGTACCGCTCAAGGTGCTTGTTAATCAGGTTCACATAGTGTGACATAAATCTTGACCACCTTAAAATTAAAAGAAAGAGAATTTTACCCATAAGTTAGTTTTGTGATAATCACTTTCCCTCAATTTTCTTACTAATTTAAATGTCTAATAAATTTTTATACAATATTATATTATATTGTATTATGTAAGTAGTATTTAAAATTATGATACAGCATTTTCAATACAGCATCCTGCCACCACCACCACCGCCCGCAGCTGTCGCCCACCGCCGCCACCGCCCGCCATCGCCCGCCGTCCGTTCATTGGTCACCGAAAACTCATCGGAATTCGGTAACCGGTCGTCGGCGCCACCTTTTATCATCAATGTTGTATTATATGAGTATTTAGTATTATGATTATCTTTTATTCAGTATTATTATAGAATAATATTGTTGTGTTTGGTGTCATCTAAGTTTTGGACGCCTAAATTAGGGGATTAACACAACGAAATTCGGAATTCCTGACAATAGCCAAAAGGGGAGCGACCGCGCTCTATATCTAGGGTTTGCACAGACAAGAATTCCTTTCAAGGATTCGAGTACTAGATTAGAGATTGTAATCGGTTGATTTCCAGAAGATAATAATATTCTCTCCCTCTGCCCGTGGACGTAGCCAAATTGATGAACCACGTATATTCTTGTGTTGTGTGATTGTTGCTTGATTCTATCTTCTACATAGACTCTGTTCTAACATTCTGATATCAGAGTAGGTCAGGTTGAGAAAGGTCTTGGGTTGTTCCGCTGCAGAAGAAGATGGGAGGAGGAATTGAATCACCCCGTTCGACAAGTTTAACGGTAAGAATAGTTTTTCTCTCTGGAAAATCCAGATGAAAGCCTTATTGAGAGATAAGGGCTAGTGGGCTCCAGTAGCTGCTGCAATCAGGGATCGCCAGGATCCAAAGGGCAAAGCAGAAGCCTTTCCCACTGGTGCTGTCGCGGCTACAACAGGAGAAGGTTTGGAGAAAGAGAAGAAGATAGCAGAGAAGGAAGAGGCAGATCTGATCGCGCTAGATGAGAAGGCCCACTCTAAGATCATCAGGTGTCTTGTTGATAATGTTCTAGCGGATATTCCAGATACCGATTTCGGAGGTGTTTTATGGCTTGCGTTGGAAGACATATATTTGACACGATCATTGACTAGCAAGCTAAATCTGAAGCAGAGGCTATATTCTCTCCGAATGCAGGAAGGTACGCCCATTAGGGATCACCTAAATAGATTTACATCTTTATTACTTGAACTACGTAATATAGATGCTAAGGTTGATGATGAGGATGCTGCATTAATGCTTCTTGTTTCTTTGCCTTTATCATATAATCAGACGGCAGGATTGATTGCGGAAGGCAGCAGGGGTTCTAGCAGTAAACAGAAGAAGAAGAAATCTTCTGGCAAGAGGGGCCCAAAACCTAATGATATTTGTAATTACTACAAGGGGAAGGGACACTGGAAGACAGATTATCCTAGGAAGAAGCGAGGCGAGCCTCCAAATCGAAATGAAGCTAACGCTGCTGCAGTTGATACAGGCAGCTCTGATGGGGATTATGCTCTAGTGGTAGAAGAATCTGCAAAAAGTCAAATGAGTGGATTCTTGATTCTGTGGCTTCTTATCATATCAGTCCGAGGAGAGAGTGTTTTACAACTTATGAGTAGGTAGATGGTGGTAATATTCATATAGCCAACATTGTTACTTGCAGGGTGGTTGGTATTGGCTTGATCAAGCTACGAACTCATGATGATAAGTTTTGCACTTTGAACGATGTGAGGCATGTTCCACAGATGATGAAGAACTTGATATCTCTTAATCAGTTCGACAGCAAATGGTACAGTTTCAAAGGTAAAGGTGGAGCAGTGTATGTCTACAAAGGTTCTGAAGTGATTCTGAAAGGCCTTAAGCGGGGCTCCTTCTATTTCCTCCAAGGAAAATGCTTTCTGGGTCAGTATTAGTTGCATCATCTGAAGTGGTCAAGGAGGATATGACAAAGTTGTGGCAGATTAGGATTGGGCACATGAGCATTAGAAGAATGCAGATATTGGCTAATCATGGTCTTCTGTGTGTTCATAAGGTCAAGGACCTTAAGTTCTGCGAGCATTGTGTACTTGGGAAGATGCAACGAAACAAGTTTCCTAAGGGGGTTCATAGAACGAAGGGTAGTCTGGATTATATTCACTCAAATTGTTGGAGACCTTTACGTCATGAATCATTGAGGGGTCACAGATATTTCTTGTCCATGATTGATGACTACTCGAGGAAGAATTGGGTAATTATTATGAAGCACAAGAGTCTCTCACCAATTTAAGATAGTGGAAGACATTAGTGGAGAATCAGACAGGGAAGAAGATCAAGCGACTCCAGACAGATAATGGGTTGGAGTTTTCTAGTACTGAGTTCGATGAGTTCTGTAAGCAAGTGGGGATTTCTAGACATCTCACTATCAGGGGTATACCACATCAAAATGGTGTAGCAGAGCGCATGAATCAGACATTGTTGGCTAGGGCAAGGTGCATGCTCTCCAATGCAGGGTTGTCTAAGCGGTTCTGGGCAGAAGCAGTTAGTACAGCATGTTACTTGATAAATCGCGGACCACGTACAGGTATCAGTCTCAAATTTCCCAATGAGATATGGTCAGGTAAACCTGTTGATTATTCTAATTTTAGGGCTTTTGGTTGTACTACTTATTATCATGTGGATGATGGGAAGTTAGAGTCGAGGGCTATAAAAGGGGTATTCATGGATTATGGAGATGGTGTCAAGGGATACCGGGTTTGGTCTCCATCCGAGGGTAGGGTAATAATAAGCAAAATTGTTGTTTTTGATGAAAACTATGTGCTTAACCCTATTATGAGATCTGTGATTGTGATTGTATCAGGTATTGGTACTATTGATAAACAGGTGGAGCTACAAGATACTTCAGAGTTGAGCAATTAACAGTCAGATGTTCATCAGGAGCTACTAACAGAATCAGAAGCACCAGAAAGTTCATCACCAGTTTCTGAGGAGCATGGGTTAGCTCAAGAGAGGTCTAGACGGGTTAATTTCGGGAAGCCTCCAGTGAGGTATGGTTTTGAAGACATGGTGTCTTATGCACTTCAGGTTGTCGAGGAAGTAGAGCCCGATGCTTCGGAGCCAACTACTTTCAAGAAAGCAGTTACATGTTCAGAGTCCACTCAGTGGCATGCAGCTATGGGGGACGAGATGGAGTCACTTTACAAGAATTCGACATGGGAGCTAACCAAGAGGCCAGAGAAAAGAAAGATTGTGACTTGCAAGTGGATTTTCAAGAAGAAAGAAGGTATGTCACCATCAGAGGGGGTCAAGTATAAAGCTCGTGTAGTTGCAAGGGGTTTCACACAGTGGGAGGGCATTGATTACAATGAGATTTTCTCACCTGTGGTTATATAGACACACTTCTATCAGAGTAATATTAGCAATGATGGCACATCAGGATTTGAAGCTCGAGCAGCTAGATGTGAAAACAGCTTTTCTACATGGAGAGTTGGAAGAGGAGATTTATATGACACAACCAGATGGGTTTCAGGTTTCGGGAAAAGAAGACTACGTGTGCAGGTTGAATAAGTCCTTGTATGGACTCAAGCAATCGCCTAGGCAGTGGTACAAGTGGTTTGACAGCTATATGACAGAGATTGGATACACAAGGAGCGCTTATGACTGTTGTGTGTAACACAATAATTTAGTGGATGGTTCGATCATCTATCTGGTTCTTTATGTTGACGATATGTTGATAGCGGCTGTCAAGAAGTCAGATATTTAGAAGTTGAAGGGTCTACTGTCTGCAGAGTTCGAGATGAAGGATTTGGGTGCGACAAATAAAATTCTGGGTATGGAGATCTATAGTAATAGAAGCCAACAGAAATTGTTCTTATCCCAAAAAAGTTACATGAAGAAAGTTTTAGAGAGGTTTGGCATGTCTACAGCAAAACCGTTAGATTCCCCGAGTGCAGCGAATGCACGTCTTTCGGTCACTTTCGCACCCAAGTTGGATGAGGAGAAAGAGTACATGGCTCGAGTACCCTATGCTAGTGCACTTGGTAGTTTGATGTATGATATGGTTTGCACTAGGCCAGATCTTGCTCATGCGGTTAGTGTTGTTAGTAGGTTCATGGGGAATCCTGGTAAGGAACATTGGCAAGAAGTGAAGAGGATCTTCAGGTACCTTAGGGGTACATCAGATGTTGGGCTCATTTATGGAGGTGATACAGAATGTGCAGTTGAGGGTTATTGTGATTCGGACTACTCTGGGATGTTGACACAAGGAGATCTATGACCGGGTATGTGTTCACTCTTGGTGGGTCAGTTGTCAGTTGGAAGGCTACTCTACAATCTACAGTGACATTGTCTACTACGGAGGCGGAGTACATTGCATTGACAGAAGCTGCTAAACAGGAAATATGGCTAAAGGGTTTGATCAGCGACATTGGGTTACATCAGAATCAGGCTACAATATTTTGTGACAGTTTGAGTGCAATTTGTTTGGCCAAGGATCAAGTTCATCACGAGAGGATTAAGCATATAGATGTGAGGTATCATTTTCTGAGAAGTGAGAAGCGGATCAAGGTGAAAAAAGTGAGTACTGCGGACAATCCTGATGACATGTTCACGAAGCCCGTTCCGACTAGCAAGTTCATACATTGTTTGGACTTGCTGAATATTCGCAGCTTAATAGCATCTGAGGCAGAGTGGGAGTTTTGTTTATGTTTCGGAGGTTAGATGTCAAGGTGGAGATTTGTTGGGTTTGGTGCCATCTAAGTTGGGGACGCCTAAATTAGGGGATTAAAACAACGAAATTTGGAATTCCTGACAACAGCCAAAGGGGGAGCGACCGTGCCATAGTGGAGGGCGCGATCATGCTGAGTTACTGGACAAAGGGAGCGACCGCGCATTTTAGGGCGCGCGATCGCGCCGAGTTTCTGCCAAAAGGGGCCGATCGCGCCTAAAGGGGGAGCGATCGCGCGGGTTGCCTGATCAGACACAATCAGCGACAGAAATCAGTTTTAGGGTTAAAATCCTGCAGGGTTAGGAGTAGGGCCTATAAATAGCCTACCCCCAACCACATATATCTAGTTCCTTTTGCTCATCTGTTTTCTCTAGATCTAGGATTTGCACAGACAAGAATTCCTTGCAAGGATTTGTGCACTATATTAGAGATTGTAATCGGTTGATTTCCAGAAGATAATAATATTCTCTCCATCTGCCCGTGGACGTAGCCAAATTGGTGAACCACGTATATTCTTGTGTTGTATGATTGTTGCTTGATTCTATCTTCTACATAGACTCTGTTCTAACAAACACAACATGACAATATAATATGAAAAGGAACTTATGGGACATTATAAAACTTTATTATAACTTATGCGGCATTCTCCCTAAAAGAAAAAGATTACTCACTCCGTTTCACAATTAATGTTAATTTTAGATAGTATTCTTGTTTGTCCTAAAATGTTAGTCACATTTCTAAATTGAAGAATTAAAACTAAGAATTTTAAAAATTACTCCGGTAAAATTAAAAAGTCACTATTGTCGTTTACCGGAAAGTATTAAGTGAATCTAATTAAAAATAAATTTAAAAATAAAAAGTATTGTTTTTTTTAATCAAATCACCATTAGATTAAGGGCAAAAGCACAAAAATATGAGTAGACTTTATACAAATATCAGAGGTTCAACCCAAATATTATCAGTCATTATAATGGCATTTGCAAGTATATAAGAAATGTAAAAAGATGGATGACGAAAGAGGGTGTTCGTGCATAAAGTTGCAATAGCATTCTCGATCTTCCAACTTATACCTCTCGTAGCAATATTCTGAAACGAACAGACGCCTATCCAACCGTAGCTTGGGCATTGCCATATATCGACATTTACAAAATCCCATATCAAAAAATATTTAGCTTTGATAATATTATGATTCAAGGTTTCTGGGTTAGTAATAAATCGTCAACCAAACTTTGCAATACATGATATTATATAAGTATGATTCCACAATGAATGTTGAAAAACAAAAGAAAAAACCAAGGCTCTCACAAAGTAGAGTATGCAAAAGCTCTCACAAATGAGAGAATACAATAGATCAAAAATCATTTAACAATAATCCTATTCAATTATTCAAAATCTGAAATGAAAAATCTAAAAACAAAAACAGAAAAAAATCTGACCTAGAGAGAGAGAGAGAGATAGATAGATGTCTAAATCTAAATCTGGATTAGAAAAAAGAATTAATCAACAAAAAAAAATTACATATTCTATGGAAGAAGAAAGTTACAAATTATATGGAAGAAGAAAGAGAGACAAAATAAAAATTATTGTTTAGAAAACAAATTTGTAAAGTTTTTTAATCGGTAAATAAAATTAGTTTCTACGGTATAATATGGGACGGAGCCGGAGGAGAATATTTATTATTATGTCAGTGCAACACCAAAATATGTCCCTGATTGTGACGGTACCTTGGTCTCAAATACAAAACCTCCTATTATTATTTTTCTTACGTCATTTAAATGACTGCCTTGTATATTTACATATAATTAAGAGTGAGTTTTGGGAGAAATCAGTTTCTCCATAAATTATAAAAAGTCCAATTTTTTTCAACTTGTAAATATTTGACGAATATAAAAGCAGTTTAAAAAAACAGGACTTTTTATAACTTAGGGAGAAACTAGTTTCCCCCAAAATATTGTGTATAATTATATCATGTTATATTACTAAACTTTAAATCTTTGTATTCTTGTTACTTTGTTTCATAATTTCTTTCGTTTTCATTGCAATGGGGCAGCAGAGTAAGAAATAAGAATGTTGATGACAATATATATATATATATATATATATATATATATATATATATATATATATATATGGACCAATCTGAGGGACACTAAAGATATTAAATGTGCAAAACATGCATGTGAGGGTATGTTATTATTAGAAGAGGGAGGGTCTAGAGACCACCACCTTTTACTAGTTGATTTATAAGGACCCATACATAATTGTAATATCCCCTAATTTTACAGCAAAAATATGTTGCAATTTAACTTATTGTATAGAATGTACATATACTATTACTAATCATCAAAATATTTATTAAACTTTTGGAGACATGTGATTTACTGGGTTAGTGTGTGATAACTGTGTAGTGGGTTGGGATTTGAACTCAAATCGTTACACTAATATTCCTATTTTGAAATATTTAACATTTTATTATTATTAAGAAATTTTTATCTTTCCGTGTGACCGTTATTTTGGACGGAAATCTTTTGGTAGGAGCAAATTGGGATCCCATAATAATATAACAACTTGGCAACTTGGCCGACTAGGGTAGCCACCTACACTCCTTTTTAGTTCTTTATGCTCCATAAATCATCCAGGGTATAATCCGCGTTCAACTATCCCTACTCACTAACTCCTCTGCAGGCACCAATATTCGCCTTAAATGAGCATGGTCACCAATAAATTATTTTTCCTTTTTAGTTCAACCAAGATTTTTATTCAGATTATCACATATATATTCATACAATTATAAAAATATTGTGTATTTTTTAACTTTGGTGCGTTAATTTCTTTTGACCAAAAAAGTTTAAATAGTATCTATTGGGTTTTAACCGTCACACAAAGAGTGGTGGAGATTCATTCTTAGAAAACACAAAAAATGGTTAAGATTTAATTTAATGGCGATTGACCCTAAATCCCTCCTACGCTAACCGCATTCTCATGTCCCCACGGCCTCATTCCTCCCATCCCCGTCCCCTCCCTCTATGTATTTCGCCTCTTTCTCTCTTCATCGCTAGGAAAAAAATTCTTCTTTTTCCTCGGCTTAACTCAGTCACAGTGGGGTACTACTCATCAGATGATATTATACACATCGTTGTATAATAAATTGAGTATGAATACCTTCTATTTTTTTTGTTATATTTTAATCTTTGATTAGATTTGGTCATTTAGACTCAAGTCAGATTGTTTTAATTTTTCCGTTATAGTTTCTGCAATTTATCTCACAGTTTTTTTTTTCAACTTTGGAATCACATTTCTGTTTACTAATGCAGACTTTTCTTTTATTAATTTTTAAAACATTGTCTTGTAATCGTGATCATAGTCAAAATCCCTCAAATAAGCTGTCACGCAAAGGAGAAGAAGAAAGTAGATATATAGTACTTTATCTTGCTGTTAAAGAGGAAGTGTAAATATAATTTGTTTGATTAACATGTGATGAAAGTAGTTTCTGTAGGTATCTCTCTTCCTCCGTTGTTTCCTCTCTTGCGGGGCACAATTCTTTTTTAGAAATTGTACCTGTTGGAATATGTTAACAATCGACATGGATCCAGGCCTCTATTCGGCTCCAAAACAAAGACAACAACAACAACAACAAAGTCTTAGTCCCAAAATAATTTGGGGTCGGCTAACATGAATTCTCATATGTTATCGTGAAAAAAAATAAATTAATTAATTAAATTAAATTAAATTTAAAAAAAATAAAAATAAATAAATAAAATAAAAAATAAATAAATAAATAAAAATAAATAAATAAAAAATAAAAAAAATCAACCCCCCACATGTTTGTTTGGGTCTTCCCCTACCCCTCGCCATTTTATCATTTCTCCACTGTTCCGGCCTCCTAAACACACCTATCTCTCGGTATCTATATATATGTCTTCCGTTTATTCACTCTTTTTTTTCTAAGGATTTTCGTAAAACATATGTATTTATACTTTATCACATTTATAAAATAAAATAGAAGTTGTACACACCGAATCAATTGAGCGGTTTTCTTTTCATGACATGATTCTTTTTTTTTTTTGTGACCAAACTGTTGCCTTTGGTGTTTGGGTACTTAAGAGCAGTTAAGTGCACAAATTGGTAGCGAAAGCAACCATAGTTACTTAAAGCATGCCTCATTCATTGTTTTATAATTGTATGTTGCTCAAGAAGAAGCAATAAAAACAAAAGTAGTTTTATGCGGTTGAAGTTGCTTGCTTGAAGGTGGAATTGCAACAAGTGGGAAAGAATGGTGGGCTGCAATGGTGGTGTTAGTGTTAATTGTGGGTGAATGATAAAATGGTTGGTTAAACATATTTGTACCGTCACCGTGCCAACGGCACGGGGTGTTAGTACTAGTTCTTAATAATTATACTCTTTTCGTCATACTTAACTTATGATTTTGGTAAACTTGATAACACTTTGACCAAGTAATTTAAATAAAAAAATTATTATTCTAATAAAAATTTAAAATTTGTTATTGTATCACAATTAAAAATACTCTCAATAACAATTTTTAGATTTTTATCATAATAATTACTTTTTACTTAAATTAGTTGGTCAAAGTTAACTCAACTTGACCAAAATCTTAAGTCGAGCGGGACGGAGGGTGTATTAATTTATTATAATAAATTGATTTTTATAAAAAAATAATTACTCAAATTTTAATTAAATTAGCCTTCAAAATCAAATTAAAATCATGGGAAAGTGATCTAAAAGTTCTAAAGTATCATAATGCCCAAAATGTTCTTCCAAATATTGTATTATTTCTATAGATGTTGAATGCAATATTATATTCACTTATATGAGTGAATATAATACAGGATGCAGTTTTATAAACTATACAATAAAAAATTTATAAATTAATAATGTTGGGACTAGTAAAATTTATCAATTTATAGAGTTATTAATTTATCGATAAATTTAAAGATTTTTTAGCTGATTCGATGAATTTTAAATTGTCGTATAAATTGAATTCATTGTATTTAATTAATAAGTTGAATGACATTGAAAGTTGATGATAATTTTGAATTTATCGTACATAATATTTGTACTTTAAAAGAAAAACAAACAACTATAGTTATATTTTTACTAAGTTATAATAATTATTTTTTTTAATTTCTAAGAATTATTAATTCATGATTTTCGTAGGACCTAAAATTATAAAGGGGTCTCTCAAAAAATTATTATCTTATTATTTTATCAATTTTTATAATTTTTTCAACAGACCTAAATAGGGATTGAACAAATTTATTATTTTAAATAGTTAATTAATTTATTGAGTATTAATTTAAAGAGTTTTGATTGTATTCATAGCTTAAAGGTTAGTTGTAAGCATCCATTACTTCCTCCCTCTTTTGAAAGAGAAAAGATAATTGAAGTTTAATAGTCGATACGAGAATACGGTATAATTGAAGTTTGATCACACACTAATAGCATATACTCCATTCGTCCCGTGATAATATATAAACTTTCCTTTTTAAGCGTCCCACAATAATATATAACTTTCCTAAAATGAAAAGAAATCTTTACTATTCCCTCCACTCATTCTCTCTCCTACATTATTTTAATACTCACATCACCATTATAATTTACTATTCTCTCTACTCATTCTCTCTCCTATTTTATTTTCATACTCACAACACTTTCAATATAATACTTCCTCCTTAATTCCCGTGCAAAACCCAAAAGTCTTTAAAATGTTGGGACGGAGGGAGTATTAGTTAGGCTTCGTTTATTTCGCGTAAAATGACTTACGAAAAATGACTTCCTTTAAAATGTTTTTCAGAAAATGAGATAAATATGTTTTCGGCTATTTGGTAAGGAAAATGTTTTTCGGATTTTTTTTCATGTGTTTAATGAAAATATTTTTCGATAAAAACACAATTTGAGATAAGTTGAAAGAGATAGGGTGGGGTAGGGTGATGGAGGTGTGGAGGTAGGGTAGGAGGTGGGGATTAGTAGGAGTGAGGTGGGTAGGTGTGGGGTAAGGTAGGGGTAGGATAGGTTGGTGGGGAAAATATAAAGGGTAAGATGATGACAGGATATGGTGATGGTAGAGTAGGGTGGGGTAGATGTGGGGTAGCCGAGAGTGTGGTGGAGGAAATATAAAGATACGCGTGTCATTAAAGGGCATCCTGTCACACTCTCTCTCCTCCCTCGTTTTTCTTTTCTTTTTCCATCAAAACATTAAAATGAAATATCTTAAAATTTAAAAATCAAAAAAAAAAAAATCTGAGAGCATTGTTGTGTTAGTATCGTCAATACGAATCAAACTATTAACATCAACATATAATCTTAATCAAATATGAGAAGTTCACAGTTGTTTTTTTAGAAGTTCACAGTTGTTCAAATAACAACAAAGAGAATTTTAATGTTGATTTAGTTAAGTTCATAATTTTTTCATGAAAATGTCTTCTATTTTACTTAATTCACAATTGTTTTAGCTAAGTTCACAATTATTTTAGTTTTATATGGCCTCTATTTTTTATTTTTTATGAGATTATTTGACATGTTAAGTTCACATTTGTTTTTAGTTAACTTTACAGTTGTTTTTTATCTTTAGAGCCTCTATTTTTGCAATTTTATGAAATTATTTGATATATTTATTAATTTTAAAGTTATTTTAGTCTTTTATTTCCTTTATTTTTGCAATTTTATAAGATTATTTGACATATTTGTTAATATTTACAATTGTTTTTGTTAATTTTATAAAAAAAAAGCAAAACTAGAGCCTATAAAAAACTAAAAATAATTGTGAACTTAGCTAAAACAACAGTGAATTAAGTAAAATATAAGACATTTTCATGCAAAAAATAAAATTATGAACTTAACTAAATCAACTATAAACTTCTTTTAGTTGTTCTTTGAACAAATGTGAAAAACAAATGTGAACTTTTAAAAAAAACTGTGAACTTGAAACAATTGTCTTTAGAAATTTGATTCAGATTATATATTGATACCAATAGTTTTTATTCGTCTTAACGATTCTAACACAACGGTGCTCTCGAATTTATTTATTTTAAATTTTGGATCTTAAGATATTTCATTTTAAAGTTTTGAGGAAAAAAAACGAGGGAGGATAGAGGGTGTGACAGCCGGTACATGCGCTCGTATTTATAAAGAGAGAACTTGTAGGTCGTTTCCGAAAATATGCGTCATAGGTAATCATTTTTGTTAGAACGAGTGACGATTTGATAATTGCCCCTAAAAACATTAATTAAATTCAAAATATCAGTAAAAGCCAATTTTCTCTAGCAATTTGGAAAAACTAATTTTTTAAAACGCGTGATGGTATTTTCATAATTAATTGAAACTTTTTTACAAATGCACAGTGGCATTTTTGTAACTAACTGATTTAAAAATCATGTGGTAGCATTTTCGTAAATAACAGAAACTTATTAACACTTCTAACACTATTTATAAATAAAACTGACACTTTTTATTACTACACATGACATTTTTCTAACACTAACATTGTTACACTCTTTAACACTAACATTAACACTAAAAAAATACCAACGGACACTCTTAACACTGGACCTGTTATTGAAAAACACTATCACTATTTTTTTTAAATGTTAGTTAATTACAAAAATGACAGCACGCATTTTAAATAAAGTTCTAGCTAATTACAAATATACCAGCAGTCGTTTTTAAGACCGATGATGCATAAAATGCGTTGTACCGAAGGTAACTGATCAGTCAGGAACGCGATGTTTGGATACTTGGACGAACGCAAACGAATCTGCAAAATGAGCCACCGTTAGGACGCGGAGCTATTACCCGCGAAAATCCTCGAGCATGAGAATCATTATATGTGTAGGAACAATACTCCCTCCGTCCCACGTGAATGCAAACTTATTTCTATTTTGGTCCGTCCCACGTAAATGCAAACTATTCCTAAAATGGAAAATAAATATTTCACTTTTACACTCACAAAATTCTCTTTCCTCACTATTCCTCCCACTCATTCTCTCTCCTATTTAATTTTTCATACTCACAACATTTAACTTTTTCTCTTTCTTACATCACTTTTCCTTAATTCCCACACCCAAAAAGTTGGTTTACATTCACGTGAGACGGGGGGAGTATATGATTATGCAGGAGAAAAAGTGTATGGATAGTGTAGAATTATACTCCCTCCGTCCCAGTAGAAGCTTTCCATTTTGCCATTTTGGGTGTCCCATTAAAAATTTTCACTTTTCTTTTTTGGCAAAGAATTTTTACTATTTTCTCCACTCATTCTCTTTCCTACATTATTTTAATACTCACAACACCATTATGATTTACTATTCCCTCCACTCATTCTCTCTCCTATTTTCAAATTACATTCACAACATTTTTTCTTTCCATCCATTTTCTTAATTTGCGTACAATGAAAAAAATGTACAACTTATATTGGTAAGTATACTAGTCGTCCTCTGTAAGAATGGGAAGACCTTTTTTATATGAAGTTGTAGATATCTATTACATGATTCTTGTTGATAACTTGCTTGATTATAAGTAATCAATTCCTTGATTATATTTATAAGTGAACAATTCCTGATTTATAGATAACTGTCAAAATTATGGGAAAATAAAGTAGGAAATAATTAATTGTGCCTTTTTTTAGGGATATTTATTTAGGAAAATTATATTTCGTTCAAAATCTACTTTTTTTTCAATATTCTAAAAAGCGCTAGGCGGATGTTAGGCGGCGGAGCCGGACCTAGCGCCTAAGCGGGGACTAGTCGAGATTAGTCGGAATTAGTCGGGACCTAGGCGGGGCTTAGAACTAGGCATTGGAGAGGGGCCTAGCGCCTAGGCGGAGCCTAGACGCCCTTAGGCGGGGTCTTTTAGAACACCGCTTTTTTATGTGTTTGAAAAAACTAATTTTTTGTAAGAACTACTCTTAATCAAAATCCAAAATGATTTTATTTCATATAGGGTGCGCTCCCGAGTTTTAAAAACAAGAGAAATGAAAAGAAATTGGAGGAAATCTAATATATTTTCCCCTTAAAGTTGCTCCCGATATTTTTTAGGAAGGAAGTCAAGGAAAATGAAGGATTTTTTTAAAAATTTTCTCTACTACACAATCCTCCCACAAGTGGAAAGAATTGGAATGAAAGAAAATCTTATAAAATAAATTTTTTGATTAATTCTATTTTACCCCTAAATTACAACCCTCTCTCTTACTTTCATTAACGGTATAAGTGTAATTCAATTTTTTTTCTTACTTTCCCTCCTAAACTCAACTCAGGAGGAACACTTAAAAAAAGAAGCTATTTAATTTCCTACTCTCCCCTTCTCTCCCTTCCCTTCCCCTTCCCCTTCCCCTTCTCCTTCTCTTTCTCTCCCTTCCCTTTCTCTTCTGTCCTTTAAAATCTTGTGAGCGGACCCCATAATTGTGATGGAAATCGAATAGAAGTTTGTAGATGGAAGCCACAGCTAGGGTTGTTTCAATAATGAGCTTTATCACTTTCTCTCATGTACAAAACGGCAACTGTTAGTTATAATGATTTTTGTTTAGCCAGCAACACGTGCATAAAATAACAATATTTCAAAGAAATTGTTGCTGCATGATCAAGGGGAGCCCGGCGGCCCGCTATGGTACCTCCGTACCCAAAAAATAGTTTTATTCAATTTTAATAATCAACATAAATGAATTTGAACTATCTATAGATAAATGTGGCAGTGGTACATGAACAGTTGAAGTTGAATTAACAGTTTCATTTGTCAAATTTATCATTTTGCCCTCACTAAGTTGTTCGTTTCTCATTTTGCCCTTTAAAAAAAAAAATTTAATTAAAAAATAAAAAAAAACACGTGTCCTCGAACACGGACTTTTACTAGTAAATATCAATATATCGTGCCATTGAAATTTTAAGCATTATTAGGGCCAAGGACTCTAAGACCCATGACTCATATCAATATCCCACCAAAACCCATTTGAAATTAAAATCACATCAAAATCCGCGTCACTCCTATAGCATCCCGTCAGGTCTTATACCATGTGGTATAGGACCATTTTTTTTGCAGTTTTTTCACTTTTTTAAAAAAAATAAATAAAAATCATATTTTTAGTTTTATACCCTAAAGGTATAAGACTAAAAATACTTTTATAGCTAAGTATGAGAGTATTTTTTTTTCATCATTTTTCATATTTTTCTTAAAAATATAATACAATTTGGTCTTATATCATTGGTATAAGACTAAAAAAAAATCCTATACCATTGATATATAAGACTGAAAAAAAAAAGTCTTTGATATAGGACTAAACAAATAATAAAAAGAAAAAATTACTAAGAAATAAAGTCCTATATCATATGGTATAAGACTGAAAAAAGGTCATATACCATGTGGTATAGGACTGTCGACGGGTTTTTGAGGAATTTTAATCTCGACTTTCAAGGTTTAAGGGAATTTTGATCTCAATTGGGTTTTGATGGGATTTGATTTGGACTGTGTGGGTAAGGAGGAATTAATCCCATTATTATTCATAAATCAACAAGTAACTATGTGTTAACCCGTGCACGAAATTTTATATTTATATACTTCCTCCGTCCCAATAATTAGTTAATCCTTTTTGGTTTGACGCGCAAATTAAGGGTGGAGTAAATGTTGTGAGTGTAATAGTAAAATAGGAGAGAGAATGAGTGGAGGAAATAGTAAATTTGAAAAATGTTGTAAGTGTAATAGTAAAATAGGAGAGAGAATGAGTGGGTGGAATAGTAAAGATTCTTTGCCAAAAAAGAAAAGGTGAAACTTTAAATAGGACATTCAAAATGGCAAAAGGTGAAGTTATTAATGGGACGAAGAGAGTATTATTTTTTGATCGATTGAAGTAATGTTTTGTTACTTTAGTTTTCTTTTTAAGAGTCAAAATTAAAGTGAAATCAACTTGATTTGATTTTTATTGTCATTGTTTTTAAGTAAAGAAAATGAAAGAAAAATATTGTAAAATTTATGTCATGTGTGACTTTGAAGAAAAAGTATTGTAAAACTTATATTATGTGATCTTTTAGTTGTTTTAATATAATTTTAAAACTGTATTAATTTAATCAAAGTACAAGTCTTTTGATAATCTCAAACTTATTAATTAACTTAAGTTAATGCTCCTTTATAAGTTACGACATGTACATTTTAAAAAAAAATTAATCCAATGTACATTTGTTTTTAAATAAAGTTAATTTATGATAAATCTAACTTTGATCTTATATCATATTCAATTCATTTACTTATATTTATTACATATTGTTATTTAGTTGTTTTAATGAATGATTAGTTTGTATCTTCATTATTTGTTATTTAAGTTCTATTAATTAAATCAAAATATGAATCTTTTGATAATCTCAAACTTATTTCACTTATGCTTCATATTTCTTTAGAAGTTACAACATACACAATTTAAGAACAAAATAAATTTAATTCATGATGAACTAACTTTGATTTCATATCATATTCAATTCATTTAATTAAGTTTCATTGATAAATAAAATTAGGAGAATTTTGATAATCTCAAATTTATTTAACCTAATTTTCCATATTCAATGACTTATTATATGCACATATATTTATTAGATGTTTTAGTTTTTAATTTAATTTAATTTATAAATAAGAGACTTTTGATAATCCAAATATTGTTTTACCTAATGATTCATCTCCCTTTAAAACTTACTACATAAACAAAATAAAGTTAATTAATGATGAATCTAACTTTCGATTCAGTAACATTATAATATTCAATTCATTTAAATTGAGTTACTTTAGTGATATAGATTATGAAATTTTTTGATAATCCCAATTTTTGTTACTCAATGTTCATCTTCTCTATAGACTTATTAGAAGCACATGCACAACCCCCAACCAAGGGAGTGCTTACTTTCGGTATGTCTCCCCCTTATTCCCTGTTATGTGTTTTTATGTTCAACTTATTTTGATTCATAATAAATAGGATTTTGATAATTCAAACACTATTAAATTATGAGACTTTTGATAATTTCAAATTGTATCTTCTGTTATGACTTATTAAATGCATTTATATTTATTAAGTAATGTAGTTTTAGTTGTTTTAATGAATGATGAGTTTGCATATTCATTATTTGATATTTAAGTTGTATATTGGTTAAATATTATGAGTCTTTTGATAATCCTAATCTTATTTAAATCAAGTTTCTTGTTTCTTTAAGATTATTACATGTACATATTTTAAAATTAGGAGACTTTAGATAATTACAAATTTATTTTACACAATGTTTCAGATTTTTAGTAACCTATTAGATGCACATATATTTATTACATGTTTTTAATTTAATATTGTTTGATTCATAATTAAGAGATTTTTGATAATTCAAACATTGTTTCACCTAATTTTTCATTTTCTTTTTATAAAATATATCATTATTGAACGTTTTGAGTTTAAAAAAATTAATGATAATTATAAATCTAACTTTTGATTTTAATATAAATTATTATTTCAGTTATATTAATGAAAATAAATTATGAGACTTTTGAAAATCCCAAGTTTCATCTTTCTTATAGAATTGTTACCCAATATTTTATCTTCTTATGGGACTTATTACATGCAATATATTTCTTACATGTTTTTATCTTTAAATGATTCGTATCTTATAAATCTTCTTTTTCATTTCATATCATATTGAATTCATTTAGTACAATAATATATTAATAAGATTAAGTTATAACAATTATGATAATTAATATCACTATTTAGTTCATGAATTGACTGCATGTAGCATGTAGTATATGAATATATGACATAAAAATATCCATAAATTATTAATATTTTGAAATATGAAAATTAGTTCTAGTGTACCTAAAAAACATAACATTTCAGTTTAAGTTATATTATAATTTTTTTTAAGTTGAAAATTCTAGTAATATATTTGCGACGGAACTTTTTGTAATCTGATTTTCTATTAATTGATTTCTCTATTTTTATTAAAACTATTGTGAATCTGGCTATACATGTTTGTTTGAAGGATTTTCATGACACTGCTCCTCCACCTATTGTGAATACATATCCACTCGTGGACTTAGAGTCTTTCGTGTCCGATATCCAATTGGCATCATAGTATCCTTCTAATACTGCTGGATATTTCTTGTAAACACTACAAGAAACAGGCTTATTTACGGCGGTTAAAATCCGCCGTAAATAATACGCGCCCCGCCGTATATAGTATTTACGGCGGACTAGCCGCCGTAAATAGATCCCCGTATAAATTATCGCCGTATATACTATATACGGCGGGGAACCGGGTATATACTATATACGGCGGATATACCACCGCCGTATATAAATGGAATACATACGTATAAAATGGCGTATTTGAGTGATCTTTATACGGCGGAATGTGTAACCGCCGTAAATAAGAGACGAGTCGTCCGCTCCGTGACGAGTCGTCCCAGTTGCACCCCCACCAGGTTCCCTCGTCCAAACGAGTCGTCCATGGGACTTTTATACGGCGGTCACTATATCCGCCGTAAATAACTAAATAGGGACGACTCGTCCAACATGGCACGAGTCGTCCCATTTACACCCCCTACTGGTTCCCTCGTCCCCCCTTTGGGCACGAGTCGTCCCTAGGTTTATACGGCGGATTTGGTCACCGCCGTAAATAATCCTATTTTTTTTTTCCCCAGCTTTGTATAATTCATTTTCCCCAAAAATACGTTCACAAAAACCAAATTCAACCTGTACACACACAATATAACAAAAAATACACAAATGCAATCAATATTTACAATCTACATATTAACACAATTAATGTTGAATGTATCCATACATAATAACCATTATACAAAAAAGTTGTTAGTTGTTGAATGTATCCAAAATATACAATGTCTAAAATCCACGAACACCTATTCATTACCGTCATTTCCACGTCGTTCCATCCAACGTTTCAATTCATCAATTTGTTGTTGTAACTTAAGGCGTTCATCCTCATTTTTTCGGCGTTCCTCCTCAAGTTGTCTTTCAAAATCTCGCTCGACCCCCGCCACCGCCTCCGCTACACCGCTCGAGAAGGTTGGGATTTACCAAACACCTTAGTTTTGTTCGGACCGCCTCCCATACATCGAACTCTCCCATGGTCATCGAGCCAAACATACCAACAAAAACATCTTCACGCGCCGCGGAGAGTCCTCTCGCGGCTCCTCAATCGCATCATTAAGCGTTTCTTTGTAACAAAAACAACATGTTCAATATAAATGTTTTAACTTTAATTAATATTATGAAAATGAAGTTAGAAATGAAAAAATATTCTATAGAATAACAAAGCTGAAACGTAAAAGGTTGAAACTTTAACTTACAATCATTTGAGTGGTGGCTTGATCTGCGGGTGTTTTGCCCGTGCGCGTATGTATGAAAACGCTTACGCGATCGGTTGGTAATCCACTTGTCGCCTCTCTACAATTTATAATAGAATCATTTGACAAAAAAAAAAATATTTATATACGATACAAAAAGAAACATTAATTGAATTGACAACGAGAACTAAATTGAACGATGACAAACCTCTTTGATGACTTTGGGATGGGACGTTTTCCGGTCCTATTCGAGCACGATTGTTTTTCTCGATTCAATTTATTTGTTTCGATATTTCTGAAAAAAAAAAAGATAATATTAGTATTAATTTGACTACTTATATAAGACATTCACGATAATAGATTGAGATTAATTTGAAATATACCCGAGCCTTGGGCGTACCCACATCGCAACAAGTGCGGCCCGTTGATCCATGCGCACCCACGGGGTGGGTGAGCCAATGCGTCTTCGTCGGATTGATACATCTTATAATCTTTGTTTCAACCGAGTAATAATATTCATAAGCGAGTCAATATTCATAACAAAGTCATAACGAGTAATATTCATAACTATATAATACTTATTATATGCTTGTCTCACATTGTATTTCCAATCACGCCACGCTTTAGCGAGAGAAAGAGCCATAACCGGAAATACTCAGGAGGAGCATTTGTATTTTCCTATATACACAATTCAACAAAGAAAAAAATCAATTGTTAGAGAAGCATAAGACTTTTGACTACGTACTAGAGATATATGTAAGAAATATGGATTACAACTTACCGTAACGTCATTCCATACGTTATTTATGCACTCGTGATTCATCGAGACCACTCATTAGTTAATGGGAAATGTTCCCCATTTTTAGCAAAAATTCCTATACGAGTAGCTAATTGTGCCATTTCCCCACCAACCGGTTGACCATAATTATTCCATATTATGATCAATCTCTCTTTACCCCATTTGGCGGTTGGTTTTGCCAACCCTCTTCCTTTAGGGTTAGAGCCACGACACAGTAATAAATTTTTCCTTGGAGGCATATACGTCATATGACAATTCAATTATAGCACAAGAATTGGATAAACCAAGTAAAGGACCCAAAAACAATCTTATAATATATGTATAAGACCTATAAATTTATTATAGGTCTTATGTATCATGTATAAGACCATATATTGGTCTTATAAATGGCCTTATAGAATAACAATGCTTCCAATATACAATTGTAATACTACAAGGTAGATATAGAAATATGAACATTGACAAAACAAAGAACAACAACAAAACAAAGCGGAATAACAACAACAAAACAAAGAAGAACAACAATAACAAAACAGGAAGAACAACAACAACAAAACAAAGCAACAACAAAACAAAGAAGAATAACAACAAAACAAGAAGAACAACAACAACAAAACAAAGAAGAACAACAACAACAAAACAAAGAACAACAACAAAACAAGAAGAACAACAACTTTTCTTTTTTTTTTTCATTTTTTTTTAAAGAAAAATGATACCGGTACGTGGGATTGTTAGACCACAATTTATCCCAAGCCCCGGGTTAGGGAGCGATACAGGAAGGTTAATGGTTTCCACCTATATACCAAGTATCGTTTTCATTAAAAGTATAAAGTATAACAGAGCTCATTGAAGTTGAAATTGACATATGTAGCAATAATTAGCATAGAGAAAAAAAAAAGAGCTCATTGCATTAGGAGATGGAATGATACAAAGAGATTAACAAGAGATTAACAAGCTTAAATAACAGAGCTCCTTGCCAATTTCAACTTCAATGTTTCATCTTTGGAAATTATTTAAGCTTGTTAATGTATGCTCTGTATCTTTTTTTTCTATATTATTTAAAGGAATGAAAAAAGAAAGCAAAAGCTCTTGCGCTTCTTTTAAATAAATATATAAAAATAATGATAAGAACATAATACATAATTTTATATTAAGGATTTTTGTTTGATTATTAATAATAAATCAAGTTTTTAAGCGTAGAAAGGTGCACCATTGATGGAACAGCAAACGGAGTATATATTGGTTTGTCCATAGCAACTCAGAAACTAAACTATAAGCCACTATAGTCCAATATGAGGCAGACCTTCTACAGTTCTCATTTGATAACATGTTAATGACATTCATCCCCAAAGTCAAAATCCCAGACAATCACCAAGTACTTCTCTTCAAATTTTGAGAACTTGCATCCACTAATTAGGAGGGTAAAATGGAAACAAGTCATCAACACCAAGATATTCAAACAGATAACATTAACTCTTTTACAAGTATAGATTGGATACTAAGTATGGAAGAGAAAAATTGACAAAGTATAGATACAATGCCCGAGAAAAAAGAAGGCGGGGTTTGCCAACTCCCATAAATGAAGGGAATAAAATATTGCATGCCAACACAAATTTCGTCTGACCAAACTCTTACACGTGCATGTGGTAAGCATATATGAAATAATTAAAATGAAAACATAAGGAACAGCATGAGGATGTTCTGGACAAACTTGAAGACAGCTGTTACCACAAGGAGAATAGCCCAAGGGGAGAAAGAGAGAGAGAGAGTAGGAAAGAGATTGCAATGGCTGATTTGTAATGGGTAAAGAGTTGAGTCGCGCAGTAAGAGATTGCAATGGCTGATTTGTGGACACATTTGTTATATGTCACATTTAACAAAAACAAATACCAAATCGGTGGGGAAGCGGGCGGGGGAACAACAACCACAAGGAACAACAACAACAACAACACTATAGGGCAAGCCTTGCTTGATACGAGTAAAAGTATAAAATAGTACGGGTGGGGCTCCGCTGTACCAAATCGGTGGGGAAGCGAGGCGGGGACATCCCAAAGTAAAAGGAGTACCCGGAGAAGCTAGCGGATGACGGAGGTAGAAAGTAAGCCGCCGCAACAAGATCCCGTAGGAAATAAGAGTTTGATCAAAAGAAGCGTAACAAATACATATTACAATTAACAATATTAATATTCAATCCAACCATACAAAATAACAAGTTTGATTGAAATATGAAACATAAGTAATAACATTGTCTTAGTAATAGTAAGCAAATAAGATCTAAACAAATACATATTACAATTAACAATATTAATATTCAACCATACAAAATAACAAGTTTGATTGAAACATGAAACATTAATAATAACATCACAATAATAACATCACTGATGAGAGCCGGAGGTTTGTCCCTGATAGTAGGTCTCGACGGGAAGAACGCCTCGTGCACGAGCAAGGCTCTCGAATGCATCATAGTCAAATAATCCTCTGAAACCGGCTCGTAACTCCGGGCTCTGTCTGCATCGCCCAAGCCTCCACCGCGTATACCGGCTCCCAAAATGGCGGTTTCATCTTCCAACCCTCAAACCGATCTTGCACCTCCCCATCTAGCATCCTCTAAAGTCCGTCGACTCGTTCCCGAGCGATAACCTCCCCCATCTAGCATCCTCCAAAGCATGTCGGCTCTGCTCCCGAGCGATCCTTGATCGCTCCCGCTCCTCCAAAATGCCCTCATGGTATCCCACTGATCAAAAGAACCCCGCCGGCTCTGGTTCTCCTCTCCTCCCCGACCACCCCGTCTCTCCCGGTCCTCCTCTTCCCGCTCCTCATCATCCTCCTCATCAACGGGATCCATTTGATCATCAACACCGGCATACGCCAATGCGGCTTGTTCACCACTGAAACGTGGCCCCTACCCCCGCAACGGACCGTCCTCCCGGGAGTACCATATTCAAATAATAAAGACCTGTTGTCCGTCGCCCTCCGGTCCCTCACAAACTTGTCATACCGCACTAGCGCCTACGTAATAAAAACTCGTGCCCCCATCAATCTCATCGCCTCGGGTTTTGGTTCACCCACACAAGCTTCAAAGAATCAATGTGATCATCCCCCTATTGATATGTTTCCTTTTTGGTAAGGGCAAATGCCTCACATCTCCGAACAAAAATATCAACCCAATCAGAATCACCCGAAAACTCCTCAACCCCGTTCGCAAAAGGTTTACCATAGCCACATTCAATTGAGCGGGCTCTCCGTTTGCCAACCAAGACATAGATAGACCTCGTAAAATAATTTCCAAGCCGGGTGAGAAAGAGAGGAAGCCCTAAGGTATTTTTTTTGCAGTGGCAATCCCGCGAGCTCCGAAAAGAAAAACAAGTCCCCCCATCGTACTCGACCCAGCTTTCCTCTCTACGATCAACCCCAAAGATTTGCCTCAACTCATCATAATCCACTCGATAGGCTTCATCATTCATATGAAACCGAATAGTATTTTCTTGTGACCCCCGGCCTACCTCCAAAGTTGAAAGGAACTCAAGTGAATATCTCAAATACGTAGATGGAGTCTTCCCAGAAATTACCTAACCCGGCTTGCGTCATCAATTCTCGTTACTAACGTCTCTAAACCCAAATCACTCAACACCGGCAAATGAAGGAAAGTGGTGACTTGAAATTTCCTACCCTCCAAATTCCGCCATTTTTTCTTTTGAGCGGCGGTCAATTGGGTCAATCCCATATACGGATCATTTGGGACTACGGGCGGCGGGTTTTGTCTACCCCTCTTGTTGCTACCCTCTCTCTCCTTAGGAGGCATATTTTCAACACAAAACCACCTATACATAAGACGGAGAGACACAAATTTTAGTAATAACATTGTCTTAGTAAATAGTAAGCAAATAAGACCTAAACAAATACATATTATATAGAAGTAACAATATTAATATTCAACCATACAAAAATAAGAAGTTTGATTGAAACATGAAACTTAAGTAATAACATTGTCTTAGTAAATAGTAAGCAAATAAGATCTAAACAAATACTACTCAAACTAATCATCATCATTATCGGCCATATCAACATCATCATTATCGGCCATATCAACATCTAGGTCATTGATATTAGTAGTTTCAATCTCGACCCCATCAACTCCCTCTCGCACCCACGATGCTTCTTCGTTAGCAACATTTTCATCCGCATTTTGTGAGCAAAATGGTACCAATTGTGGAATCGAATTTGCAACTTGTTTATCATCATTTGAATATATGTCAAAACTATCTCTTGGCGTAATCCTCATCACAACTTTCCAATCACTTTCTATAGGATCTTTAACATACCAAACTTGCTCGGCTTGAGATGCTAATATGAATGGTTCATCACCAACTCGATTATCCTTATACAACTTGTGATTGAAGTTTACAAGAGTAAATTTTTGCTCATCTTCCATCTTGCTCGTCCTGTTATCAACCCAATCACATTTAAACAATACAAATCTTATTGAGTTGCTATAACGAATTTCAAGGATCTCAATCAACTCCCCGTAGAAGTTAACATCCCCTACAATGGGATTATTATCCTTTCGGCTTGCAAAACTTGTCACACTTGCATTCAAAGATGACTCCACTATTTTGAAGTTTTCCTTCGTCTATCGACATCCTTCACTCGAAATCGAAAACCATTTATTATGTAAGACTTATACCGCCTCGCATCCATATGAGGACCCAATGCAAGACTCGTAATTCTTTCGGGCACTACATCTTTCGTCGTGCATACCTTTTATAAAAAACAAAATTTAATAAGAAAATATTTAAAACGATAAATTGAAACTATTATATGAAGGTGGTTTCATACTTACATAATCCTTAAACCAGCTAACAAACTTATCATTATGTTCTTTCTCTATAAGATGTCGTTGATTACGAGGTAATGTCTCCCTCAAATGTACACGATGCATTCTCGAGCGCATCGAAAATATGAATTAAGTATTAATTTGAAATATAAAAGATATAAGGAATGTAAGCCTCATGTAAGGAATCACTTACTCTAGGTATTGTTCAACATCTTCCGTATTGAAAAGCACATATCTATGCGCTTGTACTCGTGTGATGTAATCAAGGATAATTACCTCTTCTTTTCCTACAAAGCGGCCTAACTCATCACCTTCATCATCATTTCTTCTAGGACGATTGGACTTTGTCTCAATGTCATCCAAATATTGCGTACAAAAAGTCATGCATTCTTCAGCCACAATTGCCTTAGCTATGGAGGCCTCGGGATGGGCTCGATTTCGAACATATAATTTTAATGTAAGTAGAAACCTACAAAAACATTTACTCATGCTAAAGCAGATGTAAAAAAGAATTTAACTTTTTCAAAGTAAATTTAATATGGATGTACCTCTCTACCTGATACATCCAACGAAATTGTATTGGGCTCGCTAGCAAGGCCTCCTCGCTAAATGCACCGGCAAGTGCTCCATAACATCAAAGAAAGCCGGTGGGAATATTTTCTCGAGAGCACATAGTGTGACACCCATCCGATCTTGTATCTTTTCGAGATCGCAAGTGTATTCACCTTTGAGGATAATTGCCTAAAGAAATTTGCCAACTCAATGATGGCTTTTACAATGTAAGTAGGCAACACTTTTCGAACAGCTAAAGGGAGTAGTTGTTGGAGCAAAATATGACTATCATGGCTCTTAAGACCCCAAATAGTTCTTTCCTCTAGATGTACACAACTAGATATGTTTGACGAGCAGCCATCAGTGACTTTGACTCCCTTTAGAACTTTCAAGAATGTGTCTTTATGCTTCTTACTCATTGTAAACTGAGCCGGAGGCATAATATCTTTGCCAGATGGAAGCTTTTGTAGATGCAATGGTTTCCGAATGTTCATCACTTTTAGGTCTTTTCTTGCTTTATCATTATCTTTTGATTTCCCGCATTACCTAACAGTATGTAGCACATTATCACACACATTTTTTTCAATGTGCATAACATCAAGATTATGACGAACATGATTATTTGCCCAATAAGGCAACTCAAAGAAGATACTCCTCTTTTTCCAATTGTGACACAACTTAGGAACCTTTCTTTTCTCCAACTTGGCTTGTTGCTTCTCACCCTCTTCTCTTTTCCTCTTTTTAATAACATCTTCTATTTTATACTGTTTCCATATTTTCAACTTGTTTAAGCAATTTTGTTCCAAACAATAACTTGGGCTTATCTCTCACTTCATGAGTACCATCAAAAGAGCCTTTATCCTTACGAAAAGCATGACTCCTAGGCAAGAAGCGTCGATGACCAATATAACAATACTTGCCACCATGATTCAACCATCGTGCTTGAGGTCTCACATTGCAACAAGGGCAAGCATATTCACCTTTAGTGCTCCATCCAGACAACATTCCATATGCAGAAAGTCATTTATTGTCCACAATAGTGAAGCTCAGAAGTAAACAACTCGTTCCTTGATGCATCATAAGTTGATATACCATCTTCCCACAATTCCTTCAACTCATCAATTAACGGTTGGAGATACACATCTATCTTGTTGCCCGGCCCTTTTGGGCCTTGAGTAAGCACCGACAAGAAGAAATATGGTTGTTTCATGCATAACCAAGGTGGAAGATTGTATGGCATAAGCACAACCGGCCAAGTACGTGAGATATAGTCATTGTTCGAAAGGATTAAATCCGGCCGATGCTAATCCCAATCTAACATTTCGAATTTCACTTGAAAATAATGGATAACGTTCATCGAATTTCTTCCACGCACGAGAGTCTCGCAGGATGCCTCAAAGACACCATCGTCTATTCTTTTCTCGGCATGCCATCTCATGAGTGTCGCGGTCTTAGATGACCAATACAACCTTTGCAACCTTGGCTTTAAGGGAAAATACCATACTTTCTTCATCGCTACCTGCTTGGGAAGTTTATTCTTGCCACTTGTTTCCGCACCTTCACCGCTACCCCCTTCTTCTTGTTGCTTATATCTAGAGGCTCCACAAATTTCACATTTAGTAAGTTTTTCAGTTTCATTTCGAAACAACATACAATGATTAATGCACGCGTCCCACGTTTTATAACTAAAACCCAAATCCGCAGTCATCTTGTACGCCTATCGATAGAAACTTGGCACTTTCCCTGACTGAGGCAATGCCCTAATGAAAATTTTTAATAAAGAAGTAAATCCCTTATCGGTCACTCGATAATTAGCCTTCCAAAGGCATAAGTTCTACAATAAATGAGAGTACCGTAAACTTATCACACCCTTCCCACAAGGCTTGATCAAGATCTCTCAAAAGTCTAAGAAACTTTGCGGTGGATGCATCCGATTGTACGATTTCTTCAATTCCTGGCTGGTTACTATCCGCATACCCATCCCTTCATGTACCATTCGCCTCATACAATCTTGCACGCCCAATTCAATTTCAATGCCATCTTCGCTGTCCTATCATTATCATCATTCTTACGCGCCGAAATGTACTCTTCCCCGTGCCTAATCCAATTCTTGTAATCTTTTTGAAATCCCACCGCAATACAATGTGATCTCACGGTTGCACGGTCTTCTTGGTAACGATTTGCGCATTTTTTACAAGGACAATATATTTCTTTAACACCAATAGACTTTTTGAGAATGCAAAATCGAGAAAGTTGTCAACCCTGCATAAATACTCATTTGAAATTCGATTATCCAAATCAATCCAACTTTTGTCCATATATGACTTGACTTGATATTTTTAACGTTAAAATACAACCTATATATAAGACCGAGAAACACAAAGTTTAGAATAAAAATAAACTCATAAACAAACATAGTCTAAATATGTACAACTTTTGGCTCGATATAGATAATATACATTGTTGGAGCCTAGCCTATTAGTCGAACTTGGGCCCATGATATAGTATAACCCTATGACAACATCATTCGTTCTCTCTCACAAGCCCCACCCCTAATTGAGAAGCTAATTTAAGGAACTAGGTTGATGTGCAAAAGAATATGCACATGCAACAAGATTTGGAACTATTTTTAGGAATTAGATTGAAGTGCGCAACATTATTTTTTGTGTAGGGTCTACGAAGGGTACTATCTTAGGAGAGCGATGGTAATATAAGAAAAGTGTTATTATATTTAAGGAACTAGGTTGGTGTTTAGATATTTTACAATTCGACAAGTGGCCAAGTTTAGATATTTTACAATTTTCTCCATTTCCATTATCCACACTATTACATCATAATGAGATAAAAAAAAATCTTATTGTTGTTGATTGATGGTAAAAACAGGGTGTTCAACTCCTGTTTAACAAACACAAGAGTGCAACTTCTTATTTAAGGCACTATATAAGCCAAGGACCTTGCACAAGTCACCATGTAGGGATAAAACAACATATAACCAGCCCTACACAATCTCTATACAACATTGAACAACTTACCTTTAGGGTTCAAGTTCAAAAAAACCAAGTTTTATAACATTTGGTTCAATGGTCAAAAACCGCCTTTCAAGCAAGTTCACGACCACTTTTAAAGCACTTCCCATTATCCAATTGTCCCATTTCAAATTCCTTAATGTAGTACTAAAGTTGTACTAAATACAGGATCAAAAAGTGTTCCAATCCGAGTTGTTTAGCCTAGGTTTGCAAAGCCTAGAAAATGGACCAAAACTGCAGATTATAACCCTTCAAAGAATAAAACTGTCTTTCAAGCAACTTTAGATCAATTTTTAAAGCTCTTGCCAAAACCTTTTTGGATAATTCCAAGTGCTAAAATGTTTTACTAAAGTTGTACAACAAGTTTAGTTAAAGAGTGGTTCAATACCTACCCCTTTACCTAGGTCTACAAGGCCCCAAAGTTGACCCTGCACTTTGATTTGGTCACGAGTCGTGCATGAGTGCACGAGTCGTGAAACTTCCCCGCACGATCGATTCCAATTGCACGACTACCTCTCACGAGTCCCCCCTGAGGGCCACGACTCGTGCTCATAAGCACGAGTCATGCCCCGGCACCGAAACCCCAGCGACCTTCAAACATCAAAGAAACTTCAACAACAACAACCCAGCTCAACACCGCTTCGCCACCCTTGGTCTCGCTTATTTTAAGGCCATTTACAGCAAAGTGCATGGACATGTTTTGGGACTTAAAACCTATCAACAATAACTCACAACACCAAGAACAAAATATAATATATCGGAGTACTAACATTATTGAGTTAAAAAAACTAAAAAAAAAAAAAAACCCAGAAATTCAAAGTAAATTAGAAAAGGGGAAAGAAATGTATACCTGATTGTTGTTGATTGAAGAAATCAAAGCTCAATTTCCCAGGCTGGAGGAGAGAGCTACTGAGATCGCTAGAGGAGAGACGAAAGAGAGACTGAGTAATAAGACCAAGAACAATAAAATCCAAAAAATTAAAAATAAATACCAACCTGCTGATTTGGAGGAGAGAAAGAGATCTTCGTTCGTTCGTGCCCTAGCTATGGAGTCTTCGTGCCCTAGCTTGCTGCGATGGAGGAGAGAAAGAGAGGGAGAGATACCGCGAAACTGAATAGGGAAATTTGGTTTCCCGGTATTTAATAACATTTACGGCGGACGCGTATAATCCGCCGATAATAGTTAACTATATACGGCGGACGCGTATAACCCGCCGTATATAGTTAACTATATACGGCGGCTACTTATACACCGCCGTATATAACTTCGATCTCATACGCATTCACTGAGAAATATACGTATTTACTTACTTACGGCGGTCTAGACCGCCGTAAATATTAATTATATACGGCGGTATACATAACCGCCGTATATATATGATATATACGGCGGACGCGTGTCCACCGCCGTAAATGAGCGCCGTAAATAGCCCCTTTTCTTGTAGTGAAAGTATCCCATGGTTTAATGTATACTTTAAATATCTTAGTACTCTCATTAGTGCTTTCCAATGATCAGTACTAGGATTACTTGTGAACCTACTTAGTTTGCTCACTGAATATGCAATGTCTGGACGAGTACAATTCGTTAAGTACATCAGACTACCAATTATTCTTGCATATTCCAGTTGAAAAACTGGTTCCCCTTTGTTCTTGACTAAATGTAGAGCCAAGTCTACCGGTGTTTTAGCCGAAGGGTCATCAAAGACATTGAATTTTCGAAAAACATTCTCTAGGTAATGGGATTGTGAAAGAACTAATCCTTCAGATGTTCTAGAGATCTTTATCCCTAATATTACATCAGCTAATCCCATGTCTTTCATGTCAAAGTTCTTCTTTAACATGCCTTTGGTATTCATGATCAAATCATGATTACTTCCCATTATGAGCATGTCGTCTACATAAAGACAAACGATAACGAATGATTCAGATGTTCCTTTAATGTAGACACATTTGTCACATTCATTAATCTTGAATCCATTCGATAACATGGTTCTATCGAACTTCTCATGCCATTGTTTAGGTGCTTGTTTTAGTCCATACAAGGACTTTACAAGTTTACACACCTTTCGTTCTTTACTAGGAACCACGAACCCTTCGGGTTGTTCCATGTAAATTTCTTCATCAAGTTCTCCATTTAGGAAAGCAGTCTTCACATCCATTTGGTGTATCTCAAGATTATGCACTGCTGCAATAGCTATGAGAACACGAATTGATGTGATCCTTGTGACAGGGGAGTATGTATCGAAGAAATCATATCCCTCTTTCTGTCTAAAGCCTTTGGAAACCAGCCTAGCTTTGTACTTTTCGATTGATCCATCCGCCTTATACTTCCGTTTGAGGATCCATTTGCAACCTAATGGTTTGCAACCTGGAGGGAGATAAACTAATTCCCAAGTATTGTTGAGCATTATGGATTCTATTTCACTGTTAATGGTCTCTTTCCAGAATGAACTATCCGGACCGGATAAAGCCTCTTTAACAGTTGCTGGTTCATTTTCTAACATGTAAGATAGAAAATCAGGACCAAAAGACTTTTCCACTCTTGCCCTTTTGCTACGTCTCAGTTCTTCATCTTCTGTTTGAGAAGGACCGGTTGTAGATTCATGTGTTCTCTTATTAGAACCTATATTTTTCCTGTCCTTAGCGGGAAAAATGTTTTCAAAGAATACCGCATTCCTTGATTCTATAGTAGTTCCTACATGCATATCAGGAATGTCTGATTTGTGCACTATAAAACGATAGGCACTACTATTATTGGCATATCCAATAAAAACACAGTCAATGGTCTTTGGACCAATCTTGACTTGCTTCGGCTTAGGTACTTCAACCTTGGCCAAACACCCCCACACTTTAAGGTATTTAAAATATGGCCTACGATTATGCCACAATTCATAGGGTGTTTTATCAATACCTTTCTTGGGTATTTTATTAAGAACATAATTAGAAGTGAGTATTGCTTCCCCCCACAAGTTGTCGGGTAAGCCTGAACTTATCAAAAGCGCGTTCATCATCTCCTTGAGAGTACGATTTTTGCGTTCAGCAACTCCATTAGATTGAGGGGTATATGGAGCCGTTGTTTGATGAATTATGCCGGATTCCCAACATAGTCCTTCAAACGGTGCTTCATATTCTCCACCTCTATCACTTCTAATTTTCTTAATCTTCAAGTTAAGTTGATTCTCAACTTCTTTCTTATAAGTCTCAAAAGCCCCTAAGGCTTCATCCTTACTTCTTAAGAGATAAACATAGCAGTACTTAGTGCAATCATCTATAAATGTAATGAAGTACTTTTTACCTCCTCGAGTTTGCACAAGTTTTAAATCACATATGTCGGTGTGAATTAATTCAAGAGGAGTCGTGTTTCTTTCTATTGCATTAAAAGGCGACTTCGTCATTTTTGCCTCAACACAAACTTCGCACCTATTAGTCGAGTCGGATTTAGTCATTTGGATTAAATCTTGTCTCGCTAATTTCTTAATGGTGTCGAGGTTTACATGTCCTAATCTATCATGCCATAAATTAAAACTTTCCGACAAGTAAACATAAGAAACACAATTTTTATTCATCGCACTTTGGCGGATCACAGTCATTACATTTATTTTAAAAAGGCCCTCCTCGAGGTAACCCTTTCCAAGAAACAAACCATTCTTGGTTAGTACAAATTTGTCGGATTCAAATACTAGTCTAAAACCGGCCTTACTAAGCAAAGCGCCGGACACCAAATTTTTACGGATGTCTGGAACATGCAGCACATCCAACAAGGTTACTTCTTTTCCGAAAGTCATCTTCAATATCACGTTTCCAATGCCTTGAACATCGGAGGTCACAGAATTTCCCATGCAGAGCTTTCTTCCGGAGATGGGAGTATAGGAGGAGAAACTCTCCTTGTTACCACAAATATGGCGGGTAGCACCGGTATCTATCCACCAAGCTTTTGGATTCTCCTCCAAATTTGCAACGTTGGCCTCAAAGATCATCGCTGCAAAGTCTAAGTCTATGTGGTCAACATTATTAGCCTCTTTCTTAGGAAGACGACAGTCCTTTGCTAAGTGGCCCGGTTTGCCACAATTATAGCATGACCCCTTGAACTTCTTAGAGCCCTTCTTCTTCCCTTTCTTAGCATTCCCGGCAGTTTCGGAATGCTTTCTCTTTGAGCCACTTGTGCTAGCCTCGGCGAGATTGACCTTAGCCTCCATCTTGCCCTTAGCAACCTTGGCCTCGTTGATTCTATTGTTCTATTCTATTTGAAGACGAACAACAATGTCTTCCAAGGACATCTCCTTGCGTTTATGCTTGAGATAGTTCTTGAAATCCTTTCACGAAGGCGGCAACTTTTCAATGATAGAAGCCACCTTGAATGGATCATTCATGATCATCCCCTCGGCATCAAGCCCATGTAGAATGATTTGGAATTCATCTACTTGAGTTGTTACCGATTTGGAATCGACTATCATGAAGTCAAGATACTTACCGACGACAAATTTCTTTGACCCGGCGTCTTCTATCTTGTACTTCCTTTCCAAGGTGTTCCACAACGCCTTGGCTAACTCGACGGTACTATACACATTGTATAGTGCATCGTCAAGTCCATTTAAGATGTAATTCTTACATAAAAAATTACCGTGAGCCCAAGCCTCCTTTGCCATTTGCCTTTGGGGGTCGGGATCACCATTTTCTACCGCCGGAGGATCTTCCTTTAAGAAGCGGTGCAAGCTTAGGGTGGTCAAGTAGAAGAGCATCTTCTGTTGCCATCTCTTGAAATCCACACCAGTGAATTTCACGAGTTTTTCACCATGACCGACGTGATGTGGAGTAGGAGCGGGTGCAACATGGTTGAATGTAGCGTCACCTTGAGAAGGAGGCGTAACATTCCCTTGACTGGATGAGGAGACATCTTTCTCATTTGCCATCTTTGAAGGTCTTGAAGAAGCGCAAATAACTCTCACGATTGTTGGACTTTAGTGTGGCTTCTCAAGAACTTAACAGAAAAACTGACGAAGAATTTAACGGAGATTGGGAAAACTAGAAAACAAGTCGAGTCTTGTATTATATACAATCTCCGTAAGAGTTATTTGTCCCGCACAGGTGCTTACGGTTGAATGACAAAACTCTCGTAAGATAAAACGACTTTACTATTAGTTATAAGGAGCACTCCAATATAACTAATCTAACGAACAACAAAATGTTTTGAACTTTGGACTTGAAAGGATTTGATGCAACAAGATGATATGATTTGGCTATGTTAATCTATCTCACTAGAGGGTAAAGAGGCTTAAAATGACTGTATTAATGAACTGAAATTCGAAGGGGAAGTATATAAAGAGAGTTAAAGGGTTTGTGTCTTTTTCCACGAAAGGACACAACTTTCAGTTTGAATTGGCACCTGTTCAGGATCTGCTCGGCCGAGTCAAGGGACTCGCTCGGCCGAGCACCAAGCTGCACGGCCGAGTCAATAGACTCGCACGGCCGTGTTGATCAAACTGCTCGGGCGAGCAGACATGTGCCTCGCCCGAGCAAACTTGTCCAGAGACTTTGGCCAATTTCTGTGCTCTGCTCGGCCGAGTCAAGGACTCTGCTCAGCCGAGCACTTCAAAACACCCTTTAACTAACTTTCGTTAAGTTACAAAACTTTGTCATTAATTTCTCATTCACCCGGAAATGGTTTTGAGACAATAAATGAGTTGTATAATCTACAACAAATGTAGATTACCATTTGTAACTAGTTTCGTTAACAAATAACGAACTTTCGTTAGAAACCTAGGTCAACGTTAAGTCAAACTTAACTTTCCGTTACCCATTTCCAACAGCTCCACCTCCACCTCCATCACAATCTCTTCTTTTTTCTCCTGTCACCTTTGTTTATACTACCGTTACTAATTTTTGACCATCACAAAATCTCAATCATTATCTTTGCTGGTTCTGAATTCGCCTTCAATTTTTACGATATTTCACAGATTGTTTCCAACTTCATATATTAATTCTAAATGTTGAATCCTATTCTTGATGGGTTGTTTTCTCTTTCTACCTTAAATATTTCAAAAATAAAAATAAAAATTAGTCCCTACCTTTCATTAAGTTTTTATGAGATAACAACAGTGATAACCGTGTTAGGTTAGGGACTAACAATGTGCAGAGTTGTAAGTTGGGCACTAGGGTGGAAAGTCAAAATACAGGGGCTAGAGATTGAAGGCGGAATCAAATTAGAGGGACCGCTAGTGAAGTTGTGTCAAAGTTGATTTAACAAAAATGTCAACGAAAGGGAGGGCAATTAGGTAATTCAATATTGTGCTCCCAAATAACCCCTCTTTCTTGACGAACTTTGTATAACCGGAGAACAGAGAGATTGACGGACGACGAGCACGAACAACAGAACGATGGCGCCAATGCCAGCAGCAGCCGTCAGCTGGTACGCCGTCGTATCGATTCTCATCATCTCCTTCTTCATCCAACCTTCAATGTCAATCTACTGCGACGATGACGATTGCTACGATCTACTTGGGTATATGATTTTTCTCTCTCCTCACATTTTCAATAAGCCCCTCAATTTTGACTTCGATTCACTTATTTATTTCCAATTGATTTGGTTTTTAGGGTTACGCAATCTTCCAATTCTTCTGAAATCAAGAAAGCTTACTACAAGCTCTCATTGAAACAGTAAGTTCCTCGAATGTTATGTTGATAGATTTGTTGTTAGATTCATTTTCTTAAATTATTTTATAAATTCTTTTGATGCAACTTTTGTTTAATTTTTGCGTACAGTCATCCGGATAAGAACCCTGATCCAGAGTCGAAGAAATTGTTTGTCAAAATTGCAAATGCTTATGAGGTAATGTTTTTTTGTTTTATGCAATTAGAAACTTTTGTGCCCTAGCCTACTATGGTGAAGGGAAATTATGGACTATCTCTGTCTTGATTTTGTATGGTATGCTTAATTAGAGATGATTGAGGCTATCTCTAATTGTTAGTCCATAAATCCATTACTTGGTTCTTGAAATCCGTCGTCCCAAGAAAATAGCCTCATTTGACAAGTCAAACATTAACATATTGTACTTTTGATTTGATATATTCTCTATGAAATGTGCTAACATGGTAACATTTTAGCTTTTGGTACTATGCATGTTAGAAATGTAATATTTTTTGAAAATAAAGGAAAAGTTTTGCTTAGTATGAAGTTTGTTTAAACCAAGAAAAGAAACTGTTTTATGAATGGGTGCCATTGACCTCATCCATTGGGAGGAGGTTATACAAAAGAATGTTTGTTACCTTGAATTTCCCCAAGCTCCATTAATATTACAGCTAACCTAAGAGCTTAGCTTTACTTTTTGCGGAAACTCAGTCAATGTCGAAGAGTACCCGTGCTTCTAAAATGTCATGAGCAAGAATGTTGTTATATTTCCCAAGAGCCGATATCTTGATACTGATTACTTTTGATACTTCTATATATTTTCTTGTTGGTTATATTTTTCATTGCTAAACGAATGAGCTAATATCAAAGTTAATGTAGTAGTCTCTCTTTAAAACAAATTTCTATCCTTACATCTCTAAGCTACCTAGCTGGAAACACCTAACAAATGAGACGCTTTATGCCGTGTGTATTTTCTTATAAATCATAACAAACCCAAACAAATTTCTCATGCACTAAAACGAACTCCTATTATAGCCAAGTACTGGATTCAATAACACCCAAAAGACTCCAGGCTATCGAAGTGCCCACAAAAGTTATAACACACAGACGGACTTAAACCCCAGTAACCCTACGTAATCCTCCCCTTTTTGCCGATTAATGAGCTGAATTCAAGATCGACCCTTCTAACTGAACTGCACACTTTTTTTTTAACTTTGATAAGAACTGAAACTGAACTGCATAAGTGCTCCAGTGATGGCTCGAGGACATTAAAAGCAGCTTTAAAAGACTTGCTTACAAACACAAAACCTGTGAATCCATGAAAAGGGGCACACCATCACCAAAAGTGAGACCAGCAGCAAGCTCCGAAGGAATTATGCATCCAATGTGGAAATTGGTAAACAGCATGAAACACCAAACAATTTACTAAACAAAGATCATATAGTAGCCTTGGATAAGTTTTTTCCCATGAGGGGGGAGGGGTGGATGCATTCTCAATTTGACATGAATCTGGATACAAATGTGTCGGGAGTCGGGACCATAGTTACCCGGAACGTGGGACGTTTCGGGACGGGTACGAGGAACGTGACTTAGGAAATTTTGGGTATGTCGGGGGTAGGATCAGTTGGTACGAAAGTTGGGAACGTGGTATGTTATTATTGGAAACATGTCATTAATACTCCCTCTGTTCAAGAGTAAGGTTCTTACTTTTCTTTTGGTCTGTCCAACAGTAAGGTTCCTAGTTTGCTTTATTACTAAAATGGACAATGGGACCCACTTGCTACACTCACAATAAAAACCCACATACTATTCCCTACCAACGTTCTCTCTCACACTTTACTTTTCATACTCACATCATTTATTTTTTCTTAATAACCGTGTATAGTCAAACTAAGTACCTTATTGTGGGACAGAGGTAGTATTTTTTTTGGCGGTATGTCACTAATATACATACACGCACATTTGTGTGTGTGTGTGTGTGTGTATATATATATATATATACATATATATATATATATAGTTAAGGCGTTACAAGAGTTGGGTAAGAAAAACAAAGTTGAAAAAAATGAAACATGTAACAGTCAAGTCTTGTTACTTGAAATAAAAGAGTAAAAACGTAAGAAAATATATTTATCATTACTGTTAGATTCCGATTCACACTTTTTTCTTTTACGATAATTTTTTCTAAAGGGAGATTAACCCTAAAAGACAGTAAAGGCAAATAACATTTTATCCGTCCAGTGACAACTCTAAGTTCTCGACCTCTTCTTAATGATGACTCGAAGTCTCCTTCGCGTTGTTCATCTCCCTCTCCATCGTAAAAGCAAACTAATAGATTCTTCGATGCCGGCCTTTTGTTTTCCTGTACGATGTTTTGAGCGATTTGGATCGAGTTCCCTTGTGAATTGGGACGAACATGACCCACGTTTGGGGACGCGCTTTCCGCGACATGGGACGAGGGGGGAGGGGAGTTCCTGGTAACTATGTTCAGGACTTCTCTCTGTGCATACAGTTTTAAAGAGCTGAACTTTACTTTTAAATGCTTCTTTTTTTGCAGATTTTAAAAGATGAAGCCACAAGGGAGCAATATGATTATGCAGTTGCACATCCAGAGGAGGTGAGCTTCATTTGGCTTTTCAATTGTGACATTATGTAGGTTGGGATTTATTTGGTGCCTTAACACGTCTAATAAATAGGCAACTTAGCGAACATATGTTTCATCCCATAGAGAAGAAACTCAAGATTTAGGGATGCTTCATTTCCTTAAATCACAATAATGTTTTTTGAGTGAATGCAAATTTACTTCACCCAAAAATATTCATTGTTCTCAATCTACCATGATTTGTATTTATGTGTATATTGGGGTTATTAGGGATTTGAAGCTACAAGCAGTTTACACACTTGTGCATCCATAAAAACCTTCTGGTTATATTGTTCGCTGCACTTATTGCCTAGCTGCACATACATTTACGCTAATTGCTGTTACCATGCTAAACTGGTAATTAGTACGAACATTCAACAATGACTAAAGTCACGCATTAAATAAAGCTGGCAATTCCCCCCATTTATTAGGGAAATTCCACTTGGAAACCCAACGCTTTTTTATTGCGAGCCAAAAACCTGACCCTATTTTATTCAGACAAACTTATATGTTAGTAGTGCTTACTAAAAATAAGAGTGCGATTTTTCTGATGAAGTATATTTTACCTTCCTTCTCTTTTCAAAGAAAACTTTTTCATAAATTTGCTCTCCATTGATATTCTTATGGAATATAATTTGTAACACTACAGTAGTTCTTAAATGAACTTCAAGTTTTAGGTTCGTATTGTCCCTACGAAAAAGAAAAAAGTGGAAAGCCACATATTGAGGTTGAGGGGAGGGATTCCCCTTACTGATTTTGAATGTTTATTTTAATAACTGGAAAGTTATAGAAAATAAATACAGTGCTGTTTATGTGAAGTGTACTTTTCTTCCTTTTACCAATGAAAACTTTTGACCTATTTATTACATTTGCCCTCCATTGACGCTATTGTGATTTTTTTTTTAATCACACTAATGTTGTTCCTAATTAATATCACTTTCAGAGTTTATTTTGTTTTTAAGTGAGATAAATTCTTTGAAACTCATTCACAAGTTCTGTTAACGTAACACAAAGTTTGGTTTCTTCAACCCATAGATTCACCAATTGTGCTTTCAGACATAGATGTTATAAAGTTTGTCCCTATTCGTGAAAATTGGTGGCTTTACCCTTGCAATCTAGCTGATCAACATGGTAACATGTATAATTTTCTCCCGCAAGGCTCTTCTCTGAAGAGGCTATGACAATTTTAATTTATGATAATAAGGATCCCCCACTCTTCAATTTAGTATTACTTTCTTCACTAGCAAGCTTACAGATATATCTGGTGCATTATGCATATATCAGGAATTCGATAAACAAAATAGTCAGAGAACCATAACTCCAAAAAAATGTAGATATCCTCTGGGAAAGTTTTTTAGTTACTATGAATAATTTTTGATTTTTTTGGTGTAAAATGATGGTTTCTTGATCTCTCTTATATTCCTTTTGGCTTACAGTTAATACTGTTTTGTTTCAAGGGTCATTGCCCCATAAGTTCCTTTTTTTTAAATCTATGCTCAATAAGTTCCTTTTAAATGAGTGTATCAATTTTTTGTCTTTTTGGACGAAAATACCCCCCCCCCAAAGAATGTTGTATTATATTTTCAAAATTTTTTTTTTTAATAATAAATAAAAAAAATCAGAATGTTGTATTATATTTTTCAGAATGTTGTATTATATTCAGAATGTTGTATTATATTTTTTTTTTAAAAAAATAAATTTTTTTTTTAAAATTTTTTTTTTTTAAAAAATAATCAGAATGTTGTATTATATTTTCAGAATGTTGTATTATATTCAGAATGTTGTATTATATTTTCAGAATGTTGTATTATATTCAGAGTGTTGTATTATATTTTCAAAAATTTTTTAAAAAAATTAAATTTTTTTTTAAAAAAAAAAATCAGAATGTTGTATTATATTTTCAGAATGTTGTATTATATTTTCAGAATGATGTGAGGGCAAAATTGGAAGTTCACTTGTAAAAAGAACTTCCTGGTCATTTTAATACAATGAGGAACTTAGTGGGAAGTGATTTGTTCCAAAAGGAACTTATGGGGCAAATTCCCCTTGTTTCAAATCATGGCGTGTTCTCAAGTGGTCTACCTTTCCTCGGGTTCTATATGTGTGTAATGGCCACAGCTCATTTAATTATTAATTTCTGATTCTAGATTTTTTGCTTATTGATTCTTCTGCTATTTGGCTGGGCTTTAAATCTCTGTTATTCACCAGTCCATTTTTGTTGATCATGCATTATCTGGATGTTGGCTGATTTGTGTTTGCCACAATAATAATCACAAGTCTAAGATTCTTATGTCTTGTTTCAGTTTTTTTACAATACAGCTCGCTACTATCATGCATATTATGGTCACAAGACGGTGAGAGTTCTCTCTGTATTTCAGTTGTGTATTATTTCTGCTTGCCAAATAGTTCCGAATGTTAAAGAATTTATTACATTCAACTGAATTTAACGTTTCATATTTCCCATTCATAGGATCCACGTGCTGTCATAATTGGTCTTATATTGGTTCTATCAGCGTTTCAGTATCTAAATCAGTGGACAAAGTATCATCAGGTAAAGGATTTGAATGTTACCTCTCCATGATGTCATTGGAATTTTCTTGAAGTGACTAGCATGGAAAGCGTCATTTACTGATTGTTATATCAAATTTCTTATTTCTTATAGTTAATCTTGGTAGTGAATTACTTTTTCTGCTTGTTAGTATATGCTGATCTATTTTTTTATTATAGGAAATTCAGAGAGATATTCTGTTAACAAACACTCTTAGAGATATTCGCGGCTGTTTGAAAAACTTATTGTAACAAGTTATTTTCTTTAGTTTTCCATATGTCTACTATCTGTTGAAGCTGAGTTGCAACTTTGTTGGAGCATCTAACTGTCTTGTTCTGTTATTACTAGCTAGTTATTGAAACATAATAACTGTCTAGAGACCACTCATAAGTGCACACGAGTATTTGACTTTCCTTTTCTCCTCAATTGTTTAATACTTTTTATACTTGTTTTCAGGCTATTGACATGGTCAAGAAGACACCGGCTTACAAAAACAGGCTAAAAGCCTTGGAATATGAACGTACTGGGGGTTTGACAGCAAAAAAGAAGAGCCACAAGCAGATAGACACGTAATGCCTGTTTTCTATTTTGATGTTCATGTATTATCACATCATAGTGGATCAGAAATGTGCTGTGCTTAAAAGTTTTATCTTGGCCGTAGTAACTAGGTACTATGGAATCGGTAGGTACTCCTTCGAATCATATGATGAGTCCTTTACGAAAGTAAGCTCTAGTTAGAGTAATACACTATTGCCCTTGAGAATGATCATTATAACATAATTTCTCACTTGTAACTAACTTGTAGTTGAGCAGCCAAACAACAACAACAACATTACCCCAGTGCCGCAAAGGCTTCCGCCTACAGTGGGATAAGGGGGGGGGTCGGATGTACGCAACCTTGCCCCTGTATTAAAGCACAAAAAAGTTGTTTCCGGATGACCCACGATGAAAATTGTGTCGAAAATTGAATGGACTGACTACTGCTTCATAACAAAGAAGCGCATACAGTTGAGTGGGCCATTTTGCTTTATTCCATCAATATTCCCAAGCCAAAAAATAGTGAGTCTTTGGCTCCAACGAACATGATGGAAAAAGTTGAGCAGCCAAAGAAAGAAAGAAAGAAAGAAAAAAGGGAAAGGAAAAGGAAAAGGAAAAGGAAATAGAAAAGGGGATTTAACTTGTCAGATAAACAAGGTTAACGTGGAACAACAGGATACTGCAAGCTTACTGCTAGAAAAGAGTTTCTTTTTTATTTTATTTTTTTATACGAAGAAATGAGTTTCTCCATCTGAGATATCCAGAAAAGAGAAAAGGAACTCTCCTCATGCGTGAGGGTATAATATACTCCCTCCGTCCAAATGATCTTCCACTTTTTTTGTTGTCTATATGAAGGTATTTTGAGCAATAAATTTAGGTAAATTTAATTAGCCTTATGAATATTTTAACTTTGTTATTGATACAACATTATAAATACTATCAAAATTTTGGATTTTCATTAGAACAACAATATTAAATGTAAAATTATGCTCGAAGTATCTTTGTGTTGACAACAAAAAAAGTAAGAAGATCATTTTTATAATTAGATTAAGTTACTCTGTCTAAGAAGATAGTTTAATACTTATGTGTGGTGGTTAAGAATTTAAGATGAGTTGAACTATTTTTATGACAGAAAGATGCAGGAAGACCTCAGCAAGGAACTCGATCTGCAAATTAAAGGAGCTGAAAAACCATCTGTGTGGGAACTTCTTGGTGTCCGTATCATTCTTCTGCCTTACACTGTTGGAAAGGTCAGAAGTTCTAACCTTGCATCACCTGTCAATTGATGTCCACTTAACTTTTAACTTCTGAATAGATTCCTTGGATTGATGGAGCTTGCGTGTTAGTTGATCTTTATTTTTTTTGCAAGAAAATGATTTACTGATAATTTTCCTTTTCAGCTATTATTGTGGTATAGTCGTTGGTTTTGGAGATACAAGGTAAAACAAGCTCCATATTCATGGGAGGACGCCTCGTACTTGACAAGAAGATCTCTTGGCGCTCCTGTTGATTCGTGGAGAGATATTGGTATGTATTTTTAATTTTTTTAATAATTACTGTCTTTATTATCTAAGTTGCTACTTTCCTTTCGGAAGCGGTGGGGGATGATCCCCTTTGTCCTACAGTATGAATCACAATTTACAACTTAAAATATGAAACCAAATATTTTTAAAGACTGGTTTCTGAATTAACCTTCAGAACGGTTGTCAGCCTCACTAAAAATCACTGAGATGTATTATATAGGTAACAGAATAAATTCTGATGATCACTAGAGTTTAGTAGCTTAATTTTAGGAAGTAATTTCTTTGTTTGAGTACCCAAAAAGGAACATAGAAAAGGAATAGGGGACTCATTATCAATCAACAGTTAGCGAAAATTTCTAGCCAGCCAATCAATATATAGCTTCAATTTGGATTAATTGATACTATTATGAAGCATATTTTGTGTGAGAAACCCATTCCTATGGTTTTGGCTATTCAAAAGAAATACTCCCTCCTCCAAAATGATTGTCCAATGCCCCCTTTTGACTTTGAGAGACATTTGAAAAGGTTGACTTTTAAGCAATCTTAGTAGCTAATATGCATAAATGCCCTTACTACCTCCTTATATACTATTTGTCGGAAAATGATGCATTTACTAAAGCAGATTGTAGTAACTTCAGAACAAAAAAAAAAAAAAGCACACACATTTTTGTTCAATATATTTCTGGAAAATGACTCATCATTTTGGGTTGGGGGAGTAGAAGATTAGGAGCAGATCCAAACTATGTTCAAAGTGGAGCATAAGGAAAGACATTAAGAATTTAGAGCATCCACAATGGAAGCTTTTTTTATAGCTCTTTAATCTAGTGAAAAAGCTATGGAAAACTTTTTACCAATGTGGAGTTGTTTGAAGAGCTTTTTACTGAAGAGCAACTAATTCAACAGGAAGAGCTGCTTTTTATGAGAATATCATTAATGGTCACCAATTTCCTATGAAAAAGCTTTCAATAATTGGTTTGATGTTGGCATGAGAGAACCACAAAAAAGCTTTCAAGAGCAAATTTGAATATTTTTGGTCATTCATTTTGGGATAGAGGGAGTACTCAAATTTGCTCTTGATTGATCAAGAGCAAATTTGAATTTTTTTTGGACATTCATTTTGGGGGAGAGGGAGTACTCTTATTTACTTGTCAATGACATTCTGCAATTCCACATCTGATCAAGTCTAGATTGTCCATGTTCTTTATAGTTTGTTATGCTTAAAAAGTGCTTTGGAATTGTTAGATGAATCACGGAAGGAAGACCTCATTGAGAGACGTTTGTGGGAGAAATCCAACTTAGAGAGCTACCTAGCAGAGATCAGGAAAGAATCCAAGCGGAGAAGATAGACGCATTCAATTCCTGGGCTGACAAACACCATTTTTGATACAAGTCATCAATATTCAGCGAAGGGGCAAAATTATACGCCTATAGGCACTCCGTGGAGTAGCCAAATGATATTACAAAAGAGCATAGTTATTTTTCACCCCCTAACTATTAGGGTTTCGAGACTCGAAGACAATGTTATAGAATTTAAGTGGCATTTTCATTTTACGCACCAATAATATTACCGGAATTAATGCATACCGGGTGCAGAATATTATACACCCCACATGAAGAACAAAACATACTGATAGTTTTAATATTTCTGTTATAGAGTCTATTTTCTCGATATAGTATCTTTTAGTCACTGGTGAGTTAATGAAAATGTGTGGTCTGCTCTCTTGGTGCTTAGCTCCAAGTGGTTCTGACATTGATCATTTTCTTTCTTACTCTGTCCCGTTATAAATGTTGCATTTGACTTCTCAATATTTTTAGTAAATGTCTTTTACTTGTTTACACATTGTAAAATTGCAAGACTAATTGCTTATTTAGAAATGAGATATTTATTTTATGATGGACAAAAAATGGAATATTTATTAGAACTGGAGAGTTGTTTACTTTCTTGGTATATAATTTTAGACTTTCCCCTCTTTTATTAAAATGTTGGGCTCACTATATTTGCATTAATAGAGATCAAGAAGATGACGCTTCATAATAGTTGAAACGTTTAACAAGCATGATCAGAAAAAAAGAGTCAGAAGCAAATATTGATTTTTCGAAATATAAATGTTATAGAAGGATGATAATAAGTTCCTTAAATATCATTTTTTTTTCAAAATATCTTCTAATATAAAAAATAAACTACTCCCTTTATTTTTAGCCAAAAACTTATAAAAAACGCGTTTTTTGTTAACTTAACAAAAAACGTGTTTTGTTTTAACGGGCTCATTCTCTCACTAAACGCAGAGCTTCTCTCACTAGGCGGAAATGCGATCGTCTTCCTCTCCTCTCTCTCTCTAGCCAAAAACAGAGCTCGTCGGCGATCTAGTTCTTCAACCTTCACCAATCCTCCCACACAACCACCGGTAACCCAATCCCTCACAATCAACCATCCTATCTCTCCAAACTGATTCGCCAAACCCAATCCCTTTCATCGCCGTTCACCATCTCTACCCAAACAACAACGATCGTCTTCTCCGGCTACCCTCTCACAACCAATTGCTTCCACCAGTTCTCTAAATCCCTCTGCATACCCAAAACCTCCAACAATTTCGATCACTACAACCGCCTGCGCCAACCCCTGTTCAGAACCCTTGGTGTTACGCCGCCCAATTCAGTGCAATCTCCTTCAATCTTCCGAGTTATCATCGTTCAACACACCTACACACACTTGGGAATTTTTTTGTTGGGTAGTTTTGATAAACTGGGGCGTAGTTTTGTTACTGGGAATGGGAATCTGGTTGATGCTTTTGTTAAAATAGAGTGCCAGTTGGTATATAACAGAGTGCCCGTTAGTGTATAATCAAGTGCCAGTCTGTGTAAAATAGAGTGCCAGTCCATATTTTTTGAATGCCAGCAAAATGATTATCAGTGTTTTTTGAGTGCCAGTGTCTGTGTATTTGAGTGCCAGTGTACGTGATTTTGAATGCCAGTTCATGTTTTTTTGAATGCCAGTGCTTGTGTTTTTGAGAGCCAGCAAAAATATTAGTGTAACAAAGTGCCAGTGTTAGTTGAACAGAGTGCCAGTGTGAAGAGTGTCAGTTCATGTATATAAAAGTGCCCGTGTAAAAGTGCCAGTGCCAGTTTAACAAAGTGCCAGTGTCAGTTTACACTGGCACTTTGTTAAATTGGTACTGGCACTTTTTTCACTGGCAATTTGTGATACATGAACTGACACTTTATCACACTGGCAGTTTGTTAAACAGACACTGGCATAAACGGGGAAACCAGTAATTACAAAAATGTCACCGTTTATTTTGAACATGGTTGCCAGTATTTACAAAATTGCCACCGCTTAATTTGAAAACACGTTTTTTTATATCTTAAGAAAAAACTAGTTTTTCATAAGACCAACTCTTATTTTTATTTTTAAATGATTGTCAATTAATATCTCTATATAAATGTTTACTTTTGGAGAAATTATCAAATCCTTCCCTGTCAAACATCATTTTTATGATTCAAATTTATAATGATGGTGTCATATGTTAAAATTATCAAATTATTAAAGATATTTGTTTATTTATACAGCTAAAAAAAATCAAAAAATTAATTTTCTTAAATAAATCTGATATTTTTATTTTGAGCATTTACAAAAAAAGGCAAATTCAAGGATTTGCATGGTTTGGTCTTTTCTTATTTACATTTTGGCTCCCGCAGATTTCAGAAATGTCGTTCATGGCCATTTACTTCCAATGGACGAAGAAAAAGCAGCTACCTCAGTACTGTAGTTAGCTCTTAACGACTCTTTCTTCAACCCAGAAAAACTACTCCCCCTAAATCAAATAAAGCTTCAGGCAATTCATTTCATTCCCGTTGATCGTTAGGGTTTCTTCTCAACTCTCTTTCAATCCATCAATGGCGACGTCCTCCTCTTCTCAGGTAGGATACTTGGTCGCTCTAAATAACAACAATCAAGATGAAGAACACACTTCAATCCCCAAAATCCCTATTTTAACAGGCCCTAACATCGTTGGCCGGAATTCCGTTCCTGTTCCCGACAAGCGTCTCAGCCGCCAGCATCTCTCCATTACCGCCTCTCCCGACGGCGCCGCCAGTATACTTGTGGTACGCCACACACATTTTTAATTAGGTTTTCTGTAACTATGGAAATATTGCGCTACCTTTACTTTTCAAATCTGAATTTCTTGTAAGCAATGTATTTTTGGTATACCTGTTAGTCAATCCCTTACAATTGATGATTCTCACTTTATTTTCTTCCTCATTTTTTTTTTTCAACTGGATCAATTTTCGAGTCAATATTTAACTGAGAATTAGATTATTCTTTCTTTTTCAATTATTTTCTTAAAATTATAGAACAACTGAGTTATAAATTTAGCACAATGTTTTATGGTTATTGCAGTAGTTTTACTTTCTCTAACCATAAAAAAAATATGTATTAATCGATCTGAATAATGATTGGATTGGCCAAAAAATGTTACCGCACTTGGGGGCAACTTTAATGTCGTTGAACTATCAAGGTGAGCATAATTATATGAATAATTATTTTTTATAAGATGTGTATATGAGTTATGATATTTGTGTTGTGATGCTTTCGTTGAGTGGTAATTTATGAAGAAAGTGGGGTTTGTTTGATATACCAAGTTCGGGAATTTCAGGATGGGACGAACCCTGTTGTGGTTAGATCACCGGACCAAAGGAAGAAGCTTTTGTCTAGAGAAAAGTTGACTATTAGAGATGGTGATATAATAGAGTTGATCCCGGGGCATCACTTCTTTAAGTATGTAGTGTTGGGTGGGGAGAAAACCAAAATCTCACCAAATAAACAAAAAAGACTTTTGACTGTAGCAAGTGAGGTTGTAGAAGGAGAACTGTCCATAAAGAAGAAAACACGGCAGGTTTCTGAAGATGAGGCCTTTGCTAGGAAGTTGCAGGTATCTTCTTTAAATGCATATTGATTACTGTAGACATGGAAGATATCTCTGCTAAATATTGTTTTCTGGAATTTGCTAGACTTATTACCAGTTACATATCATTTCCTTGGTATTTAGGCTGAGCTCAATAATGGTGGCATGGCAGAAGAAAGCACTTCCAATGCAAGTTGTCATTTAGATAAACTACCACTAAGTTTTCGGCTTATGCGAGTGAAAGGTCTTCCAGCATGGGCTAATACAAATGCTGTTTCAATAGGGGATGTGATTCAGGTAGCTATTCATTATACCCAGCAGAATATAAATATATTGCTTTATAAACATATTTCTCCTGCGTAGTTGGTGAATGAAAAGTTGTCTCCATTTTATATAAACACGCCTCCTCACATGTATAGGCTGCTAGAGTTTAGCTTAGATTTGATAATTTTAATTGATGTACTTGATGAGGATTTATGCTTACTTTTTTTTTTTTTTTTTGCTGAAGATGCATATTTCCTATGGGTGTATATGGAGTCATCTGAAGTATCTAGCACCATAGTAGCATTGTTATCATAGACACAAATGGACCTCAGGATAGCAGCAATTCGTTATAATATGTACTCTATGTGAGTATATTGTTGTAAGATAATATGATGCCGGTTAATCTAGCTTAAGCAAAACTATCTGTTATGTAGGATGCACGCTTATTCCCTTTTATGATTTTCTGTAATGCCCCTAACCCATATTGGTATGTGGGGGCTATAGTGCGATTAATAAGTGGCCACCCGTTACCACTGATCACCAACATTATGGACTTTTGAGTTGAACAGTGGTGTGCTTGTTAATCCGAGGTGCTTGTGCTTAGTAGACTAGTGTGTGGTGCTTGCGTAGCATACTGGACTTTAAGGCTCGGGTTATTGCATTTTCTTTTCCTCACTTTCTCATCACCATCTCTCTAGCTCTCTTTACTTTTTTTGCTTCATTCTTTGCAAAGTTGAAAAGAAATACTGTGAAAAAAGAAAACTATTTATCCAAGCATACCATATGAATGTCAAGGTACTTTCTAAAGCTATTTAAACGAATTTATTTTTTCATACACTCCTATTTTGCAACTTAAATTACATGAGAATCTCGTCTCCTGTTTTTTAGTCAACTTATATTTAAATTTATTTCATGCTAGTGGAGTAATTTGGAGATGGCTCTCTTTCTCTACGTGCATTTCACAGTACAACAACAACATTAGTCCAGTGCTGCAAAGACTTTCACCTACAGTGGGGTAAGGGGGGTCGGATGTATGTAATCTTGCTCCTGTATTAAAGCACATAGTGGTTGTTTTTGGATGACCTATGATGAAAATTGCGTCAAAACTGCATGAACAGTCTGCTGCTTTATACAAAGAAGCGCAGACAGTTTAGTGAGCCATTTTGCTTTATTCATCATATTCCCAAGCCAAAAAATAGTGAGTTTTTGGCTCCATCGGATATGATGGAAAATACGTACATTTCACACAATATTTCTTATAATTCGGTGCCTTTCCAGGATCAACTTTAATTGAATGCTATACTTTCCTTGTGTGTGCCAAGCTTGCAATGTTGGAGTTGTAATATCAGCTTAATTTTATTTAAATCTTTTTTTTTTTTTTTTTTTTTTCTGATTTTGTTTGGTAGGGGAATGTGCTCGTTGCTGTCCTTTCAAATTACATGGTGGACATTGATTGGTTACTTTCTGGTGAGTCATATCATTGTAGGTGTGCCAGATGTGTCTTCGTGGCATCTATTAATTGGTGGTTTGCTTTTCCTTTCTGAGGAGACTATCTTTCGCAGTATGATTAATTTCTTCTAGAGTTGTCTGAGGGATAGCATTAGTATAGGTATCTTTTTTCTCTTCACTACTTACTATGGTGGTGGACAGTTTTGGCATTCGGGGCTCTTCAAGCCTTTGTATTCTTGCCACTCTAGATGCTTCTGTACGACGACATTCAGATTTATCATGTTCATTTTGGAGTTTCAGACACATTCGTATCTGCAAATGCTATTGTAATGCTGCTCTAATTTGGGGATTTCTCCATATTTTTGCTCGTGACATAAATTTTTCATTTTCTTGTGTAGCATGTCCAACTCTTAACAGAGTCCCTAATGTTCTGCTGATTCATGGTGAGGGTGACGGTAAGCTGGAGTATATGAAGGTCTGCTGTCAAACTATGTTTAAAGGCTTGTATATTTGATGTTTCCTGTTACGATAAGCTTCAGCTATCCTTGCTACTTATTTTCTAGAGAAACAAGCTGTCAAATTGGATTATGCACAAACCGCCTCTGCCTATTTCTTACGGAACACATCATTCAAAAGCCATGTTTCTCGTCTATCCTCATGGAGTGAGAATTATAGTTCACACAGCAAACTTAATATATGTTGATTGGAATAACAAAAGTCAAGGTTTGTGGATGCAAGATTTCCCTTGGAAGGATCAAAGTGGTTCAACTAAAGGATCTGCCTTTGAAACAGATCTGATTGATTATCTCAGTGCACTGAAGGTACAGCCTAATTCAAAATTGGTTTGAAATGCAGAAGCCCATTTGCATTCACTATTTTCATACCTTCCTAGACTTTCTTTGATTGTGAAAAACCGTGTTGATGGCAAGGACAAAGTACAAACATAATTTCTTCTGACAATGCTTCATGTCTGGTTGTTACCTTAACCAGCATTCTTAAATGGTTTTAATAACACTTCTTCATACTTGAAGAACATAATTATCAGATTAGGTTTCATTTTCTTCTTTTCATTTTAATGTTTGCAGTGGCCCGGATTTTCTGTCAATTTACCCAACCTTGGAAAGTTTACCATCGATGCATCTTTCTTCAAGAAATTTGATTTCAGCAATGCAACGGTATTTATTCCACACTTCCAACACTCCCCTTCCTCTTTATTCTCCTTTCCTATTGAAAACTGGATTTTTTGTTCCGTTACTTTCTGTTTAGATCTCATAAAATGCAAAAAGTGAAAAGAACAACAAAAAGTAGAAGCTCCCTGATCATGTGTTCACATACATTTGGATAGAAAAAGATCCAAGCAGTGTACCAGTGCCTTGTCGGTATTGAGGACATTGTTATTTGATTCGAGCCTTGATTTTGATCACTCCGTATTTTACTTTTGAGTAGTATTTGCATATGGATTATGATACTCGGACTCTTTGGTTTACCCTGCCGGATCCTTGTTAACAAGACTAAAGTTCGAGTGTCCGACACAGGTACGGCGGGGTAAACCAAAGAGTCCGAGCATCAGAGACTGTAGTTAAGCTAATCTATCTAAACCTATGTCTTACTGATGACAGGTGAGGTTAATTGCATCTGTCCCTGGATATCATTCAGGTCCGAATCTGAAAAAGTGGGGGCATATGAAATTACGCACTGTTTTGCAAGATTGTGTTTTTAATAAAGAATTTGAGAAGTCCCCTCTTGTTTATCAGGTACATCTAGATGCGTTTGACTGTTACTGAAAACACATAAACACACCGATTTTACTCTTTTCATTTTCTTTATGCTTGCATCCAAGCGATCTTGCACATCTCTATCATGGTTGCAAGTTGTGATTGAGCTTACAAACTTGTAAGTGGCTTCATATTATCTACCTCTTTGATTTGGTATGAATTTTCTTTTTCAGTTGAGAGATCCTTATATCTTGTGAATATGTAGATACAGTTGTCTTGTTAGATATTGCGTCGCCTATACATTAGCCTTGATACTAAGCTAGTGGGTCACTTTTACTGAACTTGGTGTTTTTCCCATGAACTAGAAGATTCTTAACACCAAATGTTTGCCTGTAGCTGTTACTGAAGCAAGTATTTCTGTGTGAATTTTGTGCTACTGGAAAAGTTACTCCAATCCATCTTATCCCTTCATATTTTTCTTTTAATCCTTCTGTATTCTTACGTAATCGCAGTTTTCTTCGTTAGGCTCCTTGGATGAGAAGTGGATGGCTGAGCTGGCATTCTCAATGTCATCTGGAGTCTCAGAAGATAAGAAGCCTTTGGGTCTGGGGGAACCATTAATTATATGGCCCACTGTTGAAGATGTTAGGTGTTCTTTAGAGGTAACACCATGTTGGGTTTTCAAGCCTACCTTATTATTCTTTTTGTATTAGAACATGACATTCCATGTACTTGCCTTGATCTTCAATGTGGTTTTCGTGGATTTATTGATGAGTGCATTTGAAACGGCAGCTATCTCATGCCTACAATCAGGAATGGCAACCAATCTAGAGACTTACTGTATGATGGAAACACTTCTTTTGACTGCATCTATACTCATATATTATGAAAATTCTCTTCCATGAGAGATATAGATTCTGGTTTAACATCCTCTTAATATAAACAATCGAGGCATTCTGAAATTGTTTCTTTGAAGTTCATCTAGCTTGAGCCACTTGGACCTTCAAACTCATGTTCGTGAAGGTTATTTTGTATTCTTTTTTCTTGCTTTACTGCAGGGTTATGGAGCTGGAAATGCCATTCCAAGCCCTCAAAAGAATGTGGAGAAAGAATTCTTGAAGAAGTATTGGGCAAAATGGAAAGCAAACCACACTGGCCGATGGTATGCATCTCTATATGCTTAACTGATTGGAATATTTTGCTCGGTGTTTCCTTTTTGTTAATGTCTCTTACAAAAGTAATCCCGTCATTTTCTGAAGTATACTATTGGGAAGTTGATTAGAGAAGCTGACGAGTTATTATCTATATGTGCAGATGATCATTTTTGCTACTGTTAGTAACTTCTGACTGTTTTCACAATGTTAACTCCATGTTTTATATCTGACTTCTGACAACAGGGGTTTACTTTTGGAAGAATGACACAGTACTACCTATAAAATTAGGAAAAAAAATCAAACGTGACCATTAAGATATAAACTTTCTATAATTTACCCCCTTTTATTTAGGAAAAAAATTCAATTCTCATTATCTTAAATATTTTACCCCATGTCCACCAAAACCATTATTTATGTTTACTATTATACTGTTAAACTAATCTTGACCGTCCCAATTGAAGAGTAACATTTTCTTTTAAGGGAACATTTGTACAACTAATTGACGTTTTAATAATTCTTAGAAACAGGGGGAACTCTCAGAAACATTCCATGGTTGGAATTGTTGCAATTTTACAACAAATTGACTATATTAATATTCATTGAATTTTGTTTGCAGCATTTCAAATATTGCTGCCTAGTTTGAATTCAAATATTGCCGTCTATTATTCGAGGGGTAATTTTTCTGAAATTAGTAGATTATCAACCCTTTCCCTAGCTTGTGTGAAGTCAAAAGCTAATCTTGTATTGGGATGGGGGAGTAACTCAGTTTTGAAGTCACCTTCAACTCTTTGTTTAAGCACGCCCATGTGAACATCAACCTGTCAAGCACTACTTGCATTCAAGTAGCCAGCACCCAAGAGATGTAAGTAATGGTCGATTCTGCCAAGATTCAACTGGTTGCAGTGATAAAAGTCTTTCAGCAAGTCTCTGGGTACTAACTCACTGGAGTGTTATTAACTTGCCTCCTATATCAAACAAGTCTATTTACAGATTAGCCTTGTTTGCTAGTTTGAAATTAAATGTAGTGAGGATACAACATCACCAAAGCCTTTTATCCCCATAATGGTAGGGCTAAAATGTAGTGAACGTAGCTTTTCAAAGAAGTCTCTTTAAATAGAATATCCCAAAATAGAAAGTACTTTCGAGCGGAGGAACTAATAATTTCTGTGTGCAAAATCTTATCGAATACTATGTTGCCTTCCAATGTTAAATGAGTGCCCTGATACTCTTGATTAGAATATTGGTTTGCTTTAGATTTAATTGCAAATAGAACATGTTAAATATTGCCTCTGTTGATGACTTATCTCATCCCAAGCCAATATGAGAAAGATAGCTTTGGTAAACCAAGCGATACATTCTGTATGTTACACAAAATGTTACTCCCTCCGTCCCAACATGAATGTCCAAAAAAAATCAAATTTGTTCTTGATCAAGAGTCAAATTTGAAATTTTTTTGGACCTTCATTTTGGGATAGAGTGAGTATAAGCTAAGATTTATCATTGATACTTATGAATGGCCACTAACAATTGTACTGTTGAATGTTTCAGTCATGTCATGCCTCATATTAAGACATTTACCCGTTATAATGGGCAAAACCTAGCGTAAGATTCTACCCAAATCCAATGCTCTGGGAATCTCTTTATTTTGATTTATCTGCTGGCTTTCCTTGCAGTAAAGCTAGTTTTAACTTTAACTTTTCCATCTACTTCTCTAAATTCATCCAACAGTTGGTTCTTGCTGACTTCATCAAATCTCAGTAAGGCTGCCTGGGGTGCCCTTCAGAAAAACACTTCTCAGCTGATGGTTCGTTCATATGAGGTATCAAAGAACCTTTTCTGGTTAAACGTGGCCATATTTTTAAGCATGATAACAGCTTAGTATATATACATACATTACCAAAGAGCTCTTGCTCAAGCTGCATTTGATATTACTTTCTATATGAAAAGTCAGGGGTTCAATCCCCACTCTTGCACTTTCAAAAGCCACTCTTGTAATAGATTAATTCGTTCATTAATATTAAAAAAAAGAAGGTAATTATACATGAACATATATTTCAATATCATAACGGTTTAGTCCATCCATTTCTTGAGAGAAGATCAAAATACACGTTGTACCAAAAAAGGAGGTCAAAATACAAGTAAACAATCTACTTTCTTTTGTAACAATCTTCATTTATTTAACTTCTAATCTTGAATGTATATTTGTAGCTAGGGGTGCTGTTTTTACCTTCAGTCATAAAAAACACTGGTCGCTCATTTTCTTGTACAGATAATGGGAATGCGTACGAGGTAATAGCTATCCTGCACTACCTCCCACCTGCTTTTATACTATTACATTTCTTTTTCAGTATTAAAATTTTAAAGATACATATATCCATATCTGGACGTCTTGCAGGATAAATGTGGATCGTCCTCAAGTTCTGAAGCGAAGAGAACAAAACTTGCGACCTTGACTTCACAAGAAAAGCAAAACACGGGTTCTTGTGAAGTCATAAGATTGCCTGTGCCTTACGAGCTCCCTCCTCAACGCTACTCTTCCGAGGGTTATTATTTCCATTTCTAGTTCAAATTTTTGCCCCTTTTGTCATCTTGTGGTTGTCTGACATCAATATTTCCTTAACTATACAGATATACCATGGTCTTGGGATCGGAGATATTCTAAGAAGGATGTTCATGGGCAAGTTTGGCCAAGATAAGTGCAGTTGTATGCTAGCCAAGGCTCTTGACATGTCCAATGTAAAGTTAGGCAAGTATTTGTTTTAGAATCTGTTCTGATGTGGGCCCAGTTGTTTCTCGGACTCCTGAAAGCTTTTGTAGCACCATATTGTCTTTATTCTTCCGATGTAGGGATTTCATTGCTATATTCAAGGTTCAAACGAATTCACACGTTAGGTTTGATCCAGTCGCGGGGTTGCCATACTTGTCACAACAACATAAATCATAATGCGGTTGGAGAAATGTTCCTTGCCATGGGCTAGGAGACTTGTGGTTTGTTTCGTTTATAGTAATTTCATTCGTTGGAGGTCCAAATTATTCAATATCAGCCAAGTTCAAGGGCTATCTTGATAAATTTTGAAGGGGTACTCAAAGTTAGTTGATGCTTGTTATCGATATTGGTTTTAAAGATGCTTGAGGACTCATTGTTGAAATATTAGATCTGCCCCAAAATCTCAAAACGAATGTTCATAATAATTTTAAATTTGTTTTTGATAAAAGACTGAATTTGATGGCATCATGTCCAGATTATGGGTCCTATATTGGATAAGGCTATGAGGATATAACAACATCAACATTATACATTATTTCATTATCCATTATTTCAATTTCAGTGAAGCAAAGGCTCCCGTGGGACATTTTGGAAGGGAGAAGTATAATTTATCTACTCCCTCCATATAATAACCTACCCGAATGTTGAGCAGCTCCTCAACTAAAAGACAAGAAGGTTGTAGCCTGGTGGTAGGCACACCTCACTTGAGATCAAAGGTCCCGAGTTCGAGTCATCAATGGGGGAATATGGAACATATGTTGATCCTCTTTAGTTAAGAAGATCACAAAAAAAAAAAAAAAAACTCAACTAAAAGCTTAACACTCGAAAATGATACTTTGAGAGAAAAAACAAATTAGATTAAATTTTTAATTTTAACAGAAATTTTAAACTCATTATTATTGATAAATTATTATAAATACTATTAGTAACAGTTTTTAATTATTAATTAAATTAATATAAAATTATTGCTCTTGTATGTTAATTTAAAAATATAGAAAGATCGGAGAAAGTAAAGAAGCCCACTTGTTTTTTAATGGTGAGTAAAGAAGCCCATCATTTTATTTGTTGATCAAAGGTAATAAGGAAATCCAACTCGTTACATTTAATTAGTTGACATACTAAAAATAATTGCAGCATAAGTTCAAAATATTCAAAATTAAAGGATTAAAATTAAAATAAATAAATAAAAAAATGTGATGTTCTGTCCCATCCTATCCCACCCCGTTTTGTCTCGCATTTTAAATAAAATATCCTAAATAATTTTGCTTTTATATGAATCTAAAATATTGAACAGTATAAACCGAGATACGAACACGGGCTTGCCCGGCTTGGGCCCAAATGAATTGGGCCATAAACATAATCTAATACACAAGTATCATGCACAGTTATCAGGGTCGAGGTACCCTCCTCGTATGCCGAGGAGCATCTCCTCGGCCTTACATCATCAATTGGCTCTTCATACTTGGTTCATCACGTTCTGAGATGTCACAAACGACGAGGAGAGAAAAGTTCTTACCTCGGCATATCATCAAATGACGAGGAGACAGAATCATTCACCCCGGCATATTCACATATCGGCCGATCATCAAATGACGAGAAAGAAGAATCACGCATCTCGGCTTACTTGCCAATGCCGATATAAGGAATTCATTCTCCCCGGCTTTCCGGCTAGCAGATTGTACAATCCTATTCAAACAAGGATTCAACAGTTATGATCCAATCAGGATTGTAACCACCTACACCAATTCAAGTCAAATAATGACTCCTTAACAGATATAATTCTCTTAGGATTATATCTTATCACTTTACAAGTTCAATTCTACATGGATTCCATCAATCCATCCCTATAAATACAAGTCATATGGCCTATTATTTGGTACGTTACTTTTTACAATACAGAAACTCTATCAATTTAGTTTCTCATAATCAAACCGTGAACTTACTCTCACGTCGGAGGGCCTTTAGTCGGACTCGCCCCGGCTTAGTTTACGTGTTTTTTCTTACTTTCAGGCCTTACAATCTTCGAAGCATCCGAACGCTTGGAATTGGGCTGAATTGACGATTTTGGCATCGTCAATTGGTTCCATTGCCGGAAAATCGATTCAAACACCCTTTGTTTGGCCTGGAAAAAACTCGCTGAAAGCCAGTTTGTTTGCCGAAAATTTTCTAGATTTGAACGGAAATTTCTGTTCCGTTTTGGCTCTGTTTTTGATTCGCTGGATTCTGCAGAAAATTCGGCCAGAATCTGCAAATTCACGCCTGAAGCAATCTTTTTGGCCGAAAATTTTGGTTTTGGTAAAATCGCAATTGCAATCTTGTGTTAGCGCCCAAAATCTGTCCCAAATCTTTGGCTAGAAATCTTGAATTGGTGGAAAATTTACGTGTGGTAAATTCGCTGTTACAATCGCTTATTTGCAATGGAAGACGGACAGTTTACAAGTGTTACTGCCGAGGAACAGACTCAAGTGAACGGGGTCAACACTAATGCCGAGCTGCCTCCTTCTCCTCCACCTCAGCCAGACGGACCTCCTCCCCTCGCTATAACTCTTCGTTCCATGGGTCAGGCGAATGCCGAGGGAGAGGGAGCTAACCTTCCTCGTCCCACTCGCCCTCGTGGGAAGCGAGTAGGAAGGAAGATGACAAAGAATACCGACGTCAGTCAAGCCGAGGGAACTCAACCCGTTGACCGACGCACTCTGCTACATAAACAAATGGAGACATTGCAAAGGATGTATGTGACACAAGCTGCTCTTTTGCAATTGGATCTTGACAATTCCATGGCTGAATTCATGCTGCCGTCGATGGGCAATCCTCGTGGAAGGGAGCAGGGTGAGCGATGAGGTCCTCCCCTCGATCCTGCTGTACCACCTAAGCAGGCCCTCCGAGATCCTCCCCCTCCTCGGCATATCAACCAGAAGAAAGACCAGGTAGTTGACCTGAGAAGCCAGTTGAGTTCCAAGGAACAAGAAGTGAATTCCAGGGACCTAAGGACGAGGCTCAGCTTGTCCAAGCGTTTATCTCCTCCTCGTCTTGTCATGGCACCTCGTCGTCCCAGGTCTCCTCGACCTCGCCCTGATTCTCCTCGTCCTCGTCATCGTGAATTCGCACGACCAAGAACACCTGAACCATACAGAATGATACTTGGAGGCCAAGAGTTGGAACCAAAATGTGATAAGGCACCATCTAAACGACGCGACAGCCATCGAAATGATGGGGAGCACAGTAGGGTGAATGGTAATCCCAAGGATAAATCGACCCGTAGCTCCCAGCGAAGCACCCACTCCAGCAGTGATAAGGGAGTGGAAACCAAACAATGGGAACTATTGAAACAAAGACTTGATGACATGGAGATGGGCAAGAAGGTTGATGATGATGACTATGACTGGGCCACCCGTCCATTCTCCCGGAGGATCATTGAAGCACCACCAAATCCTCATTTTAAGATCCCGAATTTTGAAAAGTACAACGGGACCACTGATGCGAAAGATCACGTGCAAAGTTTTGAGCAAACCATGAATCTCCTCACCACCGCTGATGACATGCTTTGCAAAGCTTTTGCGAGCACCTTCTCCGGAACAGCCTTGACCTGGTTCCGTGAGCTTAAAAAAGGTTGCATCGATTGCTGGAAGGGCATGAGGAGAATGTTCTTAGACCACTTTGCCACTGCTGGTAAGAGGAAGATGAGATTGACTGACCTTGCCAATATCGAGCAAGGAAAGGGAGAAACTACCCTCAGTTATTACAACAGATTTCGTAAGATGGCGGAACAAGTGGAAGAGAGCCTCACTTACAGGGAGGTTATTGTCTGCTTTAATTCAGGATTGAGATCTGGTCCCCTCATCTATGAGCTGTCCGCTAGAGAACCTAAGTCTAAGGCTAATTTGTACAACGTCGCCTATGCCATTTCCATGGCGGAGGACAAAAGCAAGAAAAGGGGATCTGATAAGGCGGAACCAGAAGCGGCCGGTGCTCGCCACGATGACAAGGGCAATGGTAAGGGTTCCAAGGGGAAGAATAGAACGAGAAGTACTGAAAAACTTGAAGTATTCACCCCACTTACCAAACCCATCTCGGAGATCATGCAGCTAGTAAACCTTCCCCCTCCCCGTCCACTGAGTGATAAACCAAAGTACCCCCGTGATACATCTAAATTCTGCGATTTCCACAAAGACCATGGGCACAATACTGATGGCTGTTGGGCCCTCAAGAAAATGATACAACGGTGGGTTGACGAGGGTAAGCTAGACCGCTATGTCATGAAAAAGGATGGCAAGCGGAAGCGGAAGGAAGAGGAAAGTGAAGACGATGATAAAAGTGAGGACGGAGAACGTAGGCCTCCTAGGGCTAAATTACACGTGATCCGTGAAGAGATGACTTCCACCCGAAAACTAAGGGACCAGATACATGAACTAAGCAAAGTTTACAACGTGCCTGCTTGGATTCATAAGGCGGAAGAGGTCATCAGTTTTTCTCCCAACGAATTGGCAGGGAGTCGCGCTGCCCGTGAACAACCCTTGGTGATAAAGGGTCGGATTGATAATGTGGAATCGGAAAGATTACTTGTGGACACGGGGGCCTCCCGTGACATTCTGTACTACTCCACTTTCCAACAAATGAGCTTGAAAGACACCATGCTGGAACCATATCATGGAAGGCTGGAAGGATTCACCAAACATAAGGTTGGAGCTAAGGGAACTGTGGAGCTAGAACTTGAAATTGGCGAACATCCCTTCAGATCCAAGGCTACTGTCAGTTTCGTAGTCATGGATTTGACAAGTGATTATCATGCTATCATAGGCATTCCAAGTCAAGCCAAACTTGGGCTAGTTGCCTCCCTTCCTCACCAACGCGTTAAATTCCCCACTCGTGCCGGAATCGGATGTGTGAGGGCGACCCCCAAAGACTTCTTGGAACATGTCGTCAGAAGCAGGAAGAAATCTAAGACCGTGGAGATAGATACCCCCGAAGAAAACATCAAGGTCTCTAAATCTCAAAAAACTACCGAAACTAGCTCTAGGCTGAGCTACATCCGTGAGGTCCTAGAAGAAGAGCCTATGGTCCTAGAAATTGCAGCTGACCAGGGCATAGTTCCACCCGTCTCTTAGCAAGATCCCATTCTCGTCAACGGCCAGAACTCGAGGGCCAACCATGACTTGAGGAGGGTCAATCCGCTCGACGTTGATGAACTAATGGAGGAAGAAGGCCTCAATGTGAATAACAATGAAGGTAGGAGAATTAGAGAAATCATTATCGAGTCCCTGGAATTTCGAGATGGTCCTTAAATGGAGCCTGTAGACGAACTGGAAGAGGTGGTCATTAACCCTGACTATCCTGAACAAAAAATCAAACTCGGGGGCCAGTTATCTCCAGAAGAGAAGGAAAGAATCGTCTCCCTCTTAAAAAACAGTCTCGACGTCTTTGCTTGGAGAGTCGAAGACATGAGGGGGATCAATGAAGAAGTAGCACTCCATCGCTTGGAAGTTGACCCGTTAGCAAAAACTATCTCCCAGACAAGGAAAAATTTTGCAAGGGACAAAGAGGAGGCTATTAAGGAAGAGGTGCAAAAGTTATTGAGCGCCGGAATTATACGTGAATTCAAATATCCCGTTTGGTTGGCCAATGTAGTAATGGTGAAGAAACAAAATGGGAAGTGGCGAATGTGCATCGATTTCACCGATCTCAACAAAGCCTGCCCTAAAGACAGCTATCCTCTTCCCAGAATTGACAAGCTGGTTGACTCCATTGCTGGACACCGTACACTCAGTTTCCTAGATGCCTATTCAGGCTACCATCAGATAAAAATGGCAAAAGAGGACATCGAGAAGACGGCCTTCCAAACGCCTGGGGGAAATTATTGTTATGTTATGATGCCTTTTGGGCTCAAGAACGCGGGTGCCACGTACCAACGAATGGTGAATCAAGTATTTGGCGCGCAAATAGGCCGAAACATGGAGGCCTACATTGATGATATGGTCATTAAGACCAAGGAGGGCAGTCACGCTCCTGACCTGGAAGAGACAATAAACAACCTCCGAGTTAATAACATGAAGCTGAACCCAAGTAAGTGTGTATTTGGGGTGACAGCTGGAAAGTTCTTGGGCTTCATGGTATCGCAGAGGGGAATTGAGGTGAACCCCGAGAAAATCAAGGCACTGATTGACATGAAGGAACCTACCACCATCAAGGAGGTTCAAAGGCTAAATGGAAGGATAGCGGCACTCGGAAGGTTCATAGCCAAATCCGCCGAAAAATCACTGCCCTTCTTAAAGGTATTGAAGGGTACCAAGAGCTTCTCCTGGACTCCCGAATGCTCCGAAGCGTTCCTCCGGTTGAAGGAGTACTTGGGTTCCCCTCCCTTGCTCAGCAATCCGATTACCGGTGAGATGCTGTACGTGTTCCTAGCTGCCACCGATCATGCAGTCGCAGCCGTTCTAGTTCGGAATGAAGAAGGAATTCAGAAGCCCGTCTACTATGTCTCTAAGGCATTGTCAGACGTAGAGAGCAGATACTTTAATGTGGAAAAGATAGCGTACACGCTAGTCATCGCCTCAAGGAAACTACGTGCATACTTTTCTGCCCACCCCATCACCGTGTATACGAACGAACCATTGAAGAAAATACTGCACAAGTTGGACGGCTCCGGACGTCTCCTGAATTGGTCTATCGCTCTCACGGAGTTTGATATCACGTACCAACCAAGGAAGACCCTCCTGGCACAGCCTTTGGTTGACTTCATGGTCGAGACGGCCTTCATGGGTGAACATGTCCCCACCTCCCGTAAGCAAAACACACCGGAGGAGGAAGAGTCTCCCGTCGAACTCCCATCCAACTGTTGGATTCTATACACGGATGGGTCTGCCACAAAATAAAGAAGCGGAGCAGGAGTTGTACTGGGAAGTTCGGAAGGAGAATACACCATGCAAGATGCCATCCGTTTCAAGTTCCCTGCCTCCAACAATCAAGCTGAATACGAAGCTCTAATATTTGGTATTGAGTTGGCTTCCTTTTACGGAGCAACTAAGGTGGCGGCTTTCTGTGACTCCCAACTCATGGTCAAACAAGTAAAGGGAGAGTATAACACCTAAGACCCCACCCTTGCCAAATATAGAGACCCTGTCCTGAACATGACAAAGAAGATGGAATTCTTTGAACTCAAGCAAATAGGCAGGGAAGACAACCAAATCGCAGACGTTCTATCCAAACTAGCAACCATGGATGTGTCTAAGTCTAAGACCAATCCATACGTAGTTTATGCTGAAGAACCTTCATATGAAAGATTACAAATCATGCTCCTAGATGGAGAGGAGAGATGCTGGATCGACGACTACATTGACTACATCGAGAAGTGCCAACTCCAGCAAGATGAGGCACAAGCCAAACTTATCAAGAAGAGGTCCCCAAGGTTCTTTGTAATGAACGGAGTCCTCTATCGAAGATCTTTCACGAAGCCCCTGCTAAGGTGTGTCTACCCCAAGGAAATTGAGAACCTCTTGGCAGAAGTACATGAAGGTGTTTGCGGCGGACACCCGGGGGCCAGAACCTTAGCCGACAAGATCATTTCGCTGGGTTACTACTGGCAAAACCTGAGGGAGGACGCGCACGCCTATGTTAGAAAATGTGACAAATGCCAAAGATTCTTCGACATTCCTAGACTACCGGCAGTTGAGCAAACACTTGTAATACCTACGTGGCCATTTGACATGTGGGGAATCGATATCATCGGACCCTTCCCTCCCGCCCGTGGTAATTGCAAGTATGTCATCGTAGCTGTTGATTATTTCTTCAAGTGGATAGAAGCAAAGGCATTGGCCAAGATAACGGAAGAGAACGCAATCAACTTCGTCCATGACTACATCTGGTGTCGATTTGGCCTCCCTCATACAATTGTCTCTGATCATGGACTCCAGTTCTCCACGGCATTTTCAACAGAATTGGGAAGAGTCAAAGTCCGCCATGCAAAGTCATCAGTCAGCAGACCCCAAGGCAACGGTCAAGCAGAGGCTGCCAACAAACTGGTCCTAATAGCCCTTACCAAGAATTTTGAAGGACACGAGGGTAGATGGTTGGATGAACTCCCCCTAGCCTTATGGGCCGTTCGCACAACCACCCGGGGGCCAACCGGGGAAACCCCATTCGCACTAACCTTCGGTTCTGAGGCTATGGCACCAGCTGAAATGACCATCCCTACTGTGAGGAACTCCCATTATGATGAGCAAGTCAACGAGGTTAATAAGCTCATAGACCTAGACCTGATAGACAAAAAATGACTAGCTGCACAGATGAGGATGGTGAACTACAAGCAAAGGATCAAGGCATATCATGACAAGAGGGTCATTAGAATAGTATTCCAAGTAGGTGATTGGGTACTTAGAAAAATCGAAGCAACTGGTCGAAAGGCAGAACAAAACAAGCTCTCCCCGAACTGGGAAGGTCCCTACATCATCACTCAAGTCATTCGAGAGGGGACTTACAAATTGAAAACCAAGGAGGGGAAGGATCTCAAACATCCATGGCACTCCAAAAATCTTCGAAAATACTATCATTAGTCTAGCTCATTTTTGCAATAGATTAGTTTCTTGTTTTCTGTCTTTTACTTTTTAGTTGATAGGATTGCAGTTCAATGTAATCACGTTTCAGTTTTACGAAAGCAGTTTCTTCCAACATGCAAGGCAACTATCAACTCCTGACACAAACACCAGAAGATGAGGATCTTTGTAACGACCCTAACCCTAGGCACTAGTTTTAGTATAATATTATATGTTTTACTAGTAATAATGATATTATGTGTTCATTTTATCTGTAATTTATTATATTAGGATAAAATGATAAGGAAATAAATAATGTTCTAAAGTAAAAATAAGAATAGAAAATAAATAAAGTAATAGATTGGAGTGGTGATAAAATGAGCAAATAAAATGTTTGGATTGGGAGGAATTATTTTAAATAAGTGAAAGAATTGTGTGGTGGAAGTATGGTGTGGGAAGGGGGGCCTTTTCCCTAAATTACTCCCCATCCTTCCCACAAAGTCAACACCATACTCCCACACCCTCCTCCCTCCATCCGGCCCCCCCCCCTTCTTCATCCTCTTCACTCAACTTCTTCCTCCCTCATTCATTCACTCTTCTTCCTCCTTCTTCATTTTCTTCATACTCCCTCTTCACTATCTAAAGCCATGGAAGCTCTCAAACCCTATTATTGAAGCTAAGCCATTCTTCATCAAATTCAAGTCTAAGAGTAGTTTTGGAGTTGGATCACCTAGAGGAATCAATCAAGCTTTGAAGATCATCTTTCATCCTAAAATCCTAAGGTGAGTTGTTATGACCTCCTTTCATCTATGTGCTCATAATCTATCTATTGTTGTTCTTGGTGTTGTGATTGTTATTATATGCTTTGGAAATCTTCTTGGAGTTAGAAAATGGATTAGTGACTTAAAAAGATAGTGGTTCATGGGAGTTGATTTAGATTTTTAAGGAATGGATGGAATTTGAAATTGTTGAAGTTAGGGTTCAATGAAGATGAGTTAAAAGGGTTGAAATGGGTAGAAATAGTAGTGATAAATAATCTAGGGTTACTTGGTTTTGGAGTTTACATGTTTGTTTGGGATTTGGTGAAATGAAGGTGTTCTTGGGTGTTCTTGAATAATCAATGGTAGAGGGAAGGAAGAACTAGGGTTAAAGGGGTTAAAAACCTAAGTTTGGCCGGGTGAGGCTTGGGCGGTCGCCCAAGGGGCCGAGCGGCCGCCCATGCCGGCGTAAACTCACATTTCCTTGAAAACCCTCTTGGCCGGTCGCCCAAGAGGTTTGGGCGGTCGCCTAAGACCCCGTAAATCCTAACTTCAATTACGAACTGCACTGCTTAGCACTCTTGTGATGGTCATAACTTAATCATATTAAATCGGAATTGGATGGTTCTTGGGTCTAAATTGGGTGTTTTTATGAGTACTTTCTGAATGTGATGGTTTCATAGCTAAAGAAGTTATCCTTATGTCCCAAAAATCTGATTTGGTTACAGCAGGTAGTATTGTACGTTAGAAGTTGAGTGGAAATTGAATAAATCATAGTTAATTCATACGGACTCGAAATTGGATGGTTCAAGAGTCCAAATTTAGTATTTTTAGGTGATCTCTCAAATGGAATTGGTTTTATAAACTAAATATGTAATGATCATTTCCAGATATTCTATTTTACCATGTGACTATATTGTTTATCCCCTTTGTGGATTATTTGGCAAGTGTTATGTGGCTCCCCAAGTGTGGAATATTTGACAAGTTGTTATGTTATCCCAATGTGTGGATATGTTTACTATGTAGTTGTATGGTTATTCCATTTGTGAATTTATTTGTTATCATTCATATTTGTTGATGATACTATGCATAGTGTATTACTTAAATGTTGCATTATGGCATTGATTGGCATGAGTATACATTACCATGTTATTATATTACTATCCCGGTTTGTGGATTTATCTCAAGTATCTATCATGTGCTTGAGCGTGTTTATGTTCGGGTGGGTATGATGGATGCCAATCAATTATGGATTTGTTCTATAAGTGATTGAAGGTACATCATACCGGTGACCCTTCCCCACTCGCGGCGGGGTGGGGGCCGTGCTAACGATCGTATTGACCCAAAAGGCTTTACGCTGCACTGTTGCGATCGTTGTAAGGAGGGAAGATATTATTTTTGGATATTCTAATATAGGTATCCTTTCTTATATGGATGGTCTGGGGTATGAGTCCTATAAGAGGTGAATGTGCTGGAGGCAATTCACCAAAGAGTGGAGTTTTACTCCCACGTTGTACGACTTATTGTTCAGACGGGAAAAAGGTAAAATGAGGTAACGTAAGGTGTTTACCGCTTTCATAATGTGTTATGTGCTACCATGCTATGTGTTGCACTTTGTTTGGCATCTTGCTGCATATCATAATAGCTCATTGAGATTTATTCTCACCCCTCTCCCTTTACTGTTTTAGATTCCGAGACAGGTGACCCGAACCAGTGAGGCCGGGGATATCATTGTGGACTTGTACTTTTGGGGCTTGTCAGGTTAAGTTAGAAGTTGGCTATTAGGAGTATTTATTAAGTATTCCACTTTTATAATTTGTATGGACAACACTTTTACTAAACAATGTTATTCAGGGTTTTGTGTAATTAATCAGATTTCGGTTCATTAAAGTTGTAGTTGGATTTCCTTTAAGTAAGGATATTATCAATTGATTTTTATTTGGAAGTTTGAAAAGTGGTATTCTTTTAAAGGCAAATAAATGTTTTAAAAATCAAGATGGATTTTCTTAGTTTGAGCTCCCTTAGCTCGGGACACGTGTTAGGTCCCGGGTTGGGGTGCTCACAGTTGGTATCAGAGCTTAGTTTAGAGGTCAAGGGTAGATGTCTAGACTAAGTGGGAATGTGTGGAAATTGACGCCGAGTGTTTTATGCAGGAGTCCGTTCTAATGGCCTAAGCAAGGATGATCACGGAAAGTTCTGGGAATTGAAGAAGATTTGGGTATAGGTGGAATTCGGGATGAAGAGATGATGAAATTATTCAGAAGTTTGTACAGATATGGAGACTAGAGGATCAGGTTCGAATCGGCCGAGGAGTGTCAAAGTGATGGATGGGAAAGGTTTGTGAAGATGAATCCATCGAGTTTTAATGGATATCCGAATCCGTTAAAGGCAGAAAATTGGTTAGCAGAAATGAATAAGATTTTCGAGGTTATAGAAAGTCGCAACGAAGAGAAAGTTAGGTATGCCGTTTTCAAGCTTGAAGGTTCCGCTGATCAGTGGTGGCAGAAGTTGAAGGAAAGTTGGGAGCGGGATCATACGCCCCAGATTTGGGATAAGTTCACTCAGCAGTTCGATGACTATTTTATTTCAATGGTTACAAGGGATAAGAAGGAGATCGAATTCTTAAGACTAAAACAAGGGAACATGACGGTGAATCAGTATTCGGTCCGGTTTGAGGAATTAGCTAGGTGTTGCCCTCATTTGGTATCGCATGAAGTAAAAAGGGTTCGAAGTTTGTAACAGGGTTGAGGAGTGAGTTTAGGAAAGAATTATGGATTGATAGTTTCATCAATTATCAGACCGCCTTAGATAGAGCATATAAGGTCGAGAAGGACATTGAGGAAAATAGTGGAAGGTCCGGAAGTGGGATTAGAAACAAGCCAAAGTATCTAGGACAAGGATCCAAAGTCATTAGAGGACGGCCAAGTGCTTTAACTTCGTGAAGTTTGAGAGAGGAACTTATGGTAGCTTCTTCGTCTAGGCCAAAACCCAAACAAGATGGGATGATTTGTAAGTTTTGCAAGAAGGTGGGACATACCGAAGATCGGTGTTGGAGTAAGCAAGGGAAATGCGTGAAGTGTGGAGAGATGGGGCATTTTAGGAGGAATTGCCCAAGGTTTCGACAGGAGCGAGCTTCAGCAAAGGCCAAGATGGTGGACGGCAAAGAGGTGGTACCAAAAGAGATAACAAAGGGGAACCGAAAGAGAGGGTCTGTGGTCGAGTGTGTGTTTCGGATCCAGGAGAGATGGATCCCTCCGAAGTCACTAGAGGTATATTTCCTGTCTCAAAAGTTAGGGGTCATATATTATAGATCATGTTGCATATCATTTAGGTTTGGCATCACATTTTGCTTATATGTGACATACATCGTTGAGAATTTGTTTTATTGTTAGAGGATTACGCTCTTATGAGAGAATACCTCGAACCTTCTTTGGTTTACCACGATGGTGATGTGGTTATGGCTGAGCATGTATTGCCAGTTGAATTGGTACGATTATTAAATTATGATTTTGAGATATATTTGACATGTATGGTTAAGTAATTGTTGTATAAATGTAGACTATCATAATAAGTAAGTCTCCTTTTTCCATGCCAAAATTGTTTATGATGGTGTTTGAGATAGGTAAACCTTAATGTGAAATTCTTGTTATATGTGGGTAATTAAGGTGAAACTTTTGAATTAAGGTGTGAAGAGTAATTGGTATATGCTAGACTTGCATAAGGAGTCTTTTCCAAAATTTTTATGTGCTAGTTGTGAGTAAATGGTAAATGTGCTCCCGTCGGTATGTTTCATGTCTTTGGTTACGAGTAGGATAAGCGAGTTGTAATCCTTATTTTGATGGTTTTAGGGTGATTAGAATTGATGGTCCCTTTGGTAATTAAAGTTTCGGGAAGATCGTGAAAATAATTTGAGAGTTGGGTTAATGACTTCCTTGTGAGGAGTCCCTGTATGCAAAGTTCGGCTAGTATGAGTTGACTCGAGAGGATTTCAAATTTTTGGGGTTTTGTAGTCTTAAACTCGGATGTTACCATGGATCTTGTGAGGGTTGAGTCCGTGATCTTTGAGTTGGCAGGTGCTATCGAAGAGAATTAAGGAATTCTTAAGAATTGAAAAGTCGTTGCTTTGGTTGACCTTAAAGGACGTGTAAATAGAGTAGGATGTAAAAAGGATTAATCATGTTAATACAAATGGAGAATAGATTAGTTATAGATTTGGCCCTTACATTACCTTGGGGATGTGAAAACTTTGTGAAAATTTAAGTGTGTATTAAAGGAAGATCGTGGTGTAGTGTTATACGAAATGGGAAAGTGATAATGTGTGCTTTGAGGAATTTAACTAAGATAAGTGAGATTTTCTTATCCTCTACTCGGGAGTAGCTACACTTGTGTTGCGTTAATTAAATAGGAACCTTATCTTTTGAAGCTTCCTTTGAGAGTTGTTACCGATCCTAAGAGTTGGAGGATGTAGTTAGTCGAAAGGAAGAGGTTTGAAGACTATCCAAATTCCGGGAAGAGTAGGTTGTGTTGTGTGACGGATTTTCCTTCGACTTGAGAAATTTAATTAACCTTAGCGGGTTTGCGTATAATAGCGCTTATCATTCTAACATTGAGATGAAACCGTATGAATCTTGGTTCAGAAGATATTATCGATCTCCAATTTATTGGGATGGAATTAGTAAAGTTAGGCCTAAGGTAATTTAGCGCCAAAGTTTGTTAATCCAATTGAAGTTCTAGAAAAGATTATGATTTGACTTATAGACCGACTTAGAGTAGCTTATTGAGCGTTGGAAGTTTTAAATGTAATGTCGTAATGTATTTGATAACTTAAGTTGTAATACTTTTATTTAATTGTACTTTCTTGAGGTCGTGGAAATTCGGGTAGTAGTAATTGTATGGTATTCTTGGGGTGTTGCGTCGTAAAATCGTATTATTAAAGAAATTAGAAATCTTGGGAAGAATCATAGAAGTGAAGAGACTAATTGAGAATTGAAGTCCTAGAGTACTCGGGTTATGGGAAGGTATAGTAGAGTCATGCCATTGAGAAATCTAATTGGGAATATTAAGTTAGAAATTGTGAAAAGGTAACCTTTGCTAGTTTGAACCTTAGGGTAAGTGACAATCAAATTCGGGACGAATTTTCTTTAAGGGGGAGTGAGTGTAACGACCCTAACCCTAGGCACTAGTTTTAGTATAATATTATATGTTTTACTAGTAATAATGATATTATGTGTTCATTTTATCTCGTAATTTATTATATTAGGATAAAATGATAAGGAAATAAATAATGTTCTAAAGTAAAAATAAGAATAGAAAATAAATAAAGTAATAGATTGGAGTGGTGATAAAATGAGCAAATAAAATGTTTGGATTGGGAGGAATTATTTTAAATAAGTGAAAGAATTGTGTGGTGGAAGTATGGTGTGGGAAGGGGGCCTTTTCCCTAAATTACTCCCCATCCTTCCCACAAAGTCAACACCATACTCCCACACCCTCCTCCCTCCATCCGCCCCCTTCTTCATCCTCTTCACTCAACTTCTTCCTCCCTCATTCATTCACTCTTCTTCCTCCTTCTTCATTTTCTTCATACTCCCTCTTCACTATCTAAAGCCATGGAAGCTCTCAAACCCTATTATTGAAGCTAAGCCATTCTTCATCAAATTCAAGTCTAAGAGTAGTTTTGGAGTTGGATCACCTAGAGGAATCAATCAAGCTTTGAAGATCATCTTTCATCCTAAAATCCTAAGGTGAGTTGTTATGACCTCCTTTCATCTATGTGCTCATAATCTATCTATTGTTGTTCTTGGTGTTGTGATTGTTATTATATGCTTTGGAAATCTTCTTGGAGTTAGAAAATGGATTAATGACTTAAAAAGATAGTGGTTCATGGGAGTTGATTTAGATTTTTAAGGAATGGATGGAATTTGAAATTGTTGAAGTTAGGGTTCAATGAAGATGAGTTAAAAGGGTTGAAATGGGTAGAAATAGTAGTGATAAATAATCTAGGGTTACTTGGTTTTGGAGTTTACATGTTTGTTTGGGATTTGGTGAAATGAAGGTGTTCTTGGGTGTTCTTGAATAATCAATGGTAGAGGGAAGGAAGAACTAGGGTTAAAGGGGTTAAAAACCTAAGTTTGGGCCGGGCAGGAGGCTTGGGCGGTCGCCCAAGGGGCTGAGCGGCCGCCCATGCCGGCGTAAACTCACATTTCCTTGAAAACCCTCTTGGGCGGTCGCCCAAGAGGTTTGGGCGGTCGCCCAAGACCCCAGAAATCCTAACTTCAATTCTGAACCAGAATTCGTTTAGCAATCTTGTGATGGTCATAACTTAATCATATTAAATCGGAATTGGATGGTTCTTGGGTCTAAATTGGGTGTTTTTATGAGTACTTTCTGAATGTGATGGTTTCATAGCTAAAGAAGTTATCCTTATGTCCCAAAAATCTGATTTGGTTACAGCAGGTAGTATTGTACGTTAGAAGTTGAGTGGAAATTGAATAAATCATAGTTAATTCATACGAACTCGAAATTGGATGGTTCAAGAGTCCAAATTTAGTATTTTTAGGTGATCTCTCAAATGGAATTGGTTTTATAAACTAAATATGTAATGATCATTTCCAGATATTCTATTTTACCATGTGACTATATTGTTTATCCCCTTTGTGGATTATTTGGCAAGTGTTATGTGGCTCCCCAAGTGTGGAATATTTGACAAGTTGTTATGTTATCCCAATGTGTGGATATGTTTACTATGTAGTTGTATGGTTATTCCATTTGTGAATTTATTTGTTATCATTCATATTTGTTGATGATACTATGCATAGTGTATTACTTAAATGTTGCATTATGGCATTGATTGGCATGAGTATACATTACCATGTTGTTATATTACTATCCCGGTTTGTGGATTTATCTCAAGTATCTATCATGTGCTTGAGCGTGTTTATGTTCGGGTGGGTATGATGGATGCCAATCAATTATGGATTTGTTCTATAAGTGATTGAAGGTACATCATACCGCGACCCTTCCCCACTCGCGGCCACGGGGTGGGGGGCCGTGCTAACGATCGTATTGACCCAAAAGGCTTTACAGACTGTTGCGATCGTTGTAAGGATGGACGATATTATTTTTGGATATTCTAATATAGGTATCCTTTCTTATATGGATGGTCTAGGGTATGAGTCCTATAAGAGGTGAATGTCTGGAGGCAATTCACCAAAGAGTGGAGTTTTACTCCCACGTTGTACGACTTATTGTTCAGACGGGAAAAAGGTAAAATGAGGTAACGTAAGGTGTTTACCGCTTTCATAATGTGTTATGTGCTACCATGCTATGTGTTGCACTTTGTTTGGCATCTTGCTGCATATCATAATAGCTCATTGAGATTTATTCTCACCCCTCTCCCTTTACTGTTTTAGATTCCGAGACAGGTGACCCGAACCAGTGAGGCCTGGGATCTCATTGTGGACTTGTACTTTTGGGGCTTGTCAGGTTAAGTTAGAAGTTGGCTATTAGGAGTATTTATTAAGTATTCCACTTTTATAATTTGTATGGACAACACTTTTACTAAACAATGTTATTCAGGGTTTTGTGTAATTAATCAGATTTCGGTTCATTAAAGTTGTAGTTGGATTTCCTTTAAGTAAGGATATTATCAATTGATTTTTATTTGGAAGTTTGAAAAGTGGTATTCTTTTAAAGGCAAATAAATGTTTTAAAAATCAAGATGGATTTTCTTAGTTTGAGCTCCTTTAGCTCGGGACACGTGTTAGGTCCCGGGTTGGGGTGCTCACAGTTGGTATCAGAGCTTAGTTTAGAGGTCAAGGGTAGATGTCTAGACTAAGTGGGAATGTGTGGAAATTGACGCCGAGTGTTTTATGCAGGAGTCCGTTCTAATGGCTGGAAGCAAGGATGATCACGGAAAGTTCTGGGAATTGAAGAAGATTTGGGTATAGGTGGAATTCGGGATGAAGAGATGATGAAATTATTCAGAAGTTTGTACAGATATGGAGACTAGAGGATCGATTCCGAATCGGCCGAGGAGTGTCAAAGTGATGGATGGGAAAGGTTTGTGAAGATGAATCCATCGAGTTTTAATGGATATCCGAATCCGTTAAAGGCGTAAAATTGGTTAGCGTAAATGAATAAGATTTTCGAGGTTATAGAAAGTCGCAACGAAGAGAAAGTTAGGTATGCCGTTTTCAAGCTTGAAGGTTCAAATTGATCGGTGGTGGCGAAGTTGAAGGAAAGTTGGGAGCGGGATCATACGCCCAGATTTGGGATAAGTTCACTCAGCGGTTCGAGGACTATTTTATTTCAATGGTTACAAGGGATAAGAAGGAGATTGAATTCTTAAGACTAAAACAAGTGGAACATGACGGTGAATCAAGCATTCGGTCCGGTTTGAGGAATTAGCTAAGTGTTGCCCTCATTTGGCATCGCATGAAGTGAAAAGGGTTCGAAGTTTAGAATGTGGTTGAGGAGTGAGTTTAGGAAAGAATTATGGATTGATAGTTTCATCAATTATCAGACAGCCTTAGATAGAGCATATAAGGTCGAGAAGGACATTGAGGAAAATAGTGGAAGGTCCGGAAGTGGGATTAGAAACAAGCCAAAGTATCTAGGACAAGGATCCAAAGTCATTAGAGGACAGCCAAGTGCTTTAACTTCAGGAAGTTTGAGAGAGGAACTTATGGTAGCTTCTTCGTCTAGGCCAAAACCCAAACAGTATGGGATGATTTGTAAGTTTTGCAAGAAGGTTGGACATACCGAAGATCGGTGTTGGAGTAAGCAAGGGAAATGCTTGAAGTGTGGAGAGATGGGGCATTTTAGGAGGAATTGCCCAAGGTTTCGACAGGAGCGAGCTTCAGGCAGCAGTCAGCAAGGTGGACGGCAAAGAGGTGGTACCAAAAGAGATAACAAAGGGGAACCGAAAGAGAGGGTCTGTGGTCGAGTGTGTGTTTCGGATCCAGGAGAGATGGATCCCTCCGAGGTCACTAGAGGTATATTTCCTGTCTCAAAAGTTAGGGGTCATATATTATAGATCATGTTGCATATCATTTAGGTTTGGCATCACATTTTGCTTATATGTGACATACATCGTTGAGAATTTGTTTTATTGTTAGAGGATTCTGCTCTTATGAGAGAATACCTCGAACCTTCTTTGGTTTACCACGATGGTGATGTGGTTATGGCTGAGCATGTATTGCCAGTTGAATTGGTACGATTATTAAATTATGATTTTGAGATATATTTGACATGTATGGTTAAGTAATTGTTGTATAAATGTAGACTATCATAATAAGTGAGTCTCCTTTTTCCATGCCAAAATTGTTTATGATGGTGTTTGAGATAGGTAAACCTTAATGTGAAATTCTTGTTATATGTGGGTAATTAAGGTGAAACTTTTGAATTAAGGTGTGAAGAGTAATTGGTATATGCTAGACTTGCATAAGGAGTCTTTTCCAAAATTTTTATGTGCTAGTTGTGAGTAAATGGTAAATGTGCTCCCGTCGGTATGTTTCATGTGCTGGTTCTGAGTAGGATAAGCAGAGTTGTAATCCTTATTTTGATGGTTTTAGGGTGATTAGAATTGATGGTCCCTTTGGTAATTAAAGTTTCGGGAAGATCGTGAAAATAATTTGAGAGTTGGGTTAATGACTTCCTTGTGAGGAGTCCCTGTATGCAAAGTTCGGCTAGTATGAGTTGACTCGAGAGGATTTCAAATTTTTGGGGTTTTGTAGTCTTAAACTCGGATGTTACCATGGATCTTGTGAGGGTTGAGTCCGTGATCTTTGAGTTGGCAGGTGCTATCGAAGAGAATTAAGGAATTCTTAAGAATTGAAAAGTCGTTGCTTTGGTTGACCTTAAAGGACGTGTAAATAGAGTAGGATGTAAAAAGGATTAATCATGTTAATACAAATGGAGAATAGATTAGTTATAGATTTGGCCCTTACATTACCTTGGGGATGTGAAAACTTTGTGAAAATTTAAGTGTGTATTAAAGGAAGATCAGGGTGTAGTGTTATACGAAATGGGAAAGTGATAATGTGTGCTTTGAGGAATTTAACTAAGATAAGTGAGATTTTCTTATCCTCTACTCGGGAGTAGCTACACTTGTGTTGCGTTAATTAAATAGGAACCTTATCTTTTGAAGCTTCCTTTGAGAGTTGTTACCGATCCTAAGAGTTGGAGGATGTAGTTAGTCGAAAGGAAGAGGTTTGAAGGCTATCCAAATTCTGGAAGAGTAGGTTGTGTTGTGTGACGGATTTTCCTTCGACTTGAGAAATTTAATTAACCTTAGCGGGTTTGCGTATAATAGCAGTTATCATTCTAACATTGAGATGAAACCGTATGAATCTTGGTTCAGGAAGATATTATCGATCTCCAATTTATTGGGATGGAATTAGTAAAGTTAGGCCTAAGGTAATTTAGCGCCAAAGTTTGTTAATCCAATTGAAGTTCTAGAAAAGATTATGATTTGACTTATAGACCGACTTAGAGTAGCTTATTGAGCGTTGGAAGTTTTAAATGTAATGTCGTAATGTATTTGATAACTTAAGTTGTAATACTTTTATTTAATTGTACTTTCTTGAGGTCGTGGAAATTCGGGTAGTAGTAATTGTATGGTATTCTTGGGGTGTTGCGTCGTAAAATCGTATTATTAAAGAAATTAGAAATCTTGGGAAGAATCATAGAAGTGAAGAGACTAATTGAGAATTGAAGTCCTAGAGTACTCGGGTTATGGGAAGGTATAGTAGAGTCATGCCATTGAGAAATCTAATTGGGAATATTAAGTTAGAAATTGTGAAAAGGTAACCTTTGCTAGTTTGAACCTTAGGGTAAGTGACAATCAAATTCGGGACGAATTTTCTTTAAGGGGGAGTGAGTGTAACGACCCTAACCCTAGGCACTAGTTTTAGTATAATATTATATGTTTTACTAGTAATAATGATATTATGTGTTCATTTTATCTGTAATTTATTATATTAGGATAAAATGATAAGGAAATAAATAATGTTCTAAAGTAAAAATAAGAATAGAAAATAAATAAAGTAATAGATTGGAGTGGTGATAAAATGAGCAAATAAAATGTTTGGATTGGGAGGAATTATTTTAAATAAGTGAAAGAATTGTGTGGTGGAAGTATGGTGTGGGAAGGGGGGCCTTTTCCCTAAATTACTCCCCATCCTTCCCACAAAGTCAACACCATACTCCCACACCCTCCTCCCTCCATCCGGCCCCCCCCCCTTCTTCATCCTCTTCACTCAACTTCTTCCTCCCTCATTCATTCACTCTTCTTCCTCCTTCTTCATTTTCTTCATACTCCCTCTTCACTATCTAAAGCCATGGAAGCTCTCAAACCCTATTATTGAAGCTAAGCCATTCTTCATCAAATTCAAGTCTAAGAGTAGTTTTGGAGTTGGATCACCTAGAGGAATCAATCAAGCTTTGAAGATCATCTTTCATCCTAAAATCCTAAGGTGAGTTGTTATGACCTCCTTTCATCTATGTGCTCATAATCTATCTATTGTTGTTCTTGGTGTTGTGATTGTTATTATATGCTTTGGAAATCTTCTTGGAGTTAGAAAATGGATTAATGACTTAAAAAGATAGTGGTTCATGGGAGTTGATTTAGATTTTTAAGGAATGGATGGAATTTGAAATTGTTGAAGTTAGGGTTCAATGAAGATGAGTTAAAAGGGTTGAAATGGGTAGAAATAGTAGTGATAAATAATCTAGGGTTACTTGGTTTTGGAGTTTACATGTTTGTTTGGGATTTGGTGAAATGAAGGTGTTCTTGGGTGTTCTTGAATAATCAATGGTAGAGGGAAGGAAGAACTAGGGTTAAAGGGGTTAAAAACCTAAGTTTGGGGTGGCGGGAGGCTTGGGCGGTCGCCCAAGGGGGTGAGCGGCCGCCCATCTTGCGCGTAAACTCACATTTCCTTGAAAACCCTCTTGGGCGGTCGCCCAAGAGGTTTGGGCAGTCGCCCAAGACCCCAGAAATCCTAACTTCAATTACGAACCTAATTCGTTTAGCAATCTTGTGATGGTCATAACTTAATCATATTAAATCGGAATTGGATGGTTCTTGGGTCTAAATTGGGTGTTTTTATGAGTACTTTCTGAATGTGATGGTTTCATAGCTAAAGAAGTTATCCTTATGTCCCAAAAATCTGATTTGGTTACAGCAGGTAGTATTGTACGTTAGAAGTTGAGTGGAAATTGAATAAATCATAGTTAATTCATACGGACTCGAAATTGGATGGTTCAAGAGTCCAAATTTAGTATTTTTAGGTGATCTCTCAAATGGAATTGGTTTTATAAACTAAATATGTAATGATCATTTCCAGATATTCTATTTTACCATGTGACTATATTGTTTATCCCCTTTGTGGATTATTTGGCAAGTGTTATGTGGCTCCCCAAGTGTGGAATATTTGACAAGTTGTTATGTTATCCCAATGTGTGGATATGTTTACTATGTAGTTGTATGGTTATTCCATTTGTGAATTTATTTGTTATCATTCATATTTGTTGATGATACTATGCATAGTGTATTACTTAAATGTTGCATTATGGCATTGATTGGCATGAGTATACATTACCATGTTGTTATATTACTATCCCGGTTTGTGGATTTATCTCAAGTATCTATCATGTGCTTGAGAGTGTTTATGTTCGGGTGGGTATGATGGATGCCAATCAATTATGGATTTGTTCTATAAGTGATTGAAGGTACATCATACCGGTGACCCTTCCCCACTCTGTGGCCACGGGGTGGGGCGTCTACGGCGTATTGACCCAAAAGGCTTTACGGACACTGTTGCGATCGTTGTAAGGAGGGACGATATTATTTTTGGATATTCTAATATAGGTATCCTTTCTTATATGGATGGTGCAGGGTATGAGTCCTATAAGAGGTGAATGTCTTTGGAGGCAATTCACCAAAGAGTGGAGTTTTACTCCCACGTTGTACGACTTATTGTTCAGCCGGGAAAAAGGTAAAATGAGGTAACGTAAGGTGTTTACCGCTTTCATAATGTGTTATGTGCTACCATGCTATGTGTTGCACTTTGTTTGGCATCTTGCTTTGCATATCATAATAGCTCATTGAGATTTATTCTCACCCCTCTCCCTTTCTTGTTTTAGATTCCGAGACAGGTGACCCGAACCAGTGAGGCCGGGGATATCATTGTGGACTTGTACTTTTGGGGCTTGTCAGGTTAAGTTAGAAGTTGGCTATTAGGAGTATTTATTAAGTATTCCACTTTTATAATTTGCATGGACAACACTTTTACTAAACAATGTTATTCAGGGTTTTGTGTAATTAATCAGATTTCGGTTCATTAAAGTTGTAGTTGGATTTCCTTTAAGTAAGGATATTATCAATTGATTTTTATTTGGAAGTTTGAAAAGTGGTATTCTTTTAAAGGCAAATAAATGTTTTAAAAATCAAGATGGATTTTCTTAGTTTGAGCTCCCTTAGCTCGGGACACGTGTTAGGTCCCGGGTTGGGGTGCTCACAATCTTATCCCCGACTCTTCAAAACACACGCCTTACGTCTTGACAAGGGTCCGCCTTGACTCAATGACTATAGGTTCCTGACAGCCAACACGAGGACTCTCCCTCGACATACTGGCTTACCTTACATCCTGACAAGGGTCCGCCTTGATTCAAGGATTACAAGGTTCAAACAGTCAAGACCGAGGATCTCTTCTCGGCCTAATGACTTGCCTCACGTCAGGACAAGGAAACACCTTGTCATTATGACTAAAAGGCATCACGTCTGAAACCTGTGCACGAGTCATCTTCCTCGGCATAAGGAGAAGAAAAAGAAGAAATCATCCAACAGTCAAAGCCGAGGAAACCCTCCTCGGCTTATACGACTTAAAAGTACAGTCAGTGCCGAAGGACATCACCTCGGCCTAACCACTTGCTTTATAACCGGGAACGAGGGACCCTCCTCGCCTTCCACCTTCACAAGTTCTGTGCCTATGCATAGCATACAAACAGAGACTCAAGCAATTCATTGGAACAATATGAATTAAAACAAAAGGACCTTTTCATTAATATTCAAAAGAAAATTACAAGTCCTACCAACTATTACAACAAAAAGAAGAAAAACCCTAAGGCCTACTGGGCATCATCAAAGGGTTTATCCAACCATTCTTCAGTGGAGGCACCAGGGGGAGGAGGGATAGCCTGATCAGTTTGTACACCAGCTTCCTCGGCATTTCCCCCCTCGGCCTCGGCCTCTTCTCCCTCATCTTGAATCGCCTCCACCAAGGCTTTGATGTTGCCGGGGTCGATAGATGCTGGCTCCCAAGCTGCTCGGCCTGCTTGGGCATCTTCCCCAGCCATGATCTCCAAGTTATACTCAAAAAATGGAACCGGGTGGTGAAGAGCCCTAGCCTCCTCGTCATACTGATTCTGGCTAATCAGCAGAGCAATCTTGTTGATGTCCAAGCCAGTGGTGGGGTCAGCTAAGAGACGGCGAGCAAGATGGAGGTAGTCATCCTCGAACATGGTGGCAGTCTTCTCATCCACCACATCCTGGAAGGCTTGGCTCTCCTTAAAACGGTTCACGGCCGCCTCTTCCCTGGCAACAAGGGTAGTTTCATAACCTCGGCATTTAGCTTTGGCTTCCTCGGCCCTCATTTGGACCTCGGCCTTGGCCTTCCTTGCCTCAGTAAGCTCGGCCTCCTTCAGCCGGAGGCTCTCCTCGGCTTGGGCTCGAGCCTCTTGTACTTGCTTTCGAGCCTCCTCGACCCTCTTCACCTCAGCCTCTACCTTGGCCTGAGCAGCTTCTAGCTCGGTATCCTTGGCCTTCAAGAGCTCAGCCAGGGCAGCCTTCTCGGTCTCACCCTTCTTTTGGGCGGCCTTGGCATCATGCACCTGCTTCTCCTGAGCCTTAGCCAAGACGTTTTCATACGCCGTGATGGAAGCCCACTACAAGATAAACCAATATCAGATATCCTATCAAGTACAAGTTTCGAAATCAACAACTAAGGGTGCCAGAAAGCTACCTCAGCCATCATGAGACCCTTGCGGCAGAGCAAGTTCTCCCTGCTCGGTTTCTCCTTCACCAGGGCATCATAAGCCTCCTCGTCCATGGCCCTTTGGACAGGAGCTCGGCCCAACCTCAAAAGGGGGCCCTTCCTGGTTTGCAAATGAAGGCCCTTCAGACGGGGACGTCGGCCGCCAGGAGCCGAGCAAGCTCCTCGGCTTCTTCCTGGGTTTTGATAGTTCGGATGGTGAGGACGGGAGGATCTTGGGGATTGGAAGGCTCCCCAGCCGGACGCTTAGCTGCAGGCTCCTTGGTGCTAGCAGCTTGGGGCCTCTTAGAGCCGGAGCGTCTTTGGACGAGGTCGGTCTCCTCGGTCCGCTGACCCTCCACCTCCTCGACATCAACATGGAGGCTATGCCCCTCTACAGTTTTTTGGTTAACCCGCTCCTCGGACGCCGCCTCCTCGGCATTAACCTCCTCATGCAATTTGAGGGGAAGGGGATGGTCACCCTGAGCACCCAGTAAGAGGTTGCGGGTGTTGGCTTCCTCCTTCCTCTCCGTCAAGCCCGACTTTTTGGCCAAACGGCGTTTCTGTTTGATCAGCTCCATGGGATTCATCTTCTTCATGGCTAGTTCTGCCTCTTGCTCGGGGGTCAAATCTGCGAAGATAAGGGAGAGATGTTTACATACGAAGCAAAATGAAAAATAACACGCAAAAAATACAAGTATCAAAGGGAAGGGCATTTACATCCTGCCACATCTTCTTCTTCAAGACATTGGTCAAGGGGAGGGACCTTGCACCTCGGACAATCCTCGTGGAAAACAAGGCCGGGGTGCGTTCTCCAGTCATTAAAACGCCTCCCCCTCCTAACAGTGACGAGGGGAACAACCCCGTCCTTCGGCCCCGGCATCAGTCCTGCCTGGACGCAATAATGATCAGAAGCCTCTAAGGCAGACCAATCGAGGAGCCCCACCTCGGTAAACTCCTCAAGGCGCTTTATCAAGTCCTTGGTCCATCCATATTGTTGAATGGGACCTGATGAAGTTGGGTCATGGCAAGGGGATTGGAACTCCCAGCCTTGGTGGCTCTCAACCCTAATCACATGATTATCCCAACCTGCAACCTTGCTAGACATTGGGAGAAGAAGTTTTGGTTTCTTGGGGGCACTCCGGATGACGAGGAGCCAATTGTCCTTGACGTAGATGACTTGATAGAAATGACGGAAGACTCCCATGGTCGGCTCGTAACCTAAGCTACGGCAAAGCACTATAAAGCTAACGAGGACCCGGGTACCATTAGCTCCCAACATGGCCGGGATAGCCCTCACGTCGTCCAGAAATTCATTGATGAAGGGGTCCAAGGGAAGACGGAGACCTTGTTGAAATTGCTTAAAGTAAAAGTGGACGTAGCTATCATTGTAGTAAAAGCTCCTCTCTTCCTTTTCTGTCTTAAAATCGGGTTTGCCGATATAAGTTAACCTATACTCAGCTTTGTCTACCCCGTACTTGGAATACAGCTTCTCTAACATGGGATCCCCGGCCTTTGGAGGCCTCTCTCGTTGTTGCCCTCCACCTCGGCCTCCTCTTCCTCGGCCTTTACTGCCTTCAACTTGGGCACCTTCCATGAAGGCATCAACTATTCGGGTGGACGAGGAGGTCTCTCCTTCTCTTCCCGTCATATCTGCAAAAAGACGAGGGGTCAAAGTTAGTTACCTCGTCAATGGCTGATCTTAGGACGGGGAAGGGAGATACCCCTCCTCGTCATTACATAAGGCCGAGGAGGGAGCCTTACCACTCAGACGCTCACGAACTATATGATCTGAAGACGGGTAGAACATTTCGATGTGCTCCATCATCTCTGCCCTATCCTCAAACACAATAATATTGGGGGAATCGGACACAATCCTATCTATCCTTGTGGTATATGGGTATTGAAGGAACATCCGGGTACGACCATAACTTCTCAACCTTTTTCCTATATCATCCAGGGTCAGCATCAACCAGGGTCCCCTCTCTCTCCGGTAAACCCTCAGATTGCCGGTGTGATACCCATAACGGAATCGGGGGGAATGGTCCCAAGAACGAGCCATTTCTAAGGGGAATCAAAGATCAATGGGGGAATTTATTTAATATTCAAAGGAGTTCATGCAAAATTCGAAGAAAATCAAAGATTCAAAGTTTTTGAGAGTTAAAAGTAAAGATTCATGAAGAAAAGCTTCAACATTCAACAATGGCGGTTCTTTTTCTTGACACGCCAAAACCCCTTCTAAGACCCTAGAAAGGGCAAAACCATGAACGAAATGCATAAAAAGGAAGAAAATTCATACCTGTTGGATTGAAGAACGGTGGAAATCAGATGTTGAAGCAACTTCACCGGAAATCTCAAGTCCGCCGGAACCTGGGTTTTGGAAAGATCAAGATCGCCAGAGGAAATTATCTTAAACCTTGCTATTCGCTCCCCAATATCAGAAGTACGGAAAGGTGAAAATGAGAAAGGTTTTGGATTTTATACTCACTACAAACGGGTTATACCCGAAACCAAAATGGAAAATCGGGTTTGGCGCCCCAGAAATTTAATGCCAGCACCAACTTCCAAGACGTGTCAGGCAGGGGGCCCACACGTAATCATCATGGTATTAACCGTCAGTTATATGAAGCGACGCCAAGGACACGTGTCAAAGCCTGTTCGTATCCCATAAGCCGAGGACGAGATGACTTTCTTCGTCCTAAGCTGAGCTAGAAAGTCGGGGGCCACTGAACAGTATAAACCGAGATACGAACACGGGCTTGCCCGGCTTGGGCCCAAATGGATTGGGCCATAAACATAATCCAATAAACAAGTATCATGCACAGTTATCAGGGTCGAGGTACCCTCCTCGTATGTCGAGGAGCATCTCCTCGGCCTTACATCATCAATTGGCTCTTCATACTTGGTTCACGTTCTGAGACGTCACAAACGACGAGGAGAGAAAAGTTCTTACCTCGACATATCATCAAATGACGAGGAGACAGAATCATTCACCCCGGCATATTCACATATCGGCCGATCATCAAATGACGAGGAAGAAGAATCACGCATCTCGGCTTACTTGCCAATGCCGAGATAAGGAATTCATTCTCCTCGGCTTTTCGGCTAGCAGATTATACAATCCTATTCAAACAAGGATTCAACAGTTATGATCCAATCAGGATTGTAACCACCTACACCAATTCAAGTCAAACAATGACTCCTTAACATATATAATTCTCTTAGGATTATATCTTATCACTTTACAAGTTCAATTCTACATGGATTCCATCAATCCATCCCTATAAATACAAGTCATATGGCCTATTATTTGGTACGCTACTTTTTACAATACAGAAACTCTGTCAATTTAGTTTCTCATAACCAAACTGTGAACTTACTCTCACGCCGGAGGGCCTTTAGCCGGACTCGCCCCGGCTTAGTTTACGTGTTTTCTCTTACTTTCAGGCCTTGCAATCTCTGGAGCATCCGAACGCTTGGATTTGAACTGAATTGACGATTTTGGCATCATCAAATATATTATTATATTTCGTTTTAGATGTATGTGTCCCAAATTGAAAAGGCAAGAATAGAGTTTCAACACTAGCGCTTAAAGTTAGGGCCCACTTCCTCTAATGCCTTTCTTGCAATATTTAAATTCAATGCATGACATACTAGATCTAAAATTACATAGACACCCCTCGCCCTCTTATAACTGAATTATAAGACTAATTAATCTCTTATAAGTAACTTATAAGACTTATTTGTCTGTTATAACTGAGTTATAAGACAATTTTCAAAACAAAAAAAAAATTCAATAATAACAACGAATTAATCTCATAATTTACACATTAATACTCTTGTAACTAATTATAATACCAACTCACCTCTTATAACTATTTCGTCTCTTATAATTGTTTTATTACTGACTTATAAGACTACTCTATCTGTTATAATTCAGTTTGTATAAGACAAGTTTTTCAACAAAAAAAAATTAAAATTTCAATAATAATGAATTGATATCATAATTTACACATTACAACTTTTATAATTGACTTATAAAACTACTTAGTCTCTTATAATTTACTTAGAAGACAATTTTTTCAACCAAACAAATCAAAATTTTCAATAATAACAACAAATTAATCTCATAATTTACACATTAAAACTCTTATAGCAGAATTATAAGACCTAACTTGCCTCTTATAACTAATTCGTCTGTTATAATTAACTTATAAGACAATTTTTTTCAACAAAAAAAATTAAAATTTTCAATAACAATGACGATTTAATCTCATAATTTACACATTATTACTCTTATATCTTAATTGTAACTGACTTATAAAACTGTTGTATATTTTATAAGTGACTTATAAGTTTCTTATAAGACTTTCGTCTTTTATAATTGACTTATACAGGATAGAAGCAGCTAGGGGTGTTGTTACGATGACAAGAGAAGGATGACAAGAGAAGGCGAGTGGCTGAGATAAAGTGGAAAGAAGCAGCTAGGGGTGTTTGGGAGGGAGAAAGGGGGAGCTTAACTAGGGGTGTTTGGAAAATTTGAATATGAGGATAACTGTTTATTTGAGATTTACAAAAAAGTTTTTTTTAAAGGAAAAAAAATATGGGCAGAGGGGCCCTAGAGAAATTTTTCATTAAAAATTTATATTAAATATTCGTCAAAGTTCAAACTTAAAAAATAAAATAAAAAAATAAAATTCAAGTGCGACATTTGTTGTTTAATTCTAAAACAAAGTGAAATTACAACAAGAATACAACAATTAAGTTAAATAATTTCTAAGCTTGAGAAATTAAAACTTAGTAAAAATAAAAGAAGAAAGAGAAAGGGGAGCATAGTTAGTTAAGGGTGTCTAGGAAATTTGAATGTGTGTATAACTCTTTATTTGAAAATAAATCTGGAAACAGAGAGGCCAATGGGTAATTTTTCCTAAAGTTAGGCTTTACAGCGGACGACTTCTATTTGGGACACAGAAAGCCCACTTGATCAATTATAATATCTCGAGTAAGGCCCACACCAGCCCACTGACGTCCAATTAAAAAAATCAATCAATAAAGGACCGCCTCAAACTCCGTTATAACGCCCGTTAAAGTTAACCCCAAAGTAACGTTCACCTATATCCTTACGTTCATCGTCAATAACGTACTGCGTACACCGAAGATAAGACCAGGTTCTAGACTTTGTCGTGAAGTCTATTGCAATTAAGTTTTCTCCACACACGTGTCGCGTTATGATTGCACCAAACATCACCGTCTCCGTAACGTTAATATCCACTTGCGTGACGGACTCGTCATCCTCACCCTACAAATAGACCCCCCAAATCCCCTACCTTTCTCACATTGCAATACTAAGCAAACCCTAATTTCTTCATAGTTTCTTCAATCTCTCTCAAGGTAGTTTTAATTTCTGTTTAGATTTCAAATTGGTCTTTAAATTCCATATACTTTTGATTGAATTTTGTTAAATTGATTGAATTTTGATCTAATTTTGCTTTGGATTTCCGGTTTACAGATGCAGATATTCGTTAAGACTCTCACCGGCAAGACGATTACTCTCGAAGTCGAGAGTTCCGACACCATTGATAACGTTAAAGCCAAGATCCAGGACAAGGAAGGGATTCCCCCAGATCAGCAACGTTTGATCTTCGCTGGAAAGCAGCTTGAAGATGGCCGAACCCTAGCCGACTATAACATCCAGAAGGAGTCCACGCTCCATCTCGTCCTACGTCTTCGCGGTGGTATGCAGATCTTCGTCAAGACCCTCACGGGTAAGACGATCACGCTTGAGGTTGAGAGTTCTGACACCATCGACAACGTCAAGGCCAAGATCCAGGACAAGGAGGGAATTCCTCCGGACCAGCAGAGGTTGATCTTCGCCGGGAAGCAGTTGGAAGACGGTAGGACCCTTGCCGATTACAACATCCAGAAGGAGTCAACCCTCCATCTCGTGCTCAGGCTCAGGGGAGGTATGCAGATCTTCGTCAAGACCTTGACCGGCAAGACCATCACGCTGGAGGTTGAGAGCTCCGACACAATTGATAACGTGAAGGCTAAGATCCAGGACAAGGAAGGTATCCCACCGGACCAGCAGAGGCTAATCTTCGCCGGCAAGCAGTTGGAGGACGGCAGAACCTTGGCCGACTACAACATCCAGAAGGAGTCGACACTCCACCTTGTCCTCCGTCTCCGTGGAGGTATGCAGATCTTCGTGAAGACGTTGACCGGCAAAACCATCACCCTGGAAGTTGAGAGCTCCGACACCATTGACAACGTGAAGGCCAAGATCCAGGACAAGGAAGGTATCCCACCAGACCAACAAAGGCTCATCTTTGCCGGCAAGCAGCTTGAGGACGGGAGGACCCTTGCTGACTACAACATCCAGAAGGAGTCAACCCTCCACTTGGTCCTCCGTCTCCGTGGAGGTATGCAGATATTTGTGAAGACCTTGACCGGAAAGACCATCACTTTAGAGGTGGAGAGTTCTGATACCATTGACAACGTGAAGGCGAAGATCCAGGACAAGGAGGGGATCCCACCGGACCAGCAGAGGTTGATCTTTGCTGGTAAGCAGCTTGAAGATGGACGTACCCTTGCTGACTACAACATTCAGAAGGAGTCGACCCTTCACCTTGTCCTCCGTCTCCGTGGTGGTTGTTAAGCTTGTGTTTGGTGTTGTCTGGCCGTGCTCTTAATGTGGGAAATTGATGTTTTTAAGTGATTTGGATTGTGGCCTGAAGGCCGTTTGGGTCGTTTTTCTTTTTAGTTGAATGAATAAATGTTTGTTTTCTGTTTGTTTTATATCTCGTTTCAACAATAATTTATCATATGGAAAAACTAGTTTTCAGAATCGTTCAACAATAATTTATCAATACATATGGAAAAACTAGTTTTTAGAATCGTTCAATCACTTTCTTAGTTAGACTTAGTACTTTAAAATTAGTTTTTTTTCTTATGTTATGTTATGAAAAAAATATTTTTTACACGATTTTGGCATACATATGTACTCCCTCCGTTTCACTAAGGAAAAGTGATGTAAGAAAGAGAAAAAGTTAAATGCTGTGAGTATGAAAAATTATATAAATGCTGTGAGTATGAAAAATTATATAGGAGAGAGAATGAGTGGGAGGAATAGTGAGGAGAGAGAATGTTGTGAGTGTAAAAGTGAAGTAGGAGAGAGAATGAGTGGGTGGAATAGTGAATATTTTTTGTCATTTTGGGAAGTTTGCATTCACGTGAAACGGATCAAAATAAAAATAAGTTTGCATTCACGTGGGATGGAGGGAGTATTTTGCATCTATAACTAAATAATGGACGAAGTGCAAAACAACACACCCACTTTTTTCGGTCAAACAAGCATTTTTTCGCTCAAACAAGCATTTTGATTGATCAGATTCGTACCCCAAAGATTAGTAACTTAGTACACTCTTTTAGATAATCAAAACTCCAAAAATACACCCATGAGAACGGACAAAAGCGTATGAAATAAGCTCGAGTCCTTTGAAATTTAATTTGTACGCTTTCTTCTCGATCTCTCTCTACTCCCTCTCCTCTACAGGCGTCGCTTCTCTTCCCTAAAACCCGTCTTCGCCTCCCCCTCTCTCTTCTTCTATGGAGCCTTTCTCTCTCTCTCTCGCTCTCTTCTCTCCTCTCCTCTCTTTTGCCATGGCAATGGGGAGTTTGTGGGTTGACATTTTTTTGCGTTTTTATTTGTGCAGCGGTAACAAGAGAATCAAAGTCTAGACGTCGCACTCCGATTACCACGCAATTGCAGCAGCACGATGTTGCAAACGGTTTCGGTACAGGTATATCTTCTCTCCACTCACCTTTTCTTCCTCTTAATTCAATCTCATATCCCTAAATTTCTAAATCTTAACAAATTTAGGGCTTTGGAATTGAAACTCTTTCAAATTTTTGAATGATTTCTATAATATTTTTACCCAGATAAACTGATATGCGGAATGTTCTGTTAACTGTTGAGATTTAAGGTTCTTTGAGTTTTTTCAAATGATAAGTGCAAAATCTCTGCATTTGATAGAAAGTACTTTACTGCTTATGCATCGTTATATGCCCTATGATAGAATTCAATGACATGGGTCAAGAAACATGTAGCTATTACAGTTCTACGTTAAACATTCAGTTTGGATTTATATTCTTTTTCTTAACCCAAAAAACATTGTAGTATAGTTTACTCACTACCATCCTCATCCTGCTGAAAGCGGCTTTCGTGACATTTGTAGCACTTGACCATCATTGGGAAAAGGTCTGCTTGCTATTCAGATTTTATATTTTATTTATTATTGTGGTCTTAGGATCCTTCTCATGTCTGACCATATGCTCAACAATTTATCAGGATCTGCCACCGGACCCAATATAAGAACTTGATAACCTGAGGAGCTTCATTGAAAGAAATGTTGATGTTTGTAAGTGGGTTGGCATTGCTGTCGTTATAATTCAAGTAACCACTTCTAGAGCTAGATCATTTTATCCTTATCTATACCTGAAGAAAGACTTTCTTCCGAACATTCATTGTCTGTTTGTATCCACCCTGAACTCTAAGGGAAAGGGGGGATGGATGAGGACTCTAATAGTTCTGTCTTGAATTTTAGTTGAATTCATTGTCTGTTTGTATCCACCCTCATAAGGAGGGATGGATATAATGTCCATGATGCTAGATCTAATTACATGGTGTAGCAAACAAAGCTGTTGAGTGGTTTGCAAAAAAGTCCCAAATCTTGATGTTGTGGCATAGCAGGAAGTTTGCTTGCTGAAGAGATGACGGATCTGGGATGATCATCAGCTGTTCTAAGGCCTGGGAGAAGCTTTGTTTCTGACTTGGGACCTTCATCGCCACCACTTTGGAATACAAATCTATAAAAAAATGAAAATAAGAGTAATATGTGCACATTTTGTTTCCTTAAGAACTCTTTCTCCCTTGGTTGCATCAAATCCTTCTAGATGCATACTTTACCCTTTAGCTTTTATAAACAACATACATTTTTACACATGACATAACCTTTCCAGAGAAAATTTTGGAATACAAAAAAAATAAAATAAAAAAATACATGAATGATGATAGAGGTGGGTTATTTGCTTCTTAATGCTTTTATATTGACTGAAAGTGGCAGTTGTATCTAACAATAAAGATGAATACTCAAGTGGCTATCTTGTATTTGAGTTTTCACTAGGAAGCTCGAGTTTCAAATATGGTGTTACTTACACATTAATGATGTAGAGATGAATCATAACTCGATGGTCCTGGTCAAAGCCATAAGTTTTCTCGGATGGGGGTCACAATATGAATAAGTTTGAAGTAAAAGTTCTGTAGAAGCAAACTAAGTTTGATTATTAGCATTTGTCAAGTACATATGTATCATGAATGAGCTTTTTGCTCATAAATACTCTAATGGGGGTCAATTGACCCACCTAGCATACATTGAGTTCATAAACTACAAAAAGTACTGTGCCATCTTCAAATATATCAATTAGTATTATTAATCTGTAAGTTTGTCAAAACTAACGAGGGGTCACTTGACCCACTTACCATACATGGCGTTTCACCATTGGTTCTTGTGCCTTCACCTTTTATGTCTGTTTGACACGACTTCCCCCTTCCCCTTTATTTCGCCTTAATTTTTCTCAGTTTTTGTCAAATTCATGTACAGAAAATCTTGTCAGTTGTCACTTCTGGGTTTTCTCCTTTTTGGTGTAAAAGTTAGATCTTGTCGAATAATTCTATAATGCAGGGATTTCCGTGGCAACAAATCTGCTCTTTTTGATGATATTAAGGGTGGTGGCATTAGGGTCCCCTCTTCTTATTCTAATGAAATTGATGAACATGAAAATGACTGAGCAGTGGATGGCCTAGAAGATAGAGTTATCATGCTAAAAAAAGGTGCGTTCTTCCTTGCTATGGTCTTCACTGTTTTCCTCTGTGTTTCATGCCTGCCTCTATACTGTTTAAATTTTAGAGAGAGCTCAATTTATGGAAAAGAACCTTAATGGTATTGCTCCATTCTTGCCACTAAGAAGTCCCTATAAAACTATCGCCTTCATAGATAACCTCCATTATTACTTTATCGAACATATGCGCGATATTTTATCCAATGTGACGCATGTTTGAGACATTTGAAGTACTACAATAGAAGTGGGATTCCTTTTAGTTATTGGATGGATATTTTGTTCAGTTATTTTTTAACATAAAAAGGGAAAAAATAACTAAACAGGTGAGTAATGATAGATGAGGAAAGAGAAGGTGATATTCGACAGCATGTGATCAAGGTGAGGAATGAAAGAGTATCGGGTTTACTACACCGATTTCTACTTTTTCTGGGTTTGACATTTCACTTAACCCTTTATGGAGATGGTTGTTTTTGTTCCCTTTTTCTTGTTTGGAATTAAACCAAGGAGGATCACAGAGTTATTTGGTGAATGTTCATTATTTTGGTTACTACTCCCTCCGTCCCAATCTAAATGTCCCATTGACCCAAAATTGATAAGTTTGACTTAAACATTAATTCAAATCTAATCATCCTATTGAAATTTTAAAAATTGTTATTGATAAATAAATATCAATAACAATTTTTAAAATTTCAATAGGATGATTAGATTTGCATTAATGTTTAAGTCAAACTTATCAATTTTGGGTCAATGGAACATTTAGATTGGAACGGAGGTAGTATTAAATTAGTTGTGGTCCTGTGCTGTCCACTGTTCCTTTTTTAATATATTCATCTATAAAGTTATTTATAATCCAGATCTGGTTCTTTTTGTTTACGCCAATGTAAAATCATCAGGTTCACAACATGTTGGGGTGACTCACAATTGTTTGACAAATTGGATTTTGGCAAGGCTGCAAGGTTGATGGTGTGCGTATGCTGGTCCTGATGCCGAGGCAGGCACCCCACTTGGGGTGAGGCGGACGCCTGAAACGCCGAAGCTAGTGGGTCTTGGAGGTGGCTTGAGGCGGCCGCTTGATCATGGCTGAGGCGGGCGCTTCGCGTGCCGTGTGTTGGCGTCGTTTGGAGTCCTTCCCAGGCGGGCGCCTGGTTGTGATGGGGCGGGCGCCTCACGACGGATTGCTGTGACGGGCTGGGCTTTTTGGTTAGGGTTCAGAACGTGTCTTTGTCTTGCCATATAAATATGTTTATTTGTCTTCGTTCCTACCTTGTGCCGTGAACTTGAGAGAGAGAGAGAAACAAGCTTAATTTATTTACTATTGTGAGATATTGTGAGATTGTGTGAAAGGTTTTCACCTTGATTCTCTTTGTACTCTTCTTGATTATAGTGAATTGATTCTCTGTTGCCCGTGGACGTAGCCAAATTGGTGAACCACGTAAAATCTCTTGTGTTCATTGTTTATTATTGTTTCGTATTTCTTTTGTTATTGCTATTGTGTTATTTTGTGCTATCATCTTTATCAATCTGGCAATTGTGGTTGGGACCGAAATCCTAACAATTGGTATCAAAGCTCCGGTTTGTGGATCTTGTATTGCTTATTGGTAACGATGTCTGGGAAGTACGAGATTGAGAAGTTTAATCGCAAGATTAACTTTGGGCTATGGCAAGTAAAGATGCGAGCAATCTTGGTGGGTAAAAATTGCGTCAAGGCTTTGCTTGGGAAGGCGAAGAAACCGGCAAACTTGACGGATGCACAGTTTGACGACATGGACGAGAAGGCTTTATCTATCTTACAATTGAGTCTCAAAGATGAGGTATTGAGAGAGGTTGTGGAAGAGAAGACTGCGGCAGGGCTTTGGCTTAGGCTTGAGCAATTGTACATGACTAAGATTGTTAGTAACAGGTTGCTACTATTGAAGAAACTCGAGGAGTGTAAACTCAAAACGGGTGAGTCCTTGGAGAAACATCTTGATGAGTTTAATGGCTTGGTCATGGACTTGAAGAATGTCGATGTCGAAATTGATGATGAGCAATTGGCGGTAAAATTGCTCTGTTCTCTACCTTCGGAATACATGCACTTTCGCGAGACAGTTTTGTATGGCAAGGAAGAGATTGCTTTGGAAGAAATCAAGACCGCTTTATTAAGCCGTGAGGTTATTGAGACACACTTGACTTCCCAGTCTTTGAATCTCAAGGTGAGGGTTTAATTGCTAAAGGCGGTAAGAAGGCAGGGAAGGGATCGAATTCAAGGAATTCGGGTCAGTCAAGTTCAAGGTTTAAAGATGTGGTATGTCATGGTTGCAAGGAGAAGGGACACATTCGAAAGTATTGCCCTAACCGAGGAGGTAAAAGGGATAATGATACAACCGCTAAGGCGAGGTGAAGTTGGGGTGGTGCTTGAAAACACCAATGATGACAAATGATCGTGATGCACTTACTGCTTGTGATCCGGGTACCAAAGTTCGTGATAGTTGGATTTTTGATTCGGGTTGTTCTTATCATATTAGTCCCAATCGGGCATGGTTTTGTTATAAGGCTGCTGGTGGAGTAGTTTTGTTGGAGAATAATACTGCATGCAAGGTTGTTGGTATTGGGGCTATTAAGGTTAAGATGTTTGATGGAGTAGTGCGGAAATTGCAGAATGTCGTATGTTCTGAGCGAAGAAGAACCTGATTTCTCTAGGCACCTTGGATAGTCTTGGGTATAGTTTATCCATTGCGAATGGCGAATTATCGGCTATTAAAGGTGACTTGGTGGCATTGAATGGAAAGAAGGTGGGGACATTGTATAAGCTTCTTGGGTCTACGGTTGTTGGTGATGTATCTATTGCAACGGGGTCAACGATTGAGGCGGAGGTTACTCAACCATGGGACATGACATTGGGTCACATTGGCTTGAAGGGATTGACAGAACTATCTGGAGTGAGTGGGTTTCGGTTATGGAATCCTATTGCATCTAAGTTCCTGATTGGTAGAGATGTTGCTCTACGTCTCCAAGAGAAGAATTGTTCTCGAACGGGTATACAAACAACGGTGGAGTTAGTTGGAGATAACTCAAAAGGGTGGAACTTGACTTAGATGTAAATGATGTGTACGATGAAGCGACTCCAATTGAAGCTCCGGTTCAAGAGGAGGAGACCAACATACAGTGGAGACTACCATTGTTTTTGGTAAAGTTCGATATGGTTTGGAGGAGATGGTGGCTTATGCATTGTCATTGCGAGAAAAGTAAGTATGCATAAATTGATTTCTTTCAATGAAGATATATCGTGTGATAAATCTGCTATGTGGTCGGTCGTTGTAAATGAAGAGATGGTATCTCTTATTGAAAGTCAGACATGGGAATTTGTTAGACCTCCACCAAAGAAGGAATTAGTCAGCCGCAAGTGGGTCTACAAATTCAAAGGAGACTACAATGGAATAATTTCACTGGTTGTTAGACACTTATCTATTCACAACTTGTTGAGCATTGTGGCGATGCGAGATCTATTGCTCAAGGTGGAGATCTACATGCGCCGGCCTGAAGGGTTTGTTTTTGTTGTCGAGGGTTAGGATCATGTTTGCACATTAGAGAGGTCCTTGTATGATTTGGAAGCGATCAACTCGACAGTGGTATAAAAGGTTCGACACTTTTATTGGTACCCATGGCTATGCTAGTAGTGGATATGATTGTTGTGTTTACTTGATGGTTTGTAGTGATTGCACATTGGTTTATCTTGTTTATGTCGATGGCATTCTTGTGGCTGCGATAGATATCAATGGTGCTTACCGGGTGAAATGGTTATATTCTTTAGATAGTCCCAAGTCTAAAGATGATGTGTCACGGGTTCCGTATTCAAATGCTTGTGTGTGCATTGTGTATGGCAAGAACAGTGATGGTTGTATTGGGTATGTTATGACTACAACGGAGGCGGTCATGTTGACAAAGCCGGGTTCGAAGGTTTCGATTGCTAAGTTCAAGAAGTTCTTGGACTTAGTGGGTGTTACTAGTCATTGATGCCCTTCGGGGCGTGGCGGCGGAGATAGAGATGTTCTCTTGGAGATAGCTTGTTTCGGGATTGTTCGTCAAGGTGGAGAATTGTTGGGGTGACTCACAATTGTTTGACAAATTGGATTTGGGCAAGGCTGCAAGGTTGCTGGTGTGCGTATGCTGGTCCTGATGCCAAGGCGGGCGCCCCACTTGGGGTGAGGCGGACGCCTGAAACGCCGAAGCTGGTGGGTCTTGGAGGTGGCTTGAGGCGGCCGCTTGATCATGGCTGAGGCGGGCGCTTCGCGTGCCGTGTGTTGGCGTCGTTTGGAGTCCTTTCCAGGCGGGCGCCTGGTTGTGATGGGGCGGGCGCCTCACGACGGATTGCTGTGACGGGCTGGGCTTTTTGGTTAGGGTTCAGAACGTGTCTTTGTCTTGCCATATAAATATGTTTATTTTTCTTCGTTCCTACCTTGTGCCGTGAACTTGAGAGAGAGAGAAACAAGCTTAATTTATTTACTATTGTGAGAGATTGTGAGATTGTGTGAAAGGTTTTCACCTTGATTCTCTTTGTACTCTTCTTGATTATAGTGAATTGATTCTCCGTCGCCCGTGGACGTAGCCAAATTGGTGAACCACGTAAAATCTCTTGTGTTCATTGTTTATTATTGTTTCGTATTTCTTTTGTTATTGCTATTGTGTTATTTTGTACTATCATCTTTATCAATCTAGCAATTGTGGTTGGGATCGAAATCTTAACAATTTGTTGGGGTGCAAACCCAATCCCACATCGACAATTGAACAAAGTATTGTCAGGTTTATAAGAGCACACACCCACTTCATTAGTATGAGGCCTTTTGTGAAGTTCCCAAGAGCAAATTCGTGCGGGCTAAGCCCAAAGCGGACAATATCATACTAATGTGGAGAGGTGGGGATGGTCGCGGTCCCTACAAATGGTATCAGAGCCATGGTTCGGATGTTCCGGCCTGAGTGGACCGTGTGTGTGCGATTATAGTGGTGGTGGGATTCCCTCTTGTGTGACTTTGCAGATGGTGTCTTGTCTCTCCACCAATCGATAGCGGCGGTTGGTGCAAGCTTTCGCTTGTGTGGTCCTTGGTTTGAGGGGAGGATTGTTGGGGTGCAAACCCAATCCCACATCGACAATTGAACAAAGTATTGTCAGGTTTATAAGAGCACACACCCACTTCATTAGTATGAGGCCTTTTGGGAAGTTTCCAAGAGCAAATCCGTGCGGGCTGAGCCCAAAGCGGACAATATCATACTAATGTGGAGAGGTGGGGATGGTCGCGGTCCCTACACAACATGTTTGACCTATGTCCAAATATTTAATTCTCTGTTCTTTAGTACTCCCTCTGTCCCTAAATGAATGTCGAAAAAAGTATCAAATTTGCTATTGATCAAGAGCAAATTTGATACTTTTTCTGGACAATCATTTAGGAACGGAGGGAGTAAAATGTATCCTGAAGTATTTTTGAGTTTTCACAAACCATAAATTTCTGTCTATCATGCATTCACTTCTGGTTCATGTCAAACAGTTGACCGGTGATATCCACGAGGAAGTAGAGACTCATAACCGCATGCTGGATAGAATGGTATGTATCCTACTGAGATAAATCCCACATTCTAAATATCTGTTCATAATTGCGTTGCATTATTATCTTATGTATCCATTGTCTTTCAGGGTAATGATATGGATTCATCTTGGGGAATCCTGTCATGAACCATGGATAAATTCAAGACGGTAAGCAAAGCAAGATTAACTAATTGTTGGAAATTAAATTAAGCACCACAGATTAAACAGACAATTTAATCAACAGTAGGGGATTTTATTGATCAAGTCAAGAATGTACCAATTAAGATGCCAATAGCAAAACCGAAAGCCAAGGAACAGGATCAGGAAAACAGACAGAAACAATAAAACAAACGGTTAGAAAATTTATCGTGATTTGATCGAGTCGCCTTAGGAAGACTGTCCTAAGAGAAAATATTGCCCCCAATTGGTGCAACTCAGGTACAGGCAAATTTCTCTGAGGATAAAACGATCACGGACTACGTACCACAAAGCAGCACACAGGTAGGTAGTCACCGGCGGTCCTATCTCAATCGCCTTGAATCTCACGAACTAATCTCTATGAACGGGAGTAATTAACAATGAAAGAAACTTGAGAAACTAGGTTTTTCTCTTAATCTCTCATAGTCTCACACGGCTGGAGGAAAGTAGTATTTATATATATGTGATATAATTTAGGTTTAGGAATTAATTAATCCCAAAAAAACCCACAGAACTTTCGGCCCAGGAAGGAAACGTCCGTCAAAAGCGCGGCCGCCCTTGAGGGTGCGCGACCGCGCTCAACACCAGAAAATTAAGGTGAAGCTTCGGCAAGCCAGCGCGGCCGCCCTAGGCGTGAGCGCGGCCGCCCTCCTTCGCAGAGCTTCGACGGATTTTTCCCCTGTTTTGCCAAATTCAATTCAAGCCAAATTAACCCCAAGGTCATAGACTATGAACTCACATACCACATATACAAATATTCCAACAATCCCCCACAAGTTCATAGAAATATGACGTGTACAGATTGTCCATTGCCATGCTTTCAATAATGGTACCTTCCGGCTTGAACCACTACCTATGTTATCCAACGCAAACCTCCACAGGACCAGATGAACGGGTGTCTTGAATCTGATACCATTGGATGTAGAGGCCTTTGCTGGTAACAAACACGACAAAAGCTATGATAGGCCCTCTATCGAACACTTGACGCTTATAAGCCATACGTCCCGATCCTCTATCATGAGTGCTTTCAAGGAATAACCCAAATTCCTCTAGTTGCGGCCAACAACAACACTCACTTAGTGGGCATCTCGGAAGATGTCTTGCTAACATCTTGTCTAAAAGACTTGATCCCATTCAAAGTTCCAAACTTTTACTAAATTAGCGGCAATGAGCACCTCTAGGCTATTCGGGGATAGACTCGGACATGTAACATGTCAATCTATTATTTGGTGCTCAGGCTCACCCCACTTGTTATTACCACATTGAATCTCCTTTGTGGGATCTCCGCTCGAGGTAGATTGGGTTGCCACTGCGTTTGAGTCGAGACGGGGTTCGATCCCATCCCCAACCTAGATTTTTGAACAAGAGCAAATTCTAGCCCTTTGGTTAAAGGATCATTTGTGTTATCCTTGGTACCAACATAATCAACAGGCTATAACCTTCCGAGACACAAGATCTCTTATAGATTTTAATCTAATTTGGATGTGTCTCCTAGTTTTACTGATTGTACTTGACACTTTTCGGTTTCTCAATTGTGGCGGTGTTGTCACAATGTACGTAGATAACAGCATGGGCTTGCGACCATGGGCAACTCGGACATAAGTCCTCGAAGCCATTCAGCTTCCAATCCAGTAGTGTCAAGGGCAACTAATTCGGCCTCAAACGTAGACCTAGACAACAGAGTTTGTTTGGTCGACCTCCAAGCGACTGCAGCTCCGCCTAAGGTGAAAACATACCCCGTACAGCCATAACTCCCGGAGTTAAAGGCAATCCAGCTTGCATCACTATACCCTTCAAGCACAGTAGGATATCTACCGTAATGCAGCCCAAGGGAAATCGTTCCCTTCAAGTACTTGAGAACTCTATCAAGAGCTTCCCAATGTGCTTTATTTGGACATTGAGTATATCTAGCCAACCTAGTAACCGAATAGGATATATCCGGTCTAGTACAATGGGCAAGATACATCAAACTTCCAATAATTTGAGAATATCTCAACTGAGCCATCGGTACTCCACTTTCATTCTTAGTAAGTGCAGCTGAAGGATCATATGGAGTCTTAGCTACTTTGCAATTCTTATAACCAAATTTCTCAATTACACTTTCAGTATAATGAGATTGCGATATGGTTATGCCACTAGTTGAACGAGTCAACTTAAGGCCAAGAATCACACTAGCTACTCCCATATCCTTCATCTCAAACTTACTTTTCAAGAATTCCTTAGTAGTACTAATTATCCTCATATCCGTTCCAAACAACAGAATATCATCGACATACAGACATAAGACAATACTACTATCACCAATACTCTTGCTATAGACACACTTATCAAACTCATTAGTAACGAAGCCAAACGATGAGACAATTTTATCAAATTTCTCATGCCACTGCTTAGGGGCTTGTTTGAGTCCATACAAGGACTTAACAAGTTTACAAACCTTTCTCTCATTGCCAGAGGCCTCAAAACCTTCAGGTTGATTCATATAAATTTCTTCCTCAAGATCGCCATGCAAGAAGGCGGTCTTAACATCCATCTGATGGATAGGAAGATCATATACAGAGGCCAATGCGATAAGCATTCGGATTGTAGTCATTCTAGCAACTGGCGAATAGGTATCGAAATAGTCTATTCCTTCCATTTGCTTGAATCCCTTAGCCACTAACCTAGCCTTAAACTTGTCAACGGTTCCATCCGGTTTCAGTTTCCTTTTGAAGACCCACTTACATCCTATCGTGCTACAACCAGGAGGGAGATCGACCAATTCCCATGTCCCATTAGAGACAATAGAATCCATCTCACTCTTAACAGCATCCTTCCATTGCTTGGCATCAGAAGTAGCCATAGCAGCTTTGAAGGTTAGAGGATCACCCTCGACATTGTAAGTGATGAAATCACTTCCAAAGTCCTTGGTGGTCCTTGCCCTTTTGCTCCTTCTTGGTTCAATCTCATCGTCAGAATGAGTTGCACTGGAATCAACCCCCACATTTGTCATCTCCTCTACTTGAGCAGGAATGGAATTAGTGGTTGGGTTAGATTCCTTAGGAAGTCCGTCCTTCATAGGAAACACATCCTCAAAAAATGTTGCATCACGTAACTCAACTATAGAGTTCACGTCTATGCCAGAAATTTCAGATTTGATAATAAGAAATCTCAATGCATAACTTGTTTCAGAATAACCTATAAAGATAGCATCAACAGTTTTAGGTCCAAGCTTTTTCCTTTTATGTGCGGGTACAAGTACCTTTGCAAGGCACCGCCACACTTTTAAGTGTTTCAAGCTAGCCTGTCGACCTCTCCAAAGTTCAAACGGACTTTCCTTTCTATGTTTAGGAGGGACTCTATTCGAATATGGCAAGCCGTATTCAAAGCCTCTCCCCACATATATTTGGGCGAGTCCGTAACTTATGAGTAAATTGTTAATCATATCAGTAAGGGTTCTATTCTTACGTTCAGCAACACCATTTGATTGAGGGGTGTAGGGAGGAGTCTCTTCATGTACTATTCCGTTTTCTTGGCAATAATACATGAAGGGGTTAGACTCATATTCACCTCCTCTATCAGACCTTAACCGTTTAAGTTTCTTGCCGGTTTGTGTTTCTGCTTCATTCTTAAATAGAATGAATTTATCTAATGCTTCATCCTTAGAACTAAGCAAATAGACATAGCAGTATTTACTAGCATCATCAATAAAGGTGAGAAAGTATTTCTTTTTGTCTTTGGTCAACACGCCATTAAATTCACAAATATCAGTATGAACTAAATCTAGAATTTCAGAATTTCTCACAACCGACTTAAACGGACCTTTTGTAGATTTAGCTTCAACACATACGTGACACTTAGAATTCTTATCAATAGCATGTTTAGGAATAATATCTAAGTTCATCATTCTTTTCACAGAATCATAGTTAATATGTCCTAAACGACCATGCCAAACATTTGAAGATTCAATGGAATAAGAAACAGGATAATCAATAGAACTAAAATTATTGTGCGAACAAACATCAGTTTCAACTCTAATTTTAAATAAACCATCCGAGGAATAACCTTTCCCCACAAAACTACCAGAATCCAAAATTATAACCTTATTACATTTAAATGAAATCTCAAATCCTTCCCTAACTAGACTAGAACCACTAATAATGTTGCGACGAATATCAGGAACGTGATACACTCGTTGCAAGGAAAGAATGCGCCCATTAGGAAACTTCAGGTCCACGCGTTCAATTCCAAGCACCTTTGCAGCACTAGAGTTCCCCATCGTCACTGATCTACCACGCTCGAGTGGTAAGACACAAATAGCAATTTATCGGCACAAACGTGCACATTTGCCCCAGTGTCAACTAGCCACTCGTTGGGTTCATAGACAATAAAGATTTCAGGATAAGAAGTTACATACTTTGTAACATTGCAGTCGAGCGTCAACTCCGGGTGCGTCGAGTCGGGATCATCATAATCCTTCGGACCCAACACCATGTTGACGGCGGGATGGTCATCGGCGAGAGGCTTGTGGTCCTTTTCCTTTCTTGGACGGGCGAGTCCCTAGAAAAGTGTCCACCTTCTCCACAATTCCAGCGGATTCTGTTTTGCTTTTGGCTTCCTAAAGTTATTTTTCTTAACTTTAAGCTTATCATGGTTTTCTTTATCCTTAGAAGTTTTCACACCTTTTCCTTTAAACTTGCTTTTACCGGTTACCATATTGGCGGCGGCCTCCACAGTACGCTAGGTTGGTTACCATTATGCACCTCCCGAATCGCAATTGCATTCATCAATTCATTGAGTGTCAAGTTTCCAAGACGATGCTTGAGGGTCATACCGAATTCCCCCAAGATCGAGGAAACTTCTCAATGATAGCCATGACAACGAACTTATCGGGAAGTCCCATGTCGGCATCCTTGAGTGACCGCAAAATGATTTGGAGTTCGTGCACTTGGTCGGTAACCGACTTTCCCTCACTCATGTGATAATTTAGGAACTTTCCCACTTGGTACTTTTCCACCCCGGAGTCATCGGTGCCGTACTTAGTGGAAAGCGTTTCCCACACGCTGACGCAAAGTGAGAGGAGCAGAGCAATAAACATCAAAGAGTGCATTCGACAAAGGCGACGTAATGCATCCTCGAACAACATCATCCTGCTCCTTCCACGGTTTAACAGCGGCCACATTAACCGGATCATCACCATTCGGGCGGGACATTTGGATGTCGGCATACCGGGCAATACCCTTAATTGACGGCCCGGATCTTCATGCGTTCAGACCAACGCTTGAAGTTCTTGCCACCGAACTTCTCCGGAAGATCGGAGGTGTCAACTAGGGACTTAAAGGGAGAGCTAGAGGAACCACCAGACATGATCAAATAAAACTATTTTCTCTTAGACTGTTGGAAATTAAATTAAGCACCACAGATTAAACAGACAATTTAATCAACAGTAGGGGATTTTATTGATCAAGTCAAGAATGTACCAATTAAGATGCCAATAGCAAAACCGAAAGCCAAGGAACAGGATCAGGAAAACAGACAGAAACAATAAAACAAACGGTTAGAAAATTTATCGTGATTTGATCGAGTCGCCTTAGGAAGACTGTCCTAAGAGAAAATATTGCCCCCAATTGGTGCAACTCAGGTACAGGCAAATTTCTCCGAGGATAAAACGATCACGGACTACGTACCACAAAGCAGCACACAGGTAGGTAGTCACCGGCGGTCCTATCTCAATCGCCTTGAATCTCACGAACTAATCTCTATGAACGGGAGTAATTAACAATGAAAGAAACTTGAGAAACTAGGTTTTTCTCTTAATCTCTCATAGTCTCACACGGCTGGAGGAAAGTAGTATTTATATATATGTGATATAATTTAGGTTTAGGAATTAATTAATCCCAAAAAAACCCACAGAACTTTCGGCCCAGGAAGGAAACGTCCGTCAAAAGCGCGGCCGCCCTTGAGGGTGCGCGACCGCGCTCAACACCAGAAAATTAAGGTGAAGCTTCGGCAAGCCAGCGCGGCCGCCCTAGGCGTGAGCGCGGCCGCCCTCCTTCGCAGAGCTTCGACGGATTTTTCCCCTGTTTTGCCAAATTCAATTCAAGCCAAATTAACCCCAAGGTCATAGACTATGAACTCACATACCACATATACAAATATTCCAACACTAATTCCATTCAACTTTCCATTATTGATTCCTTTTTCCTTTCCGGAAAGAGTTACTGAGTACATATTATTCTAAACTCGTGTAGGTGTTTGAGACGAAATCAAGCCAAAGGAAGTTTACGCTGGTGTCATCTTTTGTGGTGATTTTCCTCATTATATACTATCTGACTCGGTAGAAATGAATTCGATGTATGAAGTAACTACGTGTTTTATGTTTAGAACTTGGACATCCTCCTGACTATGTGTCTGCAGTCAACGTAAACCTGCACTTCATAGTGTTCTGCAAATGTCTGTTTGTGTAAAGATTCTTGGTTGGAATAGAAGTCATGTTGAAGTGGGTATGAATTGTTCTGCTATTTGCAATTTTTTATTTTTTATTTTTGGCCAATGCAACAACTTTTCAAGTAATATCTTATTAGGCGTGCTTGCTATTGTTTGATTTAGGAATATTTGCGAGTTTGTCTACACTGTATTTGCAGAGGAAGGGTGATACAGGAGGCAGAGCGACCGCGCTCGTGGGGATGGCGGCCGCGCTGAAGGACATGAGGACGAGGTTTGAAGACTCTGGACAAGAGAGCGACCGCGCTCGTGGGGAGAGCGACCGCGCTCAAGGCAATGAAAACCAAGCATCAGCCTCGGGAGAAGTGCGCGACCGCGCTAGGGGAGAGGGCGACCGCGCTGAAGACGATGAAGGCCAGGCATAAGTCTCGGGAGAGTTTCGCGACCGCGCTGGGCCAAAGGGCGGCCGTGCTCGTGACGGGAAGATGAAGACTGATTGCGTTTTATTTACGGAAAACTCTTTAGTTTTGGTATTTTATTATTTTTGGGAACTCTTTTATTTGCTGCCTAGGTAGGAGTATAAGTACTTAGTCTTCTTATTTTGGTAAACAACTTATTATTCTTGATTTTCAATTCAAAGAGATTTCTCTTTAATTTCCTGGTGGATTCCAGATCTGTGTTCAAGGATTCATTGCTTGTGAATTCTTGTGTTTAGTGCGCTAAACACGAAACCTATTGATTTCGTGCTGCGTCAGTTGGTATCAGAGCAGGCCATATCCTGTCTTTTACATAATACTGACGAATTATGGGAGATCAGGCTACCAAGGCTGATATCGAGGGGATTACTAACGCCATCGCTGCATTGACGACACAGATCGCCGCGTTGGTTGCTGCTCAACAGGGTCAGAATGATAATCGAGGCCGTAGGGGTGAAAGAGACAGGGAGGAACCCGTTCACCGTCCGCAGAGGGTAGAGAACCGTGAAGAAGAAGGGTCCAGTTCGGAGGAAGAAATCGTTGAGGACGATGGAGAACAAGGTAACAATCAAAATCGCCATGATTATAGAATCAAGGCTGAAATCCCTCATTTTTATGGAACCATGGGTATAGAGGATTTTCTAGACTGGCAGACTAATGTCGATCGCTTCTTTGAGGTCATGGAAGTACCTGCTAATAAACAGGTGAAGATGGTAGCGATTCGTTTGAAGAGTACTGCTGCAGTATGGTGGGATAAACTGGTAGTGCAGAGGCGACGACAAGGGAAGGAACCAATTAGGACTTGGAGACGGATGAAGCAGTTGATCTCGGGGAGGTTTTTGCCCGCAGATTACGAGCAGATTTTGTATAAGTTGTACCTCAATTGTGTACAAGGCAAAAGGACGGTTGATGAGTACACTACTGAGTTTCAGCGGTACACGACAAGGGTGGAGATTGACGAGTCTGAGGAACAAAAGGTTGCACGCTATATCAATAGCCTGAAGGTCTCAATACAGGACAAGATGGGTTTGCATCAAGTACGGAACTTGACGGATGCTTCTACTCTGGCCTTGAAAGCGGAGCTTATGGAAAAGTCGAGTACAAGGGTCTTTAATGCTCCTTTTCGCAAATGGAGTCCACAAGGCAGTGTTGATGAAGGGAGTAATAAGGAGAAGGGGGCGACTAGTAGCTCAGCAGGGAACAGGTCAGCGGGAAACAGTGCGACAGGGAACCGTGTGGCAGCGAGCAACTCGACAGGAAACAAGGCGCCAGTACAGAAAACAGCAAATCCGTATGCCAAACCGAGGGGAGATAAGTGTTTTCGCTATCAGGAATATGGTCATAGGTCCAACGTTTGCCCCAGTAGGCAGACTGCTGCATTCTTAGAGGAGAAAGAAGAAGTAGAGGAGGAGAATGATGAGTATGAAGGGGCCGAGTTTGCGGAGGAGGAGTTCGAAGAGCATGTGGGTTGTGTTCTTCAACAGATGTTGTTATCTTCCAAGGATGAGGGACAGAGGAAGAATTTTTTTTCGTGCATACTGCTCCGTTGCTAACAAGGTATGCAATTTAATTGTTGACAATGGTTGCACTGAAAATTTAGTTTCGCAAAAATTAGTTGATTTTCTTGGGTTGAAAACTGAACCGCATGAGAAACCCTATGGCTTGGGGTGGGTGAATACGGGTTCCGAACTCAGGGTGTCACGTACTTGTAGGGTTCCCCTTTCTATCGGGAAACACTATAAGGAGGAAGTCGTTTGTGATGTGCTGAATATGGATGTATGTCATGTATTACTGGGTTGTCCATGGCAACATGATCATGATATCACTTATAGGGACAGGGATAATGTGGTGATGTTCAACTGGAACAAACACAAGATTTCTATAGCTCCTGTTTCACGGTTTGAGAAGCAGGGTGAGAAGGATAAGCCGGTGTTGATGCTTATTCAGAATGAGAAGGATCTTACTGCTGCTATTGAGGAGTCGGAGTATTTTTGCCCTATAATCATTAAGGGGTTGTTGGGTTCTGTCAGTGTGGAGATTGGGTTGCCAAGGGAGATTGAAGAACTACTTGCAGATTTTCAGGAGTTACTATCCGATGACTTGCCAAATGATCTGCCACCTATGAGGGACATTCAGCATCAGATTGATTTGATTCCGGGAGCTAGCTTGCCAAACCTCCCGCATTATCGCATGAGTCCTAAGGAGAATGAGATACTTCGAGAGCGGGTGAAGATTTCTTTGCGGAAGGGGTTTATTAGGGAGAGCATGAGTCCATGTGCAGTATCGGTTCTGCTTGTGCCGAAGAAGGGTAATCAGTGGCGTATGTGTGTGGACAGCCGTGCCATCAACAAAATTACCATCAAGTATCGGTTTCCTATTCCCCGTTTGGAAGACATGCTTGATGAGTTATCCGGTTCGAGGGTATTCACAAAACTAGATTTGCGCAGCGGGTACCACCAGATTCGGATTAGGCCAGGAGATGAGTGGAAAACAGCCTTCAAGAGCAAGGATGGCCTTTATGAGTGGCTTGTCATGCCATTCGGACTCTCGAATGCCCCTAGCACTTTCATGAGATTGATGAATCAGGTATTTCGACCTTTTATTGGTTCTTTTGTTGTCGTTTATTTCGATGATATCCTGATTTATAGTAGAGATAGAATTGCCCATCTCAATCATCTCAGACAAGTGTTGCAAGTCCTAAAAGATAATCAGCTCTACATCAATCTTAAGAAGTGTATTTTCTGTACCAACAAGTTACTTTTTCTGGGTTTTGTGGGTGGATGAGGAGAAGGTGAGGGCCATAAGGGATTGGCCAGCCCCGACATCTGTCACTGAGGTGCGTAGCTTTCATGGCCTAGCTACTTTCTATAGGAGGTTTGTGCGGGATTTCAGTACCATCACTGCTCCTATTACTGAGTGTTTGAAGAAGGGTAAGTTTCATTGGGATTTTGAGCAAGAACAGAGTTTTGCTCTCATCAAGGAAAAACTTTATACTGCACCAGTTCTTGCCCTACCCGACTTTGATAAAATATTCCAGGTGGAGGTGATGCGAGTGGTGTAGGGATTGGAGATGTTTTCTCACAAGAAAAACGACCGGTGGCCTTCTTTAGTGAGAAGTTGAGTGAGGCGCGTCAAAAGTGGAGTACTTATGATCAGGAATTCTATGCTGTTTTTCGGGCTCAGCGACAGTGGGAGCATTATCTTGTTCAGCGGGAATTTATTTTATTCTCTGACCACCTTGCCCTAAAGTTCTTGCACAGCCAGAAGGTGATAAACAAGATGCATGCCCGATGGGTCAGTTACCTGCAGAAGTTCCCTTTCATTATTCAGCATAAGTCCGGGGTTCAGAACAAAGTGGCAGACGCTCTGAGTAGGAGAGCTTCCTTATTACTTACACTGTCTCAAGAAGTCGTCGGGTTTGAGTTGCTGAAGGAGCTGTATGGAGAGGATACCGATTTCAAGGAAGTATGGTTTAAGTATGTGGGCAAGCATCCGAGTGCAGATTTTCATGTCCGTGAAGGTTTTCTGTTCAAAGGGGATCGATTGTGCATTCCTGTTTCGTCATTGCGTGAGAAGTTGATCCGGGATTTGCATGGGGGAGGCCTTAGTGGGCACTTGGGGCGAGACAAGACCATCGCTAGCTTGGAGGAGCGTTATTTTTGGCCTCAACTGCGGAAGGATGCGGGTGCTATCATCAGGCGTTGTTATGTTTGTCAGGTATCTAAAGGCCAATCTCAAAATACTGGTCTTTATTTACCTTTGCCTATTCCTGATGACATATGGCTCGATTTATCTATGGATTTTGTGTTGGGTTTACCTCGTACTCAACGAGGTGTGGATTCTGTCTTCGTAGTAGTGGATCGATTTTCCAAAATGGCTCATTTTATTGCTTGCAAAAAGACCTCGGATGCCTCTAATATTGCAAAGCTGTTCTTTAGAGAGGTTGTACATCTTCATGGTGTTCCTAAGTCTATTACTTCAGATAGAGACACTAAGTTCTTGAGTCATTTCTGGATTACATTATGGCGTATGTTTGGTACTGCATTGAATCGGAGTTCTACAGCTCACCCGCAAAAGACGGACGGACGTAAGTTACTAATGTAACATTGGGAAATATGATCAGAAGTGTTTGTGGGGACAAGCCGAAGCAGTGGGATTTGGCATTACCGCAGGTGGAATTTGCTTACAACAGTGCAGTCCACTCAGCTACGGGTAAATCACCATTTTCTGTGGTTTACTCTTCGACTCCAAGGCATGTGGTGGACTTGGTACCGTTACCAAGGGGTCGTGGTGTGAGCCAAGCAGCTGAAAATATGGCCAATGAAGTATGTGCTGTCAAAGAAGAGGTTCGGGCCAAGTTGGAGGCAACGGGATTGAAGAATAAAGCTGCTGCGAATAAGAAGAAATGGGTCAAAGTTTTCAAGGTTGGGGATGATGTTATGGTATTTCTTCGACGAGAGCGTTTTCCTGTTGGTACGTATAAGAAATTACAACCTCGCAAGTATGGGCCTTTCAAGGTGACTAGGAAGATCAATGACAATGCATATGTGGTGGCCCTTCCTGATAACTTGAACATCTCGAATACCTTCAACGTAGCTGACATGTATGAGTATCACGCGGATGGAGTTCTTTATCCTGATGAGAACTCAGAGTCGAGTTCTTTGGAGGTGGAGGAGACTGATACAGGAGGCAGAGCGACCGCGCTCGTGGGGATGGCGGCCGCGCTGAAGGACATGGGGACGAGGTTTGAAGACTCTGGACAAGAGAGCGACCGCACTCGTGGGGAGAGCGACCGCGCTCAAGGCAATGAAAACCAAGCATCAGCCTCGGGAGAAGTGCGCGACCGCGCTAGGGGAGAGGGCGACCGCGCTGAAGACGATGAAGGCCAGGCATAAGTCTCGGGAGAGTTGCGCGACCGCGATGGGCCAAAGGGCGGCCGCGCTCGTGACGGGAAGATGAAGACTGATTGCGTTTTATTTACGGAAAACTCTTTAGTTTTGGTATTTTATTATTTTTGGGAACTCTTTTATTTGCTGCCTAGGTAGGAGTATAAGTACTTAGTCTTCTTATTTTGGTAAACAACTTATTATTCTTGATTTTCAATTCAAAGAGATTTCTCTTTAATTTCCTGGTGGATTCCAGATCTGTGTTCAAGGATTCATTGCTTGTGAATTCTTGTGTTTAGTGCGCTAAACACGAAACCTATTGCTTCCGTGCTACGTCAAAGGGTCGGTGTATTTACAGAGGAAGTGAAAGCTCTTAAATCTTTACTAAGCTTTGGTATTGGGCACACATAAATTCAGAAACTCATAGTTTGTTGTGATATGTTAAAACTAAAAATCTCTTTGCTGAAATGTTTATTTTTAAGAGATGTTTATTAGTTTTTTTTGTGTCTTTTTTCTTTACCTTCTAGGAGTTGGAACCTAGAAAAGTTTTAAAGTAATAGATGACTTAATTTTGTGTACTAATAAAATATTCCTAAAATCGCAAATACTATTATTGTAATAATGAAATTATATTTTTATTCAATCAATTACTTTTAAAATTTAGTTTCTTAAATTCATTTCCATAGTTATAATCAGTTTCTTTGCTTTGTTTAATTTCATTTTTGTAAGTTTATTGAGACAGTGTACAAAATTTGGTCATCATAAATTAGATTTTACTTATCAAACAGTATGTTCATTGAGCCTCAATCTAATAATACTGGAAATTAGTACATGTTATTGGAACTATTTGATTGATAGATTGAACTTTTCACCCGTCAATGTTTTGGCAGTATGACGCCTGTCTGTAGCTTAACAAACAAGGTTTTATTACAGTGCCTAGCTTCCTAGGTATTGTCTGCAAGTGATTTCTGCTATATCAATTAGTATTTTATTATATTTGGTTTCAGTTTCTTTTCTTTTTTGGACAAATTTAAAAGATTATCCGCTCAATGCAAATTCAGGAAAAGTTGTGGTAAGACTTATTCTTAGTTTTTTGCTTAATGCTTGTCATTTGTGTTTGTGGAATAGTTTGGGAATGCCTTTTACATCACTTACAATTAACATAATTTTGTGGGGGGGTTTTTTTTTTTTTTACATAAATTGACATTTTGTAAATAAAACTGTCCCTAGATGCTACTTTAATAAAAAAAAACATCTAATCATTCATTTCAATTCTATTCTCCATTAGTATATGATCAAATTTCATGTATTCTCCACTAGATGTTTAAAAAGTGGATAGTTTGTATCAAAATAAATAAATAGTGGATAGTCAAAAAATATTATTCATTTTTGCCATTAAATCCTAAAAAAATATATTCTAAATTAACTTTTATATTTATAGTAACTCCTCTAATTTAATTTCTACTATTTGTAAAAAAAAAAAATTGACCGTGTATTTAACGCACAAGTGTTAGACTAGTTGATTTATAAAGTCCATGTAGCATTCCAATGAGACTTACTAGATTTTCAAGTAGTTGCAAAGGTATAAAACATTGAATACCAACATACTAAATAAATTATACTCCCTCTGTCTCACTTCAAAGAGGCCTTAGTAATATTTCACGATTTTTAAGAAATTTTTTAAAAAATGAATAAAGAATTGAAAGTGGGTAGAAGATTAGAGGAGAGAGAATGTAAAAGTTAAAAACATTTAATAGAAGAGAGAATGAGTGAGAGGAGTAGTAAGTTAATGAATGGTTTTTTTTTTTTTGTAAATATGTTAACATTATAAGGGTATAATGAATGATTTTTTTGTAAATATATAAACATTATGAATAAATGTTCGAAACACTGTTCACATATTTTCTTTTATGGAAGACAAAAACTTGGGTGAGAACACCTATACCCGTCTCATCCATGAGACGGGTCATTTTTGACCCATGATCCGGAAAATTACCCGCTCTCTTCTCTCTCTATACGTAAATGCTCTTCTCTCTCTCTCTATACGTGTAAATGCAGAGACCTCCATTGCCGACCCAATCTCTGCCCTAGCCTAGCTCTCTCCCTCTCTCCAACCCACCACCCACCGCACCTTCATCATTTCCGGCCATTATCGCCGGCGTCGACTTGAGAGATCCGTCGATCTCTCCCTCTCTCCAACCCACCACCCAACGCCCCTCCCCCACCTTCTCTTCCTCGTTTTTTTTTCCAGATCTGAGCCAAATTTAAAGTGGTTGTTTGGTGGAGCTTTCATCTTTGTCATTTGCTGCATATCATTTGTTGTTTGATTTCCTGCAAATTCATCAATTGAATTTGTTGTTCTTCATATTTTTGCTGCAATTTCACTGATTGAAATTGCTTCTACTCTGTTGTTGTTGAGTTTGAGATTCCTTGCATAATACTTGTTTTCTTAGTGCTAAATCATGGAAAGTTCCTCTGATGATGAATTTCTGTAAAAAAAAAAAAGTGAAAAGTAATAGTTACTATAACATAATGTAATAATTGAATGCATATAAAGTAATAATTTGTATACATTAAAGTAATACATATATACAGAAAAGTAATAGTATTTTTCCCTATGTTTTCTTCGTTTGGCAAAAGTAATACTTCTCATTTGTTTAAGTAATAGTTGGTACGCTATAAGTAATAGTACTACACTTGTGAAGTAATATTGTTTTTTTTTTTTTTAACTAATAATAGTTTTAGGAACTGTTTTCATTTTGAGTAATACTTCTCATTTGTTTAAGTAATAGTTGGTATTGCTATAAGTAATAGTACTACACTTGTGAAGTAATAGTGTTATTTTTTTTTAACTAATAATAGTTTTAGGAACTGTTTTCATTTTGAGTAATACTTCTCATTTGTTTAAGTAATAGTTGGTATTGCTATAAGTAATAGTAATACACTTGTGAAGTAATAGTGTTATTTTTTTTAACTAATAATAGTTTTAGGAACTGTTTTCATTTTGAGTAATACTTCTCATTTGTTTAAGTAATAGTTGATATTGCAAAACAGGTATTACGTTTTACTTATGAACAATGTTACTTTAAGAGATGGTAACTATTACTTTTTCTAAACCACTGAAAAGCCGAAAAAATAATATAAAAACTAAAAAAAATAATATAAAAACTAAAAAAAAAAAGCAAAAAGCAAAAAAAAATAAAATAAATAAAATAAAATAAAAAAATTGGGCCTAAAAAAATATGAGAGACCTAGGAAATAAATAAAGACCAATTAAAAATCCAAAGAAGGCCTCAAATTGCTTGGCTGGAATGAATTTGGCGTGGACTAGGAATTATTGGTTTGGGCGGTTATGCCCATGGGTCATGGGTCGACCCGTCTCATGCATGAGACGGATCCCCTTGTTCTCATGGGAGACTTGCTCTTTATGGAATAGGCTCTTTGAAGTGGGACGTCCCAAAAAGGAAAATGGGCTCTTTGAAGTGGGATGGAGGGAGTATTAGATTAAACAAATCACAAATGCCAACATCTCTACATGTCACAACGACATTAACATACAAATTACAAATGGAGAAGACTCTGATTAAATAACCCTTCCATAGACTAACTTCAACACTACAACATACTAAACAATCGACAGCGCAATAAAATTTTCCTTGACAACAAAAAAGGTAACCTGACAAAAACTGGCTGTCTTCATCCGAAAGATAACATCAATCCAACAACAAAACATTATGTGAGATACCAAAAGCAAAGAAACCAATCCAACAAAATTACGTCCACCAACTTAATTTCACAGTCAATAAGTAGACTTCCTTCCCTCTTCAAGTTTCTTCTGCACTTTCTTCCCAAAATTTTCATCTGAAAACTCATCCACCAGAGAACGTTTCACACTCAAAACAGTTGAACTATCAATGGTTCACATCTTCTCAGGTATAATTGGTGTTATGAACTCCCCATCAGTTAACTCAAACTTGGAGTTTCTTTCAACACTAAAATACTTTTGAATGATGTTAACATCACTCGTGAGTCTGACCACAGAAAATGACCAACAACCTCTACAAGAACGTTAATCTTGAACAAACCTTCAAAACTCACCAGCTGATTAATCTCCTCAGGAATACCCTAAAAGCAGCAATGAATAGAAAAAAAAAACCTTAAGCTTCCAAGGGAGCCAATAAACAAATTATAAACTAAAAAAAATTGGGTCAACTTTAGTACCACAGTCCCGGTATACTTGGTCTTCATCTCAGTTGCCGACATACCAAGAAGTTTGGAAGCATCCCTATCCCATAAAATAATGGCAACATTTCCCGTACCATTCATAACCCTCACCTGAATTTTATACTTTAGACGACCATTAGTATCTTCAATGCTACACTTGACACAGAAAAATGAGTCGAGAAGGTGAATCATTTTCCTTGGACATTTCTTGCATCCCACATAACACCACTCATTCTTTGACTCAATAGCAATTATATGTCCGAAAGTCCAAAAATCTCCCCTTTGTTTCAGCTCGCACACCTGGGCCCATGTCCTATATCGATCCCTATTAAGGTCTAGATCTTCCTCAACGCATGGAATAGATGGGAGAGATATAGTGGCAATGGGAGTAATACTTCTCCCTTGAAGTTTAAGACTGTAAGTTATATACAAAGGATAAAAGATTATAAATAAAACATTCAAAGTGACAAAACTATAACGAATTTATTTACAACAAACCGCAATGTATATAATAACCTCTCCTGAAAATCATTGATTTATTTCTCATTAGAGTTGATCCAAAGCTTGGAGACATCATAGTAGGTAGCTACTTTTGACTAGAGGTGTAAGTAGTTCGGTTCAAACCGCGGTTCGCAACCGAACCAAACCAAACCATGCGGTTTAGTTCGGTTTTCAAGTAATCGTGGTTTGGTTCGGTTCCAAAAAATTTCAAACCGTATGGTTCGGTTTGGTCTGTGGTTTGGACCCCAAACCACGGTTCGAGACCGCGAGATCGAACCACCAAACCGAACCAATAAACCAAACCACCAAACCGTTCAATATTAAACGTAGATATGTATATCTTTCATTTTCACCTTACATTTAGATTTGAAAACCCCTAATTCTATTCATGGGTTTTAGCCCATAATCCTTTTTTTTTTGTTTTTCTTATAATAATGTTAATTCACTCTTTATCACATACCATTATAATTACTCAAATGGCATGTTGTTATAGGGATGGCCAAATCGGACCGGAACCGGACCGGAATCAGAAAATCGGACCGAAACCGGATCGGAAAAGCCCGGAACCGCCATGAACCGCCACGAAAATCGGAACCGGGGTAACCGGAACCGTTTTGGATAAGGGCCGGTTAAGGTTCACATAAATGGTGAACCGGACGGAACCGGAACCGGACCGGAAATTCCTTGTTTTTCAATAATTTTTAGCTTCTTTATTCATTATTGACTGAAACCGGACCGGAACGGAACCGGAACCGAAACCTTACCGGAACCGGATTGTGGTAACCGGAACCGGATCCTGGGTAAGCAAGGGCCGGTTAAGGTTCACCCTTTTGCCAAACCGGAATCGGCGGTTCCGAACCGGAACCGGGCCCGAAACCGGTTTTGGCCATCCCTATGTTGTTATCATAAACATTGAAGCACAATTTCAAGTTGTGTTTAAATATTGAATCTTTTATGTATGTTATGTTTGAAAATTCAAACAAACATGACAACGAATTGTGTATTTTGAAACCATGTTCTAATTAATTTTTAAGCAATATTCTATTTCATTATTTGAACCGTGGTTTGAATTGTGTAAACCGCGGTTCGAACCGAAAAATCAAACCGCGGTTCGAACCAAACCGAACCAAACCATGGCGGTTTGGTTCGTTTCGGTTTGAATTTTTTCATGATTCGATTCGGTTTGAGATTTTTTCAAACCGATTACTAGTAGTTCGGTCCATAAATTGGCTCAAACCGAGCCAAACCGAACCATTTACACCCCTACTTTTGACTCATCCAAAAATTTAGTCACACAACACAATTGACGCGCCCCCAAACTGTGGACCTACTTGGCCACACGCCGGGACACGCTCTGAAGAAGCCATAAAAAAAAACTTTCGAACTGTCCTTTCTAAAATTATCATTCTCAAAACCTGTTTAACGTTAAGAAAACTTTCCTAACTTACCATTAAAGGTAAAACCATTTAACTTCAAAAACTAACTCACACCCCATTCAAACCATTTACAAAACACACACAAACTTATTTACAAACCAAGGAACATAGTTCCCAAAATGAAAAATATTTACAATCCTTATAAAGTTGCAAAATAGGGACAACATCAAGTCTAGGAATACTACCCAATGTTATACATTTACATAATGTAACCTTATAAAATACCTTTCTCAAAACAATCTCCACTAGGCGCCCTCTCGGTGCTCAACGTGCCCTAGCCACTGGCTCGGCCCTGTCTAAGAAAGCAATAAAGGGACGAGGTGAGAAAAATTTCAGCAAGTTATTATATATGCAACAATATGATATGCAATCACATTAGGTAAGCATATAACATCAAATCATCCTATATATCACATTCTTATCAACACAAAGAAAGATATATATATATATATATATATATATATATACTCCCTCCGTCCCGGAACAATCTTCACACTTTCCCTTTTGGGCGTCCCAAAACTTACTTCACACATTTAAAACTTACCTAAAATGGAAAGGAATCTTTACTATTCCCTCCACTCATTCTCTCTCCTACATTATTTTAATACTCACAACACTATTATAATTTACTATTATCTCCACTCATTCTCTCTCCTATTTTATTTTCACACTCACAACACTTTCAATATAATACTCCCTCCTTAAAACCAGTGCAAACAGTGTTTGTGAACATTGTTCCGGGACGGAGGGAGTATATATATATATATATACATATAACACATAAGTGCAATAATGTAACACTTAGAAGGATACTGAGCCAAGGTTTCATCCTCAAAAGGATATCACGATCCGAGCAGCATCAGCAGCTGAAGAAGCGATTCCGAAACCCAATCACAGTAACAACAAACGGGACTATGACACAAAGTCATACCCAATAGTGCAACTAGACTACCCTTGAGCTAGTTCACTACCCCCAAACCATGGCCAATGGCTGGGCAAACAGGGAACCAGTGTATGGATTATAACAAACTCGGCTCGGTGCCATTATAATCCCATAACACTGCCCAACAAACAAGTACCAGCTGGACTTTCAAATATAAGCACAGTAATCACTACTTGCTTAACCAACCAATAGATGATTCCAAAGTAGGGAACCAAACCAATATATCATATCAAAATGATATCAACATGATAACAAGTGTCAATTAAAAGTAGCACTAAGGCTAAACCATCCTTGAACCAACTCAATTAAACTTAGGATTCCAAAGTAGGGAACCCTAATCAATCACATTATAAGATGTCAAACAATGCAAAAGGTGTAACACATAAGGTCTACACACTTATAATAGCCATTCAAGGAGGTATCAACAATCGTATAATGATATTAAACAAGTTAGGTTCAATGGTTCCAACCTACTTTAACCAAACATTTAAACATCTTCCAATTATCACAATTGGTATGTTAAGACATCATGTTGTTGTTCATACATTGTACTTTGATTGTAGTGTTCAATTGGTGAAAATATACATTTGGTAGATAGGGCAAATTTGCTTTGAAAATGGTTCAACAGAAACAGTGCAGGGCACGACTCGTGCCACTTGAATCCAGCATGGGTGTAACCAAATACACGACTCGTGGGCACGACTTAAAGCATGGCACGACTCGTGCCTTCAGCAGAATTCAGCACATCAACTGAATTTTCAGCAACTCCAAATGAAACATTTCCAAGCTTATTTTTTCAGCATAACAACCTTACCAAAACACCAACTTCAGTTCATGCATCCCAAAATGACCTCAAAATCTTTTTAAATAACCTAAATCCATTCTTATTCCAATTCAACACACACCAAAACTATTTTCCATTTAACCAAAACCAAACTCACTATTTCCACACACACCAAAACCATTCCCAATTAGTCAAAACTATTTTTTCCATTTCCTACCTCAAGAAAATGATCCAAAATCCCATACCATCATTTAAACAACAACAACATCAATTATAACACTAAATGAGCATATAATTCAAGAAAAATATAATAACTTACTTGAAATTAATTTAAAAACTTGAAAACTTTAATCGGATGGATTTGCTCCCCTTCTCCTCCCGAACACGACGAAACGAACGGATCGTTCAAAGAATTTTTCTAGAATTTTGTAGGGAATTTTAAGTAGAGAAGCTAGGGTTTGATTTGGACCATGGATTTTGAGCTGAGAAGGTTTCTTTTGTTAAAATGATGAAGCTACTTAATTTTTCCAAGGATAAATATAACTATTTACTTCTAACCTCCTTCAACCTATTAGACCATTCCCACATTAAATCCTTTATGTTATACTCTTTACACCCAAGCACCTTAAGAATTATAGTAAGTTACTAATAAATTTCAAAAGTTACCAATTTAACTACACACTCCTAATATTTTCATCTAAACATTAAATAATTTTTTTTTTATTCATATATTTAAAATAGCATATAAGTTATAAAATACTAACTAACACATAATGGCTACCAATTAATTGCAAAACATATAAATGAAGGAAATGCACTCTAAATATATAATTAAGCATGACTAAAAATAGAACCTAGGATTAGGGTCGTGACATTCACTCCCCCTAAAAGAAAATTCGACTCGAATTTTAACTTACTTACCTAGAAGGTCAAATAACCAAGGGTATTTCTGCTCCATCTCTTCCCGGAGCTCCCAAGTAGATTCTTCCACGTCATGGTTCCTCCAGACAAATCTCACGAGAGGAATACTCTTATTTCTCAGTTCTTGCACCTTGGTATCAATAACTTGAACCGGCTGCTCCACGTAAGACATATCCGATTCTATATCCTCGGGAATCCTCGGCAACACATGAGAAGGATCATATACATACTTCCGAAGTATGGAAACATGGAACACACTATGCATTTTCCCAAGAGATGATGGCAAATCAAGACGATACGCAAGATTTCTAACCCTTTCCACAATCTCAAAAGGACCTACAAACCTCGGAGCTAACTTACCCTTCTTACCATATCTCTTAATTCCCACTTTAGGTGAAACCCTCAAGAACACCAAATCTCCCTTCTGAAACTCAAGATCTCGCCTCCTTTGATATGCATAACTTTTTTGTCTACTCTGAATCGTAATCAATCGGTTCTGAATAATCTTGACTTTCTCAACTGAATCCCGAACCATATCAATACCCAAAATCTTGGCCTCCCCAAATTCGTCCCAACGGATTGGAGGTCTACACTTCCTCCCGTACAATGCTTCATAAGGGGCCATCTCAATACTCGACTGATAGCTATTGTTGTAAGAAAACTCAACAAGAGGCAAATGAACGTCCCAAGAATCCGAGAAGTCAACTGAACAAGCTCGCAACATATCTTTAAGAATCTGAATTGTTCTCTCGGATTGGCCATCAATCTGGGGATGAAACGATGTGCTAAACCTCAATTCTGAACCCAAAGCCTTTTGCAACGCTTGCCAAAATCGAGAAGTAAATCGAGGATCACGATCTGACGCAATGCTAACCGGAATCCCATGCAATCTTACTATCTCCTGAATATATAACTTGGCAAGCCTCACCATCGAATAACTAATGTCAATCGGTAGGAAATGAGTGGACTTCGTCAATCTATCCACAATCACCCAAACAACGTCATGCTTCCTACTCGTACGAGGCAATCCCGTGACAAAATCCATGGTTATATGCTCCCACTTCCATTCCGGAATCTCTAACGGCTGAAGCAACCCGGCGGGTCTTTGATATTACGCTTTAACTTGTTGACACATCAAACACTTTGATACATAATCCGCTATTTCCCTCTTCATATTATTCCACCAAAAGTGTTTCTTCAAATTTTGATACATTTTGGTACTCCCGGGATGTATGGCATACTTGGACTTATGGCCTCCATCTAAAACTTGGCTCTTCACCTCCTCAAGATTTGGCACACACAATCGGCCTCTGAATGTCAACACTCCATCGGGACTAAGAGAGAACTCCTTGAAATCTCCATACACAATCTTGTCCACAACTTTCTTCAACTCTAAATCACCCTTTTGACCCTCCTTTATTTGTTGAATCAAACTTGGTAAGGCACTAATGCTTGCAAAGATAGCTCCATGCCTCGACTCTCGGGGACACCAATCTCGAGCATCCTCCAACATTTTCCATTCCCGAACCATCAATGAAGCGACATAAGATTTTCTACTAATAGCATCCGCCACCACATTTGCTTTGCCCGGGTGATATGAAATAATACAATCATAATCCTTCAAAAGTTCCATCCATCTCCGCTGCCTATTGTTCAACTCCTTTTGTGAGAAATGGTACTTCAAGCTTTTATGATCCGTGAAGATCTCAAACTTCGCTCCATAAAGGTAATGCTTCCATTTGTGCAAGGCAAAGACGATAGCTGCAAGCTCCATATCATGAGTCGGGTAGTTCTGCTCACAAGAAGTCAACTTCCTCGAGGCATAAGCAATAACCTTCCCATTTTGCATCAATACACAACCCAAACCTTCCTTCGAAGCATCACAATATATCACCAACCCATCATTCCCATTTCGTAAAACAAGGACAGGTGCCGAAGTCAACCTCTTCTTCAATTCCTCGAAACTAGCTTGACACTTCTCATTCCACACAAAAGGTACATTTTTCCGAGTCAACTGAGTCAACGGAGTAGCAATCTTTTAAAACCCTTTGATGAATCTTCTATAATACCCGACTAACCCCAGAAAACTCTGAATCTCGGTGACTGTTTCCGGCCTCTTCCAACTAACCACAACTTCAATCTTGGAATGATCAACTGAAATTCCATTCTTTGACACAACATGGCCTAGGAAAGAAACCTCCTCAAGCCAAAATGCACACTTACTGAACTTGGCAAATAACTTCTCATCTCGTAGCACCTCCAACACCATTCGCAAATGTTATTCATGCTCCTCCCGAGATTTAGAATAGACCAAAATATCATCAATAAATACAACAACAAAAGCATCAAGATAGGGTTTGAAAACCCGATTCATCAAATCCATGAAAACAGCTGGAGCATTCGTTAAACCAAAAGGCATGACAAGGAATTCAAAATGACCATACCGAGTATGAAAAGCTGTCTTGGAAACATCCTCCGGACGAACCTTCAACTGATGGTACCCGCTTCTCAAATCAAGCTTCAAAAAGACTGTCGCACCTTAAAGTTGATCGAATAAGTCATCAATATGAGGCAAAGGGTATTTGTTCTTTACCGTCACTTGGTTCAACTGTCGATAATCAATACACAATCTCAATGACCCATCTTTCTTCCGCACAAACAACACTGGAGCTCCCCACGGCGAGACACTAGGTCGGATGAACCCCCGATCAAGCAACTCTTGCAACTAAGCCTTCAACTCTTTCAATTCAGCTGGGGCCATTCTATAAGGTTCCTTGGATATCGGAGCTGTACCCGGAAGCAAATCAATCCCAAACTCTATCTCCCTATCTGGAGGCATCACATATTCAGAAGAAAACACATCTGGAAACTCCTTAACTATCGGTATATCCCCAAATTCAGGCAACACTTTAGTAGTATCTAGGACACTAGCCAAGAATCCCGTACAACCACGAAGCAATAACTTCCTAGATTTCACATAAGAAATGACACGAATAGTCCCAACCGAAGGAATAGCCTCAAAAACAAACTTAGGCATATTCAGGACTGAAAAGGTAACAACTTTCTTATGACAATCGACTAAGGCATGGTACTTGCTTAGCTAATCCATACCCAAAATAACATCAAAATCATGCATATGTAACACTACCAAGTAAGCAGGTAACACATGATCTCATATATGAACATCACAAGCACGTAATACCTCATCGGTTACCAAACACTCTCCCATTGGAGTTGACACTTCTAGCACATAAGGCATAGACTCAACAGAAACATGCAATTGCGATGCAAAATGCATGGACACATAAGAATGAGATGAGCCAGGGTCTATAAGTGCACGTGCTCTCATACTTGCTATAAAAATAGTATCGCTGATGGCGTTGGAGGAATCTGTTGCTTGCTATTGATTCACCGCGAAGACATGACCCTGAACCTTAGGCCTTCCTGAAGAATCCCTCTTCTGTCCTTGAGAAGTCCCGACACCACTCGCGGATGCTTGCTTCTTTGGCTTGGTACAATCTTTCTGAAAATGCCCCGATTGCCCACAAATCAAACATTTCCCTTGTTTCTTCCAACAATGTTCCTCTACGTGCCCCTCCTTCTGACAATAAGTACAAACTTTCTTTGGTGCATTCCCCGAATTAAAACCCTGCCTTCGAACACCAAATTAACCTTGCGGCTTCCCTCTAAACTGAAATGTTGATCCTTGCCCTCCTCGATTATCTCTACTCTGTTGTTGTGGTCTACTTTGTCCTCCTTGCCTTTCGTACTAACCCCTTCCATTTTCCTCTTATGTTCTTCAATGTCGTGCTCCACATGATATGCACGATCCACGACATCTTGAAAACTTTGAAACTTGTGAGCCACTAACGGCGTTTGGATCACTGTCTTCAAACCCCTAACTAACCTTATGGCCTTCCTTTCCTCGGTTGCCACCAAATGAGTGCAATACCTTGATAACTCCGTGAACTTGGCCACATACTGAGCCACGGTCATCATATTCTACTCCAGATTAAGAAACTCTATCTCTTTCTTGTCTTGATCCACGGTTGGAATAAAATGTTCTTTGAATTTCCTTACCAAATTCTCCCATGTGTACGGAACATGGGCCTCGTCCCAACTTGCTTTTAAAGTTCTCCACCAATGTTCAGCCGCACCCGAAAACTTGTAAGACGCAAACCTGACTTGCTCATCCTTGGTACATCTTAACACCTCAAAAATCTTTTTCATGGCCTCAATCCATCTTTCCGCTTTTGCCACATCCGGCTCACCCTCATAACCGATAGGTTTCAACTTCAAAAACTGATCCAATCCCACCCTGGGCGCTGCTTGCTCTCCTTCTGTCTTTGGTCATTTATTGCCTTCATAGCCGCTTCTAACATTCCTTGGAACATATCCCGGGCCTCCTCCCGAACGTTTCCCTGACCTAAAGGTCCGGTCGGATCACCTTCTGCTCCTGCCATAACAAATGAGTACCTGCATAAAACATTTAACGTCACTCACTCAATCCATACTACCCTCCTAGGTCACGTAGTCACTCCAGACTATCCAAACCTAAGGCTCTGATACCAACTGACGCGCCCCATAACACTGCCCAACAAACAAGTACCAGCTGGACTTTCAAATATAAGGACAGTAATCACTACTTGCTTAAACAACCAATGGATGATTCCAAAATAGGGAACCATACCAATATAGCATATCAAAATGATAGCAACATGATAACAAGTGTCAATTAAAAGTAGCACTAAGGCTAAACCATCCTTGAACCAACTCAATTAAACTTAGGATTCCAAAGTAGGGAACCCTAATCAATCACATTATAAGATGTCAACCATTGCAAAAGGTGTAACACATAAGGTCTTCACACTTATAATAGCCATTCAAGGAGGTATCAACAATCGTATAATGATATTAAACAAGTTAGGTTCAATGGTTCCAACCTACTTTAACCAAACATTTAAACATCTTCCAATTATCACAATTGGTATGTTAAGACATCATGTTGTTGTTCATACATTGTACTTTGATTGTAGTGTTCAATTGGTGAAAATATACATTTGGTAGATAGGGCAAATTTGCTTTGAAAATGGTTCAACAGAAACAGTGCAGGGCACGACTCGTGCCCTATGGCACGACTCGTGCCACTTGAATCCAGCACAGGTGCAACCAAATACACGACTCGTTGGCACGACTTAAAGCATGGCACAACTCGTGCCATAGGGCACGAATCGTGTGCTCAGCTGAATTCAACACATCAGCTGAATTTTCAGCAACTCCAAATGAAACATTTCCAAGCTTATTTTTTCAGCACAACAACCTTACCAAAACACCAACTTCAGTTCATGCATCCCAAAATGACCTCAAACTCTTTTCAAATAACCCAAAGCCATTCTTTTTCCAATTCAACACTCACCAAAACTATTTTCCATTTAACCAAAACCAAACTCACTATTTCCACACACACCAAAACCATTCCCAATTAGTCAAAACTATTTTTTCCATTTCCTACCTCAAGAAAATGATCCAAAATCCCATACCATCATTTAAACAACAACAACATCAATTATAACACTGAATAGCATACAATTCAAGAAAAATATAATAACTTTCTTGAAATTAATTTAAAAACTTGAAAACTTTAATCAGATGGATCTGCTCCCCTTCTCCTCCCGAACACGACGAAACGAATGGATCGTTCAAAGAATTTTTCTAGAATTTTGTAGGGAATTTTAAGTAGAGAAGCTAGGGTTTGATTTGGACCATGGATTTTGAGCTGAGAAGGTTTCTTTTGTTAAAATGATGAAGCTACTTAATTTTTCCAAGGATAAATATAACTATTTACTTCTAACCTCCTTCAACCTATCAGACCATTCCCACATTAAATCCTTTATGCTATACTCTTTACACCCAAGCACCTCAAGGATTATAGTAAGTTACTAATAAATTTCAAAAGTTACCAATTTAACTACACACTCCTAATATTTTCATTTACACATTAAATAATTATTTTTATTTTATTCATATATTTAAAATAACATATAAGTTATAAAATACTAACTAACACATAATGGCTACCAATTAATTGCAAAACATATAAATGAAGGAAATACACTCTAAATATATAATTAAGAATGACTAAAAATAGAACCTAGGATTAGGGTCGTGACACATGCATTATGATAATGACACTAACATTATTTTCTTGCAAATACGCTTCTGTCTTTTGAGCTTCCTTCCCAATACATGAAAGAGTACTCCCCCTACGTTAATTAGAAAGTTATATGAAACCTAAGAAGAAACTGCAAGAATGAAATATAAGTGAATGGAAATAAGAATTAAACATAACATGGTAGGTGATTATGTATCACTAAATTATAGTATGTTTTAAATGGTGAAATCTATTAGCATTAACTCATTTCCTTTAGCAGATTTCTTCCTTTGCAGCGTACTACATTTGGACAATCTTTCAATGACATCTATGGAGAAAAATAGACATAGGTACAAAACAAACACAAAAATTATTAACTGGAAACCATTTACTTTGTACTGATTTTTTTTTTACCTACGAAACCTTGGAAAAATTCAGAAACTTTTTTCTATCAACACATTTTCACTCAGATCAGGTCTCTGTAGCTCTTCAAACATCTTAAAATCAAACATACTTCTCGGAAAGTCATCGTCCGAAATTTCAAGAACTTTTGTACGCTTAAAAAAATCAATTTGTAAGGGAAAACTGATGTTTTCATAGCCATGTTGTTGTCGGTGACAATGAAGTTTTGTATCAAATAGACACGGCCTTCTTTAAAGAGTGGACGTCGGTCGTTCAATTTCATAGCGTGCGACTGTTGCATGAACGCGTTTCCCCTAATGTGGAAGAAATGTAGTTAGGTTTTGCAACTAATAAAAAAATCTTTCCTATGCAAACATGAAGTGTGTGTATATCAAAACTTTTATGTACCTCACTATCATGCATGATGCATTCCATTCCGTATATACTAGATTGAGTATCCAGTGTTCGCAAGAAATACTTACGGACTACCCGGACCTTCACAACCCAATCAATCTTCTTTGGATGAAGATGACGCACAAAGGTACATATTGGATACATTTTTGGAGGAAGGTGAGTATCTAGTCTTTACATCTTATTAGAGACCACACTGTCTGTACATTTACATAGTGAGAAGTTATAATCTACTCAAATCAGCCAAATGTTTACTTTTTCCTAAATATAAGAACTGCATGCCTGAGTAAATCTGCAAAAAGGAAAAAAAAAACGTGTAACTCTAAAGTTACAGGGCCCAAAGCATAGATTCAGCACCCCCTTTCCCATTTCTTTTCATTTACGGTAGCTCAATTTGGTGTTACTCTATATTTCTAACAACAATTTTGTGAATTAACGCACAATTGTTAGAACATGAACGACCCATTAACCATGAACCGACTCATAACTAGATTAAGAAGAGAAGAGGAAGAAGAAGAAGACGGAAGCGTGTACCTTGTGATTCCATGATTGTTCTTAGTCTTGAGTAGAAGAAGGAAGTAGGGAGATAGTACTTCGAAGTAGGGAAGAGTAGATCTTCTAAATGATAGTGCCCACACTATAATCTTCTTAATGAATGAAGAGAATTCTTATGACTGAATTTTGTATGTCACTAGTGTCTCTAAATGGCTGATAGATAGCCTTTATATAGATAGAGAAGGGGCACTTCATTTAGGGACTACACCCTTTCATAAAGATGATGGTGTGAAGTTACCATTATGCCCATCATTTAATGGTACTTACACCTAATGGAATTCTACATATTTTGTCTATACTTCAACATTATTAAATGATTATAACACATGGAATTCAATAACACATATTAATTAATCCATGTTCTAACAATCTCCCACTTGGATTAATATTAATATGTATCTTTACTAAATAAATTCCTTAATCATTTATAACATGAATGACAACCCTTATGTGCACGTTTATTGTCATCCAATACAATCCCGTCCATTAGTCTTATAAGTATAGGGACTAAAGGGGCAGTTGTTGTAATTGATTCGCAACTAAACCCACATTAATCACATATATATATATATCCAACTAAATGACATAGATTAAGTATAGATATGTAGCATGAAATATTAATGAATATATATGAAGAATGCATATATATATTCTCCAACTAGTCCTACTTAACCAAATAAGATCAATATAAATAAAAACAACATAAAGAAATAGAAAACAACACAAACTCCTACTGATTTAAGCATTATCAAAAGTCGTTTCACCCATATGAGCAGTATGCTCGTGAAACATCAAAAGAGATTACGCTTTATAAAATGGATCCAATAACATGGAGTTTGATCTTATAAGTTGTATATCTATTTGTTTATTTTATACTTATTTCTCTTCAATAAGAGATATAACCTTATGATGTCTTTTGACATCTTTGCATCCATTAAAACATAATCGGAATACTTAATGATCTCAAAAAAATAATCCAATTTTATATACATAAGCATGTAGTTTAATGTTTTATAGGTACTTCATCATTCTTTTAGATGCGACTTAATGTTCTTCTTTTCCTAATTGCTTTGGTATTGACCAAGCATCCCAATAATAAATGCAAGGTTTGTACGAGTACAGACTTGCGCATACATTAAGCTTCCTACTGCCGGTGCATAAGGGATATTTTCCATATACTTGGATTTAAAATTAATCTTTAGGACATTTACTTTAAACTGAATTTATCTCCCTTAGAGACAGGGGTTTCATGTGGTTTACAATTTTCCATGCTAAACCTTTGTAATACCTTCTCTATATAGCTCTTTTGCGATAATCCCAAAATATATCGTAAATGATCATGATGAATTTGGATTCATAATACAAAAGATGCCTTACCAAGATCTTTCATCTCAAATTTGTTTGAGAGAAATTTCTTGGTTTCCTTTAAAAGGTCCTTATCATTACTAGCAAGAAAAATATCATCCAAATATCATCCACATATAAGACCAAAATAATAAATCTACTCCCACTGAACTTATGGTACACACAATCTTCACCAAGATTCATTTCAAAGCCAAATGAAAGAATAACTTGGTTAAATTTTAAGTACCATTGACGAGATGCTTGCTTAAGCTCATAAATGGATTTCTTAAGTTTACAAACCAGTTGACTAGTTTGATCCGAATTAGTCACCATTTCTGGTTTCTTCATATAGATAGTTTCCTCAATGTCGCCATTGAGAAAAGCTGTCTTAACATCCATTTGATGAAGCTCAAGATCATAATGTGCCACTAATGCCATAATGATCATAAAAGAGGTTTTAGAAGATATCGGAAAAAATATTTCTTTATAATCAATGTCTTCCTTTTGAGTAAATCCATTAGCAACAAGACGTGCCTTATATCTTTCCATATTACCTTGTTAATCCCTTTTGGTTTTAAATATCAATTTATAACCAATAGGTTTTACACCTTCAGGTAATGGGACAAGATCCCAAATTTCATTGTCTTTCATTGATTTTAACTCCTCATTAATGACATTGATCCACTTATGAGAATTAGGACTATTAATGGCTTCATGGAAGGTGATTAAATCATCTCCCACTAAACCTAAGGTGTCCTCATTCTCCGCAAGATACATATCATAAATATCCGGAATAAAACTTCTTCTTTCTCTAGTAGATCTCCTTAAGGGCACCGGTTCATCCTCATTTTGAGGTTGTTGAATTTCATTATGTCCAACATTTTCATGTTGTTCGTTATTTACGGGAGTCTCTATATTATTTTGAATTGTATGTTCTTTGTTGAATTTCAGGTACAATTACTTGATTTCCAACAGGAACTAAAGTTTGAGGAATAAAGAGTGGTTCCTCTAACTCTTCAAATTCAAAATCATTACTATTTCTCCCACTAAATTCAACATCCTCAAGGAACCTAACATTGTCAGTCTCGAAAAATGTTCTAGTTTTCGGGTCATAAAATTTATATCCCCTATATCTCTTAGCATACCCTACAAAGTCACTACCAACGATCTTAACGTCCATACGGAGTTTTGTCGGTAGCCTTTGAAGCAGCTCTATTGAGAATATAAGTAGCGATTTTTAATGCTTCGCTCATAATGAGTGAGGTAAAGAAGTACAAGAAAACATACTTCTTACCATATCCTTAAGGATTCTATTATGTCTCTCCAATATACTATGCTAGGTTTTCCCAGCATGGTGTAGTGAGTGACAATCCTACACTCTTCAAAATAACGAGTATAAAGGACCCGGACGTTATTCACCCAATACGTTATACCGTACGCAGTTTTCACCACCATGATCGGATTTAACGTTCTTAATGTTGGGCCCTATGTTTTTAAATCAATTTGTTTACAACTTGCATCAAATAACTTGGTACTAACGAACTTGAGTTGTTCTACAACTTGATCTTCTGCAGGTTGGAACATAGTTACGTTAACCCTATTTTTCAGGGAACGTGTCAAAGGAAGTGAAGACCAATTCAAAGACGTTTCCTCAGCAACAAATCGTTATCTCCTCCCTCAACAACAAATGGCGAATATATCTCAACAAGATCAGCATTACTCCCGAGATTTTAGGCCTATCTTTTCTCTTTGTGAATTAGCCGTTATTTGAGGTATAAAAGGGATCAAACACTGTATTTTGAACACACGTTCACTCTAGCCTAAGCTCCCTTTGAATACGCTCTTAGCATTGTAATCACCAAAAACACTTAGTAAACTTTCGGTCAAGGCAGGTACCAAAACCTCCCGGGATTTTATGCTGGCGAACAAGTTGTTCAAGAGCTTTCCCTAGTCAACAAACATCTTGTGTCCATTTCTATTCAACTTGATAGTCATTGTACCTAGATTCATATCACTTTAGTCATTTTTCTTCTCATCGAAATACACTTGTTGAAATTTGACCAAAACAATTTGGCGCCGTCCGTGGGAAACTTTGATTATTTGCGTAGAAATGGTTAATCCATCGTCCGGCAGTCAAGGTGAGGGGAGTCGGTCACTTCCTGCTTCCGGCATCCAAGGTAATCCACCTCCGAATGCAGAAGCTGTCAATTTGGAGATATTGTCCAACATGGCCGATATGTTGAAGAAAGTGAATGATCGGTTGGACGGCCAGGAGCATACGAATGCCATGATATTCAATGCCATTGATAGCCTGCGTAAAGGGAAGCAAGTTGAAACTCAAGTATCTACCCCATTTTCACCTTTGCGCCCTAGATCTCTGTTTGGTGCCGGTACAGGACCAAGCCATGCTGGAGATATCCCTATGTCCAACACCTTGCCAGCAGAAAGCACGATCGTGGCGTCCATTCCAATCGAGCAACCAAGATTCAGCCTACCAGCTAGCCAACCTATGCTGTCATCTTGCCACACCTATGCTACACCCTCAATGGGGCAAATAGGGAGTTTCTTTAATACTTTTGATACTTTCGCACCTCAGTTTAATAATACTCCTCTTTTTGCAGAGAACCAACTTGTTAAGGAAATGCAAACCATTAAAGAGTTGCTTCGAAGCGTGCCTGGAGTCAACTTGCCGTATCACCAAGTTTCTCCAACTTGCTATAATGAATTTCGTTTTGTGCCAGCAATAGCTAGCGTGGAGATCCCAAAGAAATTTTCAGTCCCCCATATGAAGAAGTAAGATGGAAGCACCGATCCAGCAGAGCATGTATTGTTGTATCAGGAATCAATGGATATCATAAGTATCCCCCCTATTTTTAAAGAAGCATGTTTTTGCAGGAGCTTTGGCTCAACCTTGTCAGGACCAGCCTTAAAATGGATAACAGGGCTTCCTCTAAACTCTATTTCTTCTTATGCTCAACTTGTCAATATGTTTATTAATCAATTTTCATGCAATAGGGCATTTGACAAGTTGACTAGTGATCTTTATAGAATTTGCAACAGCCTAACGAAAATCTTAAAGAGTATTTGCACAAATTTAATAAGGAGGCAGTCACTATACCCAACTTGGATGTATCCACAGCTACGGAAGCATTTCGTATAGGCTTGAAGAAGAGCTCTCTATTCTACAACGAGTTGGTGATGACTCCTGCAAAACAACTTAAAGAAATTAGAACCAGGGCCTTGCCTTTCATCAGATTGGAGGAGGATAGCTTGGCAATGGGGAAGTCAACTGGGAGGACTCCTACTCCTCTATTTGAGCCCTCTGACAGAAAATCGGATTCCCATCATTATAAGTCCAATCGGGGCAAACCCCCTGTTAAATCTGAATCTTCTAGAATTCATGTTGTAGATGATGATCAAGAGGGAGATGATAATGATTATCCAAAAATTTCTGAATACTGCTTTTCTGTGGACATTGCAGGAATCCTGTGCGCCATGGGAAATCTTGGAGATAAATCAAGGTGGCCCAAGAAGAATGACCAGTCAACAACTTGGAAGGTCAAGTCCAAGTGGTGCGCATTTCATGAGGATTTTGGGCATACCACCGAGAATTGTTTTGCCTTGAGGAAGGAAATTGCTCATTTATTGTCCAAGGGTCTTCTTAAGGATTTGTTGGGCAAGAAGAGGGTCAGAAGTGAATCCAAAGAACCTGATTCAGGGGAGCAGTCTAGACCCAAGAAAGTTGCACCTCCTCCAGCCACCAAGGTAGTGAATGTTATTTCAGGTGGGTCCCATATTTGCAGCACAACTTACTCTGCAGCCAAGCGTCATGCCAAAAGTTCTAAGGAGGATCAGTCAGAATTGCCTTCAAGGCGTCGTGACTTCACAGATGGTCATGTTATCTCCTTTGAAGATGAAGATAAAGACAACACGTTGGATCCTCATCATGATGGTCTAGTTGTTCAGGTGCAGATTGCTAATTGTATGGTCAAGCGAATTACGGTTGATGGTGGCGGCTCGGTCAACATAATCTTTACTCATGCTCTTGAAGATATGGGCATTCCTTTGTCCGGTTGTGAAGAATTCATCCGTCTTGGTAGGGTTCGGTGGTGAGGTGAAGCAAACAATGGAGAAATCAAGTTGCCTATCTATTTAGAGGGTATGAATTCTATGGAGAGGTTCTGTGTGATTGAGTGCTCTTCCTCGTACAATGTCATTTTGGGAAGACCTTGGATCCACAACATGAAGGCCGTACCGTCAACTTATCACCAGTGCGTCAAGTTTCCAACACCTTGGGGCGTGGCCAAGTTGAAGGGAAATCAGCAAGTTTCTAAAGAATGCTATAAGGTCAATATGAAAGCAAGTTCAGTCCCTCGACAAGCATAGCAATTAAAGAAAAAGGCCCAGGATGTTCTTGAAGCAGTGGAGCATGAGACAAAAAGCGTTCCCATTGATGAATCGAATCCTGAGGCCCAAGTGCAAGTTGGTATAGACCTTCCATCCGAAATTGAAGAGGAGCTGATCGAGTTCCTGAAAAGTTAGAAGTGTTGTTTTGCATGGAAGCATGAAGATATGACATGGATAAGCAAGGACATCATTACTCACAAGCTGAACATTGATCCAACCATCCGTCCTGTCCACCAAAAAAGAAGGAAGTTTGCCCAGGAGCGGAACCAGATCATAAAGGATGAAGTTGAAAGGCTTCTGAAGTCCAAGATGATCAGAGAAGTTCAGTATCCAAGGTGGTTGGCTAACGTTGTAGTGGTAGAGAAGAAGAATGGCAAGTGGCGAGTGTGCGTGGACTTCACCGATTTGAACAAGGCCTGTCCGAAGGATCCATTCCCTATCCCTCATATTGATTCTCTAGTTGATGAGATAGCTGGCCACGATATCTTGACGTTCATGGATGCGTCTTCCGGGTACCAACAAATTCAAATGGAGCCCTCAGACCAAGAAGATACGACATTCATGACTCCAGAAGGTATATATTGTTATATTTCTATGTCGTTTGGTCTTAAAAATGCAGGGGCAACTTATCAGAGGCTGGTGAACAAGATGTTCAAAGACCAACTCGGCAAGACGATGGAAGTCTATATAGACGACATGGTAGTAAAATCCAAGCATATTGAAGATCATGTAGAACACCTTGCTGAGGCGTTCAACATTTTGAAGGCTTTCAACATGAAGCTCAATCCGGCAAAGTGCAACTTTGGTGTTAGAGCAGGTAAATTCTTGGGCTATATGGTAACCAAGAGAGGAATTAAAGCCAGTCCCGAGCAGATCAAAGCCATTCTCAACTTGGAATCTCCTAAGAATATCAAAGGCGTACAAAGGTTAACAGGTAGAGTAGCTACTTTGAATAGATTTATATCTAAATCATCTGATAAGTGCAGGTTATTCTACGAAGTATTAAGAAAGAATAAACTCTTTCAATGGACTGACCAACATGAGGCAGCTTTTAAACAACTTAAAGAATATTTGGTGACGTCACCCCTACTTGCCAAACCAGAACATGGTGAGCACCTTTATTTATATTTAGTTGTATCTGAAAATGATGTTAGTGCAGTGTTGGTGAAGGAAATCGAAGGTGAACAGCATCCTGTTTACTATATAAGTAAGTCTTTATTAGATGCTGAAACAAGGTACTCTCATCTTGAAAAATTAATATTAGCCTTAACTACTGCTGCTACAAAACTACGTCATTATTTTGAAACACATTCTATAATTGTTAGAACTAATTATCCTATGAGAAATGTGTTGAGAACTCCAGAGATGTCGAAGCGGAGTTGGCGAGTGGTCGGTCAAGTTGAGCACGTATGATATTTCGTATGAGCCAAGAACAGCCATCAAATCTCAGGCCCTAGCCGATTTCGTAGCTGACTTCAGTCCAAGTTTGCAGCCCGAGGTGGAACTGGAAGTGCAACAACTTGAAGGTAAAACTATTCCTAGATTTTGGACACTGTTTACAGATGGAGCTTCAAATTCCAAAGGAATTGGCTTGGGAATAGTCCTAAAATCCCCTCAAGGTGATATCATACCTCAAGCTGTATCTTGTGAATTCAGTGCAACAAATAATGAAGCCGAGTATGAAGCTTTAATCATGGGTTTAACTACAGCTTTAAGTTTAAATATTACGCATATAAATGTATTTGTTGACTCTCAATTGCTAGCTAACCATTTTAATGGCAGTTATATGGCGAAGCATTCCAAGATGACTCTGTACCTCCAACATGTTAAGGCTTTAGCTTCGAAATTTCTATCATTCTCTTTGGAACAGGTTCCTAGAGAGGAGAACACAGAAGCGAACGCCTTGGCCAACTTGGGTTCAACTTGCAAATCAATGTTGCACACTAATATCCCCATTATTTATGTTAAGTACCCGATAATAGACCAAGTTGAGGAAACTCAGGTGGTTACTCAACCTACTGGGGCACAAGATGCTAAACCTTCTTGGACCCAACCTGTAATCGAGTTCCTTCAACTTGGAACTATTCCTCCAGTTATTAAGAATGTTAGATCTTTTAAGATTCTTATTTCAACTTTCGTTTTGATAGATAATGTGCTATTCAAGAAATCTTTTGCAGGACACTATTTGAGATGTGTTGATAATGAGCAAGTTGAACTGGTGCTTAAAAAATCCACGAAGGAATATGTGGGAATCATTCTGGAGGAAAGGCATTAGCGTCAAAGGCCCTCAAGATAGGATATTATTGGCCAACCATGCGTCAAGATGCCATGAGCTATGTACAGAAGTGTGATGCCTGCCAAAGACACAGCAACATCTTGCATCAACCTGCTGAGCCTCTACATCCTATAGTCTCATCTTGGCCTTTCATGCAGTGGGGCATGGACATTGTGGGCAAGTTGCCTAAGGCTCCCGGAGGCAAAGTGTTCATGTTGGCATTAACCGATTATTTCTCAAAATGGATCAAGGCAGAAGCTTATGTACAGGTAAGAGACAAGGAGGTAATCTCATTTTTAAAGAAAAACATAATTAGCAGGTTTGGCGTGCCATCAGAGATCATATGTGACAACGGGTCACAATTCATAAGTAAGAAGACCAGAGATTTTTGTACTCGCTGGGGCATCAAGTTGATCATGTCGACGCCTGTCCATCCTCAAGCCAATGGTCAAGCTGAGTCAAGCAACAAGTTGATCATCAACAACTTGAAAAAGCGTCTAGATCAAAAGAAGGGAAAGTGGGCTGAAGAATTACCACTCGTACTTTGGGCAGATAGGACCACTACAAAAGGAGCCACAGGTAGAACTCCATATTCTTTGGTGTATGGAGCAGAAGCTGTAATTCTAGTCGAGGTGACAATCCCAACAGCAAGGTATGGCTTATTAACTCAAGATGAAAATAATCTCTTGCTAACCCAAGATTTAGATACGATTGATGAGATCAGGGATTTAGCCAAGATAAGGATGGCAGCTTATCAACAACGAATTGCTAGATCGTATAACAGGAATGTCAGAATAAGAAGGTTCCAGGTTGGTGATTTAGTTTTGAGAAAAGTATTTCAAAATACAAGAGAATTGAATGCAGGTAAGTTAGCCCCCAAGTGGGAAGGACCATATCTCATCGATGCTGAAGCTGGCAAAGGTGTATATTGGTTGTCAACCCCAAGTGGAGACAGAATCCCTAGGAGTTGGAATGCCATCCATTTGAAGCTTTACTTTATGTAAGTCCAGTTATTAACAACTAGACTTCTCAGGTACGATTTATTTTTGTTGCCAAATACATTCATATATTTCAAGTTATCAAGTTTTATTGAGAATCCTTACTAACTTAAGCATCGGAGGGGCGTTAGCTACGCTAACGCCCAACCCTAACATGAATTTGTTTTGCAAGGTGCAACTTGAGCAAACGAAGTAGGCTCAACATGTTGACACGCCAGTACGGCTGATACTTGTTGAGACCTAAAATTGGAGTAGGTCTAAGCATGTTAAATATGCCAGTACGGCTCCAACATGTTTGGACCTAGGAAGAAGAATTTCAACATGTTGACACGCCAGTACGGCTGATACATGTTGAAACTCTAGCTGGAGAGGGATAGAACTTGTTGACACGCCAGGACGGCTGATGCTTGTTCTATCTCTTCAAACGGTTACCTCTATCAAAGGTACGATTTACATGTGGTTAAAATATATTCATCTTTGCTTATGAATCAAGGTTTTGACACCTTCGCCTGGGCGCACGATTTCACACTTATTCAAGTTGTGAACTATTGGTTGTAACATTATCATGTTACCTACGGCTTATAACATCAACATGTTATCTAATGAACGCAAGTATTTATGAAAAACCCTTCATACTTCTTTAAAAACCTTAAAAGTGTTTTCAAAAGATTTTGCAACTAGAGGACGAGTTGGGTAAGCCAACCAATCCCTGAAAACCTAAGAAAGCTTGGAGTACTAGCCCAACCTAGTACTCCCAAATAAATTATTTTGGGCTCTTATGAGCCATTACATACCAAAATAAAACTTGTTTTGGGGACATACCCCCCATTTTTTGTGCATACCAACAAAGGTATGACGAATAAAAACCAAAAAAGAAATTGTTTTTGTTCACCCATCCAAAATGCTCAAAAAAGTTTCAAATTGTTTTTAAACTTCTTGGCCTGCTGCCGCCGGTGTTGTGTTAGTCTCCTTCCCATGATCATTTTCTTTGACTTGAGCTACCACTATGGTACTCAAAGCTTTGCTAGTATCATCAACCAGAGCTTCAAGAGCCGCGGAGTTCACCTCTCCCCCATCTGCTGGTTCACCAATAAAATCTTCCAAGGATCTTTTTTCTTCCTCCACATCCCAATCCGGAGCCAACCCGTTCTTATACTCTTCCATAAGTTGGATTCTGGCTTCAAACACCGCTTTGGTAGTGTTGAACTTGAAGTCCTCTTTTGCAGCATCAAGTTCCTTTTCATGGGGTTCATTCTCCTTCACTTTCTCAGCCCTGGCAACTTCCAACTCCTTCTTCGCAGTCTCAATGTTTTTCTTCAACTTCTCTACTCCCCAGCATTCTTGTTGGCTTGTTCCTTGTATTCCTCGGCTTCACAGTTGTACTTGGCTGCTTTGATCTTCAAAACATCGAACTGGTCCATGATAGGACACATAATATCCGCGACCTGAGTAAAAGAAGTATTAGCACTCATCAAATCTTGAGCAAGGTTCAGGTTTCCTCGTTTTACCTTATCAACAAAACATGCTATCGCATCTTTTAACTTCTTCCTTGCTTTCACCATATCACAATCATCATTCGCATCCATAGCCTCAGCTTCTGATAGCTTCCTTTTCTTCGCTTCCTCCTTCTTCTTGGAAGCATTCAAATCAGAACTAGAGGCCATAGACATTGGAGTTGGAGGCTTACTTTCCTTCTTGGCAATCCTCTTTGCCTTAGCTGCAGCCATTAAGTCAGCAACACTCACGTTGGATTTTGATCGTGTAGCTGCAATAAGGAAATAAGAAATTGAGATAACTGGAGGATTAGAACAACTTGCGAAAGATACAGAGATTTTGAGGTATCAAACCTGTAGACATTTCGGGTAAGCTTGGGGGTAGATTTTCTTCAGGTTCAACTTCTGCCTCACCTTCAACCCCTTCGACAGAGAACTCAACAGGGAATGCCTTAAAGGTCCTATCGGATGCACCCAATTTGAGAAGCTGGTTTACGTTTTCTTTCGTCCCTTCTTGCTCCGGAAATAAGTCCGACAACTTAGCAACTTCTACAAAGGTAATTTTAGTGGTCAGCTATCAAAGTGTTAAGAAACATTAATAGAATAGAAAAAATTATTTGCACTACCTTGAAACCTCCACTTGGAAATTACACCCTCCTCGTGACCCAAGGTATCTCTCCTTGCAAAGAAAAACTTATTCTTCCACCCTCTATCAGCAGGATCATTGTTGGAGATCAAAATAGGCTCACCACTCTTAACCCTAAAACAGAACCTTCCAGGGCCAAAACCCCTTAAATCCATGGTGTACGCCAATTCTTCTAACCCAACATTCAGATCGGTCCTCTCTCCTAATTTAACTAGGGTTTGCAAATATCTCCAACCTTGAGGCATCAGTTGGGCATAGTTAAGTTTGGTGCAGGAAAAGAATTCGGTGATCAAGTCGGGGAAAGGAAATTTTAAGCCTATAACAAAGGGATATTCCGGGAAGCATACCCAAATAGGGGAATAGCATTCAGAAGTCAAATCAGGGTGGGTGAAGAAGATGGTTTCGTAGGGCATGGCATGATTTTTCTTAATGATTTCTAGGTTAGCCTTAGGAATCAAGCATTTTTCATTATCGGGTTCTTTCAGCAAATTTTGGGTTATGAAACCCTTAGGCAAACCCTCGTCACTCTCGATAACAACGAATTTCTTTCGACCCATTTTTTCAAAAGCGAAACAACAAATTACAGAGAGAAAATTAAGTTGAAGCGAGAAACTCACCAGAAATTTCTACTTGGTTTTACTCTCCGACCGTCTTCCTTGGTTCTTCCTCTAGAAACCTCTGTTAAAACTACGTTTTTGATTTTGTGAAAGAGAGAGTTGAAGAGGGACTGTATTTATTTAAAGATTGAGAGCGGTTGGGACTCCAAAAAGAATCATGACTTTTGCCTTGGAACTACCCAGAACCATCCCATCAAAATCCTTTCGTTTTAAAAACCGCCGTATATCACAGTCCATTTTTGGCAAACTTTTTAAATTTTTTTGTCTCTTTATATTCCTCATTTTAAAATTCAAAAAGTTTGGGGGCAATTGTTGGGCCCTATGTTTTTAAATCAATTTGTTTACAACTTGCATCAAACAACTTGGTACTAACGAACTTGAGTTGTTCTACTACAACTTGATCTTCTGCAGGTTGGAACATAGTTACGTTAACCCTATTTTTTAGGGAACGTGTCAAAGGAAGTGAAGACCAATTCAAAGACGTTTTCTCAGCAACAAATCGTTATCTCCTCCCTTAACAACAAATGGCGAATATATCTCAACAAGATCAACATTACTCCCGAGATTTTAGGCCTATCTTTTCTCTTTGTGAATTAGCCGTTATTTGAGGTATAAAAGGGATCAAACACTGTATTTTGCACACACGTTCACTCTAGCCTAAGCTCCCTTTGAATACGCTCTTAACATTGTAATCACCAAAAATACTTAGTAAACTTCCGGTCAAGGCTGGTACCAAAACCTCCCGGGGTTTTATGCCGGCGAACAAGTTGTTCAAGGGCTTTCCCTAGTCAACAAACATCTTGTGTCCATTTATATTCAACTTGATAATCATTGTACCTAGATTCTTATCACTTTAGTCATTTTTCTTCTCATCGAAATACACTTGTTGAAATTTGACCAAAACACTTAATAGTCTTTCTTATGCCTTAAAAGACTTGAAAACGTCCAATGATTGAAACTTCACATGAAGAAAATAATGTATCTATAACGAGAGTAATCATCCATGAACGTAATGAAATATTGTTGACCATTCCATGAAGGGTTAGTGAATGATCCACAAATGTCCATATGAATTAGTTCCAAGAAGTTTGATACTCTCAAAGATACTATTTCCTTTAATGTTTGTAAATTTTTTCTTTAAAACACTAAATGCAAAAGGTTTTATCCGAAGTATCAAGTTGTTTTAGGATTTCCTCCGACATAAGCTTTATCAATTCTCCCTTTGGAGATATGACCCAAACGCCTATGTCATAGAATACAAGAATTTTCGCTTGATAACTTTTGCTTAGTGCCTTTAGTTTAGGTTTCATTATTATGGGATTCATCCATTTTCTTGACTGTGTCAAGAAAATAAAGATTATCGATATATGACAAAGTACTAGTACCGACAAGCTTGGAATTTAAAATAAAGATCACATTTATTATTATCAAAAGAACAAGAGTAACCTTCCTTGTCCAAAATTGTGATATATATTAAATTCCATCTAAAAAATGGTACAATGAATGTATTATTTAATACAAAATAATAGCCAGTACTTAACATTAATCTAAAATCCCTATGCCTATAACTTCAATCGGATTTCCAGCTTCCATATAGATGTATTTCTCATCTTCACTGGGGATTCGGTAATTCAGGCAACCCTGCATACATGAACTAATGTGAGTTATTGCACCAAATACAACCACTATGTATATTAAGGAATTGAAACCAAATTTGCCTTAGTACAAACAAGACCAAATGATATACCATTCTGAATTCGCCATTCGCGATACTTATGGTAATCATTCTTCATGCGAGTAAGGTCCTTGCAAAAGAAGCATTTCTTGACTTTATGATCCTTAAATGATCCCTTATGCTTCTTACTTGCAACCGCAATTTCCTTCCCTCTTCTCTTAATCCCACGAGAAGAAGTAAATGCTGAGTGAGTACTTTCTAATTTATGATATTTCATCCTATCTTCCTCTAATGTCATATGTGAAAGTAATCCATTAATATTCCACTTGTACTTTCGACATTTATAGGTCACCTCAAAAGGACCAAATTGAGGAGGAAGATAGATCAAAACTAAGTGCACGAGCAAATCTTCTGAAATCTTTAACTTAAGTGTCTTTAGTTTGATCGAAAGATGAAATAATTCAATAATGTACTCCCGAAGATTTTCCTCACCCTTGTACCGAATGGAAACAAGTTTCCACAAGAATTCAAGAAAAAAACTCAGCATTTTCAATTTCAGAGACATTGTCCAAAAATGTCTCTGAAACTGCATTTTCCATGATCATTAGACTCACGCGGTTGGACCGTTCCCATTGCTCAACATTTTTCCGTTCTATAACGGTATTTCCTTTAGTGAGAGCATCGGGACTTGATTCCCCTAATGCGTGATCAATGTCCATATTGCCTAAGATCATCGTTATATTATTTTTCCAAGTTTTAAGTTTAGTCCCAGTAAGCAAAGGTACATCATTTATAGCAGTAGTTACGGATGAAGCATTAATCAAATCTGAAGGAGAAGAACAAGAATGAAACAAAACATATATAAGAAACTACACAATGATTAATTATATCAAATGAATTCCATCAAAATAAAAGATAATCAATATGACATCAAGACTAATCTTTGAATTGCGAATTGACTCACAATTTGATTTATCTTAGGGTAAACAAATAGCTTAAACAATACACTTTAAATACTTGCCTTCCTTTGGGCCGGTTCAAGTATAGAAAATGTCCTAAAGTTTAAGGTACTTGTTTCCCGGTAATAAAGAATATAAACAATACATTTTAAACACCCGCCTTCCTTTGGAATGGTTCACAACATTTAAAATGACCAAAAGTTTAGTTCAATTATATTACCCCATGAATGTAAATACTTAGTCAATAACAAGGTCTCCTTTGGGAAACAAGCATGTTATCACATATCAATATTTACACTCATTACTTTAACAAATTTGTATTTAAATAACGTAAATTGCTTTGGCAACAATATTATTTAAACAATGAATAAATTTGTTTAAGCATATAATTAATCATACTTTAGGGCACATAAGAATTTAAGGCAATTTCTGAAAGTTTAAAGGCAAACAAACAAGTGAAATGTATTATTAAAATATAGTATCCTTTTGTTCTACCTGTCCATTCTTAAAGTTTGATAACTCTATGAATCACCGAAGCGCGACTGGTGTCCAGATACTATAATTTACTAACAAATTTTCACAAAATTCTGGGCAAAACTCAAAAAAAATCTCTCTTCCCTAGTCAGAGCACGACTCGTGCCCACGAGCACGAATGGGGCACGAGTGAAAATGAATTGCTTGATTTTAATCAGAACGACTTGGAAGCTTGAAAACGAGTCGTGGGCACGAATGAGAGGCGTCGGGCCCTTTGCCAGGACAACGAGCCATACACACCCAATTAGACTATCAATTCTTAACTTAATAGTGAATCAATATTCAACCAAAGCAAGTAGATCCGCATACTCACATCGCATTTTTAAATGTGTGGCTATGCATATGAACAAACTCACAACGCATCTAAGGATGGTGGCTATGTTCAAAAATGGGATAATCTTACATTAAGAATTGAAAGCCTTTTGAGTAAATTTATAATTTAGAAGTAACATAATACTCTAGAATCTGAATTAGAGTATGAAAATAATTCAAGAACACATGATGAACGTGGAATCTTTTCAAGAAATAAAAGCATAAGGCTTTACAAGAAACTCAAACTCAATCTAGTATATGAGTAGGCTCTGATACCAATTGTTAGAACATGAACGATCCATTAACCATGAACCGACTCATAACTAGATTAAGAAGAGAAGAGGAAGAAGAAGAAGAAGACGGAAGCGTGTACCTTGTGATTCCATGATTGTTCTTAGTCTTGTTCTTGAGTAGAAGAAGGAAGTAGGGAGATAGTACTTCGAAGTAGGGAAGAGTAGATCTTCTAAATGATAGTGCCCACACTATAATCTTCTTAATGAATGAAGAGAATTCTTATGACTGAATTTTGTATGTCACTAGTGTCTCTAAATGGCTGATGGATAGCCTTTATATAGATAGAGAAGGGGCACTTCATTTAGGGACTACACCCTTTCATAAAGATGATGGTGTGAAGTTACCATTATGCCCATCATTTAATGGTACTTACACCTAATGGAATTCTACATATTTTGTCTATACTTCAACATTATTAAATGATTATAACACATGGAATTCAATAACACATATTAATTAATCCATGTTCTAACAACAATATGTACTCAAAACTAAACGAAATGCTATAATAAAATATAGTGATTTTTCGTAGGTATTTTTTAAAAAAGAAAAAATAAATAAGAATTACTCCCTCCGTCCCAATAAGTGCTTCACCCTTTTGGGTGGGCACGCAAATTATGGAAATGGGAGGGAAAAAATTGTTGTGAGTGTAATTTGAAAATAGGAGAGAGAATTAGTGAAGGGAATAGTTGTGACGACCCCAACCCTAGGCAATCTGAATACTCCTCAAACATGTGAGGCGCCCGCCTCAACAAAGTCCATGCGCCCACCTCAGTTCATCCATGCCACCTCTGATGTCTCGGCCTCCCATGCGGCCGCTTCACCTAGTACCAGGCGCACGCCTCACTCTACTGCCTCAGCTACATCAGTTCATTCGGCTTCCATTCATGCACAGACTGTCTCTTCATTTCTTGGTTAATGTATTTATTTATTTTTGCCTCTTAGTCTTTAGGCTTTTCATCTAGCTTTCCTAGTGTATAAATTGTTGTATTGTGTAAATGAGAAATCATCTTTCACCATTACTTTATATGGTATCAGAGCCTTCTGATCACTTTTTATTTCTCTTACAAAACTGCATATCACCTCTTCCATGGCCAACAGTTCATCCTCCACAATCCCAAACCTGGCCGAGCCAACAAAACCCATTCTCTTAGTCAACCTATCCCAATGCAAAACTTTAACCCCTCTCACATATCTTTGTTGGTCCTCCCAGGTGGAATCCCTGCTCTTTGGCTTGGATTTACTTGGTTTTGTTGATGGTACCCATACCCCACCACCCGCCAACATCAAGGCAAATGACATAGACGTACCAAACCCAGCCCGTACCACATGGAACCGGCAAGATCGCCTCATACTCAGTGCTCTTCTAGGAACCCTTGACACCTCTGTAGCACCACTAGTATACCAAGCAAAAACCTCGAACGAAGCTTGGACCACCCTTAAAACCACCTATGCAAACCCTTCTCGTGGCCACATATTGCAACTCAAGGACCATCTTGCCTCTATCACCAAGTCTTCCCTCTCAATCACCGAGTACATGCAAACCATAAAGGCATGCACTGACAAACTAGCTATCCTAGGAAAACCCGTAGACCCCGAAGACATTATTTCCACCATTCTTAAGGGTCTCGACCATGAAACCTATAAACCTATAGTCGACTCTATTCGTGCCCGTGACGACCCAATCTCTTTTGAGGCCCTCCATGAGAAGCTAATCCACCATGAACTCACCCTCAAACAACATCTCCCACCGTCCTCTCTTCCCATGTCAGCCCATGTTGCCCTAACCCACCCTCATCCTCAACACTCCTCCACCCGCCAATACCCAAGCAACCCCCTGCCGAAACACCCCATTCTACCCACACCCCCACAAAACCGTGCCTCCTCCTCTACTCCCTTCAAAGGAAAGTGTCAATATTGTCGTTACGTCGGCCATGTCATCTCCCAATGCCGTCAATTCAAGCGTGACTACCCGAGTGTTGTTTTTCCCCCTCCCCCATCCTCAAACCGTTACCCTCGCACAAATACCAACTCTAACCCACCACAAGCCCACACAGCAGCATCCTCTCCCTTTCCCCAACCCATCTCTTGGCTTGTCGATAGTGGAGCAACTCACCACTTAACCAACGACCTCTCCACCCTTGCTCTTCATCACCCATACGATGGTTGTGACGACGTCATCATTGGTGACGGCTCTTCACTTCCCATCTCCAATATAGGTTCCTTCTTTGTTACAACCTCTCACTCTACTCTTCAATTTAATAACGTTTTACATGTTCCTCTAATCTCTAGAAATATTCTTTCTGTTTCACAATTTTGCAAAGATAATCATGCCTCTATTGAATTCTCACACTCTTCCTTTGTTTTTAAGGAACTCTCGACCCAACGGATTCTTCTCCACGGAGCAATTGACCGTGGCATCTATGTTTGGCATCCCACCTCTCCTCAAGCTCTCATTGGCACCACCTCAGCATCTCTTCAATCTTGGCACCACAGATTAGGCCACCCCTCCTCCCCCGTTGTTTCCCTTTTAAAATAAAAAGTTCACTTTGCGTATTCCATCTGATAGTTCTTTTACGCATTGTAACCCATGTCTTACTAATAAAAGTCACAAGCTTCCCTTCTCTGTCTCTTCCCTACAAACTAAAGCTCCTCTCGAACTTGTTTTCTCCGATGTTTGGACATCACCAATATACTCACATGACAACTACAAATACTATGTCATCTTTGTGGATCATTTTACCAAATATACTTGGCTTTACCCTCTAAAAAGAAAATCCGACACACTTCTCACATTTACTCGCTTTAGAGCTCTCGTTGAAAAATATTTCTCCCGTCCCATTATTCAACTATTCTCTGACAATGGCGGTGAGTATCTTAAACTCACACCATCACTTCTTCAAGAAGTTATCTCTCATCTCACTTCCCCCCCACACACTCCCGAACACAATGGCTTTGCCGAACGTCGTCATCGCCATTTAGTCGAAACTGCCCTCTCTCTTCTCTCTCATTCTCAGCTTCCCCTCATTTTTTGGTCCCATGCCCTCACTATCGCTGCCTATCTCATAAATAGACTGCCCACACCTACTCTCCAAAATGACTCCCCTTACCTAAAATTATTCCAAAAACCACCCAACTATACTAAACTTCGAAGCTTTGGGTGCTTGTGCTACCCGTGGCTTAAACCATACACACCTCACAAACTCGCTCCTAAGTCTACCCCTTGCATATTTGTTGGCTATTCACCCTCTCAAAGTGCCTACCACTGTCTAGACCCGAAAACTAATCGAGTTTACACCTCCCGTCATGTTCGTTTTGTCGAGACAGTATTTCCATATCAAACTCTCACCAACAAACCGTCCCCCCCATCAAATATTTCCCCAGATGATTGGTGCTCCCTCTCCATTACTATATTACCAAACACTACAACATTACCCACTACCCAAAACCCCACTGTCATCTCAGACCAACTACCCCAACTACCAACTGAAATTCCCCATCCCACCAACCAACCACTTCCTACTACCGAACCAACCCAACCTACTGGCCATAACACCAATTCTGAAACCCCTACTGCCATCCATGAACCTACCATCCCGACGCCTACCACCCTCCTCCCTACCCACTCGGCCGAACCAAGTACCTCCACTCCAACCCCTCAAACCACTCCTCCTCCACGCACCATAGAAGCAAGACTTTCCCATGGCATCCGAAAACCCAATCCAAAATATGCTAACCTTGCCACCCTTCCCTCACCTAATTCTCTTCCCACCTCCACCAAACAAGCCCTCTCTATACCCCATTGGCATGCAGCCATGCAAGAGGAATACAACGCTCTTATGCGTAATAAAACTTGGACTCTCGTCCCGTCCCATGAAGCTCCAAATATAGTCGGGTGCAAATGGGTGTTTCGTATTAAATACAATCCCGATAACTCCATTCATAAATACAAAGCTCGTCTTGTGGCTAAGGGCTTTCATCAACGCCCCGGTCTTGACTACTCCGACACATTCAGTCCGGTGGTCAAGCCCGTCACCATTCGCCTCATTCTCTCTTTAGCAATCACTCGAGGTTGGTCCCTTCGCCAACTTGATGTCAATAATGCCTTTCTTCAAGGCCAACTCTCTGAAACCGTTTTCATGTCTCAACCTCCCGGTTTCCAAAACACACACACTCCGTCTCATGTATGTCGTCTCTCGAAAGCCATCTATGGCTTAAAACAAGCACCACGTGCTTGGTATACCGCCCTCAAACACTACCTCCTCTCTTATGGGTTTTTCTCCTCATTATCCGACCCTTCACTCTTCATCTACTCCAAAAATTCAAACCATCTTTTTCTCCTAGTCTATGTCGACGACATTGTTGTCACCGGTCCATCCGACTCATTTCTCTCCACATTCATTACTGGTCTTTCCACTCGTTTCTCTCTGAAAGATCTAGGCCCGCTCTATTATTTTCTTGGCATTGAGGTTACCCCCAACCCCGATGGCCTCCTACTCTCTCAGTCTAAATATATCAACGATATTCTGTCCAAACATAACATGGACAACTCCAAACCCTCTCCCACTCCTATGTCCACATACCCACCTCTCTCGGCTCATCCTCGCACGCCCATTCACAATCCAACTGAGTTTCGAGCTATCATTGGTAGTCTCAAATATCTCTCCCTCACTAGACCCGACATCGCCTTCCCAGTCAACAAGTTAGCTCAATTCCTCCACCACCCACAAGAAACCCACTGGACAGCTCTAAAAAGGCTGCTTCGGTACCTCCGCGGTACGACACTCTTGGGTCTACAACTCTTCAAACATACTCCCCCTATTCTTCATGCTTTTTGTGACGCGGATTGGGCGGGTGACAAGGACGACTTCATGTCCACCACCGGCTTTATTGTTTATCTTGGTCTCAATCCGGTTACATGGTCTTCAAAGAAACAACGAGCTCTTTCTAGGTCCTCCACCGAGGCTGAGTTTAGAGCGGTCGCTGCCACCACCGCCGAGCTCATTTGGATTACAAACCTCCTGACCGAACTCGGCATAAGCACCTCCACAACTCCGGTTATATACTGTGACAACTTGGGGGCTACAAGTTACTCCGCAAACCCAGTTTTTCACTCAAGAATGAAACATCTAGCTCTAGCTTTCCACTTTGTTCGGGAACAAGTTAATCTTGGCAAGCTACGAGTTCAACATATCTCTGGTAAGGACCAACTCGCCGATGCTCTCACAAAGCCTCTCTCTCGAGCTCGGTTTGTATCTCTTGCCTCCAAGATTGGTCTAACACAAGGACCGTCCATCTTGCGGGGGCGTGTAAATAATCTGAATACTCCTCAAACATGTGAGGCGCCCGCCTCAACAAAGTCCATGCGCCCGCCTCAGTTCATCCATGCCACCTCTGATGTCTCGGCCTCCCATGCGGCCGCTTCACCTAGTACCAGGCGCACGCCTCACTCTACTGCCTCAGCTACATCAGTTCATTCGGCTTCCATTCATGCACAGACTGTCTCTTCATTTCTTGGTTAATGTATTTATTTATTTTTGCCTCTTAGTCTTTAGGCTTTTCATCTAGCTTTCCTCGTGTATAAATTGTTGTATTGTGTAAATGAGAAATCATCTTTCACCATTACTTTATAGTGACGACCCCAACCCTAGGCACTAATTTTAGATATTATATTATATGCTTTTAATATTTATGTTAACTTTATGTATTCATTTATGTCTTTAAATTCTTATTTTAAGATAAGTTGGGTGAGAAGTAAATTTAGAATCTTTTAAGAATTCATTGGGACATTTAATAAAGAACCATGGGGAATAATAAAAAATAGAAATAGATTAATAGTAAGAGGAGGTTAAAATGAGTAGAATAAATAATGAAGGGGAAGGGGATAATTTTAATAAGGAAAGCCTTAGTTTTTTGATGGGGGGCCAATAAGGCTTACTCCCCCCATATCCCTCCATGTGTCCCTCACCATACCTCCCCCCTTACTTCCCATACCTCCTTTACCATTCTTATACTCCATCTTCCATTCTCCTTCTTTACTTCCTCCTCATTCTCTCCTTCTCTCTTATCATTTTCCATGGATACTTTCCATGGAAGCCTCACCTCTCAAGATCATACTAAGTTCAATTCTACTCCATTTTTCAATCCAAGGGTACTTTTGTGATTGGTGCATCTAGAAGAGTTGATCAAGCCAAGAAAATCCTTAATCCACCTCTTATTTACTAAGGTGAGTTATTATGACCTTCCCTTCTATGTGATGTTCATGAATTAATTAAGGTTGTTCTTGCTAATAAAATGGTTGTTGATGCTTGAAAACTTTCTTGGATGTTGAGAAATTTAGTAATAAAATAGAATGTTGTTGTTGGTTAGGAAAGTGGGTCAAGAAGGTAAGCAAGTGGGTTTAATTAAATTAAGAAGTTTATACTTAGAATGTGATAGTGAAATGGGTAGTGATTCAAAGGATAAATGATATAAGATTTAATCATTTTGGGTTACATGGTTTAGTATGTGAGTTGTTATGATTTTCTTTCTCCTAAATGTTCATAACTATTGAATGTTATGCTTGTTCTTATGAATTTGTTTCAAGCCTTGGAAACCTTACATGAATTGGAAAATGGGTACATGGATTGGGTTGAGGATAATGTTCTTGGAAGATGATATAGAGGGTATAAAATGGGTAAAATGTGGAGTGATAAATAACCTAGAACTTCTTTATTTTGGGTTGCACGATTTAGGATGAACTTAGTAAAGATAGGAAAAATCTTCTTGTTGATCCCTTGAATTTAGAGTAGAAGGAAGTTTGGAAAGGAAGAGAAAAATGGTAAGAAGGGACTTTAGGAAACCTGGGAATTCTGGATCAGGCACTTGGGCGGTCTCCCAAGGGGGCGTGAGCGGCCGCCCATGTGTCCAGAAACTGATGTGCTTTTGAAAACCCTCTTGGGCGGTCGCCCAAGAGGTATGGGCGGTCGCCCAAGACTCCAGGAACTTAATTTCAAATCTGAACCAGAATTTGTTTAGTAATCTCGTTTGGTCACTTATAGATTGTGACTCCCACTTGGTAATTGGAACTGGAACCTTCATAGAGGTCCTGTATTAGCATATAATGACTTTGTAGGATGGATTGATAACACCTCCTTGCCTTACATTGAGTTCATATACATTGTTTATATTATGCATAGTGTGTTGATCAAATGTGGCACTATGATATTGGTTGGACATGAGTATATTTTACCATGTTGATATATTGTTATCCCTTTTTGTGGATTTTATTCAAGTATCTATTATGTGCTTGATAATGTGTGAGTCACCTGACATTGGGGGTATAACATAATACGATCAATTATGGAAGTGTGGCCTAATGTGATCGGATTATGTTATATCTGTGGCCGTCCCCTCCTGTGGCCACAGGATGGGGTATAGCATCTGTATTGAGCCAAAAGCCTTACAGAGTTGCTACTGTCTTATTTGGTTCCCTGAAAAACGGGTCTTATAAGACGTGAGTATTGCTTAAGCAGCTCACTGTAAGATTGGAGTATTATTATACCCAATGTTGTACGACTACTGTTCAGATGGGAAAAGGTAAACCAAGGTAATGGAATGTGTTTACAGCTTTTCCAATGTGTTATGTGCGACTTGTTATATGTTGCATTTATTTGGCATATTGCTGCATTCATAATAGCTTGCTGAGATTTATTCTCACCCCTCTCCCTTTAATGTTTTTAGATTCCGAGACAGGCGGACCGGCCAAGTAAGGGCGGTGAGGAGTTTGGAAGTAATATTTTGGAACTTGTGGGGGTATGATTAGGTTGGCGTAGAAAGGGTATTTTGGTATAATTCATTTAATGAGTTGTATTTATAAACTTTAATTTTATGTTATAACCAATGTCTTTTTGTAACTAAAATAGTTTCTTACTTTCAAAGTTAGTCAACTATTTCTCCATTATGAAAAGGTGTAGAGTCATTTTGAAATGATTATAGCAATCATATTTATGTTTGAAAGTTAAATAAAAGTTTTAAAAGATTAGGAAAAATTGGGTTGGTTTGAGGACGCTCCAGCTCGGGACACGTGTAGGTTCCGGGACGGGGTCCTCACAATAGTAAATTATAATGGTGTTGTGAGTATTAAAATAATGTAGGAGAAAGAATGAGTGGAGAAAATAGTAAAGATTCTATGCCAAAAAAGAAAAGATGAAGCTTCTAACGGGACGCCCTTTTGGGTAATTAGTGAAGCTTTTATTGGGACGGAGGGAGTATTTTTTTAAATAAAAAATTACATTATAATTATTGTTTTCCGTGGTCAAATATGCGAGCATTCGTGGCCTTGAGCAGTAACGCACTTGAAAAACGATTAGATAAAGAAAATGTCGGCTTTAAAAAAAGTCGGATATACATTCTCATGCAATAACTTATTCCCTGAACAAATAAATACTCCCTCCGTCCCACAATTGTGCGCACTTTTTGTGCCGGTGCGGGAATTAAGGTAAAAGGTGATAAAGGTGAAGTGTTGTGAGTGTAAAAGTAAAATAGGAGAGAGAATGAGTAGAGAGAATAGTAAATTTAAAAAGTGTTGTGAGTAGAGAGAAGTGGGTCTCATTTCCATTTTAGGAAAGTGCAGATTATTGTGGGACGCCCAAAAGGGATCTTTTTACGAATTATTGTGGGACGGAGGGAGTACTCCCTCCGTCCCGGCCGAAGTGTCTCAACTTTCCATTTTGGGTGTCCCATTTAAAATGTCTCAACCCAAAAAAGGAAAGTTTTTATTACTATTCTACCCACTCATTCTCTCTCCTACTTTACTTTTATACTCATAACATTCTCTCTCCTAACTATTTCTCTCACTCATTTTCTCTCCTATTTAATTTTTCATACTTACAACATTTAAACTTTATCTCTTTTGTTCATCATTTTTTTTAATTTTTGAGCCGAACCCATTTTGAGACACTTCGGTCGCCCGGAACGGAGGTAGTATGTTAATATATTTTCTGAGAGGTGTTTGATGAGACATACTATGAAAGAAGATTTCATTAATAATGAATACAGGCACAAATCCATATGCTATGCTGAAGACAAACAGTCAATGTCCTTTCTTTCACCAACATTGTAATAAGAGCTAAGGACCCAAAGGCCCACTTTCCAAACCAATATCCCATTTTAATCCATTTGAGATTAAAATTTCAAATAAATCCAAGGGCTCAAAAAGAGATAACGGAGCTAACACAGATGGAACGTCTGTTAATTACCTAAAATCTCTCCGTGATTTCTGGTAATGAAATCGTAATCCAAACATCAATTCCGGCCAAAATCAAACACAATTCCACGCGAGTGAGGTCATCGGCGAAGAGATTGAAGATCGACTCCTCCGTTCTAGATTTGCGTTATTCCGATTTTGTAAGGTATGTTTTAATTTTTTTTTAATTGAAATTCGTTTTTGACAGTGTTCATCAATTGATAGAAGATGTTGTTGCTGAATTAGGTTATAAATTTTTTTAACAATTTTTTGAATAAAATAATTATTTCATTCCCCTTTCAAACCTAAATTGAATTTTGACCTTGTTTATCAAATGTGAGAAAGAGACTTTATCAAGTCTTATAGACAGTGTTATAGGACCTGGCATTGTGTGAAATTTTTTTTTTCCGATACACTTGAATGTTCCTATAGCAAATGGTATAGGACCTTTCAAAGGCATTTTGATTGTGATTGTTGATGTCTTATGTCATCTGTAACAGGTCTTATAACAATTGCTATAGGATCTGATCTAGTGTTTATATGATTCTGAATTAACATGCTTCATTTAGTTTGCGATTATTTATGTGGCAGAGGACCTGTTCCAGGTCCTATACCATTTGCTATAGGACATGTTATAGTGTGCATTTGATTGTTTGATTAGGAGATAATTTGATTCAGTTTGATTGTTTGATTATGTGGTATATGACTTGTAATAGGTCATATACCCCTTGCTAAAGAATCTGTTGTAGTGTTCATATGATTTTGAGGCAAATTTGTTCATTATATTTTTTATTATTAATGTGACAGAGGACCTGATCCAGGTCCTATAACATTTGCTATAGGACCTGCTCTATTTTGCTTTTTGATTTGGATGTGCCTTGATCCAGTAACAATTGTTATATAAAATCATGTATACATGAATTGTCCTTTAACATGCTTCGTTTTGTTTGCGATTATTTATGTGGCATAGGACCTATTCCAGGTCCTATAACCTTTGCTATAGGACATGTTATAGTGTGCATTTGATTTGGAGATGATTTGATTCAATTTGATTGTTTGATGATGTGGTATATGACTTGTAATATGTCCTATACCCCTTGCTAAAGGATCTGTTGTAGTGTGCATATGATTTTGAGGCAAATTTCTTGATTATATTTTTTATTAATAATATGACAGATGAACTGTTAAAGGTCCTATAACCTTTGCTATAGGACCTGCTCTATTTTGCTTTTTGATTTGGATGTGCCTTGATCCAATAACATTTGTTATATGAAATGATGTATATATGAATTGTCCTTGTTTGAGTCTTATGTTTTATTTTTGTTTTTGTATGAAAAGGTGGAAAACAACAATGTCTGCAGAAAAGAGAATGACACGTATGCAGACATGAAAATCAAATGAAGATGAAGCAGTTAGACCAGCAGATGTTACACTGTCTCAAGATAAGAGAATAGTACGTTACTCACCAAAGAAAACAACAGAAGGAAAAAAAACCAAAGCAAAAGGAACAACCAAAAGTGCAAAGGGACTGACCTGGATCCCTTGTTTCTGATCAAACCTCCATTCTATATCATCTATCCTGACAGAGGTTGATTTAAGGGAAACACATCTGAACAGGTTGAAGATATCACCTTTCTTCAACCTATTCAATGCTATAAACTCAAACAAATGTGTGAACTTGAGGAAGATGGACTCAACAATAGAAGATTTGATTAGATGCTACAAGCCAAAAGAAAAGAAATTTTTGTTGGGTAAAGTTTTGGTTGGGTTGAGTGCAAGTGATGTGACAACTATATTCGGGATTGTTTCTGGAAATGTACTGATAGATATGAAGAAGAAACGGGATAGGCACTCACTTGGGATAGTTGAGAGGCTCTTCCCCGACTGTAAAGCAAATGAAATAACAATGAAAAAGGTGAAGGAAAACTTGAGAAGGCTGGTCAGTAGTGATAGAGAAGTTGATATTGGAGATGTGGTGAGATTACTAAATCTCATAGCATTGGGGTCTGTGTTCTTTGCTTCAAAGGGAGAGGTGATGTCTCCTGGATTTTTATATTATGTGGATGATTTGGAAAGAATGAAGAGCTATGATTGGTCAACAGCGATTGTAAATAACTTGATTCAGTCTCTAGATGAGAAATATAAATCACCGATCCTCGTTGTTGGTTGTGTATCAATCTTACCGGTAATATCATTTTAAATTTATATCTCTAATTTTATTTTAGTTATTATTATTTACTATAAGTAAAATTATATATGAATGATCATATTTGTCTTTATTTTATAAATATAGTATTGGTTTAATGAGCACACGAAGGTGATCAATGCAACAAGAAACTTGCTTCCAAGGTGTATGAAGTGGGAAGTGTCAAAAAAAATTTCCAATTTCAAGAATTTTATCAAAAACTTGAGAAGTGATCAGGTATAAAACACATTGACGATGTTATGTAGTAAATTGTTTAGTATTATCATATCATATACCAGTTGCTATAGGAACATTCATAGTGTTGTCATGTCCTATATCAACTGATATAGGACCATTCAATGTCTTATAGAATTGGTATATGATTTTTTGAGGTCCTATATCACTTGATATAGGACCATTCAATGTCCTATATGATTTTTTGAGGTCTTATACCAGTTGATATAGGACCCTTCAATGATTTTTTGAGGTCCTATATCACTTGATATAGGACCATTAAATTGTTTTTTAGCTGCGAATATGTGGTTGTTAAGTCCTATATCAACTGATATATGACCATTCAATGTCCTATATGATTTTTTGAGGTCCTATATCACTTGTTATCGTTAAATATATTCATTCGATATAATAATTTTATCATAGGTTCAAGTTGAAGAGCTCGCATTGACAGATGAAGAGAAGGAGTTGTTGATAGAGAAAACAAATGAGGATGGAAAAGACGATGCTTTTGAAATGTCAGTTGTAAAACATGGTACTGAAAAAAAAAATTAGGGGAGGGGATGAAGATGAAGGAGGATGTATGAATCTTCAAGAGTTAGTAGATAATTTTGAATTAATGTTGGGGACCAATCTGACACCTACTGATAAAGGTCAGGCGAGTGGGTCAAACGAATTGATTGAGTTGAGGAGTGAAAATGAAAATTTGAAGCTGGAAAAAGCAAAGTTGCTGGAACAAATTAAGGAGTACGAACTGAAAACCAACAACGCGAGAGGGGCATGTTTTTTTGGCTGTTGAGGTTGAGTTGAGGAGAACATTTGACAACGCGCTTAAAGAAAAGGACAGAGAGATTGAAAAACTTAAAAGTTTGCAAGAGGAGAGAGACAGAGAAATAAAAAATTTGGAAGAAAAATTGGCTGAAAAGGAAAAGGAAAGTTTGCAAAAGAAACCAAAAAGCGATGAAGAGAAGTGCTTGGAAATTTTGGCTGTGGGAAACCAGGACAAGAAAGTTGATTTGATGGGCTCCATGGAAAGAAGAGTAAAGGAAAGAGTGGATAAGAGGAAGAAGAAGGTCGATCCTGATTACACATACGACAGAAAGAAGAGGAGGCCACAAGTTTCAAACATCGAGGGGAAGAAGAAAACAGAAAAAGAAGAATTGGGTGGGAGTAAAATGGTTTTAGATGTTGATGAATTGGAAGATAACAGTGTTTTATTACCAACATTTAATGAGAACTTCAGTCTCACAACCAAGTCCATGGATGAGGCAACAAAGAGAAAATTTACAGCTTTATGCGGAAGACTCGCACGTCCGTAAGTAACACTTTTATTAAAAATTGTTTTCATTTATTAAAAATCTTGATGATAATAGAAATGTTTTTTTTTTGTTTCCAAAGGTGACGAGTTGTATGGTACATTTCGGGATTGCATGTGGCGATGTGGCAACTGTGGGAATTGGCTCATGATAAGATGACCGAAGCTGCGGTACAAACATTTTTTATCCCTGAACTATTTTGCATGAATGCTCTATTTTGCTTTTTGATTTGGATGTGCCTTGTTTGCTTTTTTCTTATAACACTTGCTATAGGACATGTTCTACTGTTAATATGATTCTGAGTTAACATGCTTCATTTTGTTTGCAATTATTTATGTGGCATAGGACCTGTTCCAGGTCCTATAACCTTTGCTATAGGATCTGTTATAGTGTGCATTTGATTTGGAGATGATTTGATTCAGTATGATTGTTTGATGATGTGGTATGTGACTTGTAATAGGTCCTATAACCTTTGCTATAAGACCTTCTTTTTTTTTGCTTTTTGATTTGGATGTGCCTTGATATAGGTCCTATAACCTTTGCTATAGGACCTGGATGTGCCTTAACCAAGTAACAATTGTAATATTATTAATGTGACAGAGGACCTGTTCCAGTTCCTATAACCTTTGCTATAGGACCTGCTCTATTTTGCATTGGCTCTCGATTTCACTCCATAAAGCATAAAGCTGATAATTAGGACTTAACAACGTGTTTTTTTTTTTACAATAATGTGATGATGTGTCGCCATTTTCTCGCGGGAAATGAAATTCGATTCCTTTCGTAGTTTCTTTGAAAAAAAACCAAATACAACCCGGGAAAAAAGAACGGAGTCGCCACGCCATTTTTGTTTTAAGGGCCAAAACTTTGAAAAAAGCCCGAGATCAGAAATTTGGGTTCGGAGGTCATGTTACACGCCGGGAAGGACGTTAGTGTGCACCCGGAATGCCTCGTAAAACGAGTCTTCCAAGCTGAAAATCATTTGTGTGTGTGTGTGTGTGTGTGTGTTTTGGCCAAAATAAGTTGAAACTCAGAAAAGTAAAAATTGGGATATCTTTTTAAGACTTTAAACTGATCCCATGATTTTTTGGAAGATTTTTGGATTGAGATTTGGTACTCAAAAGACCTTTTGAAGTTGAGAGCCATTTCTGCCAGAATGAAAAAGGCAGTGGACCTTTGATTTTGAAATGGATTCAAGGGTCTTAAAACTTCATAATCTGGATAAACTCAGAGAATGAAAGTTGTTCCAGACACCTTAAATAAGATTTGTGCGAAGGAATTTTCCATTTTGGAGAAGATTTGAGGGGTCAAAACCTTCTGGAAACCTCAGATATGAGATCTGGATTCCCAGAAGCTGATGAACTAGCCTCTGAAAGAAAATTTTAAAAGAGGAGTTTTACTCACCCAAAAAATAAAGTAAAAATATGTATGGAAAGATCTGGATGTTGGCTACAAAAAGTGTTTTGTAGTCAACACCAAATTATACATTTATCTGTGTCCAAAAAATTAGACCATGGACTGAGGTCTGAGAAAATTGCTACTGGACAACAACTTCTCAAGAAAGAAAATATGATTTAAAGGGGGGTTTTGAATCCATGCTTGTCCCCATTTCCCTAGGTTTTGGTTAGTGATCACTAGACATTTTAGTGGTGAATCAACTATACCAAACCATCCTTGGGGTACATTAGGACTAAGCATTTTATTTGCTTGGGAAGGGGATTTTTATCCTTTGAAAATGAGATTTGATGCTTGAAAATGGTTTTTAGGGTTTTGAAAATGAGTTTTCTTTGCAAGAAAGTAAGAGAACTTGAAAATAATTTTGATCTTTGTAGAAGATCATACATGGAGATGGTCTTCCATGGTGATCTTCTTAGATCTAAAGCAAGAAGATGAAAGAACTACATTTTGTAGTTTGCAAATGCATGCATGGTTGGAGTTTAGGGTAAGGAGAAGGAGGGTTTACCAATCTTCCTTGTGTTCTTGAGTTTTTGGCTTGAGTGTATGAGTGTTTAAGGCTTAAGTATGAGAGTGAGTGGATGAGTGTGAGTTGGGAAAGATTGGAGAGAAAATGGTGACAATTCTTGAAGAATTCTCACTGTTTTCTCTCTATATTTCGCCAGAGGTTCGGTGCAATTGGTGTTGTTCCTCCTTATTTTTGTGACTGGAGGGCTCAATTTATAGCCCTCTGAAAATGACAGACTCATCCGCGCGGATAGGGTTGCTTGGCGTGCACTGTTCATTAAATGCAGCTCCAGCTTTGGACAGGAAGAATATTTCTTTTGAAAATTCAAATTAACAGCCAGTTTATTGTTTCCAGCCATTTCTATTTATGGTTTTCTTCCTTTATTTTGCTTTTTGAGATTCTTTTTGAGGTTTATCCCTAAATAACAATGCCCATTTTACCCTCATTTTGTTAGAAATGTTAGGATTGTTAGGAATTGTTAGAAATGTTATAACTTTCGTTAATTTTCTAACGAAAATTCTAACAAGCTCAAATTGGAGCAATTACAGTAGCCCCTCGGCGACGGCGCTTTCGAAGGAAGCGGGGTCGTCGATAAGAGTAAGGCTCCATATTTGGCGGGATGATCGAGTGATCGGGTGGCTGAACCTAGCGATAGGCTACCTACGTATCCCGAATGGGAATCAAGCCGGCCGTAGTTCGGGTCTTTGACCCTGGAGATGATGGCGTTTTAGGTGCCTCGAACCTGATGAGCGAGTTCTGATCGGTTCTTTGGAGAGAAACTCTGCTGGGGATAAGAGATGACCATTTTCGGTCTGATGGCTATTCGCTCTGCTGGGGACAGGAATGACCATTTTCGGTCTGATGGCTATCCGCTCTGCTGGGGATGATTGTGATTTATCGTTTTCCTAGTGATAGCGTCTTAGGTGCCTCAAACCTTGGAGATGGCGTTTTAGGTGCCTCGAACCTTGGAGATGGCGTTTTAGGTGCCTCGAACCTTGGAGATGGCATTTTAGGTGCCTCGAACCTTGGAGATGATGGCGTTTTAGGTGCCTCGAACCTTGATGATGATGGATTTTTAGGTGCCTCGGACCTTGGAGATGGCGTTTTAGGTGCCTCGAACCTTGATGATGATGGCTTTTTAGGCGCCTCGGACCTTAATTTGAAATGGCCTTTCGGTGGACTTCGTCTGCTGCCGAAGGAGAGGGTGACCGTTTTGGTCGAGGGGCTGGACCTAATGATAGGCTACCTACGTATCCCTAGTGGGAATCAAGCCCTTTCGTAGTTCGAGTACTACTCGAGATGTTGTTGGCTTTTGGGATTCCGTTAACTTTGCTGGGGATTTTGTTAGCCTCTCTGGGGAAAATCAGACGTATTCGTCGGGGAAATCGGTCTTACGTTTTACTGCCGTGGAATGATTTTGATGAAAGATACGGGATCTCGTTATCTTTCTCAGGGAGATCGGTCTTACGTTTGACTGCCGGGGGTAATTTTGATGAAAGATACGGGATTCCGTTATCTTTCTCGGGGAGATCGGTCTTACGTTTGACTGCCGGGGGTAATTTTGATGAAAGATACGGGATTCCGTTATCTTTCTCGGGGAGATCGGTCTTACGTTTGACTGCTGGGGGTAATTTTGATGAAAGATACGGGATTCCGTTATCTTTCTCGGGGAGATCGGACTTACGTTTGATTGCCGTGGGTAATTTTGATGAAAGATACGGGATTCCGTTATCTTTCTCGGGGAGATCGGACTTACGTTTTACTGCCGTTTGATGATTTTGATGAAAGATACGAGATCTCGTTGTCTTTCTCGGGGCACTCGGTCTTACGTTTTACTGCCGGGGGATGATTTTGATGAAAGATACGGGATCCGTTATCTTTCTCGGGACACTCGGTCTTACGTTTTACTGTCGGGGAATAATTTTGATGAAAGATACGGGATTCCGTTATCTTTCTCGGGGAGATCGGTCTTACGTTTGACTGCCGGGGGTAATTTTGATGAAAGATACGGGATTCCGTTATCTTTCTCGGGGAGATCGGTCTTACGTTTTACTGCCGGGGGATGATTTTGATGAAAGATACGGGATCCGTTATCTTTCTCGGGACACTCGGTCTTACGTTTTATTGCCGGGGATGATTTTGATGAAAGATACGAGATCTCGTTATCTTTCTCGGGGCACTCGGTCTTACGTTTTACTGCCGGGGGATGATTTTGATGAAAGATACGGGATCCGTTATCTTTCTCGGGACACTCGGTCTTACGTTTTACTGCCGGGGGATGATTTTCTTGACAAGGGGCTGACTTTGGTTAACTCTGTCAAGTTGGGGACTGAATTGCAGAGTTCCAGATTTTTAAAGGGCAAAAGGGTCATTTTGACCCTTACGATCCTGTCCGCGCGGAGAGGGTTTGAAAACCAGGGGGTATTAATGAGGGGCCAACGCCCTTCCTCTTCCCCATTCAGTTTTCTGAAAATCCGAGAGCAGAGAGAGAGAAACCGAGAGAAGGAAGCCATTGTTGCTCAAAAAGCTTGAAAATTCCTCCGATTTCTTCGATTTTCGAGCAATGGAACACGGGGAAGGCGCTTTTCAAGGCCAAGGACGTGGCCCGGTCGCGGAGAGACGATTGGAGCTTGTCCGAATGAGGAGGCATTACACCCTTTCGCAATCGATTGCGGAGGAGCCCTACCCCGATGCTTGGCAACATTGGGCTTCTGATCCGAGTCTCCGAACGGTATACTTCGAATCTTTTCATTCCCTTTGTTGATTTCTTGTTTGAAATTTGAATTTTGGGTGATTTTTGAATTTTTTTTTTTTTGAAAATTCGAATGATTGATGTTCTTGGCTTTGAATCTTGATTTGGATGCTTTGCATGTTGCAATGATTATGTGGGTATCCCAAAATATGCATTTTGCTTGGAGAAAGAATTGGCCTTTTCGCCATTATTTTTTTTTGTATCCGAAAATTGCATGTGAAAATTCGAAAATTGTGAATTGTGACTTTGATTTTTTTTTTTTTGAAATTTGAATATTGCATGTTGATGATGATTTTTTTTTTTGAAATTGAATATTGATATTGATGAATGATGCAATGCATGCATTTTGTTTGGAAAGAATGGGCATTTTGCCAATATGAGATGTATGTATGTTTAGGATTTTTTTTTTTTTTTTGAAAAGTGGGACGGATTTTTCCTCCCGTTGCATGTAAGATGGATGATATGCATGTATGCATTTTTTTCTTTTTTAGAAAATGGGACGGAGTTTTATTTCCGTCAACTTCTTGTAGGATATGCATGTATGCGTTTTTTTATTGAAAATTGTTGAATGGGATTTGTTGAAAACTGTCTTTTCTGTGAGAAAAATGGGGCTATGTCTATTGCATGCCGTTATGCTGCCGAAATTTTTTTTTTAATGCATGTGTATGCTTTTTTTTTGTGCAAATGCAAATGCAATTTTTTTTTGACATTTTCTCTCTTTTTTTTTTGCAGGGCGAAAACCGTTTTGTGACGGAGTAACTGAACAAAATGAAGACTCGAGGATCAGTGGAGTCCGTAGTTGACCTGTGGGATCGGCTTCCGGATGTGGGCCGAGGAGCTTTGCCGAGTCCGAGACAGATTGTTGTCGAGACGGGGCTTTGGGAGTTCGTTGAGTGCTTGAGGGGGCTGGTCAAGTTCCCTAAGAGCAAGGGCCTGATGTTTGCTTTGGCGCAGCATTGGTGGGACGCGACCCACACCTTTCACTTCTTCTGGGGCGAGGCTACGGTTACGCCCTCCGATTACGCTGCGATCACGGGCCTGTCCTTTAATGGACGCAGCATTGAGTGGCGGGATGGCTACAGCGATGCGGATCTACAGGCTCTTCTGGGATTTCCCCTATTCCCAAAAAGGGGATGGGGATGGAGTATGTCGTGGTCTACGGTAAGATTGTGGAGACCATCGTGAGTTACGAGGCTGGGGAGGAGAGGATAGGCGCTGAGCAGATCGCTAGGGCCTTCTTGTGGTTTGCTTTTTCGAGCACCCTCTTTGGGCATGCTGAGGGGACGGCAGTCTTTGCCTTGCTGAGGTCCTTGGAGGACATGGAGACGGTCGGAGATGTCTCGTGGGGAGAGGCCGGGCTGGCAGAGCTTTACTTTGCTCTCGATAGGTACAGCCGGAAGGCTGTGAGCTCTTTGTACTGCTTTGAGTTTGCCCTGGAGGTATAAGCTCTCTTTTTGCTTTCCCTCTCTTTTTTTTTTTGAGCACGCACTTTTCTTTTGCACTGGATTGATTGGATTTTTACCTTTCGCAGGTATGGGCGTTGGAGTTTTTCCACGTCACGATGTGGCGGCAGGCGGAGTACGTCGGGCGTATCCGGCCATGCAGCTTGGTCCAAGCATGCCCGGAGAAGATAAGCTCCAGGGGCGTACGACTCTCAGGTACGCGGATTGCCTTCCTTTGACGGAGGCCGAGACAGATGAGGGGATGATATTCTTCCCCTGGGATCGCTTCGAGGTGGCGCACTGAAGGGCGCCGAGATTTGGACTGCGTGCGGAGGATTCTGAGAGGTCTGACCTGCGACGTCTATTATCTGGGAGAGAGGGTGACGCGTCAGCATGGCGTGAACTCGCCTTTGAGGACACCGGTGGAGCCTCCCGCCGATATGATGCACCCGAGTGATCGGTCCGTGACCTGGGATGATTACCGAGCCGGCCAGCACTTCTCGGATTTCGTGGCGACTGAGCCATATGCGACATTCGTCTTGAGGAGGCTGAGGATGCCTCAGGTTCTGGATAGAGAGGGGCTTGGGATCCCGCGGTACCCTCGGACGGATTTTTCATATATCCAGGATGGGGTCCGATTGAGGGTGGAGATTCCTCAGCCCGAGCGGCTTCCACGAGCTTTCCGGCCTCGTCCGGGTATGAAGGTATGGCTTCACCTTTTCCCCTTCTTTTTTTTTGTCTCTTTTTTTTTCTGTCATCATTTTTTTTTCAACTGTTTCTGACGCTTTTGCTTTCGTGCAGTTTTCGGAGGTGGTCGTCGAGAAGCTGACGAAGCAAGTGATCGGAGCTAAGAGATTCATCAGGAGGATGGTCGCTTGCGGGGCTCCTCAGGCTAGAGCGAGGCGACCACGGCCGGCGCCTGTCAGACGGGAGGCTTCCCCTATTCGCTCAGAGACTTCTTCAGAGACTCCTCTGTCTCCTCTCCTTGATCCCCGCGCGGTGCTGCCTTCGGATCACGTTATTCTCGGGGATCCACACGGGCAGGGACACGTCTGGCAGCATGGTGGGTCGTCTTCGTACGTTCAGGAGTCCGACGCCTTCACCTTCGGATACGACTTTTTCGCAGATCTCGGCTTGCCCTATCAGAGCGTGCCGGTTGGTCCTGACGAGCCTCTTTCTGGAGACGAGGACGATTCTGAGCCCGAGATTTTCAGGGCTCCTGAGGAGGCGGGCCCTAGTCGCAAGAGGAACCGGGGACAGACATCGGGCGCTAGGGATTCTGATTGATTACCCCCTCCCTGATTTTTTTTCTCTTTTTTTTTTTAGACTGATTTTCTGAGATTTGTACTGCTTATGCATTTTTTTTATTTTTTTTCTTTTCTTTTTTTTTTTGGATGTAATAATTTAGGATTTTATTGATGTTTGTTTGTTTTTTTTTTTTTGCACACTCTTTTTTTTGGAATGTAATAATTTAGGATTTTATTTTATGAATGCCGTGCAGTATGAATGCAGTGTTGCATGAGCCTTGTTTTTTTTTTGGCAAGGGTGTTAGTGTTTGGTATATGGACTGGTTTGGGGAGGTTTTTGCACAGGTTTCGAGCAATCGGGACGGAATATTCCTCTTTTGGTGTAACAGCTTGGACTGTTGCAGATTTTTCTGATGGAAAACAAACCTATCCGCGCGGATGGGGACTGCATCTGACATTGTCCTTTAATTTTGCTACAGATCTGGTCTCACTTTATTTCAAATTCAAACATCCTCTTCAACCTCCAGTCCAAACAGCCATTTTCGGGGAGAAAGAGAGAAAAACCATGGAAAACTTTAGAAAAGCTCCATCAAAATTGTCCCAAGAATCCCAAATGTCATTCTTCAACAAGTTCAAGGATTGGTCCCGGGAGATTATGCATGAGAGGAGGTCCTTCTTTGAAGAAAGGTACAAGGTGAAGTGCTTATGGTCTCTCAAGGAATTGATTCCGGATTATGAGCTTTTGAGGGCTTCTTCCTCATTTTGGGATACTAGGAGGCATGTCTTTTGCCTTTCCTTCAACGAGATTGTTCCGACTGTCGAAGAATTTCGGGCCTTGCTTGGAGGTCCGGAGGTGGAAGAGATAGCGGTTCCTTTGCCCGGAGGGGTTTCTTTTGTTGACAGATTGTGCGTCCTCCTTCATCTTTCCCCGGAGGAAGCGCAAGGTATGATCCGCGGTCCCGATCATTTCGATATTTTCGGTCTTCCCGACAGATTTAGGGGCCTAGGCTTGGTGGATGATGCTTATTGGGATGCCTTTGCACTTTGTATGTTTGGCACCCTGTTCATGGTCTATTCCTTTGGGATTTGCCATCGGTCTTTGCTGGACGTTGTCGTTCACTGTCGCCTGGGCAGAGATGTCGTTCCTTTGATTTTGGGAGAGACTTTTCATGCTCTCGACAGATTAGCTACCGGAAGGCGGTATATGCACGGGGGCAGCCCGTTTCTCTTGACCCTGTGGCTGATGGAGCGCGTGGGGGTTCTTCGGGAAACCTCTGATATGATCAGGCCTTGGACTTTTGCCAGGAGAGGTGTTGATGTAGATTTTGATGATCAGGGCTCATGGGAGCGTTGGATGGCGGGTCGCCAGACTGAAGATATCAGATGGTCGGTGCCTCATTGGCGGGTGGAGACTCGCAGAGTGCTTCAGGATGGGTCTCCCGTGGTCATGCTTCCGGGGCTTTCTCAGTCCAGCTTCTATATTCCGGCTTTAGTTCTGAGACAGTTTGGCCTGGAGCAGGTTCCTTTGGGGGACTTTGATGATATAGCCACCAGGGTGGTGGCTCCTGTTTCTATGGATGATCCCTCAGTGTTTCCATTTCTTTCCCGAGCATGGAGGTATGATGCCTTTCCTCCTCGGGTCATTCTCAGGCGTCCGAGACCGGTGTTCCTGACCACTTGGTACCTGGATTGGTATGAGAGGCATCTGGGAGAGACTCAGGTGGCTATTTTGAGACGGCGTGAGGCCATTGTGGGTGCGGAGGACCTGACTGTTTCTGAGAGGAGGAGGGCCGAGGCGAGGGCCAACCCTCATGATAGGAGTGGAGACGCTGTGACCGACTACGAGGCTTACGTCAAGAGACAGGAGAGGAGGGCTCCTATGCTACCAGCTAGGCTACAGGAGATGAGAGATGACGCTAGGGCTACTAAGGCCCTGACAGAGGTTGGTTTGATAGATCCTGTTCCTATACCAGAGCTTGGTAGGAGGAAGACCGACATCTTTCCTGTTCAGAAGAAGAAGACTCGAAGGGGGAAGAAGAGGGGAGAGGCCAGTTCGAGTGGCTTGGAGTGACTCTGAGACTTCCGAGTATCCCTTTCTTGTCATAGCAGACACATTAGTTTGATTATGTATCTTAGTTTCTTTTAGCAGGTTGCCAGTTGTAGGAATGAATCGGGCTTAGACTCATCAAAGAGCTTTTAACTTGTAATGAACATTTGAATTGCTTTAGAGTTTTTCGAGACGCTTTCATGGTCTGATCAATTGTATTGATGTCAAAGTATGGCTTTTATTTGTGCTTTAGACCGAACCGTTTCCTACGCCACGTTCCTTATTTTGAGGAGCTCAGGTCTTCATAGTTCAACCCGATCTTTTTTGGTTTTTGTTTTTTTGTTTTTTTTTTGTGTTTGTTTTTTTTTGTTGTTTTTTTTTTGTGTTTGTTGTTGTTTTTTTTTTGTTTGTTTTTTTTTTTGGTGCAACCCTGTTTTTTACCTAGGCCGCCCTTTTCGGGTTTTTCAACCTAGTTGGGTATTACTCTTTTAGCACTCTCTTTTTTTTTGTTTTTTTTTACGCGTAGTATCTGCGCAGCTTGTCACCATTCACTGGGTGTACAAAGGGATTCCCGTCGAGGTCTGCAAGTTGCATGGCTCCTCCGGAGAAGATCTTCTGGACGACATACGGCCCGACCCATACAGGCTCCCATTTGCCGAGGGGGTTGATACGGACTGGGGGCTTTTCTTTCAAAACGAGATCACCTTGTCGGATCTCCCGATGCTTTACTTTCTTGTTGAAGGCTCTGGCCATTCTTCCCTGGTAGGCCCGGATGTGTTCCATGGCCTTCAGTCGGCGTTCGTCTAGTAGGGCCAGTTCATCATGGCGACTCTGGAGCCATTCGACCTCGTTGATCTGGCTTTCCAACAGTATACGGAGCGAGGGTATTTCCAGCTCGATTGGGAGTACGGCTTCCATTCCGTATGTGAGGGCAAACGGTGTTTCCCAGTTGCCGTTCGACCGGTGTTCAGTAGCCCCAGTAGTGCCAGTGTAACTTCTCGGGCCAATCTCGCCTTGGACAGCCATTTTCCGGATGATATTTTCCGTAGTCTTGTTTGCCGCTTCGACGGCTCCGTTGGTTTGGGGCCTGTAAGGAGATGACTTGTGACGGGTTATTCTCATTCTCGCCCAGTTTTTCACATTCCCCTTCGAAGTGGGATCCATTATCTGAGATGATTTCGGCTGGCAACCCGTATCTGCACATGATGTTTTCTTTGATGAAGAGGGCAACTTTCTTTGAATTGAGGATTTTGTAGGACTTTGCAGAGCATCCTTTCTGATTCCTTCGAAGAAATCACCAATCTGCGTCTCTTTAGGCTCTTCCGCAGTTCCCAAATTCACACTCGTCAAAATCTCTTCGGCAGCTTGGGCTCGATTTTCCTCTTTCCGGACAACCTGCTTAAAGATTTTTTTTTGTTGTTTGATTGATTTTTTTTTTCGTTTAATGTGTCTGCTTTTTTATCTAATGAATTATTATTAAAAAAAAATTTTTATTAATTAATTCATCATTAGTTAAAGTGGCAATCGAGGGATACTCAGAAAGGTTCGTCATTTCATTGAAAACGAAAAGGAATACAGTGCTTGCTACAGACTCGTAGTCTTCAGGCATAAGGCTGTCGAACGACCCGAGAGACTCGAACTCAACAATGAGAGACTCGGAGGACTTTACAAAGGTTGACACGAAAGGACGGGGGACCAATCCAAGCTTGGTGATCATTTCCTCTTTGGTCGCGGACGGGCCTGAGAGAGTTTCCCAATTCTTTAGCGGCATCGCTGTCGGTGGCTTCACAACTCGGGAAAGGCATGGTCTCTGTGCTCCCTCTTCAGTCGTTGCTATCATCTCTTTGTCTGAACCAGAATCAATTGTGTTTGGCGTCTGAAAGCTGAGCATGTGGATGTAGGGATCTTCCTCAATCCTGGGGATTTCCGTTTCGTCACAATCTGACCGCTAAATCCAGATGTAAGGACGTATTGCGTCTCGGTGCGCTGCTAGAAAAATCTCATGTCCCATACTCGAGCGGAAAGGCTTGGCAGGTAGTTCAGCAAGGAGGACGTCCCACACGACGTTCATAGATTCGAGCCGAGTCTGTCGGTGTTTGTCGACTTTTATCATGAAAATCTCCTCGCCTGGCGAGGCCAAAGAATGGGTTTGCACGAATGCTGACAAATCTGTGATTGAGGACCTGGGGACTTGTGTGCTCAGATCATGGCGGTGTTCGGCGTTTCCTTCCAAGACGCCTCCAAGTGTTGGAAATAACAATTAAATTTGATGAATCGAACTTCTTCTGAGTCTGCTCGCTGAGTGTGTTGACATAGTTGGCATTGCCGGATTCCAAAGGATGCCGGCGAGACTTGCCTCTTGAAGGATGTAGCCCGGTGTTTGACCGTGGGCATTCTTGGCTATTGTTTCGCCTTCGTTCCCTATGAGGAAACCTGTCACCCCTTATGACTTCAAGGTCTCCCCGGTTGATTGAATTTGACGCATTGGTGGAGAGTGGAGGCTATGGCTTTCATGTGATGCAACCAAGGGCGCCCTAGTAGGGCTGTGAACTCGGAGGATATCCATTACATGGAACTTTGCGGGCACCATTTGGGTTTCAAACCGTAGTTCCAGAGTTACCGTCCCTGCATGGGACGAGACGAACCGTCGTAGGCCTTGACAGTCCGGGTAGATGGGATCATACGCCTTTCATTTATGCGGAGGGCCTTCATCATGCTGAGGGGAAGGACGTTTACCGATAATCCATTGTCCACTAATACCCCAGGGAGTGATATGGTGTTGAGCCGAATAGTGATGTACAAAGCTTCATTGTGTTGGGAGACATCTCTTGGCAAATCTTCATCGCAGGAGGTGATCATACTCCCATATAGGTGAGGATCATAGATTTGGTCCTTGTCTCGGGATAGAGAGTCATCAAGCCAGTCACTTCGTGCTTTTTTCTTGCGAGGTAGAGCCTTTGCCGAAGCCCCTGGGTTATACTGATGCCTTTTGTGGCGGTTGCCATCTCCGGTCAACATGTTGATTGAGTGGGAGCGCCAAACTGGCGTCGGTTTTTCTTCATCGGTGTATACTCGGGAGCTGGACAAACTGAACCTTGGCTGACCCCGAGGGGGGTTGGACTTACGTTGCGGTACTACGGTATCCGAAGGTCTCAATTCCGTCGTTGGCAAGGCTTTTCGCTCTTTTACCCCTTTTTGCTTTGGGAAGACTCGACTGGAGTAGAGTACATAATAATCAAATCCCCTGATGGCTCCCCGAGCGTTCCCACACCGTTATCACCGCCTCGAATCTCTCCTTCAATTTTTGCCGGGAGGAAATTTTCTTTTTCTTAGGAGGACGGTCCTCGTGTATCCAGTCCCGATAGTCCCTTTCAAGGCAATCGGGACAGTCACAAATATCCCACCAAATGTGTTCTACTACGGTGGCGGATTTGGGACCTCGGGTTGAGCGGCCGGAATGACTTTGAGTGGAACCGGTCCTGGGATTCGCCGGGCTCGTCTGAAGCGAGTGATTGGACTCCGCCGGATAATGAGAGATATTGAGGTCCCGGGAACGGGCATATGTTTGTCCTTCAAGGTAGCCCACGCTGGGATATTGTTAAGGTCCCGAAGTGGCGTGTGGCCTCTTCAATCCAGCTCGCCGTCCGTTCGGCGTTCTTCCAGGGCTTTGATGGCCGACCATATTTCTTCAACTGTTCCTCGATTTTCATCACTCAGCCGATACTTGCGGGATCATCACTTTGAGAGGGGACAACCGACGGTATACCGAACTCTTTCGTCCCCCCGATCGCTGTTTGGGGGCCAGTTGCCCTGTAAGTCGACGGGCAGGAGTCCCGGCGGTGGAAATATAGGAATCTTGGGGTGGCATCTTGATGTATCCTAGACGATTAAGAAGAGGAGGAGAACCCTCTTCCTTCTTTGCGGTAAAAGTGCCATCGGAATTGAGACTGATAGTCAAACCATGACTTGCGACAACCCCCAAAAGGTCATCAATTTGAGCCTCATGTCGAAGTCTCATCTGTTCTACCAACTGGATCCAATACTGGTCTGTCTGAGGGATTTTGGAGGACGGAGCAACGTTATCCCCATCATTACCGGCTGATGCAGACATTCTGAAACCCGGAGTCGGAACAAACGGCGAAGCTGACGACGCGCTTGACTCTTCCCAACTAATCAAACGATGACCCGGTGCCCGAAACCAAGCTTTGTGCGGAGCTGCGGGGGAAAGGACACGAAGGTTCAGATGTCTGGGAATGGAAGGAGGGTAGGTGTTTGGGCTTTTGGCTCATGCAACATGCGATTATTTGTTCATGTTTACTTAAAACATGCTTTATTAACCTAATCGGTTGGAAAAGATTGCTCTTCTTTTTCGCAAACTACTCTGGATCCTGGATCAGTGGGCCCCGTCACTACGTCTATAAGCCCCTCGTATTCCACCTGTATTTCGACCTCCCAGGGTGGGACAGCCTGGGCGAGGGTCCTATAGGGCAAGCGGGTCCCACCGACCGAAAGAAAAAACGATCCTAAAAGTCTGGCGGGTAATCGAGTCTTAACGAGCATTCGATGTAAATTACGGACAAAGCTGACGTCAAAAGTCAAGATCATGTCCGAGGGCTCGACGAAAAGTCGGCATGATTTGGACTGATAAGCGTCCACAATTGATCTTGACTTGTCGTCGCTAAGCCGTAATTAGGCATGGAATAATCATTAATCCTTGATGACTCGGTGTCAATGCCGGGAGTCGTTGTATAATTTGTGCCGCCGAGCCGAAGTCAAGGCGCCGGTCAATATCTTGGTCAAAGTCTCGGCGGAAAACCGGCGTAACTTCGACCTGATTAGGGTCCCCGAAAGATATTGAGTCGGTATGCCGACAAAGGCTTGAAAGGAAAGGTCTATACACGGACAGGGCATGACACAGACCAGACTAAAAACCAACCGGGTCTCGGACAAAGTGTGTCACGGACAAGTGCATGGTCGACACGAGGCTCCATGGGATGTTTGGGTAGTCCTGTGCTCATCCGAGAGGCGTAATAAGACCAAACGGACCGCGACAAGGATTTCCCCGGGTTAGGGACGTAGTGTGCAGTGTACGGTCACGTGCGCGTAGTGTGCAAGCAGTCTATATTCTTTTTCTGAGTAAAATAGAAAATTTTTATGTGTCTTAAAAATATGATGCATGATTTTTTTTTGAAAATTTTCTTCTTTTTTTTTTTGAAAATCCTTTTTTTTTTGAAATTTAATGAACACATAAGCACGTAAGCACGAAAATTCCGACAGTTAGGGACATTATTCCGACAGTCAAAATTTTGACTTTCTCCGAGGCGGCCAAAACAACACGAAAACTGTGCAAAAATCAACACACACACAAAAATGATTTTCAAAGCCGGAACGGAAGCTTGACCCTCAAAAGCTCTTTTTTTTTTTGAAAACGGTGATACCGGTACGTGGGATTGTTAAACCACAATTTATCCCCGACTCGTGTTAGGAGGCGATAACGGGAAGTTTAATGGTTTCCACCAATATACCAAGTATCATTTTTTTTTTAAAACGCTTAGTCCCCAGCGGAGTCGCCACTGTGATGATGTGTCGCCATTTTTCGCGGGAATGAAATTCGATTCCTTTCGCATTTTCTTTGAAGAAAACCAAATACAACCCGGGAAAAAGAACGGAGTCGCCACGCCATTTTTGTTTTAAGGGCCAAAACTTTGAAAAAAGCCCGAGATCAGAAATTTGGGTTCGGAGGTCATGTTACACGCCGGGAAGGACGTTAGTGTGCACCCGGAATGCCTCGTAAAATGAGTCTTCCAAGCTGAAAATCATTTGTGTGTGTGTGTGTGTGTTTTGGCCAAAATAAGTTGAAACTCAGAAAAGTAAAAATTGGGATATCTTTTTAAGACTTTAAACTGATCCCATGATTTTTTGGAAGATTTTTGGATTGAGATTTGGTACTCAAAAGACCTTTTGAAGTTGAGAGCCATTTCTGCCAGAATGAAAAAGGCAGTGGACCTTTGATTTTGAAATGGATTCAAGGGTCTTAAAACTTCATAATCTGGATAAACTCAGAGAATGAAAGTTGTTCCAGACACCTTAAATAAGATTTGTGCGAAGGAATTTTCCATTTTGGAGAAGATTTGTGGGGTCAAAACCTTCTGGAAACCTCAGATATGAGATCTGGATTCCCAGAAGCTGATGAACTAGCCTCTGAAAGAAAATTTGAAAAGAGGAGTTTTACTCACCCAAAAAATAAAGTAAAAATATGTATGGAAAGATCTGGATGTTGGCTACAAAAAGTGTTTTGTAGTCAACACCAAATTCCACATTTATCTGTGTCCAAAAAATTAGACCATGGACTGAGGTCTGAGAAAATTGCTACTGGACAACAACTTCTCAAGAAAGAAAATATGATTTAAAGGGGGGTTTTGAATCCATGCTTGTCCCCATTTCCCTAGGTTTTGGTTAGTGATCACTAGACATTTTAGTGGTGAATCAACTATACCAAACCATCCTTGGGGTACATTAGGACTAAGCATTTCATTTGCTTGGGAAGGGGATTTTTATCCTTTGAAAATGAGATTTGATGCTTGAAAATGGTTTTTAGGGTTTTGAAAATGAGTTTTCTTTGCAAGAAAGTAAGAGAACTTGAAAATAATTTTGATCTTTGTAGAAGATCATACATGGAGATGGTCTTCCATGGTGATCTTCTTAGATCTAAAGCAAGAAGATGAAAGAACTACATTTTGTAGTTTGCAAATGCATGCATGGTTGGAGTTTAGGGTAAGGAGAATGATGGTTTACCAATCTTCCTTGTGTTCTTGAGTTTTTGGCTTGAGTGTATGAGTGTTTAAGGCTTAAGTATGAGAGTGAGTGGATGAGTGTGAGTTGGGAAAGATTGGAGAGAAAATGGTGACAATTCTTGAAGAATTCTCACTGTTTTCTCTCTATATTTCGCCAGAGGTTCGGTGCAATTGGTGTTGTCCCTCCTTATTTTTGTGACTGGAGGGCTCAATTTATAGCCCTCTGAAAATGACAGACTCATCCGCGCGGATAGGGTTGCTTGGCGTGCACTGTTCATTAAATGCAGCTCCAGCTTTGGACAGGAAGAATATTTCTTTTGAAAATTCAAATTAACAGCCAGTTTATTGTTTCCAGCCATTTCTATTTATGGTTTTCTTCCTTTGTTTTGCTTTTTGAGATTCTTTTTGAGGTTTATCCCTAAATAACAATGCCCATTTTACCCTCATTTTGTTAGAAATGTTAGGATTGTTAGGAATTGTTAGAAATGTTATAACTTTCGTTAATTTTCTAACGAAAATTCTAACAAGCTCAAATTGGAGCACTTACAAATAATAAATATGTGGTTTAATACATATGCCAATGAACGCTTACTTGTTACTCATTAAATGGAATTTTAGGTGATGGATGCTTACCTAAACATTTTGAGGGACAAATACAAAGAACTCCCCCCTCCATCTGGTGGACGCCAAAGGCCAAAAGTTAATTTTGTCTCAAGTTTTGCTACCGTAAGTCTTATTTATTGATTTAAAAGATACTTACGCCTCAAATCTTTTTTTTAATTAAAGTTAATTATCAGCTTTATGCTTACATTTAAAATTTATTTGTTTCCAGCAACGGCTGAAGGACAAGAACTCAGAAGAAATACAGAGAGGAATCAACAATGTCATCAAACAATTTACGGATGATGAAACAATTTTTATATTGTTTCCAATTCACTCATCAAGGAATGATCGTGGTGTCAGGACAAACGATCATTGGACATTGCTAGTGCTTGACACAGAAAATGGGGAGTATAAATTTTACAACTCCATGAAGAGGACAAAAGGAAAAGACCACTACGCAACACACGGAAAACTAATGGTAATATTTTATATATGAGCAGTAATATGTTGTGTATAATGTTACAAGGTCCTATAGCAACTGCTATAGGACCTTTAAAATGCTTTATAGCTTTGTATATGACGGTGCCAGGTCCTATATCAACTGCTATAGGACCATTCAAATTTCTTTTTTTAAATTTTTTGAATTCTGATACCTGGTGTTTGATTTCACGTATAATAATTGATTCCTTTCTTTCAATTTCAGTTTGATCATGTCAGGGCACTGTACAAACGACTAGAGGAGACTCAAAAGGACGTGGATACTTTCATAGATTTGAAACGCGGAGACATTCCACAACAGCGAGATGATAGTTTGGATTGTGGAATAATCGTCCTAATGGAAGCAAAGGAGATGTTTGATAAAGGAGTAATTAGCAAGACATATGAAGACGATGCTGTCTCGAAGTATAGGGGGAAAATGATACATGACATTTTAGCAAGCCCACATTGTCCTCATCATTAATAAATTAAACATCTTAGTTTCTTTTTGGATGGAATGATAAAAATTGATGGTTGTTGAACAATTTACTTTTATATTTGATATATGTTGGTTAAATATATTACAAATATTTTTAAGGTCTCACAGTGGGTTTTCTTTATTAATTCTTAATCATCAAAAACTGAATTTAACAAATTTATAAATGAGTTTAAATACTTCTCCAAACCCTAAAACAAATAGCCCAAGAAAGTACCAAAATAACCCTAATTAAGATAAATCAAAACATCAGCAATGAAACATAAAACGGAATAAGGAATAATTGCAATTTGACCGTGAGGCGTGGGCCTGGATGAGTTCATGCGGCCGCCTCAGCGACCGTGGCTAGCTGATCCTTCGGCCCTTGGTGAGGCGAGCGCCTGGCCTGTGGGATGCGGCCGCCTGGAAGGCCGAAAGTTGAAGCCGCCTGCGCAAGTTGGGGCGGGCGCCCGGGGATCACGGGCGGCCGCTGGTCGTGCTGCTGGAACACAACATTGATCTGCATCAATGGTCCTATAGCAAATGGTATAGGACCTTTCAAAGGCATTATTGCTTTGTATATGATGTTGGGAGGTCCTATACCAATTGCTATAAGACCAATTAAAGGGCTAATAGCTACGTATATGATTTGGCAGGTCCTATACCAATTGCTATAGGACCAAATAAAGGGCTTATAGAGTTTTGTATGATGTTGGCATGTTCTATACCAATTGGTATAGGACCAATTAGAGGCATGTTACTACAGGAATAAGCCTGTTACATTTCCTTCATACGTAGGTAAAAAAAAAAACAATTAACAACTAATATTTTAGGATATTGAAAAAATCAATTAACCAAAATTCTGAAATTAAAATGATTGTATAACATTGTAATGAACACGTGTGTAATGTCAAATAGGACGTTTATAGAATTAAATTAATAATTATTTGAATAAGAAAACAATGACTCAACTAAAAGTAATTTGCAATGGCTCCTTGCATGATCTTTTATTATGATAACCTTCTTTTCCGCATCGACGACATTTCATCTTCCTCTTTGTACCTTCTCCTCTAGAAATGTAGCGATTTTTCCTTGGCCTACCGGGGGGCGTTTTGTTTCGGGAGGAAGAACCACGGATTCCCCATCAACTACAGGAGGACATAATGTAGAAATAGCTGGAATTGACAGAGCATATGATTCCCTGTAATTCCTTACCTTGAAATAATCTTGTATGAAAGAAGAAGAATTGTTCTTAAACCTGCTGAAGACGGATATGGAATGAACACACGGAAATCCATTTTGCTGCCACATCCCACATGAACAAGTGTATTCCTGTATGTTGACAACCATAGAAGGATCTGAATGAACTTCAAATACATATTCATCACAAGCATGTATGATCCATGACCTTCCTTTGTCTGCACATTCCAAGTATACCTTCTGGATGGATGGACACAACACATTTGCCCATGAATTTGAGTCTTGTTTACGTCTGCACATTCTTGACATAATCTTCAAATGTATACTGTCTATCAACTCTACAACAGGGAGAGATTTATACTCCTTTATCATAGCATTAAATGACTGAGCCGCATTTGAGTACAATTCTCCATAACGATGACCTCCAAAATAAGCAGCTGCATAGTTTTCTTTCGGAAGATTGTTGAAAAACTCAGACACCTTCGTACCGCCCTCATTTATGATTTCGTCCAGAAGAATCTGAAAGTGCTCAGGTGTTGGAGCTTTTGAAAGCTTAGAAAATTTGTGAAGAATATTGGACCGCACCTCCTTCGATAAACCACCAAGCTTATTTCTAAGGTTGTTTTTTAAATGGAACATGCAGAATGAATGGTGTGAAAATGGCATAACCTCATGAACCGCAGTAATGATACCCTGATGACGATCCGAAACAAATGTCACTCCTCGCTCAGTTATGTAAGGACGGAGATTTTGGAGAAACCACGTCCAATTTTCAGTACCTTCCGATCCAACCACAGCAAAAGCAACATGGAATAGGCCTACAACCAAAACAATTCATAAAAAATTAATTTATCATCATAAAATATGAATAAAAATAAAAACCAATATACAAAATGTGAAAACATAAATAAGTTGTCTCATATCACGTGGTCTAAGACATTTGATTGGTCATATAGCAAGTGATAAAGAAACTGGAAACATCATAAACACAGCTATAAAGACCTTTGAATGGTCCTTTAGAAAATAATATAGGACCTGCCAACGTAATATACAAAACTATAAGACCTTTGAATGGTCTTATAGCAAGTGGTATAGGACCTGGCAACTTCATATATAAAGCTATAAGATCTTTGAATGGTCTTATAGCAATTGGTATAGGATCTGGCACCTTCATATATAAAGCTATCAGACCATTGAATGGTCCTATATCAAGTAGTATATGTACTCACACAATCATATACATATGTTATAAGACCTCTGAATGAACATATATCAACTGGTATAGGACTTAACAACATCATATACAAAGGTCTTATACCACAAACTCAAGTTAATTCTGATGCTACATAGAAAAAAAAATTAAAAGCATTAATAATAAAATTCTCATACCATTATCTCCATCTTTCGCTGTTGCTGCAAGTAGGGTACCCCGAAATATTCCAGTCAAAAATGTGGCATCCAAAAATAACAAGGGACAACAAAACTTAAATCCCTGCAAACATGCCCCAAATGCAAAAAAGCACCGCTGGAAACGAGAAGTCACAGGATCAGACTCAAACTTCACACAACCATCTGGATCCACCTCCCTAATTTTATCTGTATATGCTTTAAGCTTATTATAAGCAAACTTTTCATCACCAAAAATAATGTTTTTTGCCTTCTCAACTGCTCTTCAAACAACCTTGTAATGAACAGTGAAGCCATACTCTGTTAGCAACAATTTTACAAGAGAAGCAGGACTAACATTTAGATCATCTCTAACTTTATCACGGATAACACTGGAAAGAACTTCACATCCCATCCTTTGCCCAAAATCACAACTAATCGCATCCTTGCATGTATGATCATGAATATATTTTCTTATGTAGAAATATCCACTGCATTTTTCAATTGAGGCATGTATCTTCCATGGACAACCTTTTGATTCTTTGTGTGAGCATACAGCCGTAATACGAGAAGGTTCATTTTTCACATAATTGAAATCAAACCCCACTTCCGTTGCAAACTTACACAATGCATTCCTAAATTCACCAGAGCCACCTTCAAATATCTGCCCAATATTTTGTATTGCGTCTGCCCATTCCGCACTTCTCATCCTCTTTTCTTTGTGATAAAAGAATTTGACATTATCCTCATTTCTACTACTACTGCCTTCGTATAAAGTGGACAATGATTTCTCGAAGGAATCACTGACATTACTAACACAGATACTCAAATCATTCACATTTATTTCTATTAGCTCAATATTCCTACGAGCAATCATAACACCCATACAGATGAAATCTTGCTCACTAGCCAACATGCACGACCTTTTCTCAGCTAAAAGATATGACATCGAGATTGTCTCCTTTTTCAAACGGTTCCATCTGTTGCAACTAAATTCAACAATAGATTCATAAGAATCAAATTGATCAAACCTAGTAACAACAGAAAATCTTCCATAATTCAACATCACCATCACATTAGACTCCATTGAAGGTAAAGTTATTTTACCTGAAAGTAAATTCAATCAAAAAATTTATCAAAAACTCAAAATTTTGAAGAAGAAAAAAAAAATAAAATTAATACGAAATATAAATTGAATTCAATCAAAATCATAATTCGGATGTAATAGATTCATACCTTATTGATTGAATTGGATGAAAGGATTGCAATTTCAAATTTCTTCAATAGCGACTACGGCGGCATGAATTAAGCGATCGCGAGAATGGATGTTAACGGCGCCGTCAATGTCTTTGGCCGGTATATAGCATATTGGGGTTTAAAGGGATTTTGATTTGGAATATAAAAGGGAGTTGTCTTTTTAAATTTGGGCTGGATTTTTTTGGGTTATGATTTGAGAAATGTGAGTAAAGAGGAATTTTTCCTTGTAATAAACATTTCAATGTCCAATAAAATATGAATTTGTGCATTCCATATATACTCTCTCCGTCCCGTCCGAAAAGGCACAAATTTTCTTTTTGGGTGTCTCATTTAAAAAGGCACTTTCCCAAAAAGGAAAGTTTTTATTACTATTCCACCCACTCATTCTCTCTCCTACTTTACTTTTACACTCATAATATTCTCTCTCCTAACTATTTCTCCCACTCATTCTCTCTTCTATTTAATTTTTCATACTCACAACATTTAAACTTTTTCTCTTTCCTACATCATTTTCCTTAATTTGCGTGCAGGGTTGGTTTTGTGCCTCTTCGGGCGGGACGGAGGTAGTAGGTCACTACTTTTGGCGGGCTTTTTCCTAATATGGAAAGACTTTGTTTTAATAGATATACTCCCCCCTTCCCATAATAATACTAAAAAAAAAATCTTTTGGGCGTTCCACAATAATCAATAATTTTTCAAAATGGAAATGAGACTCACTTCTCTCTACTCACAACACTTTTTAAATTTACTATTCTCTCCACTGATTCTCTCTCCTATTTTACTTTTACACTCACAACACATTACCTTTATCACTTTTTACCTTAATCTCCGTGCCGAGCCAAAAATTCTATATAATCGTGGGACGGAGGGAGTATAGATTTGTGTAAAGATAGTTTTTTTTTTAAACCAAAATAACAATATTATTAACCAACATAATGAAATTTGATTCCCTAGCCCTCTTTCATTATTCTAAGTTATACAAAAGAGAAAAAATACAAGCTCTCAATAAAGGGGAAATCACGGACTCTCACACGGAAAGAAAAATAAAAATAAAAATACAATTATGAACGTTATTTAAAAACTAAATTTAGAAAAAAAAAACAGATATGAAAATTAGAAACCCGATTTCACATTTTTTTAATTGTAAAATAACAATTAATACATGTGAAATCGGATTAAACGAATCAATAGCGAGTGAGCAAGAAGACTAGATTGAAGATTGCTTATGTGAAATCAGATTAAACGAATCAAATTAAATAGAGAGTGAGCAAGAAGACTAGATTGAAGATTGCTTATGGAGAAAGGGATTCAAGATCTATGTGTCTGTTGATGATTTTTGTTTTTTTTGTTTGGAATAATGAAGAAGATGACGTTTTGAAGAAGGAAACTGTTGCAAAGAGATAGAAACTAAAATAAATATTATAAAAAGATGTCTAGCAAGAAATTACTTTTAAAATGTACTATGCCCCAAGTCATGTTATATCTAAAAGGGTGAAAAAGTTTGTTTTAAACAAATCGTTTAATTTCAAATCTGCTTTTTAAAATAATGCACCAAATATATATTTACAGAAAAATAAGAAAAATGATTTCTTTTAAGAAGTGCTTCATTCTTTAATCTCTTTGCTTTTAAAAGAGTGCATACACAACCTTTAAAATGACATTTTTCAGAAACTATAGGAGTAGAGTAACCTTTAAAATGACATTTTTTCAGAAACTATAAGTGTCGAGTAACCTTATCATTTTATTATGTGGCTTTGCAACCCGTGTCATTCTTATTATTGGACTTGGAACTGCTCTAGACACCATTTGCTATAACCCTTTGTCCATCAAATTCCGCCTTGAAATGTAAAAAGTCTACTATAAGATATAAAATATTTGTTACACACTTGAGAATTATTCAAACATGAAAAAAAAAAAATCAAAAGTCAACCTGCATCCAAAATAACACATTCAAAACAAGTAAAGTACTTATATTACGTACTCTTCTTCATGTTAAAAGTCTTCTTTGTTGTATCCTTCAAATTAACAAATATCGTATACTCCCTTCGTCCCACGTGAATGTAAACCAACTTTTTGGGTGTGGGAATTAAGGAAAAGTGATGTAAAAAAGAGAAAAAGTTAAATGTTGTGAGTATGAAAAATTAAATAGGAGAGAGAATGAGTGGGAGGAATAGTGAGGAGAAAGAATGTTGTGAGTGTAAGGCTCCGTTTGTTTCGTGTAAAATATTTTCCGAAAAATGTTTTCATGTAAAAAGGTTTCCTTGTAAAATGTTTTCATGTAAAAATGTTTCCTTGTAAAATGTTTTCTTGTAAAATATCATGGTCTTGTTTTCAGTTGTTTGGTAAATTTGACGAAAATGTTTTTCGGAAAACATTTTCCGGAAATGTCACTTTTTTTTAAATCAACTTTGAATGATAAATTTTATTATTTTATTATTATTATTATTATTATTATTATTTTATTATTATTTTATTATTTTATTATTTTTTATTTTATAATTATTATTATTAATATTTTATTATTATTATTATTATTTTATTATTTTTTATTTTATTATTATTATTATTATTATTATTATTTTATTATAATAATTATTATTTTTTATTATTATTTTATTATTTTTTATTATTTTATTATTATAATTATTTTATTATTATTATTATTATTTTACTATTTTATTATTATTATTTTATTATTTTTTATTTTATTATTATTATTATTATATTATTATTATTATTTTATTATTATTATTATTATTATTTTAGTATTATTATTTTAATATTATTTATTATTATTATTATTATTATTATTATTATTTTATTATTATTATTATTTTTTATTTTTTATTTTTTATTTTTTATTATTTTATTATTATTATTATTATTTTATTATTATTATTATTTTATTATTATTATTAGTATTATTTTATTATTATTATTTTATTATTTTTTATTATTTTATTATTTTATTATTATTATTATTTTATCATTATTATTATTATTTTATTATTATTATTTTATTAGTTTTTATTTTATTATTATTATTATTTTATTATTATTATTATTTTATTATTATTAATTTTTTTATTATTCTATTATTTTTTATTTTATTATTATTATTATTATTATTATTATTTTATTATTTTATTATTATTATTTTATTAGGGCGAACGGAAGAGTTGTAAAACGATTTACGAATTTGAAATCGGTAAATCATTTTACAAAGAAAACCCCATTTTTTTACATTGACGGAAAATGTTTTACATTTGAAAACATTTTACAAGTGGTTACCAAACACCCGAAAACATTTTACAAGTGGTTACCAAACACCCGAAAACAAGGAAAACATTTTTCGAAAAACATTTTACTTGAAACAAACACCCGAAAACAAGGAAAACATTTTCCGGAAAATGTTTTACACGAAACAAACGGAGCCTTAAAGTGAAATATTTATTTCCATTTTTGGAAATTTACATTTACGTGGGACGGACCAAAATAGAAATAAGTTTGCATTCACGTGAGACGGAGGGAGGGAGTATTTCTTTCCACCTTTTAGTAGTATGTGGTCTTCATTGTTGTACCCTTCAAATTAACAAATATCATATACTCCCTCCGTTTCGCTCGAAGTGTCTCAACTTTTCTTTTTGGGCGTCTGTGATGATGTGTCGCCATTTCGCGGGAGGAAATTCGATTTCTTGCGTTTCTTTGAAAAAACCAAATAAAACCCGGAAAAAAGAATGGAGTCGCCACGCCATTTTTATTTTAAGGGCCAAAACTTTGAAAAATGCCCGAGATCAGAAATTTGGGTTCGGAGGTCATGTTACACGCCGGGAAGGACGTTAGTGTGCACCCGGAATGCCTCGTAAAACGAGTCTTCCAAGCTGAAAATCATTTTTGTGTGTGTGTGTGTGTGTGTTTTGGCCAAAATAATTTGAAACTCAGAAAAGTAAAAATTGGGATATCTTTTTAAGACTTTAAAATTATCCCATGATTTTTTGGAAGATTTTTGGATTGAGATTTGGTACTCAAAAGACCTTTTGAAGTTGAGAATCACTTCTGCCAGAATGAAAAAGGCAGTGGACCTTTTATTTTGAAATGGATTCAAGGGCCTTAAAACTTCATAATCTGGATAAACTCAGAGAATGAAAGTTGTTCCAGACACCTTAAATAAGATTTGTGAGAAGGAATTTTCCATTTTGGAGAAGATTTGAGGGGTCAAAACCTTCTGTAAATCTCAGATATGCAATCTGGATTTCCAGAAGCTGATGAACTAGCCTCTAAAAGAAAATTTGAAAAAGAGAGTTTTACTCACCCAAAAAATAAAGTAAAAATATGTCTTGGAAAACTCTTGATGTTGGTTACAAAAAGTGTTTTGTAGTCAACACCAAATTCCAAGTTTATCTGTGTCCAAAAATTAAGACAATGGACTGGGATCCTGGAAAATTGCTACTGGACAGCAACTTCTCAAGAAAGAAAATATGATTTTAAGGGGGATTTTGCATCCATGCTTGTCCCCATTTCCCTAGGTTTTGGTTAGTGATCACTTGACATTTTAGTGGTGAATCAACTATACCAAACCATCCTTGGGGTACATTAGGACTAAGCACTTCATTTGCTTGGGAAGGGGAATTTTATCCTTTGAAATCAAGATTTGGTGCTTGAAAATGGTTTTTAGGGTTTTGAAAATGTGTTTTCTTTGCAAGAAAGTAAGAACACTTTGAAAATAATGTTGATCCTTGTAGAAGATCATCCATGGAGATGAACTTCCATGGTGATCTTCTGTTTGAACTTGTGTATGGCTTCTTTAAGACTTAACAGAAAAACTGACAGCAAAAGTAACGGAGATTGAACAAACAAAAGAATTCAAGTCGAGTCTTGTATTTAATACAATCTCCGTAAGAGTTATTTGTCCCGTACTGGTGCTTACGGTTGTATGACAAAACTCTAGTAAGATAAAATGACTTACTATTAGTTATAAGGAGCACTCCAATATAACTAATCTAACGAACAACACAAGGTTTTAGAACTTTGGACTTGAAAAGATTGAATGCAACAATATGCAATGATTTGGGTATGTTAATCTATCTCACTAGAGGGTAAAAGGCTCAGAATGACTGTGTATGTTAATTGAAATTCGGAGGGAAACTATTTAAAGAAAGTTAAAGGGTTCATGGCTGTTCACTCCAAGAGGTGCCAAAAATGTTCAGAATCTGAGCACGAGCGCGGCCGCTCTTGCCTTGAGCGCGACCGCGCTCTTATGCCGAGATCAAGCCCGTGTTTTTCTTGACTCAGCGCGGCCGCTCTAGGCTGGAGCGCGACCGCGCTGAAGCCCAGAAAATTGCCTCTTCGAACAGTTGCGATTGATCAATCAGTCCAAGCACGTTTTGGCTAATTCAAATCAATGTTAACCCTTTATTTAACTTCCGTTAAGTTACAAAAACACTTGTCATTAATTCTCATTCACCCTAAATGGTTTAGAGACATTAAATAAGTATAATAATCTACAACAAATGTAGAATATAATCTGTAACAAGTCTCGTTAACACATAACGAACTTCCGTTAGAAACTAGATCAAAGTTAAATCTTAACTTTCCGTTATCTATTTCCAACAATCCCCCACATGAATGACAATTAATGCATGAATGCAATTTCGTCCAAAGTTCCGGCGAACTATTATTACATCGGGATAGATAGCTTGTGGCCTTGAATCTTCCCTAGTGAAATATTATCGGATATACTAGCCATTTGGTAGCGAGTCGCTTTGAACCGATGATCGTCGGGTTTATACCAAGACAATAATACTCACATAATAACAGCTCTAACAATTGTTGTTCTCATGTTTTGTCCATTTTGGCCCTGGACCGTATCTCATTCATAAGCGTTCATTTAGAGGCGGCCTAATTACCTCTTGCTTATATAGGTGATTCTCACTATAAGGAGTATCATGCACTACTCCACCCGTAGGTATAGAAATCATTAAAAGTTTTCTCAACTTAATCTTACCACTGCTGCATGTGCTTGTACTTGGATGTTCTGGGAATGAGTATTCAACATCTCCAGGTTAATAAACCGAGTTGTTGTTTCCAAGTAACTCTACTAGAACTTATAACTTGGTTGTCTCATTGAACCAAGGGCCTGGGATCTCCATTTCTCAAGGTTGAGTGTCCGCTATAAGTTCTTTTGTTGTGGGTTTTAAACCCATTCCCCTTAACAGTTTATACAGTTGATCTCTATTTATACTTTTGGTAAATGGATCCGCTAAGTTATCACATGATTTTACATAATCAATGGTGATAACGCCATTCTTGATCAACTCTCTAATGGTATTGTGTCTACGACGAATATGTCTAGACTTACCATTGTACATACTATTCTGTGCCCTTCCAATTGCTGATTGACTATCACAATGGATTAGTACAGCAAGCACAGGTTTGCTCCAACAAGGAACATCCTCCAGGAAGTTCTTAAGCCATTCTGCTTCTTCCCCAGCTTTATCTAACACGATAAACTCAGATTCCATCGTGGATCTGGCTATACACGTTTGTTTGGAGGATTTCCATGACACTGCTCCTCCACCTATAGTGAATACATATCCACTTGTGGACTTAGAGTCTTTCGTGTCCGATATCCAATTGGCATCACAGTATCCTTCTAATACTGCTGGATATTTATTGTAAAGTATCCCATGGTTTAATGTATACTTTAAATATCTTAGTACTCTCATTAGTGCTTTCCAATGATCAGTACTAGGATTGCTTGTGAACCTACTTAGTTTACTCACTGAATATGCAATGTCCGGACGAGTACAATTTGTTAAGTACATCGATCGCCAATTATTCTTGCATATTCCGGTTGAGAAACCGGTTCCCCTTTGTTCTTGGCTAAATGTAGAGCTAAGTCTACAGTGTCTTAGCCTGAGGGTCATCAAAGACATTAAATTTTCGAAGAACATTCTCTAGGTAATGGGATTGTGAAAGAACTAATCCTTCAGATGTTCTAGAGATCTTTATCCCTAATATTACATCAGCTAATCCCATGTCTTTCATGTCAAAGTTCTTCTTTAACATGCCTTTGGTATTCATGATCAAATCATGATTACTTCCCATTATGAGCATGTCGTCTACATAAAGACAAACGATAACGAATGATTCAGATGTTCCTTTAATGTAGACACACTTGTCACATTCATTGATCTTGAATCCATTCGATAACATGGTTCTATCGAACTTCTCATGCCATTGTTTAGGTGCTTGTTTTAGTCCATACAAGGATTTTACAAGTCTACACACCTTTCTTTCTTTACCAGGAACTATGAACCCTTCAGGTTGTTCCATGTAAATCTCTTCATCAAGTTCTCCATTTAGGAAAGCAGTCTTCACATCCATTTGGTGTATCTCAAGATTATGCACTGCTGTAATTGCTATGAGAACACGAATAGATGTGATCCTTGTGACAGGGGAGTATGTATCGAAGAAATCATATCCCTCTTTCTGTCTAAAGCCTTTGGCAACTAGCCTAGCTTTGTACTTTTCGATAGATCCATCCGCCTTATACTTCCGTTTAAGGATCCATTTGCAACCAATGGTTTGCAACCTGGAGGGAGATCAACTAATTCCCAAGTATTGTTGAGCATTATGGATTCTATTTCACTGTTAATAGCTTCTTTCCAGAACGAACTATCCGGACCGGACAAAGCTTCTTTAACAGCTTGATGGTTCGTTTTCTAACATGTAAGATAGAAAATCAGGACCAAAAGTCTTTTCAACTCTTGCCCTTTTGCTAAGTCTCGGCTCTTCATCTTCTATTTGAGAAGGACCAGTTGTAGACTCATGTGTTCTCTTATTAGAACCTACATCTTTCCCCGTCCTTAACCGGAAAAATATTTTCAAAGAATACCGCATTCCTTGATTCTATAGTAGTTCCTACGTGCATATCCGGAATGTCCGATTTATACACTATAAACCGATAGGCACTACTATTATTGGCATATCCAATAAAAACACAGTCAATGGTCTTTGGGCCAATCTTGACTTGTTTAGGCTTAGGTACTTCAACCTTGGCCAAACACCCCCACACTTTAAGGTATTTAAAACATGACCTACGATTATGCCACAATTCATAGGGCGTTTTATCAATACCTTTCTTGGGTATTTTATTAAGAACATAATTAGAAGTGAGTATTGCTTCCCCCCACAAGTTGTCGGGTAAGCCTGAACTGATCAAAAGCGCGTTCATCATCTCTTTGAGAGTACAGTTTTTGCGTTCAGCAACTCCATTAGATTGAGGGGTATATGGAGCCGTTGTTTGATGAATTATGCCGGATTCCCAACATAATCCTTCAAACGGTGCTTCATATTCTCCACCTCTATCGCTTCTAATTTTCTTAATTTTCAAGTTAAGTTGATTCTCAACTTCTTTCTTATAAGTCTCAAAAGCCCCTAAGGCTTCATCCTTACTTCTTAAGAGATAGACATAGCAATACTTAGTGCAATCATCTATAAATGTAATGAAGTACTTTTTACCTCCTCGAGTTTGCACTAGTTTTAAATCACATATGTCGGTGTGAATTAACTCGAGAGGAGTTGTGTCTCTTTGTATGGCATTAAATGGCGACTTTGTCATTTTTGCCTCAACACAAACTTCGCACCTATTAGTCGAGTCGGATTTAGTCATTTGGATTAAATCTTGTCTCGCTAATTTCTTAATGGTGTCGAGGTTTACATGTCCTAATCTATCATGCCATAAATTAGAACTTTCCGACAAATAAACGTAAGAAACACAACTTTTATTCATCGCACTTTGGCGGATCACAGTCATTACATTCAATTTAAAAAGGCCCTCCTCGAGGTAACCCTTTCCAAGAAACAAACCATTCTTGGTTAGTACAAATTTGTCGGATTCGAATACTAGTCTAAAACCGGCCTTACTAAGAAAAGCGCCGGACACCAAATTTTTACGGATGTCTGGAACATGCAGCACATCCAACAAGGTTACTTCTTTTCCGGAAGTCATCTTCAAAATCACGTTTCCAATGCCTTGAACATCGGAGGTCGCAGAATTTCCCATGTAAAGCTTTCTTCCGGAGATGGGAGTATATGAGGAGAAACTTTCCTTGTTACCACAAATATGGCGGGTAGCACCGGTATCTATCCACCACGATTTAGGGTTCTCCTCCAAATTTGCAACGTTGGCTTCAAAGACAACCGCTGCAAAGTCTAGGTCCATGTGGTCAACATTGTTCGCCTCTTTCTTCGGGAGACGACAATCCCTTGACAAGTGGCCCGGTTTGCCACAATTATAGCAAGACCCCTTGAACTTCTTAGAGGTCTTCTTCTTCACTTTCTTAGCATTCCCGGCAGTTTCGGAATGCTTTCTCTTTGTGCCACTCGTGCTAGCCTCGGCGAGATTGACCTTAGCCTCCATCTTGCCTTTAGCAACTTTGGCCTCATTCATTCTATTGCTCTCTTCTATTTGAAGACGAACAACAATGTCTTCCAAGGACATCTCCTTGCGTTTATGCTTAAGATAGTTCTTGAAGTCCTTCCACGAAGGAGGCAACTTTTCAATGATAGAAGCCACCTTAAATGGATCATTCATGATCATCCCCTCGGCATCAAGCCCATGTAGAATGATTTGGAATTCATCTACTTGAGTTGTTACCGATTTAGAATCGACCATCATAAAGTCAAGATACTTACCGACGACAAATTTCTTTGACCCGGCATCCTCGATCTTGTACTTTCTTTCCAAGGTGTCCCACAATGCCTTGGCTAACTCGACTGTACTATACACATTGTATAGTGCATCGTCAAGTCCATTCAAGATATAATTTTTACACAGAAAATTACCGTGAGCCCAAGCCTCCTTTGCCATTTGCCTTTGGGGGTCCGGATCACCTTTTTCTACCGCCGGAGGATCTTCTTTTAAGAAGCGGTGCAAGCTTAGGGTGGTCAAGTAGAAGAGCATCTTCTGTTGCCATCTCTTGAAATCCACACCGGTGAATTTCTCGGGTTTCTCACCATGACTGATGTGATGAGTTGTAGGAGCGGGAGCAACATTGTTGAATGTAGTATCACCTTGTGATGGAGGCGTCACATTCCCTTGACTTGATTCGGTGGAGTCTTTCTCGTTTGCCATCTCTTGATAATCTTGAAGAAGCGTTAAATAACTCTTACGATTGTTTGAACTTGTGTATGGCTTCTTTAAGACTTAACAGAAAAACTGACAGCAAAAGTAACGGAGATTGAACAAACAAAAGAATTCAAGTCGAGTCTTGTATTTAATACAATCTCCGTAAGAGTTATTTGTCCCGCACTGGTGCTTACGGTTGTATGACAAAACTCTAGTAAGATAAAACGACTTACTATTAGTTATAAGGAGCACTCCAATATAACTAATCTAACGAACAACACAAGGTTTTAGAACTTTGGACTTGAAAAGATTGAATGCAACAATATGCAATGATTTGGATATGTTAATCTATCTCACTAGAGGGTAAAAGGCTCAGAATGACTGTGTATGTTAATTGAAATTCGGAGGGAAACTATTTAAAGAAAGTTAAAGGGTTCATGGCTGTTCACTCCAAGAGGTGCCAAAACTGTTCAGAATCTGAGCACGAGCGCGGCCGCTCTTGCCTTGAGCGCGACCGCGCTCTTATGCCGAGATCAAGCCCGTGTTTTTATTGACTCAGCGCGGCCGCTCTAGGCTGGAGCGCGACCGCGCTGAAGCCCAGAAAATTGCCTCTTCGAACAGTTGCGATTGATCAATCAGTCCAAGCACGTTTTGGCTAATTCAAATCAATGTTAACCCTTTATTTAACTTCCGTTAAGTTACAAAAACACTTGTCATTAATTTTCATTCACCCTAAATGGTTTAGAGACATTAAATAAGTATAATAATCTACAACAAATGTAGAATATAATCTGTAACAAGTCTCGTTAACACATAACGAACTTCCGTTAGAAACTAGATCAAAGTTAAATCTTAACTTTCCGTTATCTATTTCCAACATCTTCTTGGATCTAAGACAAGAAGAAGAATGAACTACATTTTGTAGTTTGAAGATGCATGCATGGATGAGAGATTTAGGGTAAGAAGAGGGAGATTATACTTATCTTCTTTGTATTTTGGGACTTTGGCTTGAATATATGAGTGTTTGAGGCTTGAATGCAAGAGTGTTTGGGTTTGATTTGAGTGAGTGAAAGTTGGGAAGATTCAAGAGAAAAAGGTGACAATTCTTATAGAATTCTCACTGTTTTCTCGAGTATATTCGCCAAATACTGTGAATTGTGTTCTTCTTTTTTTTTTTTGTGACTGGAGGGCTCAATTTATAGCCCTCTGAAAATGACAGACTCATCCGCGCGGATAGGATCGGTGGCGTGCACTGTTCATTAAATGCAGCTTCAGGCTTTGGACTCAAGGAATATAATTCAAAAATTCCAACAGAAAATGTTTTTCAACTTGCTGTTTCGGGATTTTCTCAATTCTTTTTCTTTTTGAGATTCCTTTGAAGGTTTATCTTTAAATAGCAATGCCCATTTTGCCCTCACTTTGTTAGAAAAGTTAGGATTGTTAGGAAATGTTAGGAAATGTTAGTAATTGTTAGGAATGTTAAAACTTTCGTTAATTTTCTAACGAAAATTCTAACAAGCTCAAATTGGAGCACTTACAGCGTCCCATTTAAAGTGTCTCAATCCCAAAATAGAAAGTTTTTATTATTTTTATACTCTTCATACCCCACTCATTCTCTCTCCTACTTTACTTTTACACTCACAACATTCTCTCTCCTAACTATTCCTCTCACTCATTCTCTCTCCTATTTAATTTTTCATACTCACAACATTTAACCTTTTTCTCTTTCTTACTTCACTTTCCTTAATTCTCGCGCCGATCTCATTTTGAGACACTTCAAACGGGACGGAGGGAGTATTTCTTATCTATTATTAGTATGTGGTCTTCATTAACTTGTTCTCATTAACTTGTTCTGGTTCTGATTAGACATGGTCAAATCCGGGTACGGGTCCGACCCGCCGGGTCACGGGTTCGAAAATGGAGACCCGGAACCGAACCGTGAGATGCACGGATACGGGTACGGGTCCTACGGGTACGGGTACACGGTTCCACGGGTCCAAAATAATTATGTTTTTTTCAAAAAAAAATTCAAATTTAGTTGTTACTTTTTTTTTTTTTCAAATTTAGTTGTTACCTTTTTTTTTTTTTTAATTTAGTTGTTACCTCTCACTGTCACTAGTACCGTCTAAAAGAACTAAAGAAAGAAGGACATAAATAAAGTTATAAAGACTAAGTCAATAAAGCATTAAATTTAAGTATTAAACTTGCCATCCGTTGCCCCCTGCCCCTAAGACCATACACAGTGGTGATCTTTGGCAAAAGGCATGGCTGATGTGGCTTATTAGGCCTCCCACAATGGTGACCCAAGTGAAAGGCTTGGGATGACTCACGGCAAATGTTGGTTGACAGAAGTCCTGCAAGGCTTGGCTAATGAGAAAAAATTACCCACTTGCCCGTGTGTTACACGAAGGAAGAAAGGAAGAAACTTTGGAGAGTGTAGTCCATTCTCCATGCATGCTTAGGAAAATTCCTCTTGTTTGCCTTTTTTTTTTCTTCTTCTTTGTTTGCTTTTTTATTAACTTATCATATTTAAAAAGACTATTAAATAATAATTATATTAATAAAATTATTTAGTTAATAATTAAAATTATTATAATAAAATAATATGAATAATAGAAAAAGAAAATATAATGGGATATAGTAAAAAATATGAAAGAGAAATTGATGACTTAAGTCACCACTGTGGGTAAAATGATGTGAAGTTATGGTTATTGATTAGTGATGATGTGGAGCTGATATGGAAGAGAGAGAAGCTGATGACTTAAGTCACCGCTGTGGATGGTCTAAGGCCCTAACCCACAGTAACCCTCCTTGCCCCCTTGTCAATCCCTTGTCAATTTGTCATTGTCATTTCATTTGTCAGTACTTTTTCATTACCAATTTCAACAATAAAGGACATAAATAAAAATTTTGTATTTTAAAAAATTTGATTTGAGGTGAGATGAGATGAATGAAAATAGTAAAAAACTCGGTTAAACTATAATAATTTTATATAATGAATTAACAAAGTAATAATGTAAAAAAAAGGGACGGTATCCTTTAAATTTTATTAATATAAAAAAAATTTACAATGAGGGGGACAAATCAACCTTGCCCTTTTATAAGTAAGGGAGGACATAAGGAGCCTTACCTCTTTTATTACAATAATTATCTAATTCTATTCTAAAATCTAACCTACATAAAAAAAATACAATTAAAAAAAAATTACAATTACTTACCTTAATCGCTTCCCGTTGTATTACCATCAAAGTAGTCATCATCATCGGAAGAAAGCGCATTTGAGGAGTCTTGCTTTCTTCTTTCCGCTTTGAACCAATCATTCAAAAAAGTTTGACGTTCTAAATTAGCGGTTGTTAATCTTAATCGCCTAGGGTCCAACATATTATCACCAATGCTAAACGCCGACTCCACCGCAACCGTTGATGCGGGACAAGCAAGTATTTCTCTTGCAATCATAGAAATGATAGGAAAAGAAATTGCTTTCTTGGACCACCAACTTAAAATATCAAAGTTTTCAATATCATATTCAAATATTCCATTTAAATATTTATCAAATTCACCATTAGAACCGCCGACTCGAGCTTGTTGTTTTCCATAAAAATTTGCCACAAATGATGATGATGATGACATTGACGACGATGAGGAAGCTTGAACCGAAGGTTGGCGGCTTGGCAGGCTTGCACCATAAAGTGAGTTGTACTCTTTAAAAATATCATAAAATGCTTGTCTAACTTCACCAACAATTTGAGTTACGTTTGGTAAACAAGGATCACTTTGACCAAATAAATTTGAATAATAAAAAGAAAGTAATGCTTCCGAACCTTCTTCTCTTACTCTTGGATCTAATAACTTAGCAATAAAAAAAAACATTGGAATATTTGTAAAATATTTTCTCCACTTTTCTAACATTTTGCAAACGGCGCCTCCAAGTATAGGATCATTTAAAAACTCACAAAAAACAGTAGAAATTTCGGCACAATGATCAAGAACTAAACTAGAAGTAGGATAATACGTACCGGATAGCGCCAACGTTGCTTCCTTGAATTTCTTCAACAATTTAATCATACTAGCACATTCTTCACATAATCGGCCATATATTGGAACGGTAATATATGGTCAATTATGGGAAGAATGTGCTAGTATGATTAAATTGTTGAAGGAATGGTATTTATAGTTAGATAATTATATATGGATAACAAAATTATTTTTTTTATTTTTTTTGAATGAATGAAAAGATGTCAAAAAGTCAGTCAAACGGTAATATTTTGTTCAAATTGACTGTCCGTTACTAACGCCAAGGGGACTTTAATGAAAAAAGGCCAAAAAAAATTCTGGCAATCTGTCACAATGTCTCATGAGTCATGACCGTTCTGACTTCATCACTTTATTCACTTCCTTTCCTGCGCCAGGCCCACCCCAACCGGCCAACCCCAACCCCATTCCACTTTAGTCTTCTTTAGTTACTTGGTTGGTTACTACTTAACTACTAGTACTTTTTTTATACTCCCTCCGTCTCATTACAAGCCACACACTTTCCTTTTTAGGCGTCCCACTACAAACCACACACTTCCTAAAAAGGAAAGTTTTTATCACTATTCCCTCCACTCATTCCCTCTCCTACATTATTTTAATACTCACAACACTATTATAATTTACTATTCCCTCCACTCATTCTCTCTCCTATTTTACTTTTACACTCACAACATTTAAATCATTATTTTTTTCCTTATTCTATGCGTGAACAGTAACTGTGTTGTTACTAATGGGATGGAGGGAGTACATGGATTGGTTTAAAAATAAAAAAATTGAAAAATTTGGATTGGATTGGTGCTGCGGCAGACGAGAGAGACCCTTTTTTTTGGCTTTTTCCTGCGCCCTCCTACACTTCAGTCAATCAGTGACAAGTCCTTCCTACCTAGGCTCCTACTACTCCTAGGCTTTTGACGCGGGTCCTACGGCGGGTCTTACGAGTACGGTTTCACGGGTCGTAACGGGTACGGTTCCACGGATTGGAACCGCCGGATCACGGGTTTTGAAAAAGAGGAACCGTAATCGAACCGCCAATTATACGGGTACGGGTCCAACGGTTCCACGGGTCGTAACGGGTACGGTTCTGGCGGGTCAAATCCGGGTACGGTTCCACGGGTCCAAACGGGTACGGGTACGGATCGGCCATGTCTAGTTATGATTGCATTTGTTGAGAAGTTCCACCATTTGAAAATATGCCTTTCTTGCACTTGGTTATCCTCCATGATTATGTTGTCGGACTATCAATCCATAATAACAATTTATGATGCTATGATGGATGTGAGCAGGGAAGAGGAAAGAAGAGGAGGACAAACGGGGGATGGGGGTGAAATTATTGTGCCCTAATTCACAAACCAATTTCTCATTTAATTCGGTTAAAGAAGTCACGAGAAAGGCATGCACTGTAACACCCGACTCAATTGCATATCATTTTATATATTGCATTTTTTATAATTTATTTTGTGTTAGTTTTTAACATTTTAGTTACTTATTTGACTTATTAAATATGTTAATAAATTAATTTGAGTTAGTTGATGACTAATTAAAATTAATAGGAGTTAATTAGTTGAATTAGTATTTATTGGAATTTAATTAAAATATCCTACAAATTCAATAAGAAGGTAAAGTGTCAAAGTTGAAACTTCAGGGATTTAGTTGCAATAGCTTAATCTTGGAGGAGTTTATGTGAAAGTTGGACTAATATAAGTTGAAGGAGACTTTTGAGCGAAGTCTTTCTCTCCATCATCATCAGACACCTGGAATACAATCCTTCGTCTCTATATACGATGATTTTACTGAAAAATATGCACTTGTGGATAACAATAATATTGTTTATAATTTTGTTGATATAAAATTAAATTGACCCAAATGATTGTTATTGTTGTTAGTAATAGTAATTTTGGGGCGGTGCAGGATATTATTGGCGGTTCATTGAGGGATTTTCCAATATTGCTACACCCTTAACTAATTTGACACAAGAATTTACAAGTTTTATATGGACAGAAAAATGTGAAGCCAGTTTTCAAGATTGAAACAATGATTGACAATGACTCCAATATTAGAATTATCTAGCGGATTTGATATTTTTATTGTATACACTGATGCCTCTAAAGAAGGATTGGGTTGTGTATTGATGCAGAATGGGAAGGTAATTGGCTATGCTTCGAGAAAATTGACTCCTTATCAACATAATTATCCTGCCCATGACTTGGAATTGACTGCGATCATATTTGCAATGCATAAGTGGAGACATTATTTATATGGGGCCAAGTTTGAAGTGTTTACATACCACAAGAGCTTGAAGTATCTATTTTCTCAGAAGGAGTTAAACATCATGACTGTACAATTGTATATCATCACGGGAAAGCGAATGTAGCAGAAGATGCACTGACCAGGAAGATTTATGTTTCATGTTTGATGGTATGTAAATGGAAATTGTTAGAGGATTTGAGAGATTGGAGCCCGTGTGAGTCGAGGCATGGAGTGATTTTTGCAAATGTTAAAGCTACACTAGTACTCTTTCAGCAAATCAAGGAAACTCGAATGAACGATTATGATCTGCAGAAGATTGCCAGTGGAATGAATGATGGTAAACAACCTGATTTTACATTGAATAATGATGCAATCTTAACATCTCGTGAAAGAGTATGCATTACACCAGGAATTAAACGACATTTACTTGTATAGGCTCACAAGACAAAATACACTATACATCTGGGTAGTACAAAAATGTACTAATATCTGAAGAAAAAAACAATTCTCGTGGAATAACATGAAAAGGGAAATTGTTGAGTATGTAGCTAAATGCTTGACTTGCCAAGAAGTGAAAGTGGAACATCAACGTCCAACATGTTTTTTACAATCTTTAGAAATTCTAGAGTGGAAGTGGGATCATATCATGTTGGATTTTGTGACTGGGTTACCACGTACTTAACGAGGATATGATGTTGTTTGAGTCATAGTGGATCGACTAACCAAGTCAGCTCACTTTTTAACTGTTTTGATAAAATACTCGTTAACTCAATTTGATTCCTTATATGTTCGGGAGATAGTATGATTACATGGAGTTCATGTGAGTATTGTATCTGATAGGGATCCCCAATTTACCTCTTGATTTTGACAGGCTCTTTACGGTGCTATAGGTACTAAATTGAATTTCAGCACTGCATTTTACCCTCAGTAGATGGGCAATCCAAGAGATTGATACAGATTCTTGAGTATATGTTGCGGGCATGTGCATTTGATTTCAAAGGTAGCTGGGATGTGCATTTACCATTAGCGAAATTAGCCTATAATAATTGTTATCAGTCGAGTATTAAGATTGCTCTATATGAGTCACTGAATGGACGAAAGTGTAGATCACCGATATGCTGGGATGAAGTGAGGAAGCCAAACTTCCAGGTCCGGAGATGGTTCAACAGTCAACCGAAAGTGTAAAGCTAATAAGAGATAGATTACTTACACTTCAGAGTCGACATAAGAGTTATGCTGATAATCGACGACAAGATTTTGAATTTGAGGTTGGTGACTTTGTATTTTTGAAGGTATCACCTCGAAAGGCATAAAACGATTTTGAAAGAAAGGGAAGTTGACTCCTCAATATGTTAGACCGTTTGAGATTATTGAAAGGATTGGGTAGTTGGCATACATATTTTCATTACCACCATGCATCTTTGTCAGAGATTCATAATATTTTTTCGTGTTTCTATACTTTGTAAATATATGCCAGATGATTCTACGAGACTATTTAATTTCAGCCTGACTTCTGTTATAAGGAACAACCTGTTAAGATACTTGATATAAAGGAGCAAGTTTTGCGAACTAAAAAAATACCTCTTGTAAAAGTATTATGGAGAAATCATGAAATTGAATAGGCTACATGGGAAACAAATCAGGAAATGCGAGACACATACCTGCGGTTGTTTGATAGATTTGGTAAGCAAATTCGAAGACGAATTTATTTTAAGGTGGGAAGGTGTAACCCTCGACTCAACTACATATCATTTCATGCATTATATTTTTTTATGATTTATTTTGTGTTAGTTTTTAACATTTTAGTGACTTATTTGACTTATTAAAATATGGTAATAAATCAATTTGAGTTAGTTGATGACTAATTAAAATTAATAGAAGTTAATTAGTTGAATTAGTATTTATTGGAATTTAATTAAAATAACCTACAAATTCATTAAGGAGATAAAGTGTCAAAGTTGAAACTTCATGAATCTAGTTGCAATAGCTTAATCTTGGAGGCGATTAAGTGAAATTCGGACTAATATAAGTTGAAGGAACTTCTTAGCGAAGTCTTTCTCTCCAGGCACCTTGAATACAATCCTCCGTCTCTAGCTTTTCGATTACCAATAGGTTTTACCCTACATTTAATTATTCCTCACTTATTACTCATCCGTTTTGCAATTCGACTGTACCATAACACTTGGGAGATGAGTAGATCATTTCTATACGATTAAATTTGAATTTCTTTCGTATAATTTCCACAATGGGTAAGTTACTATTCCTCTTTTAATTATAGTATTATACATTCATTATACTCCCTCCGTCCCAATAAAAGCTTCACTAATTACCCAAAAGGGCGTCCCGTTAGAAGCTTCACCTTTCCTTTTTTGGCAAAGAATCTTTACTATTTTCTCCACTCATTTTCTCTCCTACATTATTTTAATACTCACAACACCATTATAATTTACTATTCCCTCCACTAATTCTCTCTCCTATTTTCAAATTACACTCACAATATATTTTTTTTCCTCCCATTTTCATAATTTGCGTGCCCACCCAAAAGGGTGAAGCACTTATTGGGACGGAGGGAGTATATATGATGATTTTACTACAAAATATGCACTTTTGGATAACAATTATATTGTTTATAATTTTTTTAATATAAAATTAAATTGACCCAAATGATTGTTATTATTGTTAGTATTAGTAATTTTGGTATGGTGCATTAGCGATACCAAAACTAATAATTATAACCCAAAATTATTAAAACACTAAACGGGATCATATTTGGTGCAATAAAATTACTCGAGTCGTAAAATATGTTCCTGCAATAAACTAGGAGTTATAAGATTTATAATTACAATACTCACTCCGTCCCATACCTACGTGCACACTTTGTCATTTTGGGCGTCCCAAACCTACGTGCACATTTCCTTAAATGGAAAGAAATCTTTACTATTTCTCCCACTCATTCTCTCTCTTACATTATTTTTATACTCACAACACCATTATAATTTACTATTCCCTCTACTCATTCTCTCTCCTATTTTACTTTCACACTCACAACACTTTCAATATAATACCCCCTCCTTAATTTACGTGCAAAAGTCAAAGTGTGCAGCTAGGTATGGGACGGAGGGAGTATAATAATTGTGATTGTAATATATTGAAATATTTACAAAGACACATTATATGATTTGGTGTAGATTTTACTCGCAAATATTGCGTAAATGTGATTGTGTAAAAAATTATTACATTGTTGGTTTGGGAAAGGTTCACTACTTTGGGCCTAATGTGATGGTTTTGTCAAGTAAATACCTAATTGTGTATTGTATTTGAGTCCAGCTGGCTCACGTGTTTCGGCGTATGATAACATCGGGAATGGGGTTACGTAATGGCCGTATACCATCATATTTGTGGCTATACCTCCTACTATTGGCCATAGTAGGAGAATAACTCCCATTGTTACATCAATACACATGACTTTGGCTAGATATATATCAGCCGATTACAGGTCGTAGGACTGAAGTCCATTTGATTTGATATTGGATACCATATCATTATTGCACTGCAGCAGCAACATTCAAATTGATATGTGTAATGCGACAATAAAACAGACATCAGCAACAACAATTCTGAAATGATATGGAGAAATAAGGCTGGTGACGATCGGATGGAGAATCTCGATCAAGTATCCTTTATTACATGTTTACTTTAGCATTATATGATGTATGAAGAGTGAAATAACCTCTCATTTATGTGATATGTGATAATTGATGATATCATTACTTATTAAGAATGCTTCGATTTTGTATATTACTTTTTGCATGATAACATGTCATGTAGCTAAATTAGTAACTTACTGTATTATGACTCACCCCGTTTTCTTGTTTATTTGTTTTTCTTAGCTCACAAGAGGTTGGGTGGTTCAGCAAAGTGAGACACAACTTAGCAGGGATCGCGGAGCAGGTTATTGCTTTTTTGGATAGTTGATCCGCGGAGCTTTTATATGTTTATGTTTGTGACGATGGTTGTACTGAGTTACTTAAACTTTGTATTTTGGTTAGACGTGTATAGTGCTTGATTTGGGGTGTTTAAATGTTTCCGTGCTATGTGTAGCTAGTTGTATAGAGTTTTGTATAACTCTAGATTTTATGTTTATCAGTTAAGGCAGTTAGCCTGTAGTGATTATTGGTTTTGTTGTTGTGTTGTCGAGCGAGTTGAGCTCGTTTCTTAATCAGGTTTCTAAATATGTTTATGGGATTATGTTAGTTCTATAGCAGCATGGGTTACGCACTGATTCGGTATTTCATATAAGATCTCAGAACTTGATTCGCATCATGCACATAGGGAAAATACATTTTTATTCTCTAGAAAACACGTGTGAAAGCTTTTGATCACTAAATTTAACAGACGTACAAAATTTTGCCTTAAATTGCAATGAATCTATATTACAATGCCAAAATCTCACAAAAAACGCATTTTTCTCAAGCTTAGAAAAAACGTGTTTTTAGAAGACGTCGACTCTTCCCAATTTCAAACTCTACGCCACCCCATAAACAAAACCACCAAAATTGAAATCCCAATCTACAGAATTTTAAATCGAAATCCCCAGAATTTAAATCACCATTTACAAAAACATAAACCAAAATGACCATTCAAGCTCCAATAACAAACCGAAATCAGATCTGAAAAATAAAACTTGAATCTGTACAGCAAGGGTTTGATTTTGGTTTTCAATTTGGATGAAGAACAAAAATTTAGAGATAGAAAGCTTGAAATTACAGATCTGGACATGTCAAACTTAGAGATGGAAGAAGATGAAGGTGGAGGGGGAGAAAATTCGGGGCTGGTGGGTGTTGGATTACGTGAAGCTTGAACGCTCCTCCCTTCGATTCAACTGAACAGAAAAATACTGATTTCAGATTCGCCGGAGAATACGACGATCATGATGCCGGTGTACGGGAGAAAGCCATGGTCTTCCAAACTGAGCCAAGTTGTAGCGTTAACCGTTGGGATTTTATTTTTGAACAGTGCTAGTGGACATCTAAAAAAATGCCAGGGGACATCTAAAAAAGTGCCAGTGTCAGAGTAAAAAAAATGTCAGTGCACGTCTAACAAAATGTCGGTGTTAGTATAAAACAAGTGCCAGTGTTAGTGTAACAAAGTGCCAGTGTTAGTGTAAAAGAGTGCGAGTGTGAAGAATGACAAGCATGTATATAAAAGGGCCAGTGTAAAAAGCGCCAGTGCCAGTTTAACAAAGTGCCAGTGTTAGTATACTGACACTTTGTTAAACTGACACTGACACTTTGTTACACATGCACTGACACTTTGTTAAACTGGTACTGACACTTTTTACACTGGCACTTTGTCACACTGACACTTTGTTAAACTGGCACTGGCACAAACGAAAAAAATAAAACATATTTTTTCTAAGTGTCAAAAAAATTTAGTTTTTTATAAGACCAACTCTATTACAATAGTATAGTATACAAAAGGTGAAGATTGATTTGAAGTTGGGCCTTGGGCTTTTCGAGAAGTATTGCAGGCCTTCTATTCTTAAGTGACGGATTCCGTACAAGGCGGAGTTAATCAAAGCCCGTCCAACAACTGTGTGGTCCACTACAAGTAATTATTCTCCACCGTCCACACTCTCTTGGCCTTTTCCTTCTTCATTATTCTTATCTCATTCTCTCCCCAATTTCGTCCTACACATTCATAAAATTCCCTTCCCAATCTTCTCCGGTCACCAGCCGATTTCCGTTTCCGATTCAGGTTCATTTTTGATTCCTTGATTATCATTTTATTTTATCATTCAATTTGATTTTCTTTTTATATACAATTGATTTTTATCTACGGATCCATTTGTTTGCGATTCTGTTAATTGTGATATTATTTGCCGATAAATTTAAACGTATGTTAAATTAGTTCGATTTTTTACCAGCATCAAAGATCATTTTTTGAATATATTTGCTGTATGCATTTTCAATTCTTCTTAATAAAGTGTTGCTGATTGCGTTAAGATGCTTGGGAAGATAAATTTTTTCGTCCTGAAAAAATTTTGGTTTGGAAACAATTTTTTTTTCGTTGATTATAATACATATACTAAGAGGAGAGATCACTTTGGTTAGTCCAGAGATTGAATTATTGGTCATTAATGGAACATACATCTAATATGTAGTGATTGTGCATTGGTTAAATACAGCTATTCTTGTTTTCATTACATTTTCTTGATGACATGTGGGGTGGGGTTGACATAGGAATAGAAGATACTAGGGATGTACAAAGGGGCATGGTTTGGTGTTTTTCGTTCATTCTTTACTTGAAATATTGTGTTTTTGATACTTGTGTGTCTTTTATGGTTTAATTGAAATAAAAAAAAATATCAATAATGTGAAAGATTGCTCATTTTTAAGATATGTACATGTGAACAAATATTATATAATCAGGACTTGAAAGGATCTTTGATAGGCAAAAAAAAAAACATAAAAATAGTTCAGCAATTTGATCTTTGCCTTCCTCCAAGTACCTTTCTTTGTCATCTTCTGAAAAGAAATGGGTATAATCATTCATGTTTAACATCTTCCCCCCCCCCCCACACATTTATTATATGGGGATAGTTTCCTTCTTCGAATTACTTGCCGCTAGGATAAATAATTATGGATTGGATCATTTTGTCATCATGGTAAAGCTTACTATTTGTCTGAATCACCCTCAACTGAGGTAACTTGGAACTGGTTTTTGAATTGTATTAATTAGAAGGTGTGGCTGAATTTCTCGTAATGATTTCATGTTTACTGCCAAATGCTACAACATTGCATCATGGTTTTAACTTCAGTTTCTCTCTCTCTCTCTCTCTCTCTCTCTCTCTCTCTCTCTCTCTCTCTCTCTCTCTCTCTCTCTCTCTCTCTCTCTCTCCATGTGTGTGTGTGTTAAAGCATTTTGTTATCTTTGGGAAAATGAGTAGTGCGGTAGCAGTGGCGAACCCAAAACATTTTGGAAGAAGGTGCACAAATACACTATAAAGATTTGAGTTAAAAATAATGCTTGATATGGGACTCGAACCTATAACCTTGAAGTTAAAAATTTACACCTTAACCACTAAACCACACACACTTTTTGAAAAAGGCGGGTTCACTTCCATCCCTTTATTTGTACTTGTGTCCGCCCCTGTGCAGTAGTCTACTGTATTTATCTATTTGTAGAGCAAACCGTTAATTTATACTACCCCTTGAAATGGCCATTCAATATCTTCCTCATAATGAGGATACAAAGAAGGGTAGAAACTAAAGAACCCTCTGTGAATTACAGATTAATTGGTTGATTTTCACTTGAGTAAAATTTCTTATCGTGCTAGCTGCCTAAAATTTCTTTTAAATGCAAACATATTCATTCTTCCCATCGTTCCTTTATAAATGTTGTACCTTGACTTTTTGGTCAACTTGATTGAATTTTGACTAAGAAATTGATGATGATTTTATTATCTTCATGAAATTCTGAAAATTGTTATCGATGCTCCATCAAAAGTACTATTAATAATAATATTAATAATTTCATAAAAATTTTAGATTTTAATAACTTTTTGGTCAAAGTTCAAATGATTGACTAAAAAAGTTATGACACAACTTTTATTGTGGGAAGGAGGGAGTGTTAAATTGTATTCTCTCCGTCCCAAAATGAATGTCCAAATTTGCCCTTGAACAAGAGCAAATTTAAACATTCATTTCGCGAAGGAGGTAGTACAAGGTATTATTTTCATCAAATTGGTTGACATACTGATGTCATCAGAATTATATACATGAAATTTATACATGAAATTTATACATAAAAAATAAGTAGGATGTCAATTAGTGCTGCATACTTCATGAATAAATTGAATAGTTCATGTTCCTTCATGTTATGAACATATAATTTAGTCTTAAGACGTGCTTGGGTAAACCCTTTATTTATGCCGTCTCTGTGTCAAATTAAATGCCTTCACTTATTGTAAGTTTTTTTCATCTATTTTTATTACATTTATTTTTTTAAAATCTGATTGCATATTTGACTTTGTTTCAGCTGTGTGTGTCTCTAAAAAGTCCAGAAGATTAGTTGATTGTCTGTTCGTTCCATCCAGTTCTTGTATTCAAGGTTCATGTCTGAGATTGACATTCAGATTCCTACTGCTTTCGGTATGTTTCTTCTACTTTTATCATTTTTGTATTAGTACCTTCCCATTTTCGGCCTATCTTTTAAGGCTCTGTTTTTCTATAATCTACTTGCAATATTCCTTTTCCTTCTTTTCGTTCTGTTTGAATTTCGCATATGTCACACCTCTTGGTCCTCCTCTCTTTTTGTATTACTCCGTACTACTTTTTTTCTATTCTGAAGAATTCGATTATTACTAATATTGTAATATAGCTGTCTCGGAAAGTAGAGCTTTATATGTTACAAAAATAATTAAAAAATCAAATTAGGATGATCATTTTCTTGGTTTTCTTGCCATTAACACGTCACTTGAAAATATTTCTTGTGGCTAGAAAGCTTATGGGAGTGTCTTGTTTGATTGTATTATGGTATGTACAGATCCATTCGCTGAGGCAAATGCTGAGGACTCAAGTGCAGGGTCAAAGGAATACGTGCATATACGTATACAGCAGCGCAATGGTAGGAAAAGCCTGACGACTGTCCAGGGCTTGAAAAAAGAATTTAGCTACAACAAGATACTGAAGGACCTTAAGAAGGAGTTCTGCTGCAATGGTACTGTTGTCCAAGACCCAGAGCTTGGCCAGGTGAGCTTTTCAAATGCTTAGATATTATGGTCCCTTTTGTTTCAAATCATCTCCAACTGTTATTTCCTTTGAGTTTGGTGCTACCTATATGCAGAACTTACTATTCTCTCCAGTTAGAAAGTCCTCTTTGAAATCCGAAATATATGTAGATGGAATTTATTGTCATAAATGCTTGTAGGTTTTAAGGATAGTTTTGCGCTCAAAAATTATGAGCTTAGATTTTTTAATAGGACTGCGAGAGTGAAGCATTTCAATATCTGAAGTAGAGAACCATGTAGCATAATCTATTTTAATAGAATAAGTTTTTAAACGAACAATTTTTTAAAAGAAAGATCTATTTAAGCTGAAAAAGAAAACACCCGGAAGTGCTCCAAAGCAATATAATTGACATGCATTTTTACCAATCAGCTGTATGCATAAAAGTTGCACATGGAGCTAAATACCATATGACTAGTCATGTTGGCCGACCCCAAATCAGTTTGGGACTATGGCTTTGTTGTTGTATGGAGCTAAATACCACTGCACCCTTTTTTTCCTCTTTGCTGTGTTTTGAGCTAATTACCATTTGGATTGCAGGTCATCCAACTTCAAGGTGATCAGAGAAAGAATGTGTCAACCTTCCTTGTTCAGGTAAATTCCTCTTGCCTATAGTCAATGTCTACTCCCTCCGTCCTGAAATAGTCTTCCCACTTTTTTTATCGTTAACACGAGGGTAGATTGAACAATACTTTTAGGTTCATTTGATTATCCTAAGAAAAAATTAAAAATTGTTATCGATACACCATTATAAATACTATCAATAACCGTTTTTAGATGTTCTTTCATATAATTAAATCAACCTAAAATTATTGCTCCGAGTACCTTCGCGATAAAGACAAAAAAAGTTGGAAGATCATTTCAGGACGGAGGGAGTATTTGTTTTTCTTCTTGTTGTTTCTTTATGATGTAAAGCATTTATCATCTGAGTCATGCGTTTATAAAACAGGCTGGTATTGTGAAGAAGGAACACATCAAGATTCATGGTTTCTAGTTAGTAACGTTGGCATATTGATCTGAATCTGCTTGCAACTACTGCTGTATCTAAAGTGAGAAAAATTGATGTGGGGGTTGTCGATATAGTCCTGTTGCATGTAAACTTGATCTATGTTGAACGATAACTTTCTCTAGCTTGGCTTCTTCCTGTGTAACGTTTACTTTTTTAGTGCTTGATTTCATTTTGTTCAGATAAGTGTATGATTATCGCCTCGGGGTGTAAACTAATGCTTTGCGGAATGTTTAATCTGAATAACTGGTCATCACAGTTAATGAATGTGTTATCTTCTGTCTAGCAACTCTATTTACATCTTCAACAAAAATTGATGAAATGAGAATGTTACATTTGGGTTTTACTATTGTTTCATATTTCTTATTCTTTACACATTACCTCTTTACAAATGTCTTTTTATTTATGGATACGAGTATAGCCTTTCCCATAATAACATCATATAAGAAGAGCCTGGCACTTGGTATGATTGATGGATAGAAGAGTAGTTGTTAACCAGTTAGCAAAGACAAACCAAAATAGAAAGTGAGACATTTATTTCGGGACGGAGGGAGTGCTAGTTTATGAAAGATAGATCCTATTATGAAAATATGGCACCCAAGTTGTCTATTAGATAGACAAGCGATGCAACCTTAGCAATGCAACCTTTTATAGGAACCTGACAACGAAAAAATATTGTTTCCTCCCATATTAAGTGTACTTGACTATTCCTTCAGTGTGTATTTGTGCATGTGTGGGGGCGGGAATCGTCATTGCGTGGGATAATGAGCCAGTATTTACTGAAACCATGTCACTCCAGGTTAGAACCCTACATCATTTATTGAAGAAGAATCAACCTTCAAAATCTGCAAATATTACCCAAACTAGCGTAACACCCGTGTGTTAAACACACGATCAAAAAACTTTGATAAATAGGAAAAATTAAATTAAAATAGTTACTATAACTATAAAGGTTAGTTTAGGAAAAAAATTAAAATAAAAAGTATACAACAAAAATATATCATGGCATTAGTAATAAAAATTACAAACTTTAAAAAAAAATCTTGTATACAACATTTGTGGTGTCATCCACGGTCTTTTTCTTTCGTCACATATTAAAATCTTCAACCCATCACAATTATTTATCTTACACAAAATAACATACAATTAACCATTACTAAAAATAGATTATTTTGAAAACAGACCAAAATAAGTTAGTGAACAGATAAAATCGACGAACAACATGTTCATTTGCCTATGAAAATGGAAAATTTATAGTTTTTTCGTATTTATAGGCATTTTTAATAGTAAAATAGCATGTTCATTTGCCCGTGTCCCAAAATTGTTGTCTCAATGTCATAGTGCGCTCTTTAAAAAAAAACCAGGGCGAGAGTGAATTCTTAAAATTTGTGTCTGTAAATACTGTAAATAGTGAAGACCAAATCATTGGCTATTGACTACTATTTAAATGCAAAAATACTGGGTTTGAAAAAAAAAAAATCTCTCCCCATCTCAAATTTTTTATATTTATTTTAAAACGAAAGTAGTAGGACATTGTAGTAAAATGTCTTCAACTTTTTGTAATCTTATATTTACCCCGTTCCAAAAAAATATACTCACTTTATTTTTAATGTTAACTTAATTGAACATTGATCTAGAAAATAATGAAACTTAATAACTCAAATGAACTTTTAAAAATGCTATTGATATTAATGTTGTGTTAATATCAATTTTTTGGTAAAAAATAAATCAAACTTACTATCAAAATTAAATTAGAACTATCCTGTCATTTTGAGACCGAGAAAAATATTTTTTTTAAATTAGTTCTAAGTATTTTACTAAATGTTCTAATTTGAGCATGTGTATTTTTTGGCAGAAAAATAATACTTTAACTTTGATTTCATTGGTTATATTTTTGTTTTTTATTGCGTTATTTCTTCATTTAAGAATTCAATATAAAATTTTGATTCTCTTATTAACATTGATATTCTAGCTAATAGTAGTACATCATCATTCGAAGAAAAAAGCTAGTGAAAAAAAAAGCAGTGATAGGGAGTATTGGTTTCATACTTTTCGGATTAAATAAGTGAGAAAAAGGAAAAAAAATATGAAAAGAGAAAATTTAAAAGTGTCATTATTTGTATCAGATTTGAATAATGACAATTATCAAAGATTGTGCCAAATTGATTGCTTCTTAAACCATAATGTAGCATTTCCCATTTAGCATTAAATGTAATAATGATGCATGAAAAAAATTTATGATTTCAAAAAGGCTCATTATTTGTATCAGATTTTAATAGGGGTAAATAGGTCATTTGCTATCACTAATTTAAGGGTATATTAGTCATGTGATGTCTTAAAATTTTGGAGGAAAAAATTGAATGCCAAAATCACTTCAACCTTTATATATATATAGATTTCAATAGACATAAATGCCTGGTTATTGCTTAGTGCTTAATAAACCCTTTTGTCACCCTCCAAAAGATGTGTAAATAATACGTACGCATATATCTAGGGTGAACTTGAGGTCACTGGTTGAGGTGTTACCGTGTGACCTTGAGGTCACGGGTTCAAGTCCTGGAAGCAGCCTCTTGCATTCATGCAGGGTAAGGTTTGCCTACATTTCACCTCTGTGGCACGCATATATCTATGGTTACCTTGAGGTCACTGGTTGAGGTGTTACCGTGTGACCTTGAGGTCACGGGTTCAAGTCCTGGAAGCAGCCTCTTGCATTCATGCAGGGTAAGGTTTGCCTACATTTCACCTCTGTGGTGGGGATCCTTCCCCGGACCCTCGATACGCCGCGGGTATGCTTTGGCGCACTGGTCCGCTCTTTTTTTATATATCTAGTATAACTCCTACTGTAAAAACCCCAGCTTTTTTCTGATTTCAAGGAAAAGTAGCAATTTGTTGACAAGAAAGTGGTAAATTTTCAAACCCAGTAAAGAAATATGAGGATTTCCTTGAAATTGATCAACCACAAACTGTTAAACATAAATTATAAGTTGCAACTTGCAACGGTGATGTCGAAGAACAAAGAGAAAATGCACACCTCTAAGTCCATGCTAGACCAGACCAATAATAATTAAAGACTCGACTATCAAAGCCAATCCTAAGTCACTGCACATATAGGCATGCTCATAGAAAACAGATCGCATAAGTAACAACAAACATAGAGATCTAATCTTCTCAAGCTTCCACACATTACATTTCTCTCTCTCTCTCTTTCAGAAACAACTACGTCCGTCTCCTACTCTCCTTTTTCAGTTCCTGCGTGCATCTCGGCCATCTCCTCCCTCCACCGCCGTCTCCCTAATCCCTCTTCCCTCCCCGCCGCCGACCTCCTCTCCTCTCCGGCCATAGAATCGGCGAACCAAACCCCCCTCCGCAACCCCCTCACAAAATTAAGAAGAATTTCTCGAATCAAAGGTAAACCCATAGAAATTTAAAATTGCTTTAAACAAAAACTCATTTCTTGCATTATCCAGTTGAGTTTCAATGATCTTATTCAAGCTTTCTGAGATGGGTTTTGCATTATCCAAGATTATACGTGTAATGTAAACATGTTATATTCTTCTGATTCCAGGAATTGAATAACCTGGAAAAAGGTCATATGGTTAGTATGGGTGCAGTAGAATTGCTGAATTGCTTACAGAAAGTTACCAAAAAAAAAAAAATTAATCTAGTAGCTTTTTGGAAAAAGGTCATATGTTGATACTTGATAGTTGACTTCATTTGATTTATTTTTATTTTTTGAAATATTAAGTAAATTATCATCACACATTCATTTTGATTCAAGGAAAAATCAGTTTTTTTTTTTTTTGGATAATCCATTTTGGGACGGAGGGAGTACTATGTATTAATGTTTTGTTTTTCATAATTTCTGTTGTATTTGTTCTGAACATGAATGGGCCTTTTTACTTGTTGAAATTCCGTCGTCAAGGTTCATTTGTTACTAATCTACATCATTACAAGAATGATTGTTTTTTTTAGTATTTTAGATGTGCAATTGAAAGAACTTGATGAAAGATTTAACGTGGAAAGCACCGAACTATTACAATGTGTAGCATGCTTGTGTCCTTCCTCGTTGTTTGCTTCTTTTGACGAGGACAAATTGATGAGGATGACACAATTGTATCCTAATGATTTTTTGGAAAAATGTGAATCATCTATCCGCAATCAATTGGCTAATTATAATATGGATGTTAAGTTAGATTCTCGTTTTTTAGATTTGAAAGGGCTTGTTGATCTTTCAACAACACTTGTGAAAACAAAAAAGAATGAGACTTATCGTGTGGTTTATAAGCTTGTGAAGTTTGCTTTGCTTTTGCCGGTAGCAACCGCAAGTGTTGAGCGAGTTTTTTCAGCTATGAAGCATGTGAAGGGCGACTTGAGGTCTAAGATGGGGGATGAATGGTTAAATGATCGTTTGATAACTTTTGTAGAAAGAGATGTATTCATGACTTAGTGATGATGAGATTTTAGCTTGTTTTCAAAATATGAATCCTAGGAAGCATCATATGTAAATTGTGTTTATTTTATATAATGTTGACATATTAAAGACTGATCGCGCAGGAAAGCGTGTGGACTCAGTTCTTTGTGTCCAGCAATGAGTGAGCTAGCTTTGGATCTGCACAGCACAAGAAACAAGGGTGAAAGCTGGCAGGGGTCTTCCCAGCCCTCCGCGTGAGAGTAAGATGATGGACTGGAAATGTGGTGTAGATAATATGGTATGTGTGTGGGGTACGTGAATATGTAATAAAGCATTACCTGCATCCATGTTATTACTCTCTTATTTATAGTGAAAATAGTGATATTAGGGTTTTCACCAGAACCGTTGGATTGGATTGATGCCAACCATTGGATCAGCTCTGTCTTCTAGGCGTACACGTGTCACGCTGGGATTGGTCCGTCTATGTAAGGACACTGCAGCCTCTGACATTGATAAGCAGCTTACCTTATAAGAGAAAGTCAACCTGCACACCTTTTGTAGTTATTACTGATTGCATGATTGCACGTGTAACAAGGCACTGTCGCAGGTCTGACATTATCCCAAAATAGCTAATTAACCAAGCTTGTTGAGGAAGCTTAATAGAAGAGACGACCTGGAGCTGTATGTCCAGTTGGGTCGTCTCCTTGAGGTATGACTCAACGAGAGAGAGTTAGTCGTTCAATGACGACGCTCACTCTTGGTGTATCGACGGGCTAGAAGTTAACCCCTTTCATTGATGGTACAATGGCTCGTCGCTTGGAAGGGCTTGGTCGCTCAGTGGCGACGACTGCCGACCAGTGTTGGACGGGCCATGACCCAAGGCTTTGATCTGATCCTTTGTGGTTGGTCCTTTGATGGGCCTATTGGGCCCCCAGGCTCGTAGGAAAGTATTGGGCTCGGCCCATCACAGATTATTCCGTTCAGTGGCCCCCAACTCATGGTCGTCTTGACGAGCCAGGAGTTGTTATTTTCCCTCCAAAGTAATCCGTACTACCGTCAATTTGAATTTTGAATTATGGTGATGTCAGCGTTGGTGACGTGGGCGGCTGAGATCTCTTCTTCGGTTGACACGTGTCCCTTGAGGGGACATTCTCCTCGGAAGTTGCAGAGGGTATTTAATGCCCCTCATCATTCCGCCTTTTGGATTCCCCAAGAACAAACTGTTCATCTTCTCCCCATATAAAAACTTTCTCCCCCCAACATTTCAAACTTTTCATACCCTTGATCAGTGTGAGCAAAGTAAGAGAGGCGATTTCCGGCCACCATCAGAAAGAATTCCGGCAACAAGGATCACTGTCTCCGGCAATCATAACCGTTCTGGCAACTCCGTTTGTGAGGTATCTAGGCGCCTGGATAAGAGATTTCTTTGAACTTCCGCCGGAAAACTCATCGAAAAGAGCATCTTCCAACCCATTACCAGGTAATATCTTCATCTGTTCTTCATTTTCTGGGTTTTTTCATTGGGTTTGTAGAGGTTAGTCAAATGGGACCAAGAACTATCAGTTTCGAGAGAGGTGTTAAGTTTGGCTTTGGGTTGAATCAAAGGGTTTATAAATGTGCCAAGGGGATTTGGAGGGAGATTCCTTTATCTGAGTGTTCTTCAATCTTGGAGAAGTTCAACTTTGAGGATGAGTCCTTGGGGTTCCCAGAGGGAGACATCCTAGGGGATTTTGAGGACGGTGACCCAATGGTAACTCCCTTCAGGTCAATGAACGATCTGCCCACCCATATTAGGACCCACTATTCTTTGTTCCATCGTGATTCAATTAGGGCTTTGGTCGTAGGGGAATCTAGGTCGCAACTAGGTAGGTCGTCGCGTACGGATGTTAGGACTGATTCCCCTCTTTTATCTCCTTGTTTTGTAGAAATGGATCACGACGGGCGTCCTAGCCAGCCGGCCCCAGAAGTAAACGAGGCCAGCACAAGTGCTGGGGGTGATCAGACGGCTAAGGCCTTTCACACATTTGTGCAAATTGGATCAAGTGACAGCGACCTTGGAGGTGGAGTCGGAGGGAGATGGGCTATTCCCAAGATCGAGCTTAAGAAACCGGATGTGGGTAAGCAAATGATCGACGCTCTACGGGGGTCATTCAGAGTCCAAGCTTCGACCTATAAGCTGGAGCATCTCAGCTTAGCAGAGTATGGGCCTCGTCGTCAATCCTTACTGACCAGCAAGGAGAAGGTGGGCTTCTTCTATAAACAGTTTGAGTTCGGCCTAAGATTGCCTTTAGACCCCTTCATCAACGAATTCTTGGAGGACTCCGCCTGCGTGCCCATGGAAGTCAGTGCCAATACCATCAGAATTTTGTCTGGCTTTGCCGTCGTATGCAGATTCCTTGGCTACGAGCCATGCAACAAAGTATTCCGTCAATACTATCGGACGACCCGGAATACTTCCAAAGGGAAAACGACGGTTAGTGTGTCTTCGATCAGGAACGCACGGAACTTTTTCTTGGATATTCCTAATAAAGTGTATGGATGGGAGAACCACTTGATTCTGGTGGAAAGCCGAGTGGGGTGGCAATTCCCTTTTCCAGAGGGCAATAAGCCGATTGATGAGAAGTATATCTTCCAAGCTCCGTGGGCCAACGAGCTAAAGAAAAAGTTGGATGATTTGTTGGATCTTGGATGGGTCTCGTACAAAGACATAGAGGCCTCACAATGGAGATATATCAGGGCTGGCATGATGTCTAAGCCGTTAATGGGGCCTGAACCTTTAGTGAAGATTGACCTGGATGCCCGCTATCCTGACTGGGTCGTCCACCAGGAGTTCGTTTTTAAAGATAATTGTGTGAACTGTGCGACGGCACGAACTGGTCGTATTGAAGAGAGCTGCGACCACCTTGAGATGAATGGGGGTTGGGCTCCTGCTATCTTTTTAATTTTGATCATTTCTTGTCTCGTCGTGAGTAAAGACTAATCTCTTTTTACTTGGTTATTTTGCAGTCCTTACCCAAGAAGACGTAGACAGAATTGAGAAAAGGATAATGGACGGAGCCATCAGAGCTAGTGACAGGGGCACCAAGAAGAAAGAAAGGGCTGCGACCCGTGCCATACTTGATCGTCAGGAGAAGCAGACGACGAGGAATGAGCAACTTCCCAAGGATCCTATGGGTGCCATCCCAATGATTGAAAGGGAGCCCGTCGTTGAGGGGCTGAACACTGGAGGTCGTCAGGCCATTGTTGATGCGGCTGAGAGGGCGGTAGGGATGGAGATTGATTCAAATGTGGAAGCTGGTGGAGCTCGAATGGCCGCTGCCAATGAGGCCGAGCATATTGAGGTGGAGAGCACGGATTCAAACCCCGAACTTCGTGAGCCCGATGGTCGTGCCTCCAAAAAAGAGAAAAGGGCCTCTCGTCGACCCTCCTAGCATGTAGGACCCCTCTACTCCAAAGGCCGATGCTCCAGGCTCGTCTTCAGCGGTCTTGTCTAAGACCAAGGCCAAAGAGATGGCGACCTCAATTGCCAAAGCCTCTCATATAGCTGGGATCCCTTATTTGCAGAGAAATGGCAATGCGCTCCTTCTGGGGACGGCTTTGATAAGGCGTGGACGGGATGTTGAGTTGACCCGTCGGATGAAGGAGGCCAATCTTACCCCTGAAACCTATCATGCCCGTCTAGGGCTGATTCAGACTGAGGTACTTCGAATTTAAAGTTTATGTTTTTCTCCGTCTCTTTATACTTGTGCTAATAATTTAACTGTTGCAGCTGTCGTCGATGATGGACGCCATGACGTCGGGTTATAGGGAATGTCTTGATGCCGAGCTTCGGGGCAACGAGCAGCTGATGAAGGCCGTCGGTGATAAGGGGACGGCTGAGCAGAAGTTGAAGGAGGCGGAGACCAACGTCGGTGAGCTCACTCTTGCCCACGAGCTCTTGGTGAATGAAAAGGATAACCTTCTGAAGGAGATGGATGCCTTGAAGGAAGGGAAAGCCAAAGCTGAGGCTGACTCGAAGGTGTTTCGGGACGGTCTTCGCGTTTGTGAGAACAAGCTTCAGAAGGCGACGGCTCAGATCGAAGCGATGAAGACGAGCCGTGATGCTGAGTTGGCCCAAGCCAGGCTCGATGCTGTCAACGACTTCCAGAAAAGTGCCGAGTGCCTTCAACTGGTCACCAAGCATGCTAGTGGGTTTTTCAAAGATGGGGCTAAGCACATGGCTAGGCGGCTTTTGTTGGACCCTGCAATAAAAGATCTTCTCTCCGTCCGGAAGTTGGCCGACCTTTGCACGGAGGAATCTCACGACGACGAAGCACGCTCGGTCCATCCCCTCGTCCCCTATACTGACAATGATTTCCTTATCATAAGGGATGACGACGCCAAAGCCGGAAAAGACGAGTGGCCTATCCCTGCCGTCGTCCCAGGGAACTTCGACGCCTATTACAAATACTTCGTTGAAGACGGCCCCGACCCTGATGCAGCTCCTTCAAATGCCGGTGGTGCTCAGTAGTTTATTTCGTTGAAAAATTTTTGTAATGTTCCTAAACAATGTTTAGTTTGATTTGGTTGTGGTTCCAAACATTGTCTCAAAACAATTTTTATTTTCTGTAATGCAGTCGGCCTGTTTCCTTATCGTTTAGAGGGGGTCGTACGTACAATATTTGCTTTATGTTTAAGTTATTCAATACCTTTGTGTTCTGTTAGTTAATCTGTGTTAACGTAGATGGTATGTGATAACTAGTTTGACGAGTAAGTTTGAGTACAAGTATGGATGGTCGTTGTTAGTGACGACTAGAAATTAGGTCGTCCTAATGTGGTCGACACTTGTTCAAACTTGTATTCTCAACTTCTCAATGGCTCGTCGGAATAGTACGAAGGTTCATAGGTTTCTTGCTCGTAGGCAAGATTCTATGGACGAGTCGTCTTATTCCGTTATAGCGTTCGACGAAGTCTGGCTTCGTCTAACCTTTATACTTGGCTAAAGTGAGTGTAAGTGTCGAAGTCTTTGCTACGACTGATCTTTATACTTGATCAAAGTAGTTGTAGGGGTCGAAGTCAGGCTTCAATCGCCTTAAGCTTTGGTTTGCAATGAACGAGGTTCGGCGAAGTGGTGAGTTTCATTGATAACTTCTGATTAACAACTGCGTATTGACAACTCATTTACTTCCTACGACCTGGGGACTTATAGGTTATCCCTTACAGACTTCAAAAATTACAGACCTCAAAAACTTCTTACAAAATGATAATCAAAAGTTTAAATTAAGAACCACAAAAGGGGTGCCCTGAGGGCGCTGAGTGTTGATTGACGACGATCAAAAGTAATACTTCATAAGATGATTGGCGTGCCATGGATGCTTGAGATGTTCACCGTTGGGCTTAGACAGGCGGTAGGTTCCTTCTCTGACCACACTTGTGACAACGTATGGTCCTTCCCAATTAGGGGAGAGTTTGTTTTGGCGGGCCTTGAGTCCCGTCGCTTCGATCTTTCTGAGCACATGATCACCTACTTTAAAGAACCTTCTCTTCACCTTCTTGTCATGATAAGCCTTGGTTTTCTTTTTGTAATTCTCCATCCTTAATTGGGCATCCAATCTCCGCTCGTCTACGAGGTCCAGATCGACTTGTCGGTTATGGATGTTCTTTTCTACCTCGTATAAAGCAACTCGGTCCGTCGGCAGCTGAAGTTCGGCGGGAGCCATGGCTTCTGAGCCGTAAGCCAAAGCGAATGGGGTTTCACCGTTGGGCTTAGACAGGCGGTAGGTTCCTTCTCTGACCACACTTGTGACAACGTATGGTCCTTCCCAATTGGGGGAGAGTTTGTTTTGGCGGGCCTTGAGTCCCGTCGCTTCGATCTTTCTGAGCACATGATCACCTACTTTAAAGAAACTTCTCTTCACCTTCTTGTCATGATAAGCCTTGGTTTTCTTTTTGTAATTCTCCATCCTTAATTGGGCGTCCAATCTCCGCTCGTCTACGAGGTCCATATCGACTTGTCGGTTATGGATGTTCTTTTCTACCTCGTATAAAGCAACTCGGTCCGTCGGCAGCTGAAGTTCGGCGGGAGCCATGGCTTCTGAGCCGTAAGCCAAAGCGAATGGGGTTTCCCCCGTAGGCCCCCGGGTGGTTGTGCGGACAGCCCAGAGAGCTGAGGGTAGTCCGTCCAACCATCATGTATCTCTTCCCTCCAGATTTTTACACAGAGCAGACAAAACAAGCTTGTTTGCCGCTTCAGCTTGCCCGTTGCCTTGGGGATAGGCAACTGACGACTTGGAGTGTTTGACCCCCATCCTGTTCAACTCTTGCTCGAACTTTCTTGAAAACTGCAGGCCATTGTCTGAAACGATCACCCTTGGGATTCCGAAGCGACACCATATCGAATCATGGATGAAGCTTAGGGCGTTGTTTTCAGTGATTTTGTTTAAGGCCTTGGCCTCCACCCACTTCGAAAAATAGTCGGCGCACGATTACATACATGACTCCTCCTCGGCCAGGTGGAAAAGGCCCAATCAGTCAACACCCCACATATCAAACGGCGGCGGCAGCGGGGTTTGCTCGGTAGTTGGTAGCTTGGGAGGGTCGGCGAAACGCGGGTATCACACTTTTCCTGGCTTGTTTGGCGTCTTCACGGAGGTGGGGCCAGTAGTATCCCATGGTAATGATCTTATCAGCCAATGTGCGGGCCCCAGGGTGTCCCCCGCATTCTCCTTGGTGTACCTCGAACAATAACTGAACGACCTTGTCAGGGTGGACGCACTTCAATAATGGTGCAGTAATGGATCGTCGGTAGAGCTCTCCTCTACGGCCCAAGTAAATGCTGGGGACTTTCTTTTGACTTGCCTTGCCAAAACCTCATCTCGTTGGAAACTCATCCCGTTCAATAAAAGCTTTTAGCTCGTCTATCCGGCATCTTGGACCGTCGACCATTTGCCACATGACTTTTACTCGCTCGTAAATTTGGTTGTTCTAAGTAGGCTAGGTGATGGCCATGCTCCTCCTCCGGGAGTTGGTCCGTAGCGCCTTTGAGAGCGGTCGGCGTGTTCGTTGTTTTCACGAGCTATCTTACGTATGGCCCAAAATTCCAACCCCTGGATCAATTCTCCGACCAATGAATGGTACTTACGCGGGGGTGGAATCGACGACTTGGTATTATCCCCTTACTTGATTCACGATCAATTGAGAATCACAATAAGCTGCGATTTTGGTAGCTCCAAAACACTTGGCGTACTCAATGGCTGCTATGAGCGCTTCGTACTCGGCCTGGTTGTTAGATGCTTGAAACTTGAACCTCAATACTTCTTCAAAAACTGTCTCGCTTTCTGGTTCAACAAGGACGATCCCTGCTCCGCTCAGATTTCTGGTTGCTGACCCGTCTGAAAAGATCTTCCAACAGCCTACGGGCAAAACTAACTCCACTGACTGTTCGACGACCTCCTTTCCTTTGCTTGCTTGCCGTAGCTTCCTTTGATCGTCGTCGATGGTGAACGACGTCTCAACTATAAAGTCTGCCAAAGATTGTGCCTGTAGGGTCTTTCTCGTCCTATATTCAATATCAAACTCAGTCAGCTCAATGCTCCAGTTGAGAAGACGACCAGAGCTTTCAGGACGGTGCAAGATCTTGCGCAGTGGGGCATCCGTATAAACGACGATGGGGTGAGCAGAGAAGTACGCTCGTAGCTTTCGTGCTGTGATGACGAGAGCGTAAGCGATCTTTTCCGCGTTGAAGTAACGAGTTTCCACATCCGATAAAGCCTTGCTGACGTAGTAAACTGGCCTCTGGGTTCCACCTTCCTCCCTAACCAATACGGCGGCAACGGCCTTATCACTCGCCGAGAGATATACGTAAAGGTCTTCTCCTGCTACGGGGCTTTGGAGGAGTGGTGGGGAGCCAAGATACTCTTTCAGCTGTTTGAACGAGAGAGAGCATTCATCCGTCCATTTGAAATCCTTTGCACCTCGGAGAGCTTTAAAAAATGGAAGCGACCTCTCAGCAGACTTGGCAATGAAACGTCCTAAGGCCGCTACTCGTCCGTTTAAGCGCTGAACTTCCTTGATGCTCGCAGGTTCGGCCATGTCTATCAAAACCTTAATTTTTTCAGGATTGGCTTCAATTCCCCGCTGAGAGAGCATGAATCCTAGAAACTTTCTGCTTTGCGACTCAAGACGCATTTAGGCTGGGTTGAGGACCATGTCATTGGCTCGTAGATTGGTGAATGTTTGCTGGAGGTCGTCGACATGCTTTCTCTTTCTACTTTTGACGACCATATCATCAACATACGCCTCTAAGTTGTCGCCGATCTGGTCTTTGAATACATTGTTTACCATCCTTTGGTAAGTGGCCCCGACGTTCTTAAGCCCAAAAGGCATCTTCGTATAACAATAAGTTCCCCCTGCGGCCTGGAAGGCCGTCTTCGGAATGTCTTCTTCAGCCATCTTGATTTGGTGGTAGCCAGAATAAGCATCAAGAAAGCTCAAAGTAGTGTGACCGGCCACAGAATCGACGAGCTTGTCAATTCTGGGCAAAGGGTAACTGTCCTTGGGGCACGCCAAGTTTAGATCGGTAAAGTCGACACAGAGCCTCCATTTTCCATTCGGTTTTTTCACAAGGACCACGTTAGCCAGCCAAGTTGTGAACCCAACGTTCACAATAATTCCAGCTCTCAGCAACTTCTCGATCTCTTGCTTTATAGCAATCTCTTTTTCTGTTGAAAAAGTTCGACACCTTTGCTCCTTGAATTTCATGGTGGGGTTCACTCCAAGCCTATGAACTGCCACGTCCTCTCTGATCCCCTTCATATCTTCCACCTTCCAAGCAAAAACATCGAGGTTCTGTTTGAGTAGGGAGATTATCTCTTCCCTCTCCTCAGTGCGTAACTGAGACCCCAGCTTGATTTTCTGCTCTGGATAGTCGGGGTTAATGACCAGTTCAATTAGCTCATCGGCTGGCTTTATCTCATGGGCGTCGTCCCTAAAGTCCATGGATTCAATGACGATCTCTTTAATTTTCCTTCTTGCTTCAGGTGTCAGATCTGGTACCTCGTCGTCAATCAATTTATCCAGCTCGGCCCCCGATTCTTGGGCGGCCAAAAGTTGTGGTTCTGCAGCTTGGTCGTTCAAGAATTCCTCAGCAGGGACCTCTGGATATTCTATGAACTTGATTGTCGAGACGCCGGTGTACGAGGTCGTCGTTTGTTTGACAGATTTGGAGAGCTTCACCTTGTGATCTGGATCGTCGATTTCAATAGTCCGCTTCGCCTTTAACACGTGCTCTAGGAATTCTGGGGCCGTCCCCAACACACATCCTACTCCGGCACGGGAAGGAAATTTAACTCGCTGATGGGGCACTGAGGCGACGATCCCCAAAGCGGCTTGACCGGGTTGGCCAAGGATAGCATGGTAGTCACTGACGACGTCGATCACAATAAAAGTTACTGTTTTGATTGTTCTCAATGGGTGTTCCCCGATGTCGACTGGAAGGTCGATCTGGCCTTTTGCATCTACCCTGTGATTGGTGAATCCTTCTAGACGACCTAAGTAAGGACTTAGATGGCTATCAGGTAGACCCATTCTCTGGTAGACGTTGTAAAACAAGATGTCCTTGGCCGCTCCCGTGTCGATCAAAATTCTCCTTGATTCGCAGTTATCGATGAAGCCAGGTATGACTAGAGTTTGTTGACGAGCTAATGGATTGGCTGCCAGCTCGTAGGGAAAGAAACTTATCACGTCGTTTGGAGTTTCTGATTTTTGGGGGACATGTGGGGCCTTCTTCAGATGGTAGATTGCGCTCTTAATCTGATTCTTGCTCGTCTCCTCAGAGATTACTAACACCATTCTTGGATTCCTCTGTGGAGGGTCGTCGTTAGCAGCTCGGGTGTTGGCCGCCTGACGATCCTTCCTTACATATTCCCCAAGTCGTCCATCGTCGATCCATCTCTGAATGATCTTTTTCAAGCTGAAACATTCCTCGGTATCATGTCCTTTATCTCTGTGATATTCGCAATACTTGTTCATGTTTTTCTTCCCCTTCCCGCTGGGATTCATCTTTGGCGCCGGGCCAAAATCAACGTTGCTCAAAATTTCTGCTCTAGACACGGTAAGCGGAGTGTATGACTCCGGGACTTTTTCTGCCTTCATTTTGTTCTTTCCTTTCTCTCCGACCTTATCCTTCTTGGATTTTGTCGCTTCAACCTCGTCGACGGCCTTTCCCTCTCTTTGCAACTTTCTTTCTTCAGCCTCGGCGACGGCGTACGCCTTGGCATAGAGGTCTTTGCGGGACTTGGCCGGGTGGACTTGAAGCTCGTAGTCTAGAGTGGGGGAAATGACACCGTGCCTGAAGCAATTTATGATTTCCCTGTCTGTTAGGTCTTCATCAATCTGATCTACCAGTTTCTTGAATCTCTTGAAGTAGCTCATCGAGCTTTCAGTGGCTCCTTGGGATATGTTGCTAAGGTCGTTGACAGTCTTACGACGCTCTCCCGCCGTAGCAAACCTTCCTAAAAACTTCTTTCTCATCTGCTTCCATGATTCGATACTCCCTTGGGCAAGCCTCTAAATCACCTCGAGGCTGCGTCGACCAGTGTGCTCGTAAGAGCCTTGCACATGATGTCGTCGTGGCCTGAAGCTTTTGCCACTACGTACATCTGTGCCTCAAGGTGTTGTATGTGGTCGATGGCACTGGTAGAGCCGTCGTATGGTTTAAGTTCGGGTAGCTTAAAGCCTGGTTGCAGGGTCCTGTTTCCAACATCCAAGGTGCAAGGGGATTCATAGTGCCGCCATCGTCATCAGAGTCGTCGCTGTCCGTTTTCTTTCTTTTGCTCGTCAGTTCCTCCACTTGGCGCCTCAGCCTCAAGAACTCTCTCATATCCACCCCTCCTGCTGGGCCGGCTTGGGGAATCCTATCTTGACGGGGCCCCCGGGTAACGGTGTTAGACCGTTGCCTCTCGGTGGGGGCAGGTCGTCGTGAGATGGATCGCTCCCTGTAGCTAGGAGGGGGAGACGGCCTATAAGATCTTGACATTTCCCGTTCATGACGAGGTGGGGTACGAGTTCTCTCTCTTTGGCTTTGCGCTCGTTCATTTCTTGATGATGGAGTCTGTAGACGACCACGGACAATTTGATTCTGATTTGCTTCAGGATTCTCGACGGCTAAAGCTCTACGAGGCTCTGCTTCCCCAGCTCGTCGTTGCTGTGACGGTGCTCCTTGGCTCCGTCTCTCATTAATGTGATCCCTCAGGTCAAGCTGTGGTACAACACGCTCATTCCCAGTGGCAGTCCTTTCACGAAGACCAACATTCTCTCTCTGGTTTCTTCTCCTCCTTCCTGACGAGATTGTTTGGTGGGATGCCTGGGGAGCTTGAGGAGCGGCCATACGAATGAGCTCGTCTTGAATTTGCAAAAATTCTTTGAGGGCGTTGGCTCTTTCGACGAGGAAAGCCGCTCTGTCGAGATTAGGGTTAGAGGGACCTCCTGCATATCTTGCCGTTGTCTCAGGCCTCCTTTCCAGTGGAGGTCTCCTCTGGCGCTCAGCAGCAGGCCTTTTCTCTCTTCTCCTGGCCGTTTGAAGGCCTGTATCGTCAACCATCCCCTGTGACCTGGTAACCCTTAAGTTAGGGTTCCTAGGTGGTGAGGGTGGCCTAGGATTTTCTTATTGAGGTGGTACGCCTTCATCTGCTGTAGACTTACTGGCCGTATGACCATCTGACACCATTTTTCAAACTCTTCTGGCTGTATTCCTTCTACTGGAGATCACTAACACGTTTCCCGGCAATGGAACCAATCTGATCGCGCAGGAAAGCGTGTGGGCTCAGTTCTTTGTGTCCAGCAATGAGTGAGCTAGCTTTGGATCTGCACAGCACAAGAAACAAGGGTGAAATCGGGGTCTTCCTCAAGCCCTCCGGCGTGAGAGTAAGATGATGGACTGGAAATGTGGTGTAGATAATATGGTATGTGTGTGGGGTACGTGAATATGTAATAAAGCATTACCTGCATCCATGTTATTACTCTCTTATTTATAGTGAAAATAGTGATATTAGGGTTTTCACCAGAACCGTTGGATTGGATTGATGCCAACCATTGGATCAGCTCTGTCTTCTAGGCGTACACGTGTCACGCTGGGATTGGTCCGTCTATGTAAGGACACTGCAGCCTCTGACATTGATAAGCAGCTTACCTTATAAGAGAAAGTCAACCTGCACACCTTTTGTAGTTATTACTGATTGCATGATTGCACGTGTAACAAGGCACTGTCGCAGGTCTGACATTATCCCAAAATAGCTAATTAACCAAGCTTGTTGAGGAAGCTTAATAGAAGAGACGACCTGGAGCTGTATGTCCAGTTGGGTCGTCTCCTTGAGGTATAACTCGACGAGAGAGAGTTAGTCGTTCAATGACGACGCTCACTCTTGGTGTATCGACGGGCTAGAAGTTAACCCCTTTCATTGATGGTACAATGGCTCGTCGCTTAGAAGGGCTTGGTCGCTCAGTGGCGACGACTGCCGACCAGTGTTGGACGGGCCATGATCCAAGGCTTTGATCTGATCCTTTGTGGTTGGTCCTTTCATGGGCCTATTGGGCCCCCAGGCTCGTAGGAAAGTATTGGGCTCGGCCCATCACAGATTATTCCGTTCAAAGCCTATTATATTTTTATATGTAAATGTATTGAATTTTAGTTTTGCGTTTTTTTTTTTAATTAAGAGTAGGCACCACCAACGCTATTGGTGTAGATCCACCACTGGGTATTACCCTTTAGAGCTCCTAGTATTCTTCTGGCCGACGATCAACAGTCTCCCAAAACACCATCGTTACGGCCTTGAACCATATCCTAGATCCAACAACACAGCTCAAGCAGGCTATATTTATATGTGAAAAAACAAGAAAAAGATTTGAAAATTATTTTGTGATATAGGGAGCATTCGATTAAGATAATTTCATTAAAAATGACATTTATTATTTTTAGAAAATGGACAAACATTTGAGGGATTCGGCAAATGAGTTTTGGGATTCTCTGACATTTATTCATTATTTGGATTGCTGTTTTATTTATCGTTGCAATTCAATGATTCAAATTAAATTATATTAAAAAAAATTATTTTAGAAAGTATAATGTGCCAAGTCAGGAAATAAAAAAGTGATTTTGAGTGCTGCTAGCTAATGTTGCCAGGATCTTCCTCAAGCAGCAACTCGTCGTTGTAGTCCAAATTTGATATCTCCAGCTCCTTCTTCTCCGATTGATCTACACACACTCAAACGTTAACTAAGCCGGGGGCGGCTCCGGCGTAAGCCTCTCCGGCGTGAGGATAAGAATTTGCTTGATAAAGGGGAAAACCAACAACAAAGGAGGTGTTTGTGTGTGTAACAATGGACGTCCCTCTGAATGAAGCCTTCCTCTCTTATTTATACCCCTTACCCTCGTGCCTTGCATGTGACATCCTCACGTTTCATGCCTCCTGCCACGTGTCACCATTCCATTCGTCCTTTATAAAAGTAAACCCTTAACACGTGATCATCAATCCCAATGCATAACCGTCTCCTGGATCCCACTTTGTAGATATTTATATGCCGCCTCTGGTGAATAACATCAAGTGGGATCCCTCTCTCGCCGGATAAAGTCACCAACTATCCTGTCTTGCCTCACCACCATATCTCGCATTTAGTTTCTATAGCCGGCTTTCCTCATAATGTTTCGCCACTTAATGTCTCCGTCTTCCCCTTTCTCGTTGACTCTAGCAGGATACCTCCCGTCTCGCTTTCTTATGACCCTCCTTGGGCTGCATCTGTTTTTGTCTTCTTCTTGGATCTTATCTCGATTTTGGGCCCACTTGCTATTTTCTCGCCAATAGACTTGGGCCAGGCCCAACCATTATTATTAGACAGCATCAGAAGCCCCTAAGTTTATGGCGAGATTCATTCATGGTCTCGCCAAAAACTTTATGACTACTGCCTCCTCCCTCTGCGACACATAAATCCTTCTTCAAGAAGCTACCCTTGAAATCCCCATCCATACACGTGTCCCTTTCAGGGTATCCTTTTAGATTTTAATGGGCCGTCATTTGGAAATCGTGCCAAATTGTGGGGAAAATTTAAAAATTTTTCCCAAACGTCACATCAATCATTTCCCTAAAACCCTCTCTCATATAAATACCCAAATTACTTCCCCCATTCCTCTTTTTACTCTTCTTCATCCTTGCTCGAGTTCTTCTAAACTCCGGCGAACCCTAACCTTGATTCCGACTGTTCTTCTTCATTTTTCACCGTTCATTCACTGATTTCTTTCCCAAAATTGTTTCTTGAACTTTATTCTGTTCATCTCTAACCATCTTGGAAGTGATTTGGTGCATTATTCTTCAATCCCCAGGATTCAACCTTTAACTCCGGCGCCTGATCATCTTTTCCGGTGATTCTTCATATTTTCCGACCAAGATTTTCCTCTTCATCAGGTAATTTTTCCAAAACCCCTTCATATTCTTTAAGCCTTCAAATTTTTGATCTTCCCTTTTTGTCTGATTCCTTGCACTTTATATTTCCCTTTGTCCCATAATTTTTTTTTCCCAAACTACCCTTCATGGCGAGATACAAAAACTGTGCTAGGCGGGTTAGGTATGGTATATGCCAGGTTTCAGGCGGCTTATATAGACGCCTGCGAACCACTTGGGCGAGATTGCCCAAGGCTGACATAATTAGGCTACTTGTTGAGAATTGGGTGGATCCTTCGATAATCGACTCTCTCGAAATCCAAGGCCGCTTCTTTCTTTCACCTTCAGCCCCTATGTCCCGTATTTTTACTTCACATACAGAATTAGTTCGATTTATCAAGGACAAGTATGAACCCAATTTAAGCGACTCATCTGAATCCCATTGTGTCGCTGATCCTTTTTCCAAGCGTAGGATGCATTATAAATCAGTCATTTCTTCTTCTTCTTCCAGTGAATCCCGCAAGATGACTGATCAAGCGGCTTCTTCTCCCGCGGCGGCCTCCAGCAATCCCTCTTCTACAAGAGTTCAAAATCTCCGCTTGACTGAAGGTACCCTCTTCACCAATCCCGCCCATGCTGAGGCGGGATCCTCACTTGCACCAGATAACAGTTCCCTCATTCCCAACCCCATTACAGATTGGCATAGACTATACCACATAGACAGTTCAATTTACCAAATTTCTGAATATCAAGGCGACCTATCTCTTGCCCATTTAAGAGAAATGCGAGATGGAATAGTAGTTTTCCCTTCCCAGCTCAAAGCAGGACTTAGAATTCCTCTTGACCCCTTCCTTTGTGAGATCTTGTTCAAAGCCCAAGCCCTGATCACCGAAATTCATCCCAATGCCCTTAGAATCATTACCGCCTTCATTGTCATTTGTCGCTCCCTTCGCAAAGAACCCTCTACTACTGCCTTACTCACTTTATTCAAAGGCTATAAACAAACCAGCCAACTTGCAGATGAGGTTGTAGAAACCCGTATTTCCCTACAATACCAAAGAGGTCCCAAGGTCCTTACTCCCCTCCCTACAAAAGTTCATGACTGAATACGATCCTCTTTTTATTGTTTCTCGCGTGGGGTGGTCTCATCCAGCCGATCTTTACCCCATAAACCCTCAAGTTGAATCAAAATCTGCGTCCGTGGTTGGAGACAACGCCCTTATTGCCGCCATTCGAGCCTTAGTCGCTCTTCCTGAAAACTCTCCTGATGGCACTCCCCAACCTCTCATTTCTTGGAGAGGCATTTTACGAGATAGAGGGTTGCTCAACCAGGTGGGAATTTCTGACAACTTACCCCGCGTCCAACCGCGAGTTCCCATAAGCCACGTTCACTTTGATGGGTGGGAGCGACATACAGAAAATAAATATGCTTATGAGTGCCAGTCATGCAAGGGTACTCGTCACTGTTCTGCCATGAATACTGTTCTTTGTATGTTCCTTCTTGAACCTGGCTCTTTTTCAACTTTAATTTATATTGTCATTTTTCTAACTCTTAACCTCCTTTTTCTTTATTTCTAGATCATAGAGCAAAATCAATGGAAAGTCGCCAAGCCGCCAACCTCGAAACTGACAACAGACGGAAGAGACTTGCGAGTGCTCGCGACGCTGCTCTTGCCGCCCTTCCTACAAATCTTCCTCTGCCCATATCCCGCGATGGCAAAGATACAGAAGAGATGGCCTTGGAAAAGTCGCAAAGCTCGTCCAAAGCCCGGGCCAAACCCACTAATCCAGACACTCGTTCCAAACGACAGAAACGAATTGCATCTGTTTCGACAAAAGTCGCCCCATCTTCACAAGAAGTCATCCCTCCTAATCCTGCCACTGTCTTAATTTCTCCATCCACTGAAGCTGTGATCCCGCCAGTTTCTACTTCAACAACAACTGATAGCAATATCGCATCAAATGTCATCCCGCCCACTGATATCGCCCCTGAACCAGAAAATGTTGAGGTTTTCCCTTCTGACCCTGTCTTAACTAATTCTCCCACTTTGGAAGTAAACGTTATTGAACCCAATCAAACTGAAGTTCCTCCTTCCATCAACACGGAAATTTGCGACCTTACCAATGTCTCTAATTCTCCTTCAACTCCTCGCGACCCAAGTACTTCAACCGCTCTTCCTCCTCCCAGTTGGCTTCAAGAAAATTTTTCTAAGCCCCTTGACTTTGAAGGGCTTTATGCACTTAGTAAAGAAATCGCCAAAGTTCCCCGCATGAAGGGCCTGATTGAAGAGACTCGCAGTGCGGAAGAATGCATGCTGGGTAGCGCAGCCTTGATTAGAGCCAGTGATCAGCTCCAAGTTCAACGTGTCGCCCAAATGGAACCTACTCATGCCGCCTGTCAAGCTGGGCTTTACTTTTCACTGGTACATCATTTTTTCTTTCCTTGGCTACTCTTAACTTTGTTTTTTGTAACTTTCTTTATCTTTCAATTTTCGCTTTTCCCAGCTAGGTGCTTCCATCATGGGCATGAGCGATCAAAATACTCGCCTTGACAATGATTGTGATAACTTGAAAGCCACTAATCAAATCCTGAGGCGCGACAAAGATACCCTCAAAGGTAGAGTTGCTCGGCGGGATGCTACGATCACCACCCTGGAAAAAGAGCGGGACAAATTGAAGACTGATTTGACCACTTCCCAGAATCAACTTGATCACACTCTTACCGATCTTAATGCCGCCAAAGCTAATCTCGCCACTGCTACCACTGAGCTTGATTCTACCAAGGAGAAAACGGCTAAACTTGCTGGCGAGCACGGGATTTTGAAGAAAACTTATGCCGCCGACATTCTACTGTTCCAAGGAGAGATTAATAAATTGAAGGAAGAATTGGCAGGGAAAATCACAGAAAATACTTCTCTCCACACTGATATTGCTAAATTAAAGGACGACATTGTGGACATTGGTGATCAAACTTCTCTTCAAGTTATGCGAGCCGCAGCGGCCGATGCTCACGAGATTCCTGCCATTACCCTTGAAAGGCTTGCCCATTGGGGTTCAGAGCCTATTTTTAGTGAAAACTGTCGCCGCGGCCATCTCTTGGTTCCTTATTCTCCCGAGGAACTCGCTGATCTTGCTGAAGAAGATGCGTTATTAGGTAAGTCGCCTTGGAATCCTCCTTGTGCCAGAGATCCCAATGCTGTTGCTTTATGGGGCGATTTACTTGAGCAGAAACATAAATTGTTGGATGATGCCAAAGCTCTTGCCCTTGCGACCTCCAGTTCTACTCAAACTGCTCCACCAAATGAACCCAATGTCTGACTTATTTCTTCTTTGACACTTAGTTTATTTTGAACAATTTGTAACTTGCCTTGGTGGCTGAACAACTTACTCTCTTTTCTTTTGGGGCCTGCGTGCCTTTAAACAATGTACATTCGCGGCCTTTGTGCTTGCCTCTTTTCTTTCATGCTTTACTTGTTTCATCATTCATTGTTTTGATAGTTCATCAAAAATCTTCTTTTTCATGACAGGTACCCATATACATATACTCCCATCGAAAAAGTGAAGTCGTCTTTAGGCGACTTTACTTATCATGCATATTATGCGACTCATATTGTCGCTGACTTTAACTCTTTTTTGGTCTTTCTTTGTCTCTTACTTAAAAGAATTTCCTTCTTTTTACCTCATATTTTTATTTGAAAACCCTCTTTTCCTGTCATTCGAGCGAGATAGAAATCTCTTTCATTGCGACTTATGTTCATGCCCTTAAGGCGAGATGGAGCTTTTCCCCATTTATAGTCCGGAGACTTTCACTTTTATAACTCATAGACTTTTGCATGTTTATAGTCCTTAGACTGACTCACATCATTTATAACCTGTAACCTGACTCGCATCTTTTATAGTCCGTAGACTTTCTTTAGCACTTACCTTGACTCACATCTTTTTTAGTCTGTAGACTTTCTTTGCGACTTACCTTGACTCACATCTTTTATAGTCCGTAGACTTTCTTTGCGACTTACATTGACTCACATCTTTTATAGTCCGTAGACTTTCTTTGCGACTTACATTGACTCACATCTTTTATAGTCCGTAGACTTTCTTGACTCACATCTTTTATAGTCCGTAGACTTTCTTGACTCACATCTTTTATAGTCCGTAGACTTTCTTTCCTCTTTTCTTCATCCATTTGTTTCAATAATTCATCAAATATTGTTTTGATAATTCATCAAAAACTCTTTACCTTCTTACCTTTGGCGAGATATCACCATACACATATACTCCCATCGAAAAAGTGAAGTTGTCTTTAGGCAACTTTACTCTAAGTGATTTATTTACCATGTTATTGGCGACTAATTACACATTATCATAATCGTAAAATAGAATTTAATCCATGTAAGATACATATGAGGAATAAAATTTCATACTTTCATTATATTCAAAACATATTCAACACATATTCAAACATGTATATCTTATATTCAAAGTGGTAAGATATATATGACTTTCAATCATAACTGAAAAATTTATAGATTCATCACAATTACTATGAAAAAGACTTTAGTAAGAAGCAAATTACCCTTATTTCTTCAATGATAATACTTCTTTAAATGATCTACACTCCATGCATTTGGAACATCTTTGCCGCCTTCTTCCTTCAAATGATATGTCCCTTCTCGCACAATCTTGGCAATCTGGAAAGGACCTTCTCATTTCGGATCTAGCTTGGCAAATCCCGCTGTCGCCCCTTTAACTTCGCGGCTTCTCAACACCCAATCCCCCACACTGAATGATCTCTTATTCACCCGTTTGTCGTGCTGCGCCTTCATCCTCTGCTTATAATTGATCATTCTCATTCTCGCCCTAAGCCTTTTCTCATCACTCAGGTCCAACTCAAAGCATCTTCTGTCGCCATTCATCACCTCATCATAATAGGTTACCCTGTGGGTCGGCAAACCCATCTCCGCGGGAGCCATAGCTTCTGAGCCATAAGTCAATGCGAAAGCTGTCTCGCCAGTTGACCCCTTCACCGTTGTTCTAACATACCATAAAGCTGTGGACAATTCTTCTAACCAAGCTCCTCCTCTTTTTTCTAAGTTCTTACACAAAATTTCCAAAACTTGCTTGTTAGCGGCTTCCACTTGTCCATTGCACTGCGGCCTATAAACTGCGGATTGCCAATGCTTGATACTCAAATTCTCACAAAAGCCATGAAACTTCTTCCTGAATTGTGGCCCGTGATCAGAAATAATTGCCCGCGGCATTCCATGGCGACACAAGATTTCCTCCGTTACAAATCTGATAATTTGGTCTTCAGTGGTAGACGTTAGTGCTCTTGCCTCTGTCCATTTAGTGAAATAATCAACAGCTACCACCACCATTTGAGCTCCTCCTCCTCTACCGCCGGCGGGATTTCCTCTACCACCTCCTTGAACTGCATTTCCTTCCTTTACATACTCAATCCTATCCTTAACACTTTTCTTTCCAGTGTTAGAAGTTCCTTCCTCAATATCCTCCCCACCACAATATGCCTTGACTCGCTCGTGTAACTCGCTTAAAGTCGCAGGTAGCCTCATCCTTAACTCCCTCCTAAAAGATTCAGACAACAAGCCCGACATATACATCATTATGACATATTTGGGATCAATCTCCGAGATTTGATTGGCGATTAGCAAAAATCTATTTGTATAGGTGACAAGGCCTTCTCCCGCCTTCTGTTTAATTCCAATCAACTCCTGTAACACTACTGGTTGAGCTCCCACTGATCCAAACCTTGCCAAAAACTTTCTCTTGAAGTCTTGATACCCCAATATAGAATTAACTGGCAGCTGCACAAACCAATCCAAAGCTTGAAGTTCTAAGGTGCTAGCAAAGGTCTTACACAACAAAGCGTCATCCTTAGTCAATATCGCCATGGTAACTTCGAATCCCGCCACATGAGTTCTGGCGGTAGTTACTCCTGCATACTTGGATAGGGCGGGCAAACGAAAATCAGGAGCTGGCTCAGCCTCCTGGATATACTGGGCAAATGGAGCGACAAACGAGTCCTTCTCATTATCAATTGTACCACCCCTTTCCAACTCTGCCAACCTTCTTGCCATCTCGGCCATCTGTCTTTTTAACCCGTCCTCTTCTCCAAAGCGACTAACTCCTACACCCTTTCCCCTCTCTACCGCCTTAGGTTTCTCGCTATCCTTGAAACTTCTCATCTCTTTCTCGCCATCTTCTGCTTCATTCGACGCAGTATCACCATCCTCCTCTTCACAATAAAGGGACGACACTTGAGAAGTGTGTGGCCAATGATAGACTTTAATCTTTCGTCCATTCTCCATGTACTCTCCGGCCTTTCTCTTTTGCGACCCTTCAATTCTCGCTTCTGTTTCCTTTGGCTTCTCAGGCTCTACTTCCTTATCCCGCTCATCATTTACCACAATTACCTCCTTGCTTGTTCCCTTATTTCCTTCCGTATTTACCGTTAGCAAACCCTGCGGGATGATGGTAGGCTTCTTCTTCATTGCCCTTAGCCTCTTGTTATTCTCAATCAATTGTAATATTAAATTATTATGGATCCTCAGACTTTCTTCCTCATTCTCTGCTTCCTCCTCTTGGGGTGGCGGCACTATATTTCTCTCTCTTTCATCCCCAGTATCTCGCTCCATCTCCTCTGGAATCATTTGCTGCGAGGAAGAAGTGTCTCTCGCTCTGCCCATTCCTATACTCCCATATCCCGACATTGGTGTAATGAGATTCCTTCCAGCCACAGTTTTCTGACCCACTATACTCATCTCAGGTGTTGCCATTCCTTTCTCCTACGTAATCAAGCTGACGAACTTCAAATATGAAATCTGCAAATCTTATGAAGATTTGAAGATCTTGCCCAGAAACCCAGAAACAACCAATAAAAACCCAGCAATAAAACCCTTCTACACCAACCAAAACTTTCTAAAATCTCAACAATTACTTCAACTACACACTACCACCAAAAACACCAAAATCCCAGCTACTCGAAATAAAACAAATTCACAAATTCAAACTTCAAACCTCCACAATCAAACCCAGATTTAAACAAATATGAATAAACACCTTCAACTCCACCACAACTTCACACAAACACTTTTGCAATCAGCAATTAATATCAACCTAATTAAACAATATCAAACTCTCCAACTATTCAAACCAAAAATACCAATTGATTCTAACAACAAATACAACACCAATCGATTCCAACAACAATAAGAACAACAATCCTCAGTTTACAAATTGCAAATAAAGCCAACTCAACCAGTAAATTCAACACACCAATTGAATCGCCCACAACACAAACCCACCTTCTAGATCTCCAAAACAGAACTCCGCCGGTATCAAGCTACCGCCGATGAAACTCCAATCCTTGAAGAGAAAACAGTCCCGGCAACGGAACCAATTGATGTTGCCAGGATCTTCCTCAAGCAGCAACTCGCCGTTGTAGTCCAAATTTGATATCTCCAGCTCCTTCTTCTCCGATTGATCTACACACACTCAAACGTTAACTAAGCCGGGGGCGGCTCCGGCGTAAGCCCCTCCGGCGTGAGGATAAGAATTTGCTTGATAAAGGGGAAAACCAACAACAAAGGAGGTGTTTATGTGTGTAACAATGGACGTCCCTCTGAATGAAGCCTTCCTCTCTTATTTATACCCCTTACCCTCGTGCCTTGCATGTGACATCCTCACGTTTCATGCCTCCTGCCACGTGTCACCATTCCATTCGTTCTTTATAAAAGTAAACCCTTAACACGTGATCATCAATCCCAATGCATAACCGTCTCCTGGATCCCACTTTGTAGATATTTATATGCCGCCTCTGGTGAATAACATCAAGTGGGATCCCTCTCTCGCCGGATAAAGTCACCAACTATCCTGTCTCGCCTCACCACCATATCTCGCATTTAGTTTCTATCGCCGGCTTTCCTCATAATGTTTCGCCACTTAATGTCTCCGTCTTCCCCTTTCTCGTTGACTCTAGCGGGATACCTCCCGTCTCGCTTTCTTATGACCCTCCTTGGGCTGCATCTGTTTTTGTCTTCTTCTTGGATCTTATCTCGATTTTGGACCCACTTGCTATTTTCTCGCCAATAGACTTGGGCCAGGCCCAACCATTATTATTAGACAGCATCACTAGCCTACTTTATTCTCTCAACTGCGTTAAGCTTTTTCCTTGATATCAACATTGAACATTGATCTAATAAAAAATGAGAGATGATATATGATAATATGAAGAGTAAGTTTTGGGAGAAATCAGTTTCTCCATAAATTATAAAAAGTCCAATTTTTTTCAACTTGCAAATATTTGACGAATATAAGAGCAGTTTAAAAAAACAGGACTTTTTATAACTTAGGGAGAAACTAGTTTCCTCCAAAATATTGTGTAATATGAAAGAGGTAGGCTTGGCAATTGGATTTGATTGGGTTGAGTGGTGGGTTGACATATTGAAATGGATATTGAAATGGGTTGACCCGTTACAATCCATATTTAAGTTAATGGGCCAAATGGGTCGGTGAAATGAGACGGGTAAACCTGCTTACTTTTTTCGGGCTAAATGCCTTAGATTAATTAATTCTGCCTATGTTTGTGGGCTGAAACGGGTTGGAGTCGAATCGGGTCGTAGGTTGATTCGTGTAATTAGTGGGATGGGTCGTGCGAGTTAGTGGGTGACGGGTCAAAACTGTCCGGCCTAGAAAGAGGCCGAGATCTTGGAACCAAAATGAAATAATTCTTGATCAAATATTATTCAAAAATAGGTGAGGACCGAATAATACAACATACTCCTATATTCATTTCAAAATTTAACAATAATTTGTCATCCCTTGTTGATTGTCAATCAATCCCATGGACTCAATGAACATTCTTCAGGCAAAGTTGGAAATCTCTCATTATCCTTACAATAATCATATATAACAAGGTTCCTCTCAACCCAAGCAAAATCTTTCTTCTGATCATCATTCAGATGCCATGATTCATATTGGTCCCACCAATTCTCCGTAGTCGTTGATACACAAGCAGGGTAAGGATCTTCCCATTGACAACCTTCAACGCTAAAGTCCTTGTAGGAAGACACAAATGGCGCTTTCTTCCAGTCCGTTTTCTCCAAACCCCCTCTTGTTGCCCAGTCATCTGCATTCCAAATGCTCGAGAACAAGTACATTGGCTTCTCGTTTGGAAAGAAGTTGTTCTTGTAATCTGCGTTCTTGAATACTCGTAAGGGTACCTTGTCAACAAAGAACCTGTTTTGCATAATAATTTTTGTCATTTCAAAAATATAATTCCAATTTTCTTTAGTTATGCTACATAATTTCAAGATTGTTCAAAAGTTAGCTAGAAAAATGTTAAATGCTTAAGACCTCAAAAGTCCTGATTTAGATATGAAAAGAAACATAATGGTCCTTGTGAATATTATTGACATATCAGCAACTTTATGTGGTATAGCCTAGTCACAACTTTTACAATGTCTGTTTTGCTGCTCTACTATAACTAACTGATCAAAATTCAGCCAATTTTTTTTTTTTAAATTGTCGGTAGATACTGTTTGAAATAATTGTGGGACCGATCGGAATAATCATTCAATCCAAATAATTCTTGCCGCCCATTTAAAAAAATTGATAGATTTGGCCAAATGCGGCAACATCATAACTAATTTGACGCTGCAACAGTTCTACGTCTCATCCAAGTGAAGTTATTGCCATTTCAAAGTTTCTCATAATTACTAGTCTCACTTATTTATTTATGATCATAGTAAATAATGAATAATATTTTGAAATCAAATGAGAAAAACTTACACAATCTGATGAGAGTTCCAAAGAATAGAATAGGTATGATAATCCTCAATGGGGTCAAACCATAGTTGGTGCCTCATTTCTCGGTTTCCAGTCCCATTCTTGTACACATTGGTCTGTATAAGATAGGGCTGCCCTGATCTGTTGCCCAAAAATTCAAAATCTAGCTCATCCCTTGTTGGCCCTGCCCCATTCTCTGTACACATCTGCAAAACAACACAATAATATCCCACTTTATACCATGCTGAAAAAGGGCAATTTGATACAAAATTTGTGGGTTAGAAAAAGCCCGGACCCACAAAAAATTAAACAAAGGCTGACATGGAAGAAATTAGATCAACTTACATAATAGGCTGTGACAACTCCGGCAGAGTCGCCTCCGACCAACTTAAGCTTCATACTGAACCACCCGAATCTGTACTTTTGTTTCGTTATAAACCCGCAACCTATTCAAGATTACTTTTGTTAAAGAACAAATTTGGACAACAAAATCAACTACGATCAAGCGTATGTTGAAATGATCTTAATGATTCAGACGTAAGAACCTGTATCGTTGTCGAGGGAGAGAAACCAGATCTGACCATCTTCAGAGGTCTTAAAATGGTTTTCAGACCACATAACGCTGAAGGTATCATCAAATGGGTTGGTCTTGGACTGACCAGCTGAACAAGAAGCAGCCATGAAAGCTGCAATCAAAAGAAAGACTGCCATTGAAGAAGAACAAGAAGCTCTTCTTCCCTCCATTTTGGTTTTGGAATGTGGAGGAATTAGGAGCTTGAGAAAATGAAGCTTTTTAGCTTCTCTGATAGATATATACTGAGAAGAATATAAACAACATTGAATAATATTGCATCAGATTTATAATCTACTCCCTCCGTCCCGCTAGTAATGTTACTGTTTCGCAGGGTTTAAGGAAAAAAATAATGATATAAATGTTGTGATTGTAAAAGTAAAATAGGAGAGAGAATGAGTGAAGGAAATAGTAAATTATAATGGTGATGTTAGTATTAAAATAATGTAGGAAAGAGAATGAGTGGAGGGAATAATAAAGATTCTTTGTCATTTTAGAAAGTCTGCGATTTGTAATGGGACGTCCAAAATAGAAAGTGTGCGATTTGTAGCAGGACAGAAAAGAAGAGTATGTTTTACAAAAGCTTAGCTGTGTAAAGGGTAAAAGTGGAAATTGAAATTCAGATGTCATGGTCAGATTTATATTGTAGGCAGCTATTGTGTTGGTACATTTTCAATATAGTGGAGTATGTCTTTTCCTCCATTATAAAGGGACTCATATTCTTAAAATTCTCCTTTTTTGGACAAAATGTTCATCAGTTATTTCAAGTAAAAAGTGGTAAAATTTAAGTTCTTGTTTTAACAAGATCTGAATCATAATGGATGAGCATTTTTTTCAACTCAATTATTGCTTCTGGGTGAGCTTTTATGTGGCATTATACTTGATTGCGCATTTATTTGGCGATTCGATTTTTTTTTAAAGCGTGATGTAAATTTTTACAACCCGGTAAATCATGAAAATGCAACACTCTTGAAAATAAAAATGGAAAAAATGGAGGATTTTAAGTGCAATTGGTTAGACTGCATAGCAATTTGCTGTACAAATTATTGTTTCGTTCAACTGCTGTAATTAGGCCTTACAAAAGAAAGAATGCTAGAGTTGAAAGGAAAAAGTACAGGCTGGGCATGAAGTTGTATGTGATGGAGGGTGGGGTCAACATGTTAGTACATGTTACTAGTGTTAGAACATGAGCTTATTTATTGAGTCATACATACAAGTGCTGGACTTGACAACTGGATTTTGAATATCTAAGTGAAGGTTTAAAATTACATAAATGTCCCTAATGTAATGCCCTTGATTTTTTTTTTCTCTTTTGTTTTTGAATAGAACCACATATTTTTAAAAAATAGAGTGATTAAAATTGACTTTCTTGGAAACAACTATTTTAGAGCAATAGATGTTGTAAAAGAATGATCTTGGCACGTTATCATATACCACTAAGGATTTTAAATCATTGTTGAGTATGTTAATTAATGAGCAAATTGCAATTTGGTTAACAGGTTTTACAACTTGTTGCAATCTGTTTTCGATTTTGTAAATATTCAAATTTGATTACTAAGTTTATAAAACTGCTGCAAAGTGATGTAAAAATGGATGAATCGTTAAATAATTAACGAAATCACTATCATGTGTTATGTACATGACATTTCAAGGCAGGGGCGGATCCAGGGGGGGCAGGTGGGGGCACTCGCCCCCCCAGCAGCGGAAATGCAGTGGAAATTTTTTTTTTTGCCCCCACCATATTTTTGTTATATATGTATATATATAATTAACTTCAAGATTAACACCAGTGAGTGGTGTGGTTCAGCGGTAGAAGTGGTGAAGTTAAAGCCTTTGGTGTTTCCTTTCAGATCCATGTTCGAACCCTGCTACCTACATTTTCAATTAATTTTGTCTTCCATCTTTGCTATTCTTTCTCTTAACAGTTTTGTTTTTCTCTTTCTCCTAATTTCCTCACATTTTTTCAATCTTAATTAATTCGTTAGGCTTTTCCCATTTTTTTTTTGTTTTTGATCTTTCTTTCTATTATCCCAAGTTTAATTATTTACTTTTATCATTTTTGTTAACTAAAATATATTGTATTTCATGGATCCGACCCATTTTTTACTTGTCCGACCTGAAAAAATTTGAGTATTTGCGCCGCCCGAACCCCGTGTAATCTTGCCCCTCGCCACCCTGGCTCCGCCCCTGTTTCAAGGGGTACAATATCTTTTCGTATGGCATGAAATTTGAACATCACATTTTAATAGGGATGTCAAAAAACCCGAATCCATCCCAAAACTGAAAAAAACCCGTCCCTAATGGGAAGGGTTTGAGAAGGTAGTTTCGAAACCCAACGAATTTGGATCGAATTTGGAAGGGGTTTGAGATTTTCATAAACCCGCGATGTTTAACCCGAACCCGAATAATACACAACTTACTTTATACTTATATTGTTCTAAATATAAAAAATATTTATATATAACTTCATTTTATATTTGATAATGTAATTTAATTTTTTGTACATACATATACAATATTATTGGTCTATATCTTTTTAAGATAGAATAATATAAAAAATATTAGCATTACATTAGATAATAAAATGGTATTCTTTTATAAGTTTTGAACTAAACGGGCTAGGCGAGACATGTTCAGGTTTTGACGTAACCAAGATGGGGCGGTTTCGAGATTTGGGAATTATAATTAGGAGCGGGTTTTGGAAATGCAAACCCGTCCCAAACCTGTCCCGAGCCATCCCTACATTTTAAGGGTAAACTTGTCATTTCTAGGCATTTAGTGGGTAGCTGCCCTCCATCTCCGACCCCCCCCCTTCTCCCCTCTCCCCATCTCTGGTTCCCTTTCCTCCTCTTTCTACGCCCCTTCTCAGTTAACAACCACCTCCACAGCCGCCTTCTCCTTCTCCTTCTCCTTCTCCTTCTCCGTTACCGGCTGCCGATGCCATCTCAATTTTTTCTTCAATCTCTTCGTTCCTCCCCACCTAACTGAAGACACACCATCATCTTTCTCATCTTTTCGCTCACAATGCCTCCATTACGGTCCAGATTCAAGCTTTCTCTCTTTAAACCCTAATTTTCACCCAAAAATTGGAATACAATTAAGCCTTTAGCCTTCAATTGCAGGTTCTAATTTGTTTGAATTCCTTTTTGATTTCTAGATCTGGATTTTAAGACTTCAAATGAATTCTCCAAAACCATTCCCCATTAATTTTTAGGGTATGTACTCATGTTGAGAGAAACTGTTTTGATTATCATGATTTAAGATCTATTTTGTGACTGCAATTGCAATTGTTGTATGATGGTGGTATGGTGGTGGTAAGGTGGTGACAACAGTCTTTAAAAATATTATAGTACCCCTTAAAATGTCATATGTGTGGCAAATGACAGTGACTTCGCTAGTTTTTTAACATCTCATCCATTTTATATCATATTGCACTGTTTTACAAATTTAGGAATCATATTTGAACATTTACAAAATGGATAACTGATTACAACAAGTTGTAAAAGTCAGATAGCCAAATTGCAATTTGCAAGTTATTTAATTTGGTGACTTTTTAACTATTGAATTTTTTAATTCCCGTTTATAGTAAAGAAATAATAAAATTAAATCAGAGCACGTTACACAAAGAAACTTTAAGGGAAAAGCAGCGAAATTGTGTGAGGGAGAGCCATGACCAACATCCTCAATTTACACATTAACCCATAAAAGGCAATGAAAGAATACTGCACATTTCTTTAGAACAACTTTAACAGCCAGTTAGCTACCGTTAAAATTTAGTGGCTAAAATATGAAACCCATTTTCAAAAAAAAAAAAAAAAAAAAAAGGAAGATGTGGCTAAATTCAAAACGTCTGCCACATTTAAAAAAAAAAATTAAAAAAATACAACTATTTGGTCTATCAGAATGTATTATTGTTAAAAGATACAAATGAACTATGTAAATGAAGCAGTGGTGCTCCCTTATAATATACTCCAATTTGAATCTGAATCTAAAGATGAAAAGAGAAGAAATAATGGGTTAGCAAGAAACGGGGAATTTATTTACTTTAAACTGTGAGGTTGTTGGAGCAAGTGAAAGAGGAGGGAAATTCAAGTAACATTATTATATTGTTATATGTCAAAATTTTAGGAAAATTAGTTTTTTCAAGTAATTTGAAAAACTTAGTTTTTAAAAATGCGTTGTAACATTTTTGTAATCAACTATAAGTTTATTAAAAACGCACGGTGATATTTTGTAAATATCTGTTTTTTTTTTATAAATGGCACGGTGGCATTTTCGTAAATAACCGAAACTTATTAACGCCTCTGACCCTTTTTATAATTAAAACTGACACTTTTTATCACTGCGCATATCACTTTTTTAACACTAACACTGCCGTACTATTTAACAATAACACTTACACTAAAAAAACACCAACTGACACAATTTTACACTAGACCTGACACTGAAAAACGCTATTAATGTCTTTGAAAAAGTGTTAGTTAATTACAAAAAAGTCACCGCACATTTTAAATGAAGTTCTTATTATTTTTTTTGATACCCAGGTTCCCAGCTTCGCCTGACTAAGTCCTGAACCACCAGCCACCGGCACCTCAGTGACTGGCGGAGGTAAACCGCGGGATATGCCCGAGGTACTCAGGGTGGCAGCACCCTTTATACTCCTGGCCCCAAGGAAACCCTCCTACATGGCGCTTACATTACTCTTACAAAGTTCTTGTTAATTACGAAAATGTCACCGTACATTTTTAAATCTAATTTTTTCTATGCTTTTGAAAAAACTAGTTTTTCATAAGATTTACTCGTAAATTAAATAAAGGAATTTGTTTTTGGTTCAGAATTTTGTGTCAAGCGAACATGAGAGGTCAGGGTTTCATACAGAGGCGGATCTAGCCTTTTTTGAGGTGGGCTCTCAATTTTTTTTATTTTATTTTTTTTAAGTCACCGACTATATGTAATTTATATATATTTATATATATATATATATATATGAAGTTATTTTTCACTATTATTATTGTTTACAATATTTTTTAAATATCAAGCTCACATAGTTAAAAAATCCTGAATTCGCGTCTGTTTTGATATGGCCCTAACAAATGTGATATCTAATACTCCCTCCGTCCCAAAATGTTTGTCTCATTTGACTTTTTTTTAAACTTTGACCACAAATTTATGAGAGATTAATCATGTTCATGAAATTCTAAAAGTTGTTGTTGATAATATTATTAATGGTGAATCAATAGAAATTTTTAGAATTTCATAAACATAATTAAATTGTCATATATTTGTGATCAAAGTTCAACAAAAAAGTCAAATAGGATAAACATTTTGGAACGGAAAAAGTACTTTCGAGTCTCTTTTTCTCTTTCTTTTAATACTTTTAATAGATTAAGTTATTTACTGATAAAAAAATCAAAAAAAATATTGATTTTGAATATGGATTGGTAAAAGTGTTGAAGGGTGAAGACTAGGGGTGGACATGGTTCGGTTTGGTTCGGTCTGGAAGGAATTTGGAGACCAAACCGCTAGTACTCGGTTTGGAAAAATCCCAAACCAAACCGAACCATAGAAAATTTCAAACCAAACCAAACCAAACCACCTCAGTTTGGTTCGGTTCGGTCTCAAACCACGGTTTCATAAACGGTTCAAATCGTGGTCCGAACTGCGATCTAGACTGCTATCCGAACTACAAACCTATCCAACTAAAAGTGTTGCTCTTTACATATTTTTTTTATCAAACTAGCAATCATATATATTAAACATAAAACACAAATACTACTATCCAAATAGGAATGAGTTTTAGTAAACTGAAAGTTCATTGTTCTAACAAGTACAACAAAAGAAACCATCTCAAAACAAATTACAAGACATTGTCTAAAATAAAGATACAAAATTACAAATTCAAGATTCAACCATTAAATAAAAGTCAAATGTCTTAGTAGCAAGATAAAAGTATCAAACCAAATAGATTATACCAAAGTACCAAACCCAATAAATTCAAGTACGATCCAACTGCAAAATTCTTCACATTGCTCTTTCCAAGAGAAATCAAGAATTTCATGGTTCCGTTCCGTGGTTCGGTTTCACGGTTCGGTTTCACGGTTCTAAACCGCGGTTCGGTCTGAATCGGTTTGGTTCGGTTCGGTTTGGTTCGATTTTGAGGTTCCAGACTGCGAGCTGAACCGAACCACACGATTTATTAAATTTTCAAACCAAGCTAAACCATTTATAGAAAAAAAACAAACCAAACTGCGTGATTTGGTTTGGTTCGGTCTCAAACCGCGGTTTGAACCGAACCATGTCCACCCCTAGTGAAGACAGTTGGAACTTGGAATACAAGGCTCCGCGTACCGCTCATGCACTCACATGTATCCTCACCTCACGGCTCACGTGCTCCACTTTCGGTGCAAAGTTGAACACCAGCATACCTGTTAATAAAAACTAATACTCCCTCCCTTCCATCAAAACTGAGATCAAATTTCTGAGCACGCGAATTAAAAAAAGTAAGAGAGAGAAAAAGTGAAAGAAAATGTTGTGAGTATGAAAAATTAAATAGGAGAGAGAATGAGTGGGGTAAATAGTGAAGATTTCCTTGCCATTTTGGGAAGTATCAGTTTGGCTGGGAGGATCAAAAAGGAAATAAGTATCAGTTTTGATGGGTCGGAGGGAGTATTCTCTTACACATGTCACTGGCACCGTGACAGTACACAAATTAAAGAAATAATGAAATCGTATTCTTCCCATTCTAAAATAAAAATAAAAATCTAACAAATACCCTGATGATTACTTTGTTCCATAATCAATATTTGATGGAGGGTGGTTTGTTTGTGTAACTGCAGAAGAGAATATGAGGAAATCGATTATCCGGGACTAGACATGTCCAAATAGAATCGGAAACCGACGGAACCGTCGGGTAGAACCGGAACCGGGAACCGGCGAGAACCGGGAACCGCCGAAACCGGGAACCGAATGTAACCGAGAACCGGATTGAAACGGTTCGAATACGAATCAACCATAGTGGGAACTGAGGAACCGGCGGTTCCGAAACCGGGAACCGAAATCCACCATTTATTTAGTATTTGAACCTGTAGTGTAGTGTTTTATTTAAATTAGACTAGAATTTAGATAAATGTTGTAATATAGACTATAGAGGTATAGGCTCCTTTTCTCTACCCTTGAATTATAAAAGGGAAAGACTTGGTTGTCCCCCTCATTGTAATATTTTCAATTATATTAATAAAATTATAAGGGTACCGCCCTTTTTTTTTTTCTACAAATATTGTTAGAATTTTGTCCACTTCTCATTCTTTTCAAAAACATACTCCCCAAGTGAAAAAAAAAAAAAGATTAGTTAGCGTCTTTACTGTCTTAAGAGGTTTGGATTTAAAAAAAAAAAACAAAAGTCAGATGGTGATGAAACCGTTGGAACCGGGACCGGAACCGGCGGATAGAACCGGAAATCGGGAACCGAATTAATATGGTTCGAATACGGTTCCGACTATTTAGGAACCGGAAATCGGAACCGTTTGGACATGTCTATCCGGGACCGTTATCCATTTAGGGTTAGTAAAAAAATATTTTCTTAATCCCCATTTTACTATTATTCTTTTTTTGTAACCCCAACCCAACTCATTAATCATATAAATAATTAATAATAATTAAAATCCATAACCCATCCCCTATCCTATTTTTACCCAAGGTTCGAAACAAAAAACTTAAGTAATCATGACGAACGATTTTTTAATTGATTTAGGTACAAACATTTTTCTAAAATCAGTTTTTTTTTTTTTGAAAGATTCTAAAGTCATTCAAAAATTTAATTATATATAATAGTAATTATTATGTTAAGATACACTCCTTAAATAAATAATTCTAATAAAGTAAAATAAAATAAATAAATAAATCAAATTGGAATACACGTTAATAAAAAAGAAAAAAAATACCCAATTCAATTTTTTTTTGAAAGAAAGAGTATATATAAACCCTAAACATTATTTTAAGGAGTATACTAAATAATTAAAAAAATGATCATTTATTTATAATCTGTTACCAACAAAATACAAATCACCCCTAAACAACAAAAAATAATATACTCCAATATGACCCAAAATAAATGTTTATTTTTTTTTAAAAATATCACAAATATAATGTCTCTTACTTACAAATTTTGATTCTAAATGATTTTTTATCAATTACCACTCATTATATATTTGCAAAACAAAAAATTTTAAAAGTGAATAGAAAGATTATTTATGAATCTTTGCTATAAATATTTATAAAAAAAGCTATTTATAAATATAACTTAAATGAAAATTATTCATTACCATTATTCTTTTTTCGTAACCCCAACCCAACCCATTAATCATATAAATAATTAATAATAATTATAATCCATAATCCATCCCCTATCCTAATTTTACCCAAGGTTCGAAACAAAAAACTTAAGTAATCATGACGAATGATTTTTTAATTGATTTAGGTACAAAAATTTTTCTAAAATCATTTTTTTTTGAAAGATTCTAAAATCGTTCAAAAACTTAAATAAATGTTCCTAATAAAATAAAAGAGAAAAATAAATAAATAAATATGGAATACACATAAATAAAAAACAAAAAAGTACCCAATTCAATTTTTGAAAGAAAGAGTATATATAAATCCTAAACCTTTTTTTTTAAGGAGTTTACTAAATAATTAAAAAAAACAAAAAAAATGGTCATTTATTTATAATCGATTTTTCTGTTAAAAAAAAAGAATCTTAAAAAAAAACTTAAGTCATCTGCAAAAAGAAATAATAGTTAAAAAAGAAAATAGGAAGAAGAAAATTGAAAAAGAAGGTTAAAAAAGAAAATAGGAGAGTGTTTAATTTCAGCCGTTGGATCACTTTTATAACTTTAAATCTGAACCACCACTTATGTGGTATATATTATAGATTTAGAAATCGCCTAATATTAGTCGTAGGATCTTAACAGTGAAAACGAATCTAATGGTTAAAAATAAAGAGGAAAAGAAACCATTCATTGAAGATCATTGAATCGGGTAGTTATGGACAAATCCTGACCGCTCTTTATCCCTAGATAAGAGGCGATTATTTCCCCCCAGTATTGTATTAATATAGATTAAATAAGGGTCACCCTATTACTAGTACTAAGGGTATTAAAATCAAATTTTAATACCATAAACACTATTTGCATAGGTACCGAAAAAACAACTTCAACAATGGGTATCAAAAATTAGGTACCAAATTAGGTTTTTTTTAACAGATTTAATTCAATATGAATAGAACATGATTTAGGCATATTGTTTAAAAAACAATCAAACTATTGCATACAAAACATGCAAAAACCATATAAACAATTTATATCAATTTTTTCTTAGCATGTTAATTCAAAGTTAACCCTACGAATGGGGCTCTGATACCACTGTTGGGTTTTATATATGGGTCCATGCGCAGCGAAATTAAGCATCTAATAACACAAAATCCAAGAGCCCTAAGATCCGTTCTATATGATAAAATTGAATTCCTATGAGATAGAATTAACCAACCTTTGTTGTTTTCCGTTCTTAAGCTATCGAACGATTTGTTAATGTGATTTTGATTCACAAACTTCGAACTCTAGGCCTTGATCGTCGTACGAGGGAAGACCCTCTAGTAGTATCCACACCTTCGAATGAACCAAGAACGATTTCTTGATAATTGCTAGATCATAAACCTTGAAGAATATTGAGAATATTTGTTGTGATTTTCTTTTCAGAAATTCGGCTAGACAATTAGGGTTGACAGACCTTTGTATTTATACTACATTAGTATGGTATATGTCTCCTAATCAAATTAGGAAACTGCCTGTAAACTGCCTCAGTGGCACGATGTGTCGCACGACCAGACAAGTCCTATGGACAGGTTCTGTCGCGCGATGTATCATGCCACATCAAGATTCTCTCAATTTTCCTCTTCTGGTTTAATCAATTCATTCTAGTTGTGTGTGACCCAATAGGATTATATTATGTTGGTAATGAGTTCGATCATATCGACTCTCATAAACATAAGCGGACTCTAGCAAGCCATTATGTCTACCCAAATAATATAACGTAAGAGTTCACGTTTCCAATGGTATACTTTCATTTTTCCCTTTGTCTCACGATGTTATATTGAACACAAGTCATGGTCCACGTCAACTTGTATTTTGTTCAATGCTTTCTCGATTCTGAGTATAATGATAATCCAATCGCATTGGGGTATGGCCATACACTTTCATCATTATCACTCATCGAGGGGCCCAAGCAAAGCATCTCTCTTTCGAGGGACAAATTCCATCTTGACTTATCATCCTTCCCACCATGAATCCGATCATGCCAAAGATAGCCTTTATAAATATCGTGTTAAGATATCGTTTGACTAAAATCAAACATGACTTTCATCATATGTAAGGTTATGATAATCTCAGGTCTAGGGAATAAATGAAGTAACCATATGAGATTTAATTATAACATTTGACCATGACATAAATCTCAAACGGGTCAAGTCCAGTCACTTGTTCTCTAACAAGTACCTATAAATTTAATGTGCATCTCTATGCATATAATCATCATATGATTATCCATTAACATTTATACTAATTATTCACTTAATAATCAGGGACGGAGATTATTACAAATAAATATGCAAAATATATAATAATCAAATAATAAACTTTTCATATAATAATAAGTAATGTCAACACATAAGTCTATCAACCATAGGCCTAGGGCATAACACTAACAGTCTCCCACTTGCACTAGGCCTAATTTCCCATGTATCGAATACCCATGGACCTAACATGACCATATGCTTAGCTTGCGGGAGAGCCTTAGTTAATGGGTCCACCACGTTGCCATCAGTGTCTACTCTGCATATTTTTACGTCTTCCCTTTCGCATATCTCTCGGATAATGTGGAAATGTCGAAGTATGTGATTGGATCTCTGATGTGACCTTAGTTCCTTTGCTTGTGCAATGGCACCATTGTTGTTACAGTAAAGTTCAATAGGATCTTTGATGCTTGGAACGACTTCCAAATCACTAATGAACTTTTTGATCCAAACAGCTTCCTTGGCTGCATCAGATGCCGCTATGTACTCAGCTTCGGTTGTAGAATCAGCGACGATACTTTGCTTGGAACTTTTCCAACTCACAGTGCCTCCATTCAGCGTAAACAAAAATCCTGTCTACGATCTGAAATCATCTTTGTCGGTTTGGAAGCTAGCATCTGTGTAGCCTTTTACTACAAGATCTTCTTCCATTCCTCCAAAGACCAAGAATACATCCTTAGTTCTTCGTAAGTACTTGAGGATATTCTTGACTGCTATCTAATGTGGTTCACCGGGATCCAATTGATACCTACTCGTCATGCTTAGAGCACACGAGACATCGGGTCTAGTACATAACATGGCATACATGATAGACCCAATTGCCGAAGCATATGGAATACCATTCATTCTCTTTTGCTCATCATTAGTCTTAGGACTTTGAGTCTTCCTAAGAGATATACCATGCAATATTGACAAGTTTCCTCTTTTAGAATTTTCCATTTGGAATCTTCTAAGAACCTTGTCAATGTAAGTACTTTGACTTAAACCAATCATCCTTTTAGATCTATCTCTATAGATCTTGATACCAAGGATATATGCAGCTTTGCCCATATCTTTCATCGAAAAGCACTTTCCCAACCAAGACTTGACAGTCTGTAGTGCAGAAATGTCATTTCCAATGAGTAAGATATCGTCGACAAACAACACTAGAAATAGTGCTACGCTCCCACTAATTTTCTTGTATATACAAGGTTCATCTTCGTTCTTGATAAAGCCAAACTCTTTGATTGCTTCATCAAAACGTAGATTCCAACTCCTAGAAGCTTGTTTCAATTCATAAATGGATCTCTGCAACTTACACACCTTATTAGAATTTTCTGAACTGACAAAACCTTTAGATAAAAGTTAATTTGTGTTAATGTAACAAAGGGTGTACACACTAAAAAAACACATACGTACATGCACACCGAGAGATAAGAAGGCGTGTAGATGGACGGTTGGGGAAAAGCGGGTGGAAGGCGATGACATGATATCAAGGGTTGCTCCCAAGCTTTAGAAACGGGGGGAAAGAAAAGGAAAATAGAGGAAATCTAAAATAATTTCCTTAATAAGCTTGCTCTTGTATTTTTTATTTTTTTGAAGGAAATATAGGGAAAGGGAAGGAATTTTTTTGAACATTTCCCTTTTACACAATCCTTCTAAAAGTGGGAGGAAATTATGGATTACTAAACCAGAACCGAAACCAAAACCACTGAACCACCTTGAACCGTATGAAATCGTAAACAACGGTTTGGCGGTCCGGTTCCGGTTTCTTCTTTTGAAAATCGTGAACCGGCGATTTCGAACCGCCTGAACCGGAACAGTTGAACCCTTGTCAAAACCATCAATTTCGTCAGAAATTTCATTAGATTTGTCAGAATATAGCCGTTGTAGTATGGGGTATATATGGTTAAATAAAAAATATTTTTGTTTTCCTATCATATTTTCTCAACTATAAATACCACCCCATCCCCTCACAGTTTTTTTCACACAAACCCCCTTAACTCTCTCTTAACCTTCTCTAACGATTTTTGTTAATTTATTTGATTCTCAAGCTGAAATCATAAACTAACTCTCATTTGTTTAAATTTTTTAGGGTAAAATGTATATAAGGTGTATAACTATAAGATTGAGTGGTTCGATTTATAGGTATACTAGTAAAAGTCCGTGTCCGAGGACACGTGGTATTTTTTTAATTAAAAGTGAGAGCAAAATGGGAAAGGGACAACTTAGTGAGGGTAAAACGGGAAAAATTTTTTTGGCACTATTCATACAACTATTCATGTGGATCTCTTTTTACAAAAATTAAAATTTTAGGAGGAAAAAGTTATTTTGAAAATTAAGGGTAAAACTGAAAATAAAGAACCTTGACAGAATTTGAGAGGCAAAATGGGAAAAATTAAATTGGAACTGTTCATAGAACTGTTCACCACCGTTACCATTTATACTATAGATATGAGATTTAGGAGGTTAGAGTAAGGGGTATGTGGTTAAGGTAGATGAATTAGGGTTTATGGTATTTAGTATACAATTGTTATTTAATATTTAGGGTATATGGTATATATGAGAATAATGTAGATTAATTAGGGTTTAGGGTATAGAGTATAAGATTTAGATTTAAGTATTATGTTATAGGATATATGTGAGATTAATGTAGATGAATTAGGGTTTAGGGTATGAAGTATATGATTTATATTTAAGGTTTAGGATATAGGATATATGATATATATGAGATTTAGGTAGATGAATTAGAATTTAGGGTATGGAGTATATGATTTAGATTTAAGATTTAGGATATATGGTTAAGGTAGATGAATTATGCTTTAGGATATGAAGTATACCATTTATATTTAAGGTTTAGAGTATAGGTCATAAATGATATTTAGGTAGATGAACTAGTATATGGGGTATGTATTATATGATTTAGATTTAATGTTAAGGGTATATGATATATACGAGATTTAGGTATATGATTTAGGTTTAGTGTATGGGATTTATGATTTAGTTTTTCTTTTATATACTTTCATTTGTTTAGTTTTTTTCTACCTTTTTTTATATACAGTTTTGTAAAAAAAATTAGTAATAAAAAAAATCTAAAATATTATTTCCTAGTCAATAATAAAAAAGAAATTAATAAAGGGTAATATGTCCCTCTTTTCTTTTATATACTTTCATTTGTTTAATTTTTTCCTATCTTTTTATATACCTTTTTGTAAAAAAATCAGTTATAAAAAAAGTCTAAATATTATTTCCTAGTTAACAAAAAAAATTAAAAAAAATAAAGAGTATTACGTCCCCCCTGTTTAGATTTTTCTATCTTTTTTTATATACCTTTTTGTAAAAAAAATCAGTAATAAAAAAGTCTAAATATTATTTCCTAATCAATATTTTTTTTTAAAAAAAAGTAAAGGGTAGTCCGTCCCTCTTTTATTTTATATACTTTCATTTGTTTATTTTTTTCTATCTTTCTTATATGAGTTGATCTTATAAAAAAAACATTTGTTTTAACCTTAATGAAAATCCTTTTTTACACTGAAATTTAATACTCCCTCCGTCCCAGACCAAGGGTATATGGAGGGGATTTCACGCTTCTTAAGAAATTTTTTAAAAAATGAATAAAAGTTAAATGTGAGATAGGAAATAGTAATTAAATGTGTGGTAGGAAATATGAGAGATAATGTAAAAATTAAATGTGTGGTAGGGAATAGGAGAGAGAATGTAAAAGTTAAAAATATTTAATAGGAGAGAGAATGAGTGGGAGGAATAGTAGTTAAATGTGTGGTAGGAAATAGGAGAGAGAATGTATAAGGATATAATGAATGATTTTTTTGTAAATATATGAAGATGATAAGGGTATTAATATATTCAAAAACTTGCCTTTTTTGAAAATGAACTCTTGGTCTGGGACGTCCCAAAAGGGAAAGATGAACCCTTGGTCTGGGACGGAGGGAGTAATACATGTACTTACACTCTTCACACGTACTGTCACTTTTTTATAATAACACTGACACTTTTTTACCCTACACTGGCACTCTTTTATACTGACACTTAATAATGCATGCACTGACACTATTCACACTGGCATTTGTTTTACAATAACGCTGACACTTTTTAACACTAACACTGACATTTTTTTACACTGACACTTAATAATACATGCACTGACACTCTTTACACTTCCCTGACACTCTTTATACCGGCAATTTGTTAGACTAACACTGACATTTTTTTACACTAACACTGTCACCTAATAATATATGCAATGACACTCTTTATACTAGCACTTTGTTACACTAACACTGTCACTTTTTTACAATGACAATTAATAATACATGCAATGTCACTCTTTAAACTGACACTTTGTTACTCTAACACTGCCAATAGCGGGGGAATCAAAACACATTTTTTATAAACTAAAAAAAAATGCATTTTTTGTAAAATTTTTGCTTCTTATATAACATTTTGCAAATATTTTCAGTAATAAAAAAATTCTAAACAATTTTTTCTATTAAAAAAAAAACAAAAACAAAAATCGTTGAACCGCCAGTTCGGAAGCGCAACCGTGAACCGTAAGTTCACGGTTCGGTTCCGATTTCCCCTTTTTCGAAACCGAAATCGAAACCGGCAGTTTCGAACCGGAACCGTGTTTGGTCATCCCTAGAGGAAATGGAAGGAAAATAAATTTTATAAAAGAAATCTTATAAAAGAAACTTTTTTGATATACCTATTTTACCACTCATATATAAATTTTCTTTTTCATTTATTAAGAGTGTAAATGTAATTTAATATTTTTCCTTTCATTTCTTTCCTAACTCATTAGTATCTTAGAAGAAAATTAAATTCCTTCCCTTCTCCTTTCCTTTTTTCTTCTTTTTTTTTTCTCTCCCTTTATAATTCGGGAGCACATCCCAAAAGAGAAAGGACTTGTGAATAAAGGAGGGCAAATACTAAATACAGAGACTCAATTTTCAGGGAAGTAAGTAAATTATCAAAATAGCCTTTTATATACTTAATTTTTTTTATTCACTCATTCAATTTTCCCTCTTTCCAGTTTCTCTCTTACGACGATTGACGACGACGACAACGAAAATGGCTAGAGTAAAAATTCCGAAGGTCCCTGCCGGAGCTGGCGCCGCCGCTACCGCCACTGTCATCGCCGTCGGAGCTTCTTCTAGCACCGTGCCTGTAAAGAAGGTAATTTAAACCTAATTTTAACCTATCGTATGAACTGGGTTTAGAGGCAGAAAGCATCTCGTATGAACTCACACGAGATGTGTCTCGTGTGAGTTCATACGAGATTCCCAGTGTCCACTCTTTTTCTTTACATTGTTCATATTTGCCAGATGCTAAATAGCTAATTTATTGTCTCTTATTTGTTTTTTATAGGCACGTGAGCGTATGACCGCGTCCAATAGAAAGAGGAAGTAATCTATAATCTCGTGTAAGTATACACGAGATATCATCTATAATCTCGTGTATATGTACACGAGACATCTCGTGTGCGTACACGAGTCATCACGTGTACATATACACGAGATTATAGATTACATCTCGTGTATACTTACACGAGACGGGCAAAGACAGCGTTGGAATATTTCGTTCCCTGTATATAATTTTCTCTGTATATAACCATATCCATAAAGGAGGAAAGGAGGGGTGTTCACTAAGATGGACGGAAGAATAGTTGGAGGGGGTTATTTATCGGCCCACTTCCTTTAAAGTCCCTCCGGTGAAATTAAAACCCAATGTAGGATAAACTAGATATAAAATTTCATATATAACACTCGCCCTTTTATAACTTACTTATAAGACTAATTCATCTTTTATAAGTAACTTATAAGATTTATTTGTCTCTTATAACTGACTTATAAGATAATTTTTAAAACAAAAAAAATTCAAAATTTTTAATAATAACAACGAATTAATCTCATAAAATTTACATATTAAAACTCTTATAGCTGAATTATAAGACCGGTTTACCTTTTATAACTAATTCGTCTCTTATAATTGTCTCATAACTGACTTATAAGACTACTCCATATCTTATAATTCAGTTACAATACATTTTTTTTCAACAAAAACAAAATCAAAATTTCAATAATTACGAATTGGAAAATATTACAACTCTTATAAGCTTTTAGTAACTTATAAAACTTATTTGTCTTTTAGAATTGACTTATAAGACAATTTTTTCAACACAAATCCTTCTAACCCACCAGATTTGAGAGTGGAGTCGTTGCCGTAGAAGACGAGATCCGCCGGAGAAGATGAAGGGGCTCGCCGGAGAGATGATGTCGGAGTAGATCAAGAGGTTGAGGCTTGTAAGTGTGTGTGTGTACGCGCGCCAGAAGAGACGGAAGAGAGGATTTGGAGAAAAGACGAAGGGAGGAGAGGAGATCGACTGCTTCGCCGTCACCGGAGATTTACTGACTTCGCCGGAGATTGTTAGAGAAAGAAAAGTTTGAGTGTGTGTGTAATTTTTAGAGAGAGAGATGCGATAAATGAAGTTGAGGAGAGGGAGAAGAGGGAAAGCCTAGGGGTGTGTGAGGAATTTGAATATGGAAATAACTATTTATTTGAGATTTATAAAAAAAAAAATTCTTTAAAAGAAAAAAATTCTGGACAGAAGGACCCTAGAGGAATAAATCAGTTATTTATCAGGGGTAGATATGGAAAGGTGGGGATGTGCTTAGTAATGAATTTTCATGGGTGTTAAATGGATATTGTTATATACAGAGAAAATTATATACAGGGAACGAAATATTCCAACGCTGCCCTTGCCCGTCTCGTACACGAGATGTAATCTATAATCTCGTGTATATGTACACGTGATGACTCGTGTACGCGCACGAGATGTCTCGTGTACATATACACGAGATTATATATGATATCTCGTGTATACTTACACGAAATAGTGTCTGAACCTACATTTTCACAACAGCAACAGCAAAAGCAACAAGAAACAGAACTAGAACTGAAATTTGATTCTTAATATGATAGCACATCTCCACAAAACAGTGGGAGGGACCAATAGACCATTACACATATACTATCACCAAATTGTATACGAAATAAAAGTGTTAACAAGGCTTATGCATATAATTCAAACATCAAAACATTCAAACATTCATACAAACTTGATAATTCAAAAACCATTACACATATACTATCCCCTACGTAATCTTTCTCTTCTTGCATCGTTATCCTGATCATAGAGTTCATTGGACGCGGTCATACGCTCACGTGCCTACAAAAAACAAATAAGAGACAATAAATTAGCTATTTAGCATCTGGCAAATATGAACAATGTAAAGAAAAAGAGTGGACACTGGAAATCTCGTATGAACTCACACGAGACACATCTTGTGTGAACTCATACGAGATGTGTCTCGTGTGAATTCATACGAGATGCTTTCTGCCTCTAAACCCAGTTCATACGATAGATTAAAATTAGGTTTAAATTACCTTCTTTACAGGTACGGTGCTAGAAGAAGCTTCGACGGCGATGGCAGTGGCGGTAGCGGCGGCGCCAGCTCCGGCAGGGACCTTCGAAATTTTTACTCTAGCCATTTTCGTTGTCGTCGTCGTCAATCGTCGTAAGAGAGAGACTGGAAAGAGGGAAAATTGAATGAGTGAATAAAAAAAAATAAGTATATAAAAGGACTTTTCTATTGTGTGCCCATGGGCACATGATAAGGAATAAAGATTATCTTGTAATGTGTGTCAAATTAATATTTGACACACATTACAAGAGAATCTTGGAATAAATCTTTTAAAGATTCTCTTGTAATGTGTGTCAAATTAATACTTGACAAACATTACAAGAGAATCTTTAAAAAATTCTCTTGTAATGTGTGTCAAGTATTAATTTGACACACATTACTAGAGAATCTTTAATTCTTATCATGTGCCCATGGGCACACAAGAGAGAGACTGGAAAGAGGGAAAATTGAATGAGTGAATAAAAAAAATAAGTATATAAAAAGCTATTTTGGTAATTTACTTACTTCCCTGAAAATTGAGTCTCTGTATTTAGTATTTGCCATGTTAAATGTAGGGTTTAACTAATCCCAGTTGGAGTAAATTTCGTGTTCTGTCTGACACGTCGTTACCTCATTGGATATTAAATCAACTCTTAAGGTGACGTGTAAGTCAACTCCAGTCATCGTCTTCCTACAACCAAAACCTTTTCACTCTCCAAACTAAAACAGCCGCGTTTTGGCCAGTCGAACAACAAACGGAACCACCAAAAATGGCGATCTCTCCACTCACCTTCCCCCTCCTCATCCTTCTCTCCGCCACAATTTTCTCTCTCCTCGCCCCATCCAGCTCAATCTCCGGCGACTACGACACCGTCGCTGAACTCCTAAACCTAGAATCTCAATCCTCCACAGGCGTAATCCACCTCAACGACAATCTCCTCCGCCGCATCGTATCCTCCTCCAAATCCCCCCGCACTTTCTCCCTCATCATCTTCTTCGACGCCCAACAACTCCACGACAAATCTGAACTCCACCTTAAACAACTCAAAGCGGAGTTCTCACTCCTCGCTAAATCCTTCATCTCTAACAACAAAGATTCCCCATCTCTCTCCAAACTCTTCTTCTGCGACATCGAATTTCGCGAATCTCAAGCTACTTTCGCACAATTCGCCGTCAATGCACTGCCTCACATCCGCCTCGTTCCTCCCACCGCCGTTGACCTTAAATCCGATTCCGTCCAGATGGATGCCGGTGATTTCTCCCGATTAGCAGAATCCATGGCCGAATTCATCGAATCGAAGACCAGGCTAACAATTGGCCCGATCGAACGCCCCCCTTTTCTTTCCAAGACACATGTGGGGTTGATTGTAGTTGCGTTCCTGATCTCGTTGCCGTTTCTGATCAAGAAATTGCTGGCTGGGGAAACTTTTCTGCACGACAAGAAGTTTTGGCTCGCTGGTGCTGTTTTTGTCTACTTCTTCAGTGTTTCCGGTGCAATGCATAATATAATTAGGAAAATGCCAATGTTTATTAGTGATAGAGAAGATCCTTCCAAGTTGGTTTTCTTCTACCAGGGTTCAGGAATGCAGTTGGGTGCAGAGGGATTTGCGGTCGGATTTCTGTACACCATTGTTGGCCTCTTACTAGCTTTTGTGACACATGTTTTGGTTCTGATTAGGAATAGAACAGCTCAGAGGGTGGTGATGTTTGTGGCCTTGGTGGTTTCGTTTTGGGCTGTGAGGAAGGTGGTGCTTTTGGATAATTGGAAGACTGGCTATGGAATTCATGCTTACATGCCTTCAAGCTGGAAGTGATTTCTGTGAGTGTAGTTGAAAGTTTTTCACTCTTCGATTTATGATGACATTACCTGAAGTATGTAGATTTTCACGTTATAATTTCTGCTCTTGTTAATTGGATAGTTTCTTGGGTGTCTCTCAAGATATAATCGCTAGTAAAATTTTGGATCCTTAAATATATACTATGTTGGAACTTCAGTTGATGTTTTGCTATTGTTGATATGTTTTATTACTTAGATTATTTTTGAAATGCAGTAGCTTGCTGTGATATTGTCATGGGATAGGGGACATGTATACATTATTTGGTGGGAAATTAAGCTTCTTTTGAAGATATTAGGAGAGCGTGAAATTGCTAAGACTTCAGTTGAAGTCTAAATAGAGAATTTTGAAGACTTCAGTTTAGGACTGAATGAAGAATTTTTAAATACTCAGTTGTTGTCAGCAACATTTGTAGTTGGGGACTATGATAGCTCTGATAAGCAGGATAATGAAATGAAGTAAAATTAATACTCCTGGTTCTTAGACATTTTACTTCTTTTACTTGGCTCAAGCTACATAAACTTGCTTTCATCAGATTCCATCAGTCTGACCAAATCTATAATTGGTCACTTCTGCAATGTTACTTTTGAGGAAGTTATATTGTTTCCATAATGTACTGATACTTGCTTGAGGAAAAGATGTAGGTAGTCCTTTTCTCTGTTTAACTATGCAAGCGGGAGAGTTAAGGTTTTGCTGAATTATAGATTAAACAGTCGTTAAATGCCTTGGCATCTGACCAAACACCAATAACCAAGAATGGGAGCTTAGAAACCGCTCCTACCCTATGTCAAGAATTGGCCTAGTGAGTAGTGGAAAAAGATTATCCCTCACCCCAACACTCTCCATACGACAATTCTTGTTAGCCGACCCCAAATCATTTTGAGAATAAGGCTTTATTGCTGTTGTTGTAGTGTCTCTTGGAAACGTGCATATGTCACTTAAATAGGAAGGAGCCAACTTTATTTTTAGAATAGAAGCTAGTACAAGTAGATTTTGCGCACCCCTCTTGCCCTACTTGTAAAGTCCTTTTCCAAGTCGCATCCACGTTAAAGTGCCTGTTCCACCAGACTGCCATTGGGTAGTGGAGGGTTCATTCCATGCACGTGTACTCATAATTTCAAGTTTCACGTAAGAGGTAGTGAGGGGGGGGGACTCTGTTGCCTAATGTCTTTTCCACTAGGAACCCAAAAGTGGTAAAATTGAACCTATACTCAACTTAGCGCTTGCATTTTATATTGTATTTGAACCTCCTCAAAGCAAAAAAATTAGATGTTACTTCTGAAGTATCCATTTTCCCCATTCTTTTGCCTTATCTCCTTGTCACTATAAATATATTTAGAATATCTGATTGAGAACTCTGTTTCACCGTTTCCTCATTTTTGTTACTTCTTTCTTTAAACATATAGCAAGATACCCTCTAGTGTAGATACTTCCCCACAATCAATATGAATTCACTCACATCACCAGGTCTTCCTATTGAGACAGCCCTTCTTTTCTTCTACCAGGTCTTCCTTTCTTCTACTAGGTGAATCATGTGTATGACTCAATTTCAGCTCAAAATGCTGCTTAACCCAATGAAGCTACTCATTTTGAACAGTATTTTTCATATAAAACATTCTCAAGAGATTTATAAAAATGCGCATCTATATGCAATTTTTTTTGCGTAAATGCTCATCACCGAATCCTCTATATGCATTTTTTTTCTACCACGATGACATATGAGGATTTATGTTAGCCGACCACAAATTATTTTAGGACCAAGCCTTTGTTGTTGTTGTTACTCATCACTGAATCGAGGGTCTGCGGTGCATCCCTGCATCTTACAGCTGTACCTTCTTTGGCGCTGCATATCCTGAGGTAGGTTCTTATTCTGAACATACTAAGCCAAGGTTTGTTTCAAGTTGATTCTTCATTTTTCCTATTTTTCACTTCAAATTGTTGGCAAAACATAATAAATCTTGATAGTCAATTAAAGCTCAAATTGCGTACTTTGCTTTTTTATTTTCCATGGTTAACCCATTAATGAGTTTTTTGTGTTACAGACATCTTGATTTTCTTGCACAAGTATGTTAGTTCTTATCCGCTCTAAATAGAAGGATACCATTTGACTTGATTGTGAATGTCTTTAGTTGGATTGTGAAAACTTGAGACGGTTTTTCCTCAAATATAAGATGATGATACTTTCCCAACGAAAAAGAAAATCTGGCGGGAATAAAAGAAATCTTTTGAATTTTGACCATTTATGATAGGATCACAAAGTCAGTCACTTAACCATCAGACTTTGGCCTGGTGGCCAGAGCTTATGACTTCCAACATGGAGGTCATGGGTTCGATTCCCCCCCCCCCCCCAGAAGTTAGAGGGAAGGCTTTCTCTCTCTCCCCAGAAGTTAGAGGGAAGACTTTCTCTTCCTAGGATTTTCTAGGCGCTTCTGTGTGTGTGTGAGAGTAGTGAAAAAAAAAAAAAATAACAAAGTCAGTCACTTATGGGCGACGAAATTGTACACATATACTTATTAATTTAGGGTCCAAAGTTTAGGGGTATTGTCAATTTATGATCCGAAGTTTAGGGGCATGTGCCAATGGGGGTGTGTCAAAATACCTAAATGACAAACATCATTAACTTTGGACCCTAAATTGAAACCAATTGACATAACCCCGGTAAACTTCCAAAATTTTAATTTGCCCCTATCTATCTTGGCAGATAACCTGCAGCTTGTAAAAATCTCCAGGTCCAGGTATTAAGAACAAAACATGAGAAAATTTCTTTGGTACATGTTTGGGGTATAGTGGCCGGGTACTTTCTTTTAGAGCATCTCAACCCATTCCTTCAAATTTTACTTCATTTCTTCAAATTTTGCTTCAAATGTTGCTTCAATTTTTTTTCCTCTCCAAGCCATTCCTTCATTTTTTACTTCAAAAAGAATATTCTCATCATCTTTCCATTCCACCTCATCATTCTACTACTTCTATAATTTCACAAATACTACACAAAGTTTAATCTTTTTACATATTCAACCCTTTCTTTTGTTTATCTAATATTAGTATGTTTTATTACTTTGTTTTCATTAAAAATGTGTGACTTTTCTATTATCATGTAATATTAACTACTCCTATGTTGGTATGTTTTTAATTTATGTTGAATGTATTTTGTATATAGCTTAATATATTCGTCTAATTTTGTCTCAAATAATTATCCCAATATAAAAATAAAAATATTTTAAATTAATTTTAAATGATAAAAATTTAGTTTTTCATTTATATTCAAATAAGATGTCACTTTTAGAAAATTTGAAGGACTAATTTGCAACTTTGATTTTCTCTTTAAAAAATGAATGGAGTGAATAGTGTTACTTCAAATTTGAAGTAACACTATTCACTCCCTTCAAAAAAAAATTTAAAGAGAAAATGAAGTGCATTGGAGGAGCAATTGGAGGAGCAATAGTGTCAAATTTGAGGTTCTGAAGGTCTTATGCCCTTCTATTGGCTGACAAGCTCTCTTTCCCTTTTCAAACTCTCCTTGACCAATTTTTAAAAGCCACAAGCCACTAAAATTGTACTTAAAAAACAAAACAACAACAACAAAACCTTAATCTAAATTTGATTTGGAATTAGCTTATATGAAACATGTTATACTCTAGAAACCGAAAAATACTTCATTTGTACCGCATTTTAGTATGTATCGAGACGTAAAAGCAGTATCAATCTAATTTTTTAAATGATTAATTTAGACTTTTAACTTGCTATTGGGGTGAAATAGTCATTTTATTTAAATAAAGTTGATAAAAAAATGATATTTGTTCAAACCTCAAATTAAACTATTATTATTACAATTTACTTTTATTCATTGTTTCGCTTACATTACTTTACTTAATAAATTAATTATTAATAAAATGCAAGTTTCCTTGTAAAGGTAAAAATGAAATTTAAATGCTTTTACTATAAAATGA